>OY744527.1:77423225-77495725 GCA_963556195.1 Sepiola atlantica
TAAAATGATCCCCATTTCCTAGCCATTCTAGCGTTATAGGACAGTTAACCAATTTGTTTCTTTTGCCATGGGAGATAAATCCTGTTTTTTTTTATGCGATTACGTGTGGGTTAACGTCAACGACCTTGCCACTCGAACTTAGGGTTAGTAGTAAAAAAGTTGGTTAACTGACCTAAAAAGATATTAATCTACAATATTATATTCCTGATATTTACAACATTGACTGTAAGAGTCGACTTAGTCCAGTCTTGTGACAATTGAAGTGAAGAAGTTATACCTTGGAAGAAAAGATTAGGACTATAACGAAAATAGATCTCAATTGATACTAATATATATATATGATATTTTTAAATGCCTTCACAGAAACATAGCATGTAAAATTACTTTAACGCGACTATGAAAAAGATAATAGTGCTAAACCTATCTAATGTTTACGCGAGAGTATTGTCATCCATATATTAAAATGGGGGATCGTTTTGTTGAGAGAAAAATGTACATAACCCAGGGCCGATCACCCGATACTTAAAATGCGGAAGCTAGCGAGAGAAAAATGTTCATTAAAAAAAAATCCAACCAAAAATGATTTTCAGGTTTTGAATAATTTAGTTTTAACCGATAATTATTAAAATCACAAATATTTTTTGTGATAATGAAAGTTTTTAATTTTTTGTTATTGTGAATAACACAGTAACTAAAAAGCGGTGCCGAAGAATACGACATGCGCAAAATGGCGGACACTGTTTACCAACTTCCGTCCAGAAAAAAATCACGCGCCGAGAAAAATAGAGAATATTTTTGTAAAAGTTTAGGTTGAACTGTGAAATTAACGTTTTTTATTTTACGTTTATCCAGTTAAGTGTGTGGACACTGTGATCAGATTTGATTATCAAACAGTTATCGTTTTTTGTTGTCGGTGCGGATGAATATATATATATCTGTCAGCAGTGTCGAAAATAGTTCCCCACCCTTTCAAATTAGAAAATACCGTGTAGGGAGAGAGAGAGCGAGAGAGCGCGTAGAGCTTGGTAAAACTATTTTTTTTTTGTACATTTCGACGTGCAAAAGGATGGTGAACTTCCTGGACTCCCACTAGCCCCAAATGGATATATTTACTACTCTTTGGATAATCGAATCTGTCTCTGTACGGACACAGGGACCGATGTTTTGACTGGACAAAGCACTGGGGGGGATATTAGTTTTGTCGGACACCACCACCACCACCTCTATGTGTGTGTGAGTGTATGGCTGTCATCCGGAATTTTTCTTAAAAAAAAAAGTGTCTTGTCTTGTCTTTTCTTTTGCGACATCATGAGCAACTTGCCAAAGCAACATGGACCATCGGCGGACGAGCAGAATAAACGGGGAAAGTCCGGGGGGCGAATGAGACCATCCAGTCAAAGTAATTCCAGTGTCTTGATGGTCGGCCCCAACTTTAGGGTTGGTAAAAAGATTGGATGCGGTAACTTTGGGGAACTCCGGCTTGGTAAGTTTTTTATTCTCGGTTTAGACTTATTAGTATTAAAAAAAAAAAACATTTTTATTATTCCTTAAAAAAACAAATACCAAAAAAATACCCCCCCCCCAAAAAAAACCCCACCCAAACATACATATAAAAAAATGAAGTTTTATATATTAATCTGATTATACCACTCTTTTTAAAATTCAAATTATATATATATATATATATATATATATATATATATATATACACCGTTTTTCTCTGCCGCTCCCTTTGTTATGATGTTTATGGTGATGCTGATGCCGCTGTAGACGCCGCCGCCTCTTCAGAGAAATCCGAAGACGAAAGGGATTATTTATATATTTCTCAGTCTCCTTCGTGTATACTTGAATATATATATATATATATATATATATATACATATACATATATGGCGCTTGTTAATTTTTTTAATGTTTAAATTCTATTGTCAACATTTGAAATCTGACTTTAATTCCACTATATTTTCATGTAACAGCTGCGACGATTTCTCAGACTTTTCATCTACCAGCCATGCCTTCTTCAGCAAAAACGTCTCGAATGGCTAAGACGAAATTCTTTCGCAAAACTTGGAGCCTTTTTCTTCTTCGACTTTGTAGGGAGAGAAACAAAAAAAGATCGTAAAATCCGAATAAATTACCTAGTCGGCTTATAACTAACCCTAAATGCAAACCATTTTATTAGCAAACTGGATAAATTTATTAATAATGGCAATAGAATGAATCTATACGAACCTTTTTGGGGTCTATCTGATAAAATATTTAGAATTTGATCTATATTCTGAGTTATAAAAAAATCACAAAATTTATATGAATATGCTATATCTATAAATCTTGTGAGATTTTTATTTAATACTTGACGCATTAAACAGATACCCAAAGAGGTATAATCTATAGAACACATTTGAGCCCACTTCACGTGTTTTTCTCGCGTCAACGTAACTTTGATAATTACAAATTGATTGATTTTATATACCACTAATCGAATTTTTAAAAATAGAAATTGCAATAGCGTCAAATATAAGGAACATTTAAAAACCATATTTTAAAAAAGAATTAAATCCACCAGGATGCATTTCGGTGTCTTCGTAAATAAATCAGCCATTTTAATCTTGTTGGTAATTAAAAAGAAAAAAAAGCTACTTCTACAGAATTTGAAGCAAAATGTTTTTAACCCTAAACTAACCCTAATTTAAGCTTTTTGGTTTAGTTCAGCAAAAGTTGGTTTGGCTCATATTCTTTAGAAGCTGAAAAAAAACCCCAATGAATTACTTTGACCTTTTGGAAGCATTTAAACTGTCGAATAGAAAGTCATTTCTGGCTTTAAAATTCTTAGCACGTCCTCATGTACTGAAAGTTTTAAAGGCTGTTTTAACAATTTGATCCAATTAATAATTTCAATAATCAAACGATACTGTAATAATTAAATTTAACTTTCAAAATTTTATATAAAAGACAAAAAATCAAAACTGAAAGTAGACTCCCGGACAACGCCGGGTAGGTACGTCTAGTAAATGTATAATTGTTTCACTCGTTCGATCTTATTTCAATTTCAACCAGATTTTATTTATAAATCTTTATTTACTTTCTATTTTAAATATAGTAAATGTGGTCTTTCTCCCCATTTTCCAGTTCTTTCATTTTCTTTTTTACGTTCTCATTGTCTTTGTTTTTTTTCTTTTATGTTCATTTATAAAAAAAGTGTAAACACTTGTTCTTCTTGTATATTAAAATAAATAGAAATAAAACTGTATAGGTTGTATATTCAGTTTAAATTAAAAGTGTTATTTGATAAGAATATGCTAACAAATTTATTTTTCTGGTTGGGTAGGTACCCCACCCATTTTTTTTTTGTTTTACGTTAATGTCGAAATAGAAATTTAAAAACAAGTACATTTTAATTTCTATTTATATATATATATATATGAGAGAGGAGTATTAGAAGGCTATCACAATGCAAGAAATGGTACTTTTACAGATTAGGACCCATGCTAACTTTGACCCTAACTCAAACCCCACCCTAACGACGGGGTCAAAGTTAACGTGGGTCATAATCTGTGAAAGCACCATATATATATATATATATATAATGTGTGTGTTTGTATGTAAATTATTTTATATATTTTTTAAAATTTAAGTTAATTTTTTTTTAAATTTAACAAAAAAATTTTTTTTTTTTTTTTACCTTATCTTAATATCCCGAGTTTGACACACTTTATTGACATTTTGAATTTTCTTTTTCTTTTCATTTTCTTACTTTATAAAATGTTTTGTTTTGTTGACCACTGGTGCTTTTTGTACGTTTATTTTAACCACTAAATGTATATTAGTGTTAAATCTTAAGACAAAATCCTCTAGTCATCATTGTACGTGACCAGTGGTCCTTCAGATTCAGGATAGTGGTTTATTACTTCAACTACAAAAATAACCTAGGCCTATATAAATAAGAAATTGATAAAGTTTTTTGCTCCTAAAAAATAAAAATGAAATTCTTTTTTAATGCGATTACACGTTTACGCCCTAGAAATACCTTGTTGGTTCGATTCACTTCGCTATATAAATATAACGTAAAATGATCACCCGGCTTAGAACAGAACGAGTAACCATTTTTTTTTTGTATTTTCAAAATGGCCGCCATTTTGAAATGTGTTGATTTCGCAGAAAGTCCTCATCTACAAATTTATCAAAAAATGGTTACCCGTACTTGTAGTTATCTGGTGAAAATTGGGTGATCATTTTACGTTTTATTTATATAGTAAAGTGAACCCCCACCTCAAAGGCATATATATATATATATATATATATATATATGTATATATATATATAAGAAAAACAAATCTTTCAAAATCGGTGCAGACCCGAACAGACAGTAAATCTTGAATAAATAAACAGCTCGATATCCTATTTGATAGATCTGTATCAATAATAAACGATATTATTTGAATAATGATGTAACAAAACTTAACATATACCAAATAATAATTTTATTTCAGCTTCACTGGCCTTTTTCAGGTCTGACTATATATTGTTTAAAATTTGTAATGCTTCTATACAACTTGAACCGAACCAAACTGACTTTTGCCGAACTAAACCTAAAACTTATTTTAGGGTTAAAAAACATTTCGGTTCAAATTCGGTGCTTATGCTTATCAACCCTGACATGTTAAACCACTCTTAAAAATAAAATAGCTAAAGAAATGTATAAACTTTGCTATGTACTTACGTGGTAGATGAAAAAAAGACTGTACACCAAAAATTATGCAAATTCATCCAGTATTTAATTATAAATAAAAAACGATTTTATCACTCGGTAGATATTTCCACCATTTTCAAGTGGTCAAGGACGATAACTCATATTTTCATGATTTCTGGGTTTGGGGTCTCCATTGTTTACAAAAATGTCAAAATGTACGTAAAATCATTTTTTTCTTCTTTTTCTTATAATTTAATAAATACTGGAAGAGTTTGCGTAATTTTTCTGCACAATCTTATTTTCAGCTAACACGTAAGCACATAATAAAGTTTATACATTTTTTAAAAATATTTCAATGTCAGGGTTGATATGCATAAGCACCTCAAATTCTGTAGAAGTATAAACATTTTTCCAGGCGTGTTGACGTGTAATCGCACGAAAAAAAAAAACAGAATCACATTTTAATTTTTACTGTTGACAGCGTGGGAGCAAAAGGGTTCAATTGGTTTTAGCATCTAACCTCTTCATTATTTATAATCGCCCCCACCCCAACATTTTGTCTAAAATGTGATTGTTAAAGACCCCCCCCCCATAAGTGTCAACAGAGTGTACAAAACTTTCACATAGGAAGAATGCATACATTTTTTTTTTAAACCTAAAAACTGACATAATGTAACGAATATTTTGCTATTTTTGGAGTGTTTTTAAAAATTTTTGTTTGTATTTGTGTACACCCCAAAATAGAGGTGTCACTGCCTTGTTTAGAATTTGTTTATTTTAGGTTTTGGAAATAGCGGTATAAATTTGTAAATGATGGAAACTATCATTTCAATATAATTCTACTGCCTCTATATATGGCATGGGTAGTAGTCAGTTGCGGAGAGATCACCATTTTGTAGATATTATTCAAAAGGGCAGTGAAATTGTCAGAAGAATTGTTCCTCAGCCTCTTCTACCAGACAACTACTGTCATCACCCCACCGTCTTAAAAAAAATTATATAATATATATTATCTTCTCCTTTTTAGATTTACCAAAGAAATAATGTCAAATTTCTTTAAAATGTGTTGTTCCATTTCAGACCTCGTGTTTTGTATATACTTAAAAATAACACTTAAAAAAAAAAAAAAATTATTCTCTTAATTATTAAATTATATTTTTTATGTTTCTCCCGTATTTATTTTCCATTCGATTCTTAAATTTTGATTTGAAAGCTTTCTTCATAGAGGCTATAAGATTTTTTTTATAGTCTTACTGCCAAGGCACTTAGAAATATATTCAGGCTTTCTACCAACATATCTATTTCGGTCATTTTCTCCCTTTATTGTGTGTTTTGTGTTTGGTAGTAGCAGAAATAATAATAATAATAATAAAATATATCTTACATTTTTGTACCAACCGATTCCTTATAAATCTTATTTAAATTTGATGAAATCCCCTAAAGCTGTGCATGATTGTCTTTTTCTTGGGGCTAACAATAACTTTGTTTCTTTACAATAGAACACACTCACTCTAACTTCTATCACAGGCTTGTATCAAAGTGGAGTATCGGTTCCTTTTCGCCCTCGGGGTGTCATTCTTTCAGTTATTACCTTGCCCTTCCGAAAAGGGGATTCGTTTATTGCCAGTCGCCTTAGGCGCTCCCATCGGGGATTGTCGATTGAGCCCTATCATTGCACATTTTTCACCCACCTCAAGTGCCCCCGTTTCTCTTTTTTTTGGGAGGGGTGGATGGGGTGGGGTGGATTCTCCCACTATAAACCGACCTCGTGTCTAACTTTGCAGTGGTAGGGGCAGGTAAACAGGTAAATATACTTATACTCACTTCCTGTGGTGAGTGAGTCAGTTATAAAAAACAATTGTTTCTTTAAAAAACGAAAAAGAAAAAAACTATTCTCCCTCCATCATTATTTTGTATTATAATTTTTTTTTGGTAAATAAACGAAATATCAATTTAAATTTTAGCATAATTTAAAGCAAATCGCATCGTTGTTATAATTAAGTCTGATCTCAAATTATTAGAATTATTTAATTCTGTGAATATTAACAGTATGATCTTTAATATTAATAAATCGCGAGGAGGTATTTTCAGTTGTCCCTTAAAATAGCTGCGAGGCAATTCTCAAATACTGCAATTCTAATAGTTTTTGGCAGCCTTCAAAAGAACTCACTGTCTTTTTGTGGTTTTAGGCGGGTGAGGATCCGATTTCAGGTACAGTACATCGACTATAAGTTAGTTCTGTCAACACCATTTCACTTTGAACATTACTTGGCTCGGCCTTTTGGTCGAGATCAAAGTGTAGTATCTGTTTCGATAGATACTACACCCCATGGACTGGTATTGTCTTGGCCTTCGGGGCTTGATTTACGCCGGTCTATGGGTCTGTCCTGTGCAGTTCTAGGAGGTCCACCCTCCCAGGCTTCGCCTCCCCTCTTTGGGGAGGAGTAAGTTTATTACTTACTGCCTGAGGCGCCCCTACTGGGGAATGCCGACGGGGCTGCCCAGGCAATTTTTGATGGTCAGAGTGCTCGCCTCTCGGGCGCTGGCTTTTCAACCCCCACTTTCCGACCCGACCTTGGGTCACATCTTACTTGTGGGAGTAGGATAAAATTGGCCTTGTGCCTAACTCCTGGAGAGGAGTAAATAAAACTTTGAACATTATTTTTCTTTCTTCTACTGGATGACTTAGACGATTATATCAATGTTTTTAATAATAAAAAAGAATACAAACATTCATATATAATACATATTATAGATTTGTATTGGACTATCGTTACCGAAGGACTGATTGAATTCTAAGAGAAATAACTCTGAACAAATTTTCATAGTTTAATAAATAATGCACATTTTTTTTTTAATTTTTAGCAGTTGCATAAAAATATAGTTTGACTTTTGAATCTGTTTAAATTATATAAAAAAATTCATTTGTGTTTTATGACAAGTAGTAAATATTACACTGTTTTTGTATATTTTTTACTCGAGCAATATTTTCTTTGTTTTTATATGCATATCTTCAAAGAATTATTCCCATGTTTAAAGTATATCAATTAAAATAATTGCATGGGAGGGCAATACTAGTATTCACCAACAGTTTAGAATTGCTTTCGTCCAATCATATCGGTGAAAGAGTGTTTTTATCTCCTATATAATAAAATAACGTCTATTTTTTTTTTTTTTTCCCCGTAAATTCAGCCCCTCATAGGACTATAAACACAAGCACTATATATATTTACAATATGGTCACGCATCCTGCCAATAACTGATTCGTGTTTCCGGAAATTATCAGTTTCATTTGATTTCAGAATTTCTTACATTAATTCCGACCTAGCTGACTCTCACAAAACAGTCATACTTAAAGGAAGTTGGAGTAACTTTTACTTGCACAAAAATCTACTACCGGCTTTTCTCCTTCATCTTATACATTTTCCAGCTCCGACAATCATTTTACTGATCGCTCCCTTGAGCTTATGTTCTTATTTTTACAGCACTTGATTGACTGCTTAAAAAACCTATTCAGAAATAACGGAATATAATTGCTGAACGATAAAAAAACCCTTCTAAAAATGAAACGTGGCGTCTTCTATTCCTCCATTCAGTACCACCCCGGAAATAATGCTCATACATCCTATTAAATATTGCCAGTTTATATTTATATGTAAACATAAAAAATTCCAACGAATACTGACATATCAGATTGAATATATAATACAATGACCGGCAAACGTATTATACACAACAACGCTCTGTATGACTAATCCGATTCCATCATTCACATTCCGATATTCCAATTGACATTCTCAAAAAACACCAATCTCAGCAGATCCACTCAGTCAAAATGACGTCGCTTACAGTAAGTTTCTTTTTTCACTTTGTAATAGTTTATTACGTTCTGAGAGGTTCATTACAATTATTTTCATCAATAAACTTATGCTTTCGTTTAGTTATTAATAACAAAAATCTGATATAAAATCCACTTTCCAGGCATTCATTTTAAATTCACACACAGTTGTTCCCGGGCAACGCCGAGACAAGGGTCCTGCTAGTTTAATATATTTTAGATTATTAGATGCTTATTTTTGTGGATGATCTTACTAAATTCTAGATATACATGAAACTTTATTCTATGGTCTTCCTCATCAAGATAAAAAGTAAAAAGAGATCAATATGTGAAAAGCAAATAACTTTGGGATTTCAGGCTGTAAGGTCTGGTCTCTCTCTGGATTCCAGGCTGTAAGGTCTGGTCTCTCTCTGGATTCCAGGCTGTAAGGTCTGGTCTCTGGATTCCAGGCTGTAAGGTCTGGTCTCTGGATTCCAGGCTGTAAGGTCTGGTCTCTGGATTCCAGGCTGTAAGGTCTGGTCTCTCTCTGGATTCCAGGCTGTAAGGTCTGGTCTCTCTCTGGATTCCAGGCTGTAAGGTCTGGTCTCTCTCTGGATTCCAGGCTGTAAGGTCTGGTCTCTCTCTGGATTCCAGGCTGTAAGGTCTGGTCTCTCTCTGGATTCCAGGCTGTAAGGTCTGGTCTCTCTCTGGATTCCAGGCTGTAAGGTCTGGTCTCTCTCGGGATTCCAGGCTGTAAGGTCTGGTCTCTCTCGGGATTCCAGGCTGTAAGGTCTGGTCTCTCTCTGGATTCCAGGCTGTAAGGTCTGGTCTCTCTCGGGATTCCAGAAAATTGAAAAAGAAAAAAATCAATATTTTAAAATATTTTTTTTTCTTGTTCTATTATCTTTAAAAAAGAAAAAGAAACTTTTTCCTATCCAATGATAATAATGCATATTGCATTCTTATCTGAGTTTCAGCTCTAAATGTTGCACTTTTCTCTACAGATTATTTTTCATTCGTACTCTTCACCCCCCCCCTTTTCCCTAAGTAAAAACTGCTTAAGAAGTATTTCACGTTGTCACCAAGTGTTTAGTCATACTTGACCGACAAAGAAATAATCAGATGTGAAAGATTTCTCTTCTTTTCAATCAGTAAAGTATCGATGGCGTTAAATCTAATGTTGAATTTTTTCATTCATATTATCTGCTTTTACTGCTCTCTATTGCCATTACTAATATGTAATCCTTTTGAATAGTTCAGAAAAACACATTTTTAACAAAACGTTAATCTCTACAAGTTTCAAAGTTGTTTTTTACAAATGCATTTTCTTCTAAAAGTAAATTAGTTTCTTTTAACGGATCCCCACCCTCATTATATGATTTTATGGATTCTGTCTTTTTTTTTATGTTGATGTTTTTTATCAGTTGGTTCTTATTGCAAATCTGTCTTTGGTAAACCCGTTAATCTTATATATATAGTGAAGTCAGATAAATAAAAATAAAGAATCAGTTTCGACGATTATTTTTATTAGATCAGTCACACCGTACCAGCAGATTTGCCTTTTTATACTTTAATTTGAATGAAAGATATGCATCAGTTTGTTAACTTAGCTGTAAAATCACAGGTTATGAGTTTGAACCTTCACTGCACAACATGTTCATTCTGATTTTGTCCAATACATACAAATTTACAATCACTTTATTAAGTTATAATGATTACTTTTGTTAACTATTATGTGCATGCATTTACTTTAATACAGTTTATACTACTACAATTACTAATAATACTACTACTAATAACAATATACTTCTAATGATAATATTAATAGTAATCATGATACTATTGTTGCTAACTTTATTACAAAATTACTTTAACGGAACTCCATCTCATAGGCTCTTATTATTTATGACGTCTCAAACTATCTCTGACAGCTAAGTCCAACCCATAGCTTGCTAGGCAATACCCATTCATAGGAAAGGCTTTGAGAGTTCACCCTGTCAAAAGCCAGTCCCCAAGGCAGTCTGATGTTGTGTACAGCAACATTCTGGCACCTCCTGTCATGACACTGGCACCCTGTGTATCGGCGCTCCCCTTTCCAATTGACAATTACATACGGTCGACATCAGTCATGTTGCATGCAAGCATATCATTTCTTACGCACTCCAGCTAGGTCTCCTTTAATCTACCGGGTTCGTTCGTACCTGGAATATCCAGGCATGTTATGGAGTTGATGCCAGAGGTGGCACTTACGACATCCACCAATACTCCCACCAATACCAAGTTTCTGATGAAGCACGTTTGAAGGAATCCTTTCCTCCAGTTTGCACCTGCACATCCACCTGATCATGGCACGATTCATTACACCGTTAATTGAGTTAAGATCAAGAAGAAGGTATACAAAACATTTTTTTGTATACTTTGCTCTATGCATGCAAGAATTGGATCACTTACTGGAAACATTTAAGGAGGCTAGAACGTTTTCACCAACAATGTGGATACTTGGTATAATTTGTCAAATCTTCATAAGTTCTGGAATGTAGTCATTACAGCAGCATTGCATCTGAGAGATTTCATAATCAGAGATGGACGTTAACATAGTAAGGATGACTGATTCCTAAATAATTTGTATGCGGAGAGTTAAACGAAGTGTCCACCAGACAAATTTAAAAGGAGGTATAAAACTGCATTAAGAACGCTTTGATGAAAGCGAATATCAAGGAAGAAGTTACGTCTTGATTGTTCTTTGTGGAGAAAGTCTGTGCAGAATTGCTAAAACATCATTTGAAAGGAATCCCCTTCATAAGAAACTAGAGAGAAGCATGCAAGAAGTTTGGCACCGTTCTATCAGAATCTGAGATCTCAAACTGATTTGACCGTGTAACAAATCTTGTAATGAATGTGGATGAGTTTGTCACAGTATTGCCAATCTCAGAAGTCACAACTGCACGGAAGTTTTTGACTGGTTTGATTGGTGTTTCTACGTGCAGGGTATGTGGAAAACAATGTACTTCAGTTGCAGGTCTAAAACGTCACATGAAAGTCCACAGGGCATCTGCATACTTATCATATTTGTACCAAAGAGCGTAAGTAATTAACAGGACTAAAAAGATATTTCCTCTACATGTTTAAAATATATCAAGCGATGACAATACTCTAACATGAGTTGTAGTCATAATATATCTTATATATAAAGTTAGATTTCCCCTAGTTTCAATTACCAGTATAAGTTTCTATCCCAAAACTTCATATACAAATCTGCTTCGGCTAATTATTGATGCATGTTTTCAGAAAATGTGTTTGTTTTGTTCACTTTCATAGATTAAAAAAAAATTTTTTTTTAACATTTACTTCTGCTAGGCATTTTTTTCTAATGATATATGAATGACCCATACAGAAAATGGAAGGAATTTTCATTCTCACGGTTAAATCTTCTGTCACTGCTAGTTGTGTTCACCAGAAAGAATTCTTTATCTGACACATTCGTTGGTATCACCATTATTACTTCATCCTTCAATTTTGCTGTTGTATGTTAGCTATTCTACATTTTCAACCTAAACAAGGGACGTTCTCTCTACCTACACTTTTTTCTAGTGTTCTGATTTCCTACTTCAAATAATTTCTTTACATTCATGCTTATTGTAATAACAGATTAGCAGAATTGCATTTAACGAATACTAAGCTCTGTCAATAATACAATATAGTTTCTTATTATTCTACCATTCATACTTTTTAATCTTTTATTTATTTTTATTATATTTTATTATTGTCAAAACATAAATTCTGTAAAAAAAAAAAAAAATTACCAGCCAACACCGGTTACATTAAGCTACTTATACTTTTTTCTCATAAAGTATCGATTTTGAATTCATTTTTCATTCATTACAAACGCTTACCATTTACATTCCTGATTAACAGATTCAAATTTATTAAACACTTTCTACACAAGGTCATTCTAATCCAATTTTGTTTTCTCAAAATGTGCACACTGTGGACCACTTCTTACTGAATATTTTTTTTCTCTTCATATAATGTATTTGTGTCATTGAGCGCATATCATCCTTTAAAACACAATAAATTGGCCTTCTCTACGATTAACACATTTCTAATCGATATTACCTTGTAGCGTTTTTCCACAAATGATCAATTTTATAAAAAAAACCTGGTGTACGCTTAGTTTTAAATCATGCAGTAAATTAATTATGATAGTTATTCCGTGATTTTTTTTTTTCACACATGACAATTGACGTTGGACACGTGCGTAAATCTCTAAACTTGATACAACAGATAGTAGTTTAAATTATCTGTGGTGATTTGCTTGCAGACAGATTTTCAAATGCTAAGTATCTCTCCCATATGTATATACATGGTGCATAAGGTATTTGAGGACATACATTATTTGTACTATCGCAGGAATATTATTTGACTTACTATTATTACTACTATTTTAGAATTATAATGGCAGCCCCAATAATTACACAACAAATGAAGAGTCACAGTTATTGTGACTATAACGGCTAAATATATAGCAATTTAGAAATAGAACCATTTATAAATGTTGTTTTATATTTTGTTTACAGTTGTCAAAGAGTTAAAAGCTTAAGATGAAAAGGTATCTCCATTATCAAAATGTAAGGGACTTGAACTTATTCCACGAGTAGAGCACACCGCTGGTGATAATTCTAGAAGAACCATGAAGTTAATTGCAAAAGAATACCTTGTGTGTCAGAAGGAAGAGTTTGAAATGTTGTCCGCACAGACATTAGATACAAGTTTTATGTGATCAGTAAAGAACTCTGATTAAGTGATTTTTCCTTTACTTTTGCTGACATAAAATGACCTTGTTTAAATTGAATATTGCACAATGGTGACTTTTGAAGATTGTTTATTATGAGGGTGTTCATAAACCTTTTCCTCAACTACACTCCATAAATGATAGTCCAAAAGATTTAGATATAGGGAGTTAAACAAATTTAAAAATCCAGCATCATTTTCATAATCACATGACTCTTAACATTTGGTCTCCTAGCTCCCTATATCTCAATCTTTTGGACTACCATTTATGGAGAGTAGTTGAGGAAAAGGTTTGAGCACCCTCAAAACAATAAATAATCTCCAAAAGTCACCATAGTGCAATATCCAATTTAAACAAGGACTGCTTGATCCTAGCATGTCGGCAATTCATACCTCACATAAAAGCAGTTATCAAAGTTTAAAGTGACTTTAATGAATGAAATTATAAACAATGTTCTGATCCTCAAATGTTTTTCAGTAAAGACATTGTTTCTAAGAGTCGTTTTTGTGTCTATAAATCTATCTGTTCACAAACTCCTCGGGTTTTAGCGATAGACCCAATAAACATGTATATTCTGAAACTACATTACCCAGTGTACTTGGATAAGTATATTTCATTTTTATCATATGGGTGTATATTATCGTGGGGTCTCTGTTTGCGCTTGACATCCATAAAAAGGAAATGAGGTTTACTTTATTTAAAGCTTGAAAATTATAGAAATCAAAAAAAATAATAGAAATGGTAATGTGGGTTTGGAGCCCGAGTGCGCAGAGGTCCTCACTGACTCCCGGAACACGCCGGGTGTGTTTCGAGGGGTTAAAAACTATAAATCTACCAAAATTTATTTCAATTACTTTCACATTATTAACACCTCCTCCCACCCAATAAATGCTCAGTACATTCTTCGGTCCTGACCTCCAAAATTGAATATTATGAAATGTGAAAAAACAAGACTAAAAAGGTAATATTGTGTCATAGGTTGGGTGAAAATAAAATAGGGTTTCTTGTTCAATACCTGACAATGCCTGGTTTTTCTGCTGGTATATATATATATATATATTATATATATGTATATTACATAATCTGCAAACACATTTATAGAAATTCTGACGAGTCAGAGACTATGGAAGTGAAGACTGACATTCTACAGGGATGTACGCTATCCCCAATTCTCTTAACTATACCACCGACTACATCTTTGATCTGACTCCCCAGGATTATTTGGATGTGGCAATTTGGTGAAAGGTGAGTGTCTGACCTGAGATATGCTGCTAAGATCATCTTGTTGGTGTCAACCGGAGACAAAGTGTAGGTTGTACTGGACGGGCTGCAGAAGATTATGCTTTGTATTCGCATGCACATCAATATCCTCAAAACTAAGATATTCCGCGTCGGTCTTTCTGGAGGTCTGGGGGCAGCTGCCTCTGAATGGTGCTGTGTTTAAAGACTAGTGATTGTTTGTGTATCTCGGGTCCACCATGTTCCCTCTGAGTAGGACACGATAGAGGTCAATTGTCAAATTAGGGCTGTTTTATCCGCCTTGATGTACCTCCAACACTCCTTGTGGGGGTGTATGGAGATTTCAATATCATCCAAGGGGCGTGTACTAATCTATTGTCCTGACGATCCTCCTCTATGGTCGCGAGACTTAGCTAAGGAAGGTGATCGATTGGCAAAAGTTGGAAGTCTTTGACAATGTCTATTCCACCTCAACCTGAATTTTGTCTTATTCCAGCGATGTCTTTGATGGTTTGGGCATGCAGCTCGTCTCCCAGAGGAGAAATCAATTTCTGACTTAATCCTTCCTACCTCTCTGCCTGGGTGGCACATGCGTATCGGTGGGCAGCTGAGGATGCGAGTGACCACCATCAGGGAAGACTTGGCTGATTTCTCAGGTCCACAAGTGGTCGGTTTTTGACGGTGGAATCACGATTGGTTAACCATCCCTTGTGACCTTGTTCATGACCGCTGTGCGTGAGCCGACATTATTCGACATGTGCTGCTGGCCAGGCTTAAGGATACATACATATATATGTATATGTATGTAGAGGGTGCATGCATGTCTTGATTATCAGATAGAAAAGCCATGCCTCCTATGCTGTTTACGTGGCTTCATAAGGAAAACTAAGAACAGAAAGTGTGACCTTGTGATTCACTTGCTGCCCTGCAAAAAGGACATGCTGAATATTTTTCAATCAAAGATGATATTCAATAATGAAAAGACATCAAATATCTCTGCTTTCGGTACATCAAAACATTAGTTGCCTGAAATGATACTTGAATGAATTTGTTATTGTTTTTATTTGTTAAAGAAACTTTTATTTGGAGGAAGGAGTAATTGTGTGCTGGCATGTTTGAAATTAAAAATAATATCCTCATGTGTATTTTATAACAAAGAATCAATATTTGTTATTGGTAATACGGGGTTCGGGACTGCTCATTCATTCCTGGGCAACAGTGTGTTTCGTCTAGTTATTTATAAAATGCAACATTGGTGAGATTGAATCAATTCTGATGTAGTTTCAACTCTGATGAACTAGTCACATGACTGAGAGTGGAACCCCTAAAATACTCATGTACAGCCATCTTGAGTAGGCAGACCATTACTTATAAGTAAGTTTATCTTAGCTCATGTCTAACTATACTAATAACCTCTTTTCGAAGCAGAAGCTGTTATGTTGTCCGTGGAGAATGGTGAACTGCACCATCTTCAAGGCTGAACGTCTCTCTCTGCTGATCTGCTTCATCTGCAATTTTTATACCTGCTCTATTTGTGGTTTGGTGTTAAAATTGTTAGCTGGCCCAAAGAATCTATTTATTTGCTTCCCCCACAAGGGTGGAGTGAGACACAAGGTCGGTTTTTAATGTTGGAAAAATCCAGTTCTCAAAAAGTACTCTAGATTGGGACAAAAATAAAAATTGCTTCAGTCTAGAAGGATTTCTCTTTCATTGATCGAAGATAGAGCAGATACTAAACCCCCCCCCCCCGGCATTCTGATAGTGTCAGATCATCGATCATGTGTTTTTCTTTTTGATGTTACTTAGTAGTTGAATCCCGATCTTTCAATTCCTTTCTACCACTCTCCTGCTGAGGTAGTCTGAAATCTCTATATTTGTTCTTCCAGCATGGATTCCAAAGAACTGTCTTTTTTCCCAAATATTGAGGTTTAAAATTGTCTATAATCAGTTTTTCTGTAAAAAAGAATGGAGTCACTGTTTTCATGAATATAAGACTGACAACGAAAGTAATAAAACTATGCATAAAATTAGAAGTTGAAAATTACAAACAAATTTGTGTTTGTGTTTTAAAAAAACAACTTTTTATGTGAAAAAAAAACATTATTCATTCCTGATTACGTTTTTGTATATTATATACCTTTTGTATATATGAAGAGTTATATCATGACACAACCTCCATATGGACTGAACAAAGTTGTTTTCACAAAGATTTTCGAGTCATTTTTATACCATGCTGTTGGATATTTTTTACATGCAAACAAATAAAAAAAACAAGTATTTAATAATTTAAAACAAAATGTATATTTCAAAGTCTTCTATTTTTTTAATTCTAAAAATAGAGGGAAATGATAATTCATTATTCCATGCTTTCATTGTTCCTACTATCTTCTAACCGAAACAAAATTCCGTGTTCATATATTGCATAGAAATGTGCAAATGGATCAATAAATAACAGAATAATAATCTATTATTATAGCAAATTTCTCTTTATTTTTTTTCTTCACATTTATAAAAATTTAACACATACCGATTTTTCTTTTACTAAAGAAATTTTTCGAAATAGCATTTGCTTTTTTTTTTTTTGTTTTTCTTACAAAACAATTTTTAATTTTTATCCTGAGACAAATGCAAGAGAAGTATCTCAAGAAGAACTCGTCTTTTGCTTTTGTGGATGTCGAGAAAGCTTTTGACATTGCCGAGAGAAGTTGTCTGGTGAGCTTTGCATTAACTAGTGTGAATGAGTGGTTAGTGAAAGCAATGCACAGAAATGCTTAGTTATGTTAGAATTAACAGCACGTTTAGTGACAAATTTAATATTAAAGTATGAGTACATCAGGGTTCTCTACTGTGTCCGTTGCTTTTCATGGAGTTTTGTACAGGTTGTTGAGAAGAGATGCTGATGATTTAAGTACTTGCCTGTGAAACGATGGAAGACCTACTTGTTAAGTCGGAGATTTGGAGGAATGCTATGGAAAGTAAAAGTCTGAGAGCGAATGTTACCGATACCAAAGTGATGATCAGTGGTTGTAGTGTTGGAAAGCTCTTAAAAAGAGGAAAGTTCTCCTGCTCAGTTTGTGGAAAAGAGAGTTATGTGCAATTCAATCTTTTATAGTAATTGTAAGCATTGGATACACAAGAAGTGCAGTGGAATTACTGGTAGGTTGAGAGAGGATAACCAATTTATATGCAAGAAGTGTAAGACAATGAAGATAAATGAGAACTCTGATGTGGATAAAGTATATTTGGATAGCGAAGCTATTGAGGTGTCAAAGTTTTGTTATCTTGGTGATACCATTGGTGCCCAGGGTGGAGCAGGTGCTAGTGTGATTGCAAGAGTTAGGAGTGCCATTACTAACTAGCAGAACGTTACCACTGTTAACAAAAGGAAGAGCCTATTAGGCATGTGTACACAGTGTGATGATGTATAGAAGTGAGACCTGGCCAGTGAAGGGTGAGGACATACATTGCATGGAGAAGAATGATATGAGTGTGTAATGTGAGTCTTAAAGACAGGCTTAGTTCTGATGACCTCAGTGGAAGATTAAATCTGGACATTATAGTGAGATGCATGCAGAAGAGGAAGCTTCAATGGTATGGTCACATTGAAAGAATGGATGAGAGTTCTTGGATCAGTAGATGTAGAACAGTTAGCAGGTTCAGTTCAGAGGAAAGCCAAGGAAAACATGAGGAGTTATAAAAATGGACTTAAGAGAAGGGGAGATAAATAAAGATCTGACCAGAGATAGGTTAGTTTGAAAGTCATTTTCTTAAAGCTGTTAAACACATGCCAGCATATAAAATGTACGTTAAACTGAATATGATGATGGCTTTTAGTCATTATGTTGATTGATCTCACTAATGCATCTATTGTTGTTATTCAATAAATATTTTTTTATGGATTACTTTACTAAGATTATGACTTTAATTTAGAAAATTTGTTTATGAAATAAATTAAAATCATCATGTTCACTGTAGAATTTGAGTGAAGAATTGTAAGTTTTAAAGGTTTATTTTTATGAGAAAGTATCCTATTTAAACGTTTGAATAAGTTCTCAAGTCACTAGCTCGTAAGAACTACTTTCTAATCAATATAACTGAATAAGTCTTATTTGTAGAAATATCGATACTTTAAAAGAATTTTTTTTAACTAACATCCATATCTTCTAAAGACGCATGGGAAGTTGAATCAAGGTTGTTGAACATCGCAAATCAATAGAGCCATTGATCCACCAAGAAAAAAAACTAACTAAAAAAAACACAACTTACTTTTAAATATTATAAGTAAGCACTGTACGTGATGCCACAGAAAGTATGCTTGCAAATATTGTTTTTCTTCATCTTTTTAACATTTTTTTTTTCTTCCACAAAGTGAAATGATTGAGATATTGTCTCGATTTCTCCAGGTTTACTAAATGTCCTGTTAAATAGGATTAGTAAAGAACTTGCAAGTTTAATCTTCAATATTTTATCGGGCGGAGGGGGGGGGGGCTGTCATAAAATGAAGGTAATAAACCAGGCATATATTTTCAGTAATTTTGAATGTTAGATTTAGTAGATGACTTCAAAGTTGTTCATTTTTCTGATGCTTGGTATTACCCAGTAAGTTTGTAGCTGATCTTTGTCGGTTATGTGAACTACCTTGTTATATTTTTCAGTTTTTTTTTAGGATAAAGTATGTGACTGGTTCATCCCATGCAATAGGTGCACTCTTATTAACGATAGGTATACTGGCGAAATTATTGATTGAAGAAACATCTTTAATGGTTTTGATATGTCATACGCCTGGAATCTGGATAAAGGACAGTATTGACCCCCGCAAAACTCTATTTCTAGCAAAAATTACACGGGTCAGGTAAAAATCTGGCTAACCAGTCAAGTCTGACTTGGATTTCCGGATCAACAACTTATGTCATTTGTCGCTGGGAGAGGGAATGGCTTCACATCTCCACTCAAGATGTAATGAAATAATATCCAGACTGTAATGGAGTAATTTGTAATGCGTTGAAAGAGCTGACTCAACCCATCTGGGGTGATAGTTTTATACATACATGGTCAACAAGATAAAAATTGGTATTTATTATTTGCAAGTCATTTTGTAGTTTCTTGGCTTGTCAATAAACGGTGTTCAGTGTTGCTTAGCCTTGATTTTCCTTGAAACTGTCTGTTATATGGCGGTTAGCAAAACTGAGAGCGGATGGGTGGTAGTGCAAAAAAGCATAGATCAAGAGAATAACATTTAAACCACTGGCCGATTTTTACATTCTCAAAACCTGAACTGTAGGCGATTTGTAGAAATAGCAATTTTTACGCCATAGAATCACTTCTAAATTAGATAAGGATATCCTGGATGTTCAAATCTGTACATATGTATATGCTGTCTGCTACCTGAGGCTGGATTATTATATATTGATCTAGATCCTGACCAACTGGAAAACTCATTTTAATATCATTCAGAGTTTCAACAATCATTTTAATCTAAAAGTCAGCATTATACATGAAAAGGCTGTTTCATCTGGTAATATAAAAAAAATAAACCTATATTCAGACATTGTATAATCTAGATGTATATGCTGCAGACTTTTGGTTGGTCTTGGCAATGGGGTTTAATCGAAAAATCCTCAAAACTTTACACTAAACAGAGTAATAACAAATGCCCATTGGCATGTACAGGTAGAAATGCAAATAGGAACAGTGTTTTCCAGCAATAACAGACAGAAACAAAAACGAACTTGGGGAAACTGACCAAATTTTGGTCTACTTCACTTCTGTCAATAATGGTGAGCAGGAATGCAAGAATTGTGCTCACATGGTATATAAAAAATGACTGCCCATATAAAAGGAAAGATCTGCTTTAACTGTAGGAAGTCAAACCGTTTTGCTATTTGTTGTCATAGCTGAAGGATTACACGATTGAAAATGCAGATGGTGCTGGTGTAAGTCCATTTGATTTTGGGCATTGATTTCGGACAAAAGTGAGTACGCTGCAGTTCAATCTTGTCACATGGTGGCATGTCACTGGCAAAAGAATATTTTGACTGGGGTTATGGAGCATACAACCTACCAAGACTTAGACCTGACGATATTGCCCTTCAGAAGTTGGATCATGAGCGTCAATGGTTAAAACCAGTGACAACGTTGAGCCACATTGTACTTATCATTTTTAGTACAAACCTTGGATGACGTGTAATCAATGTGAAACTGAAAACACTGTTGTGCATTCAGTCTTTAAATAGTGATAGTCTGTGGAATCAGCTATGCCGAGTTCAAATCCTATTGGATTTATTTGCCCCCCCCCCCCCCCCACTATTTATGGGTAAAAATATGTTTACAATATTGTTTTGGCAGCAAAAGACTCAAAAAGGGCTGATTTGCTAACTGACAAACTAAATCAAACTTCAGTGGGCTCAGCTAGTTGATAAACCTTGTTCTGGCCTTTGACTAACTAAACTACTGATTAATAAATGTCTCCAAGGCTCCTGAAGAACAACCTGGGTTTTAATGAAGTCTCAGGCTCAATAAGTCAGCCTTGCACTCCATATTCCTGAACACTACCCTAATAACTAAAGAAGGGGAATATAAAGAGTTAATTCCATGCAATATCTACTGCACTCTGATTACTAATATTAATGCTGGCCAAACTCCGAAAGAACAAATAGAAAATCTGTATTTATAGCAAATCCTTTTGTAATTTCTTGTTTAATGTGGCTCTGCCTCAGATTTTCTTATTGAACCTGTTTGTTATAATACGTATGTTTCATGACTTGAATCCAGTTTTGGATTTATTCTTGACATTCATGAAAGTTTCACGGTTGCTTTCTTTATTGAAATGACATTTTGAAAGGTCCAAAATCCTGAAGTTGTAAGAAATTCAAATTATAGTAGGGGTGGGACGTAATGGGTGAAAATTTCAGATTCATGTGAGTAGTATTTTTTTGTGTTCATTTATACATAAATAACACTAAACAATCAAACATTTTGAAAATTTTGCAAAATTCAGAAGGTGCAGGCCAAAAATAGGGCTCCATGGGACTCAAAATCCATCATTTTTCGGTGAAAAAGTGGTTTCATGCGACATTGCAGGTCCTAAAACATCCTCAAAAGCTATGAATGGATATAGATGGTTAAATCTGATATAGTACTTTAATTTAGGACCATTTTCAGGCTGTGAAAGGGTTTTCATGAAAGTAAAATAGCCAAAAACTAGTGGCCTGCACCTTCTGAATTTTGCAAAATTTTCAAAATGTTTGATTGTTTAGTGTTACTTATGTATAAATGAACACAAAAAATACTACTCGCATGAATCTGAAATTTTCACCCATTACGTCCCACCCCTAATTATAGTAATGATAGAAAAAAAAAAATTCATGTTTAGCTTTATACAGATTTTCATTAATAGCTTTCTAAGCTTTGTAATTAAATTGGAAAAAAATATCAGTTGTCATCTGCTTCTTGTAAGAACTCTTTTTTTTTTATACTATTGAGTTTGTATGAATTACATCTCTTTGATTTAACGTATGTTATGTACATTATATCATCTCCATCGGAAAGTAGGAACACTTCGCTTCTTTTCTTAATTTTTAGTCTATGTGCTTTTTTTTTTTTTTTCTTCCGGGAAGTATTGCTTGGCAGGTAACCTGAATATTGTGGTAATCAATCTGTGTCTTTCCATTATTCATTTCTGGAGTATTTTAAAATCCTTCTCTGCCGTTTTTGTAGGCCTGTCATGACTTTGCCAGAACTCCCCATTAGTCATCAATGGCTCAATTTGTTCAGAAGATTGGAGTTTTCGTTCTCCCTGATGATTTATGTTATCTCAAGTTTAAATCTATTTCACTCTATTCTCCCTTGTCTCCGGGTGGTGAAGGGATGGATTCATACCTTCCCCAAGGCTATTCAGACAAGTAAATCAGTTTTTAGTTCTGGCCTCTTTCAGTCTCAAGAAACAACGGTAACCCTCTGAAAGGGTGCTTGTAGATGAGGATTTTATAGTGAAGCAAATGTTGTGCAATTTCTAACTGCACTTCTGAATAAGCATTACTCAAGTCCACGGGTAAGGAGAAATCTAAGATGACTGAAAGCCACACTGTAATAAGTCGACAAGGAATGGTGATAGTTCAGTATTTTCCTTCTCTTATACTTGAAAGTTGAGTCTACTCTACTTTCACCTATTGAGTATTAATTTACTCCTCTCCAGGAGTTAGGCACAAGGCCAGTTTTTATCTTACTCCCACAAGTAAGATGTGACCCAAGGTCGGGTTGGGAAAGTGGGGTTTGAAAAGCCAGTGCCTGAGAGGTGAGCACTCTGGCCATTAAAAATTGCCTGAGCAGCCCCGTCGGCATTCCCCGGTAGGGGCGCCTCAGGCAGTAAGCAATAAACTTACTCCTCTTCAAAGAGGGAAGGCGAAGCCTGGGAGGGTGGACCTCCTAGAACTGCACAGGATAGACCCATAGACCGACGTAAATCGAGCCCCGAAGACCAAGACAATACCAGTCTATGGGGTGCAGTATCCATCGGAACAGATACTACACTTTGATCTTAGCCAAAAGGCCAAGAACATTTTTCACCTATTGAGTAGATTGATATTAAACTCCTTGTTAAATATTATCTTTTTAGACCTGATAACCATTCTGCAATTCATCTGTTCATTACTTGTTCTCTATTCAAAATATATTCGTTACTAGTAGCACATAAGTGTGTTATGTAACCATTAATCGGTGCTATGGATCTTCTCTTTCTCAGAGGTCAGAGGTCATGATGAACTCCTTTGTTCTTCTTTTCGAGGAGCTAGTACATGAAAGGACATGTAAGACGATTCAAACTCTTAACTATATGAATATTCATTTTCCTTAATCGAGAATTGCTTCTAGCTGAACCATTTCTAGAAAGGGGGTGGGGGGGTCTAAACATCCCTATCTATCCAGATTTCATATGCTGATCTACTTGGCAACTCCTTATTCAACTTCAAATCCTTTTTTCTTCTGTCGCATGATCAATCTAACCAATCGGATTCATTTCCAGTATGTGGGGACATAGATAATTTCAAAGGTCATAATAACATTTCAATCCTTGCTGAAGACTCTTAAAAAGCTTTTTGACTAGGAGCAGAGTGTAATATCTTTTCTCATATTACACTTCATCTTTTCTGTTCTGGGTCAGTGAAGAAGAAATCCTTCTAGACTAAGGTAGTTTTAATTTTTTTATTGTCTCAATCCAGAGTGCCCCTTTTTGTGGAGCTGGATTTTTTTTGTTGCTCACATTAAAAACCGACTTTGTCTAACTCTGCCGTCATGGGGAGGCAAGTTAATAGGGAACTCTTCAGAGTGATATATATATATATATATATATATATATATATATATATGTATATGTATATACGCGACTTCAGAAGCATATTACCCCATCCAAGCATTGCTGGACATTCGTCTCTTACCCTCCTTCCCCCACTCCCCTTACCACTTTCCTTTTTATAAATCTTTTAATATAAGATTGTTATTCTAGATGATTTAACAGTCAGAAGACTATTTCTTATTTATTTTTTTGTAGCCTTGAGAGAGAAAAAAAGGTGTTATCCATGCCTGAAATCAATGGAATTCCATAAATATCTGATGGTTGATGCTTAACTAGAAATCTGCTGAGAATAACAGACTATTGAAGTATTCTCCACGTAGTCTTCTACTTCGTCTTTCATGAGAAGAAGAAAAACAAATTACCTTTTCATATTCTCTGATCCACTGTAACGTTTTTATTTAGATATTTTCTCTTTCCTGGAATATGTTTCTACTTTCTCTCATAGGATGCCTTTCTGTTTGACACCCTTGTATTTATTTTCATCATATAGCATTTTATATATATATATATATATAGCCCCTCCAGTCGCATATTTTTGCTAGTCTGGGAAGATATGGTGAACGAACATATATACTACTCTGAATCCTAAAGGAGGAGGTAATAACTGAGAGGATGGTATGATGACTACCCCTCCCCCACCCCGTATCATGACAACAGAACAGATAGTACACTACCCTCCTTCTCCCCCAAATAGAGACGATAATCATGGAAGAATGGTAGCATGAGGAACGAACATATACTATAGCGCCCCCCCCCCCACCCAAAGAGGAGGTAACGCCGGGGAGGATCGCCCCATAAAAGGAGAAGGTAATGCCTGTGAGTATAGTATCATGTCAACAGAACAGATACTTCATTACTCCTCCACCCTACCCCAAAAAATGAGGAGCTAGTCCCTGGGAAGATGTTCTCATGACAACAGGACATAACCCCCTCCCCAAAAGGGGGATGTAATCCCTGGGACCATTACCCCCCCTCCCCACCTCCTTTAAAAAAGAGGAGGTTATATCTGGGAGGATGGTCTTCTGACAACATAACCGATACTACACTGCACACCCCCATTAAAAGATAATACAATAATGGATTAAATAATTAAAAAAAATTATTTTTTTTACATTCATTTAAAAATGCCTCGCTATAAAAAAATTATTTTTATGTATCTTTGGACTTTTGGCTAAGATCAAAGTGTAGTATCTGTTCTCGGCATCTCAGTGTCAATGCAAAATTACAACTGTATATTACAGAATATTAGTTTATTAGAAGCTGTTTGTAAAATAAATATGCAAATTAAGAAGACCTAAATGTGTGTGTGGATGTTTGCAGTGTACGATATATATGGTGTTACAAAATTTTATGCCGTATCATAGAATTAAATAAGCACAAACTTTTGATGTTGATATAGTTAGGATAGATGGAAATTCTTTTTTCATTTAGATATATTTAGGCTACCCGATTTTGTGTATTGATATTTAGTTGGTACTAATGTTTATTTTCTTTTATGAGATGTAATAATACATTGTATTAGTTTAGTCTGTATACTGTCTTTCTCTCATATATATATATATATATATATATATATATATATATATATAAAGGTTAGTGAAAGAGAACCCCAGAAAAGTGTTCGATTATTAAGAAAAAAAAGAGTGTAATATTTATTAATATATGCATTACAGAAGATCTAATAACATTGGTACCGTCGGTTTCAAATCCTAACAAAGAGGACCTATAATAGGCCTCAAAAAGGGGACCTATAATAGGCTTCAATAGATATAAACAGAGGCTGAAGAGAGTCCAATAAAGAGGTCTATTATAGGTCCCTTTTGTTATGATTTGAAACCGACGGTACCGATGTGGTTCTGATCTTCTGTAATATATATATATTTGTTTTTATCTACATATGTATACTTTTCATCATTACGGGAATCGTCAGTGTAAAGAAAAATTATTCACACCGGTCGCCGGACTCTAACCCCGGAACACAAGTTATATTTTAAACTCAAATTCCGTCTTTGCCCACACGGCCGTTGTCAACAACTCGGTAGATCAGCAAGAGATTAATCCTATATGTGTCATCCAACATAGACTGTTTTGCTGTATCACAGCTCTTCAGTGTAGCTAGACCAGCTAGTGCCTCAAGGCGGATCGAAACTCAACTGTCGAGCTGACAGTTGGCGCTTCCACCCCCTGTCGTATCACGCGACACTCGCTGAATGTAAGTGAAATCTTAATGTAAACATTGTCAGTTGCCGGGAGCTCGAATTGGTTTTACCCAATGAGCAAATATAAGTCGATGTTTGTGTTATAGAAATTGATATGTTACCACTCAAATAAGTTTCAATAAGGGTTAAAATCTTCACAGAATCTAAAGACGCTATTGAAATTTTCCTTCGATTTTTATCTCGGGTCACTAGGGACAATTATCGGTCAGGACCATAACTGAGATATGTTAAAATGTTAAATGATCTAATAAAAAAAAAATGAATTTTCTTGGCTTCATAAAAGAAAAAGAAAATTAAGCAGAATATCTCTGAAGGTTAAAAGGTTTAAACATTTAATAATTATTTTTATTGGTATTTTTAATAATTAAATAAAAACGAATTCACTAAAATCATTTTTACAGCAACTTCATTTTTTTTTAAAGGAAAACAAACTATTTTTGTTTTTAAGATTTTTTAATTTTCGCTCAGAGATCGATTTGAAATATGAGTTCTCAAAGTTGACAAAATAGCAGAGAATATCGACTTTTGAACAGATTAAACAAAACAAAAACATTGAAAATCTTAAATAAAAAAAGATTTTTTCTGAAGTAACTTTCCGACCAGCAATATATCTCCACACAGGCAATGCTGGTTGAATACCGTTAGTAATTTATATTTTTAGATTGTTTAAACAATTTTTAATATGAACATTTTTTTTTTTTTTTTTTTTTTTTTCAAATTCAAATTCAAATTCAAATTCAAATTAAAAAAAAAATTCTTTTTTTACCGGTCAGATTTATTTATTTGCATATATAAAGTTTATAGTAAAAATCTAATTCCAGAGTGGTTTAAACAATTTGTTTTTATTATTAAAAACAATCAACTCTGATTCCCAATTGATGACTCTTGCAAAAATTACTAGTTATAAAGTTTTGTGAAAACTGTTTTAAATATTCATTTAATATAGTATTGTTTTGTATTAACTGCATTATATTTAGAATGTTTTTTTTTGTCAAACTTATTGTATAATTTTAGATAAATTATGAATATTTAAAAATTTTCTGATATTTTATGCATGCAGCTAGGCAACTTTCTGTAGGGTCCACTGGTGTGAACATTTCCCCCATTGTAGGATAATCAAAAGACCGATAAAGAAGAAATAATTTTTTGTGACTACATTTGTATACATAATGAGGTTTACTTTATTTAAAAATTGGATTTTATTTGAATAAATTCATTAAAAATTGGTTGATTTAGATATTCATTAATTTTTCTTTATATAATGCACTCGTGTTTCAACTATATCTTAGTTCGAGAGTAATTAAAAAAAAAAATTGTTTGTTTTTTTAATTTTATAAATATGAATGTATAAGACTAAAACATTTGCGTGTGTAAAAATATTTACTCATGACAAGTTAGCTCTATAAAATGTTTGGTTCATTCCCGAGGGAAATCATCAGCCTAATTGCAATTAGCGTGATTATTTCCTTCTGGAATGAAACACAAACGTTTCTATGTAACTTACTTGTTTAGTGCATCACTTTCACACATAAGCAATGCTGGATAAGGACAGATCTGTTGGGATTGTGCAACCCATGCTTCACTATACTCCTCATGCAGACCAACCTTACAGGGGATATCCATTGTCTCTCGAGACTAAAAAGAGGCTTATATATATATTACGATTACTCGCTAGTGCATGAGTCAATAAAAGTGCTATATAGTTATACATATTTCGGTATACAACTGATCTTAACTAATACAAATGTATGATAGCCAAACAATATCTGTCTGCACATGTTGGCATGTGTGAGCAACCTATTACCATCTATATTTGAATGTAGAGTTACAAATATGCATGCACACAACAAGATATGAAAATATACAACACTATATGTAGCATACACTAACAGGACGTGTGTCCTGGTGTTGTTTGGAAAAATAGAGAAAAAAACCAAGAAACTCCTGCACCCACCCCTGAACCTTACTATTTTTATTTAATTTTTTTATTCTCTATAATAAAATTGTTATATTAAAATGAAAAAATCATTGAAATGGGAAACGATAGAAACGAATAGTTAATGAAATGTCCTTTGGCAAAGCAATATGCAAATTAGGTAACCTTACGACTAAGATCGCATACACATGATCAATGTATTAGGAAGGTATTGTTCTTCTATTGTGCAAAATCTGCGCTTTCATTTCCTTGTTAGAGTGAGAAATGGTGCAACATAAATATACAGGTATATAATAAATGAGCATCTGAGTTTTTCTGTATATTTGTAGAAAGAAAATCTACTCTACAAATTTTCAGAAAATTTAAAATTTACGTAAAAAGGAGTGTGATGAGCTATGTTTTTATTGGGAGGGGGGAAATGACTCCCAACTCTTGAAAAAACATTGCTAACTCTATACTCCTACTCTCCATTTGTTGTGATGAAGTTGCACAGAGCACTTCTCTTCTGCTTATGTCTCGTGTGTGTCTGAGATATAAAAATAGAGAATAATAGTTGTTTTTAGTCGCTCTCTGCACATCCCTAAATGCTATGAATCTGCAATTGATTTGTTAAAATAGACATGTTTTGCAAAGCTTGTTATGTCACTCAGTCATGCTATATTGCTGGAGCGCAGGAGTGATATTGCGTCCGTCCTAATAATGCCAGGGCTCTCAACAGTGACATGTAATAGAACTGTATTGTCTCATCAGTTGACTGTTTCTCTTTTTCTTCCCATGTGCTAAGATCTCTGCTGAATGAGAATTACAACTTTAAGTGTTAAAAATGAATAGTTTAGCTGTCCTTTAATTTTATCGCACAATAACTTCTACTTTCTAAAATTGATGCTTGGTGTATTTATCTTTTTCTTTAAATTCAATCCCAAAAAAAAAAACCCCTCAAATTCTGTAATTAAAAAAAAAAAAAAAAAAAAAAAAAATTTTTTTTTAAAAATAACTTTAACTGTTCTCCTTTGTGTTTCTGATAATTTTCTCATTCACAAATTTAGAAAAGCCGCAGTAAATTAAGTTGATGAGGCACTTAAACATGAAAATATGAATTTTACATTTTATTTTAATGCTGTTGCAGTCTGAAACGGACAAAAATTCTCTTGCATTTCCCAGCCTTCGAGCCAGGATCATTATATAGTATTTGTCCTGCCCTCGGACAAAGAAGAAATCCTTCTTGATTGAGATTATTTTAATTTTTTTTTTATCAAGGTTTCCCTTTGTGGCCAACTGAATATTCCCTCACATTAAACCGACCTTGTTTCGCATCTTGCTTTCATTGGAAGGTAGTAAATAGGAACAACAATGCTGAAAGTCCTAATGTTATCATTTTTAATTCAATAAATTTGGCAAAAAAATAAAGCAAGTTAACATGTAAGGGAAAAGGTGGTAGAAATTTACATGAGGATACAGTAGCCCAGCACCTGTACAATTTCGTCTGTAATTGCTATGTTGTTGGTGCATTTACTACATTTCTTGGATGTAGGGTCCAAGGATCCTGATTGAAAAAGCGTCATTCCGCAGGTTCAATCAAAATCTGGTGAGACGATTTCTGGTGCAGGAGTAAATAGTAAATCTTAAGGGGGGGGGGGTATCATAATGGCCATTGACTAGACTGTAGGCCAAAATGAGATCACCATGCAAATGTCGGCTTCAGCGCTTAACAAGAAAAGGTTAAGCTTCTTGAGTCAGTTTTCGTGGGGCAGATCTCGTAGTCTCTGCAGTCTGCACTATTTAAGTAGCCAAACCGTTGAACTCTCTCGGGATGCTGGATATCACATATTAGATTTAGAACAGACACGATACATTAACAGTGGTTTGAGACCTAAAGTGGGATGAGTATTTCAGAAGTGAGTTTGCAGAAAGTGTCAAATGAGAAAATCATATAACAAGTAAAATAAAAACATTGAAATTCTAAGCATTTTTATTAGAGGATCCATGCCAAAAATTGGATTATTTAAAAAAACAAAAAGAAACAACTGGCACTTTTTTTTTTATTGTCAAGAAACACTAGTTAATTAAATCCAATCTATTATACATTAATATCTCTGCATTCTTATTATTTTAGTTCTTATATAATAATTTTTATATTTCCTCTTCATAATGTATTTACTTAGCCATTCGTAGTTGGCAAAACAGATGAGAAGGAAGAATCCGGATGTTATAGATGTAAAATGCGTAAAGGATGATAGTGGCCAGCTGTACCTAGATAATATGGTCAAGCATTGAGCCTGGCAACAGCATTATGAAATGTTGCTTAACATTGCATTTCCTTGGAACCTGGACCATCTAAAAATAGAACAACCAATGAAGGGCCGAGCAATACAAATCAGCCCAAGGCATGATAGAAAATGCTTTCTTCAAAATGAAGAATGACAAGGCTGTAGAACCTTCTGGGATAGTTCCTGAAATGCTGAAGACATCTGGTAATGCTGGCATTCAAATTCTATCAGACAGTGAATACTATCAAAAGAAAAGAGCCTGCGTGTTGAGGTGAGTTACGTTGTCAATTGCTATGGAAAGGTGACATACGGGCACATTGTAATTATAGAGGCTTGAAGCTTCTATAAAAAAAGCAATAAAAGTTATTGAATATGTAGCAGGTTAATATAAATCAGATGCAGTTTGGCTTTATACCTGACAACTGATGCCATATTTATTGTATGCCAATTACAGAAGTATTTATGTGCAGACAGGAGACTTTACATGTCATTCGTGAACCTAAAGAAAGACTTTGGCAAAAGGTGGATGTAGATGAGTTGCTCGTCTGTCTTCTACAATGTATGTATATGAACGCTAGTAGTAAAGTCCTAGTAGATGACACTTGCAATGATAGCTTCAATATCTAAGTTGGAGTTCACCAGGGATCTGTCCTTAGCCTTCTACTTTTCATCATACCCCTAAAGGCACTGTTAAGAGTTTCAGTTAGGTTCTTTCTTGTGCCAGCTCTCTCAAAGCTGCAGCTTGGTCTTGGCAAGCCAGGTTCTCATCTCGTCATCAAGGTCCGCTATGCCCTGCTCACCATTGGGTGGTTTGAACAGCGGGCATTCCTCTATGACGTGCGTAACTGTTTGTTCTGGGTGGCCACATTCACGGGCAGCACCCTCTCTCAGGCCCCAGTCTCTCATTGTGGCAGAAAAACGGCCCACACCAATTCTCTGGCGGTTCAGATTGGTCCATTGCCTTCGTGGCAGCTCAGCCCCTGGTATGTCTGGGTCGGTGATGAACCTGTGCAGTCGGTGTTGGTCAGCCTGTTGCCAATCTCCCCCCCCCCCCTAACGGTTCTTGGTCCACATCTGCTTTGAGGTGGTGTCTGGGACGGTTTCCAGAAGCTGATACGCGTGCTGGGAGAGTGCGTGGAGTGATTTGAGATGTACTGGTGGAGGGGGTTTGCTCATGATGTCGTGGAGCAGATGTCTCTTGTCGATCTTGGCCTTGCGTAACAGTGCAGCGACAGTACTCTCAGTTAGCTTGTTCATAACTGACAATTTGTTTATTATTGCTGGGTTCTTGTAACAGCTCCAGGATAAACTGAAAGTATGGAAAAACGGTTTGAAAGTTTTTTAAGGGTCAACTTATCTAAAACCAAAGTGATGGTGTGTGGCTCCAGGCTGCAATCACTAAAGGAATCAGTATCTTTGTTCTGTATGCCGGAAGGGTGTAACTTACACCTATTGTGGGTCCACAAAAAGTGTTGTGACTTGAAAGGTAATTTAGCTCTGAACCCCAACTTCACGTGTAGATGTTTTTGACATGCACACCCCATTGATAGGCGTCATCAGAACAATATTAAACGACAACACCTTGAAGGTAATAGACTCTTTTTGCTACCTAGGAGATATGCTGAGTGCAGATGGTGAATGTGAACTCAGTGCGACGACAAGGGTGAAAGCAACATAGGAAAAATATGAGCTATTACCTTTGTTAATATCGCGAGATGTTCTTCTCTACATCCAAGGTAAGTTGCATAGCAGCTGTGTCAGGAGCAGCATCATCATCATATATGGTCACCCAGTCCTCTCTCGCTCGACTGCACTCGGATCCATGATTAGATGGATCTGCAATGTAAAATCTAACCAAACCCGACACGTACTTGGAGGATTTGCTGAAAACACTACATATCATAGATGTTTTTTGTTGAAAGCACTATCTCGCATAGATGTTATCCTAAGAACGAATCTGTTTATGCTGATATGTTCATTGGAATAAACTATTGCAAAAGCATAGATGTCTTGAATGGCGGGAAGGTTGGCCGGCCAAAGAAGACTTAAAAGTAATGGGACTGAGTGAAGTTTGGAGACAGTTGGTCCACTAGACTTTGAGGACTAGAAAGTGAGCTTGTGAAATATCAAAAAATGTCTGACCGCTGGATAATGGAAAAGAGAAATCTATCTTTGAACCACCAACCTTTCAGTTGTGCCAAACTGATAAGTTCTAATACAGAGAATTATCTGCTTTTTTTTTTTTTAATTGTTCTAATTTTTTTATTACCGTATAAAGAAAATCATCTTTGCTGAGTGGACTTTTACCAATGGGCGTAGTCTCTGTAGCGCAATCGGTTAGTGCGTTCAGCTGTTAACCGAGGTGGTTAAAGTCCGTCCAAGTTGTTTTTGATTATAGTTTGAGATAATTGATAAGAGAAACAAATTTGGGCAATAGCAAGAAAGTCTGTGGATGTAACTTCACTTCTTTGAACGACAACAAATAAAACTTTCCAAAAAGTCGAATCTTTTGTTCATAGAAATTTATCATAGATATTCTTAGGCAAAATTTTTTTATATAATACTAAAACTCTGATAACTTTGCTTGTTTGCATATTAAATGTATTCGATGGTAAGAGGAAGGGTGAATGAGAAATGGAGGTGAAAAGAGGATGGAGGATTAGCATTGAATGTCTTGAATAAATAATGAGTCAACCTTTAAACAGTTGTCTGTCTGGTCAGACACCATGGCAACAAGGGTTTTAATTGAATGGTGTGAATATCGTTTTTTCAGCAGCAGTGTCTTTATATTTTTGTCAGAACTAACTTCAACGCTTATTTGTGGAATCTTGCTAATTTCCCTTAAATTGAAAGCAAACGGTGACATTATTTTCTAACTTTCTGTATGTATTTAAAAATATATATCTATTTACCTTCGTGATTGGTTACGGGCACAAATGTATGCACTGTACAATGTACCAACGTTTACCCAAGGGTCATCTAGTATAATATATAAATAGTAATCAATTCTAATGAACAATTAGTGGGTCAGATGACTGGTCACATGTCATCTAGTTTACTCATTAAAAAAAAAGCTGATTGGAAGAAAGCTTAGTTTGTTCTGTTGTGAATGTTTGTTTGAATCCAGTGGCAATCACACATTTATTTTGCATTGCGTTTATTTATAGCTGTTTCTCACATGTGAAAGTTATCTAATCATTTAGACACCTTTATTAATGATTTTCAGAGAAACCTTTTATTGTTATAGATTCCTTTTGTATTAGTTGTGAGAGATAGACAATCCTGTGTTTTCTGAATTTTATTGCCCATTTGGATTACTATTCTCATCTTGGTTTATATATTCACAACGTTTCGGCCGATCAAACTCTGAACTTCTTCAGATACATTTTTTTTGTACTCAGTAACCTTCTAGTTTAACTTTGAAGTCTTTGTCAACCGTAGGAACCTTTATGGAATTTTGTACTGAACACTTTATTTAATTGGGGGGGGGGGGGAATAGATTATTCGATCAGCTATAACTATGTAGAAATATTAATTTGTTATCACCTGTAGTGAGGATTGAATCTTCAACCTCCAGAAGACTGTCACAAAACTAATTGTTAACCAATGATTTTAACCAATAGGCCATGGGTCCATGTAGACACTTTTATGAATTTAGAGAGCCTAGAATAGTAGTCTAAATAATGCAAATTATCAATCATCTCAAAAATTCCAAAACATAATTTTATTTTCTATGTTGGATTATATTTTCTTTTCAGAGATAAGCATATTTATTTTATTTGTCTGTTATCTTTATAAACTAATTGAATTAATCTATTGCCCCAAATTGTCTAATCATTTTTGTAAACCAAAGGTGGGGGCGTCTGGAATCGACACTTTTTGCAGGAGTCGGTCAGGTTTTTTAAAATCATGTTGGGATTCTGAGGGTTTTTTTTTTCTCCAGTAGACTTCCCACTTCTGGGGTGGGCTGTCTGTCACGAGGTGGAAAGTTTTGCAATATCAGCAGTAAAATTTAAAAAAAATCAAATCGTGTCAGATTTTGTTCTGCGGACTCTATTTCTGTAAACTTGAAAACATTAAGTTGATAAATGAATCTTTCAAAACTAGTAAACATTTGATTTTAGGAGTGTTTCAGAGTCTGAGGATTTGGAAGCAGTAGGAGTCGGGCTCTGACTCGTAAGAATACTCAGTCAGATTTTTTTAATCTCTGAAGAATCAGTAGTCGGTCTTTAAAATAAGTAGTCGGAGTCAGAATTTTTGGAATCCTCGGAATCAGTCTAACCTTATACCTTCCAACTCCGTAATCTCAGATTCAAGCCCTTTTTCTTTTATTTGCTTTAAATTTATTTGTTTTCATCTGGCACTGAATTGGTATCATGCATGAACTTGTGACATTGTTTGATACGGGGGGGGGGGGGGGAGAGATTGGTGTTACGTATACTGTTGTGTACTATAGAATATTCTCTGCCAGATTTTTTATTTCATACAGTCTATTCGTGATTGGATTACGCACTAATACTCTTGAGAACGGTATACCCCCCCCCCCTCTCTTTCTCTGGTTTTGAGTAAAATAGCAAGTTTTAATGGTACTTAATAAAATTGCTTACAACAGGTATTGTTTCATCATTAAATAACCTAAAAATGGGTTGATGTGCTGTAAAATGAAGCAAACCTTGTTTTATACAAAGCTGACATGTAGAATCGGCTAATCCGATTATCTTATTACTTTGATGCCACAACCTTTTTAAGCATCCCTTGAGATGTTGTGTGTATAATATATGTATACTTGAAAGTTTGACTTTATGGCGCAGTTTCATTTCATGTTAATGCTTCAAACATCTCAAATGGTAGTGAACTGTAGTGTTTTTTTGATCATTATCATATTCGGTTTAACATCCGTTTTTTTTTTTCGTTTTTTTTTTAATTAAAAAAATTTTTTTTTTTTTTTTTTTTTACATGCTGGCATGTGTTGGACAGCTTTTAGTAATTGACTTCCAAACTAACCTATCCAGGTTTTTATTTATTCCTCTATTTCTCAAATCCATCCTTATCACTTCCATGTTTTCCTTGGCCTTCTCTCATTTCAACTGTTGTACATCTACTAATCCAAGAACTCTCCTTCATTCTTTCAATATGACCATACAATTTGTAAACCAAAGGTGGGACGTCTGGAATCAGCACTTTTTGCAGGAATCGGTCAGGTTTTTTAAAACCATGTTGGGATTCTGAGGGTTTTTTAGTATTACAAATGAAGTCTCCTGTTCTGCACACATCCTTCTATACTTCCAGATTTAATCTTCCTCTGAGGTCATCAGATCTAAGCCTGTCTTTAAGACTCGCATTACACATCCATCGTATCTTGCTCATATAATTTCTCTCCATTCAACGCATGTCCTCAACTGAATTGTGTTTACATTTGGTTATGGGAAGATGGTATTTTGTGGGAGTTATGCATTTAATAACTGTTCTGTTTTTCAATCTCTGAAACGGCTACATGATAAACGACTAGTGATTCCCACTTTTCTATTTCAAAATTTAGGATTAGGTTCCGATTTTGTTTCACAACTGATATAGTTGGCGCCCCTTTGGTATTATGTGAATTTCCCATCGGTAAAGGTTTACTTATCCAAATTCTAAGTCTGCAGTATGCGGATTTAGTTAGTATCCCTAAGATTTAAACTCCGTAGAGGCTGTATATTAGTGTTAGGATAGTACAGCTTTCGCTAAGGATACAGAAAAGGGAAATGTTTCTCTATTCTTCGCAGTGGGGGCTGTTTCTGTGGATGGCCTATGTAAATTTTTTTTGGTGGGGGGGGGGGGGGGGGGCTTGCATAGTATTATTAATGTTAAATATATTTTTTACGTATAAAAGACTGCTAAAGTTTTATTTTAAATAATACATATATTCTATAACTGCACACACACACACACTCGCTGTACCTATCTGCTGTTGCACAGGAGTCTTACTTTTTTTTTTATTATACTTTAAATAAAAATATTTCTTCAGTTTACCATATCTTTTGGCGCTGACATAGGAGAAAGGATCAAATCAACGATTTGCCATAGGAATTTGTAAGCCATTATTATATCATGCAGGATATATTATTTAAATACTTTTTTTTTTCTTCTATTCATTCTTACAATATTTTCTTTAATACTTGATTGAGCTTATATCCTTCCTTTTAATACTTGAGATTTTCGTATTTCGTTTCCTTTTAATAAATTAGACGTTTTTGAAAATTGGTTTTACCACCATCTACACACCGTTCAGATGTTATCAAATAAAACTTGAATTTCTTTTCATATTAAAATTGTTTCAAAATTTTCTCAAAAAAATTTGAAGTAAAGATTTTTAATTTTATGATTTTATTTTTTACATTGGAGTTGTGAGGTTAAAAATGAGCGTTTCTGTTGCTTCCTATTCCAAACTATGGTAAGCCTTGGCATCGTTAGAAAGCGTGAGGTTATAGTAATTTTCCAACATGGCATTTAAATTGGAGCAGAGGTGGGGAGTTTGCTGAAAACAATCATGCGCCTGAATCGATTTAAAAAAAAAAAAGAAAAAAAAGAAGACTCTGGCTCCTTATAATTGCTGACTCGAGCTCCCAATTTGAGATGAAGAGCCAACTGAGAAGAATTTGAGGTTGGAGTCAGTTTAAAAAAGCCAAAAAAAAAAACCTGACTCTGACTTCTCACTTGGATTAAGGATGGAACTTGTATGTTTGTTTTAATTATTTTATTTTTTATTTTTATAGTTTATTGTATAAAGCAAGCTTCAGTAAGCATGTATAGACTGACTTTGGTCCTTTAACTCGGCAATGAATTGTATATATGATTAAATGATTGATGTACTAATGATTGCCATGCTTTCAAAATGGCTTTCTATAAACCATATTTCAAAGGGAAGCCGTCAATAGGCCTCTTTCATGAAGAGGCTTTGTTGGCTTGTGTGTGCTTATTGATAGCATGATATGAGTCATAAGTTATTTAATTTAGGATGATGAGGAAGAGGTGGTATCTGAATGATGTAAGATTTCTAGATGATTTAGAAGTTAATTTTTCTTATGCTTGGAAATATCCGTTCACTTTTATTGACACACTTAGATCTATATACTATGTCACTAATGTTGAGCACTTTCCCTTTATAAATATAGCAACTATGATCTGTATCCGTCAAGGATCGATCCGTTACGGTATCTTAAAACTAACTGAAAATAAATCCAGAATGTCCTTACTTTCTATTGCTAACTGGGAAGTGGTTCTATTGAAGTGGATGCCGACATGGCCTGACATCCTTGATATGCCAAGTTCAAATCCAGTTACTTCCAAAGCACCATTTTCTCTATAGATGTTGGCAACTTTCATGTGGTCTCTTCTATAAGTAGCTCATTTTAGATTAAATTGAGAAAAGCAATGCCAATAACAAAATTGAGCCGGTCAAAAAAAGTTGTACGATGCTGATTCATACCAATTCATCTTTTATTGCTCAATACACTGGTTTACAAAGACATTTGAAGCAAGCATAAAAATAGTTGTTCTAACCTAACTTTGGTATGCTGATTTCACTTCCAAATTTTTAGTTACACATCGGTGTAAACACAAAGTATTTAAATCTTTTGGTAATAAACTACATGAAATAAATAGATTTTTAAGACTAATTTATGGATAATATTTTGATATGCCAAAATTATGTTATGCATCGTCCATAATATTCAATTTTTTTTTTAATATTGTATGAAAGAAACACATTATAACGAGGGTTGCAGAGTCGAAAGGTATAAAGTCCAACTCCGGCGATTCCAAAGTATCCAACTCTAACTTATTTTAAAGTCTTCAGAGATTTAAGAATCCAACACCCTGAATATTAGTACATGCATTATAGTAAAAATTGGATGCGTGAAAGAAAGGGGGTGGGGGAAATAGACCTGCTAGAACAAAAGTTAGGAAATTCGAATTCACTCCATCAAAATTAGTAAAACAAACATGTTCACATGTAAGCGCATTTGTTTTTAAACCAGCATTATTGTATCCCATGGATCACCAACAGTAGAACATTGCATGATTTACAAGTAGTGCAATGAAACCTAGAGATGATAAAAGAACAAACACACACGCCTGCTCATGTAAAAAAAAAAAAAAAAAAAAAAAAAAAAAAAAAAAAAACCCTGAAAAATATAAACGTTCACTGATTCTGATTTCTAGAAAAAAGTGCAGCAGGAATTTAAGTTATGCCTAAAAGAAAATTTGGCTAAGATTGATTCTAATCTAAAACCGCAATTATTTGAATTGATTTATTCTTCCGTGTGCATCTATTAGTGCGTATGGCCAAAAATTTGTACGCTTTTGTTAACCCTCATAAGAAAAAAAAATTTGTGGTTCTTGAATTCATCTTGTATTTATCTGAAATCCTTTCCTCTACACGGCTATACTGTTTACACTATCATATCAAATGGCTGTCTATATAACTGCCAAATATGTTCGTGGAAACATGCTTTAAGGAACTAAATGAGTGTGCAAGTTTTTGTGGCGCATTTGAAATTAAATGACAATTGGTGCATGGGGTTCAAAAGTTATATACTAGCTTGTCATATATGTACATGGTCTACTTTATTTGATCACTTGAATCTCTATTTAGATTTATTTTACACATTTTCCATCCTGAAAATACTTTGGATTCATCATCATATTTGACTTAACATTCATTTTACATGTTGGCATGTGTTGGACGGCTTTTAGAAATTGACTTCCAAACTAACCGATCTCTGGCCAGATCTTTATCGCTCTTTCTCTCAAGTCCATCCTTATCACTTCCTCCCATGTTTTCCTTGACCTTCCCCTGTGAACTGACCCTGCTACCTCAATTGTTCTACATCTACTAACCCATTCAGGATTATTTGAACTATTATTCGGACTATTATTCATATCTTTGTTATTTTCACAGCATTTCGGTCGATTCTTCAGATGTGAAATGAAAGAACATCCAAGGTGAGAATTGTAGTCTGAATAATTCAAATTATTAATCCTCTGTGTAATTTAGATTATTCGGACTACTGTTCTCATCTTGCGTGTTATTCTCAATATTTCGACTGCTGTAACCTCCAGCCTTCTTCAAATGTATCTTTTCGAACTTTGGAATATTTCTGTTGAACTCGAAAATCTGGACGGAATTTCAAACCGAACCCTTTATTTAAACCACAGGGTTAGCATGCTCTTGTTCCGTCAGCCATCACTGGGAGAAGACTTCAGTAATTCGCAATTCTTCATATCACCCGCACCGAGGATTGAACCATCAACCTTCAGATGACTATCACTTAGAACTGAATTTTACTTAGTACTATATCCACAAGATGCTTTCGGAGAGTTGAGTCGCTCCTGAATACTATTCTGATGTCATATGGATTACATATTCTTCGTATTTTTTCCGACAAGCCCTTCATATATGGTATACACACTGGTGAGTTTTCGGGTGGTGTCCTTCGGTATTTGATCTACATTTCTTGGAGCTGATGTCATGCTCTCTGGATAGTTGTTTCGGTGGAGGGTTTCTCTTAAGCTGTCCATCTCCTCTTGCTATGCATTGCTGTTACTATATATTATCTTTGCTCGATGTTGTAGGCAGCAGACGATTTCTTTTCTTTATACAGAGGTATGTCGTAATAAAAGTAGTGATATATAGTGATAAGTAGTAAGACTTCACATTAAAAAAACAAGAATAGGTTTAAGGCTCCCAAAATTCATGCTAGACTTTCCGCAAGGACCTGTGGCGCAGTGGATATAGTATTAAGTAAAATTCAGTTCTAAGTGATAGTCATCTGAAGGTTGAAAGTTCAATCCTCGGTGCGGGCTATACGAAGAATTGCGAATTACTAAAGATTTCTCCCAGTGATGGCTGACGGAACGAGAGCATGCTACTCCCGTGGTTTAAATAAAGGGTTCTGTTTAAAATTTCGTCCAGATTCCAGAGTTTGACATGAATATTCCCGAGTTCGAAAACATACACCTGAAGAAGGACGGAGGTTATAGCGGCTGAAACGTTGTGAGAATAACACTCAAGATGAGAACAGTAGTCCGAATAATCCAAATTACACAAATCTTCAATCCTCATCTTAAAAATTCAGAAACATAGAAACGCTTTTTCTTTTATCTGCCCACTTGCCCTCTTTTGTGTGTATTGTGATGAAGAAAGAGTTGTTCAGATATCCTGAATGTTTCAATGATGTTTGCTTTTACTATACGTTTCTTGAAAGTTCTTGCCTGGTTTGTCATGACTTTGCCACAGCCCCTCATTAGCCAGCACTATTTTTCGAACCACCTCTGCGACTGTGGCTCTGGACTTTCCACCTGTCCAGCACGGATGTGTTACATCAGTTTCCTTCTCCGAGAATAATATGACCCACCAAGTTTTGAATGAAGGTCTGATTTAGCCTAGTAAGGAAGTTCTACAAGCATATGGATAAGATATAAGGTCCGACTCTGATAATTCCAAAATGTTCAACTCCTTTATTTAAAGTCTTCAAATATTCAGACTCATTTGATTTTTCAGAGATTAAAAAATACAACTCTGACTCCTAACATTCTTATGAGTCCGACTCTTTCCAAAACTTCTGACTCTCACTCTGCAACTCTGTTTCAACTGAGTTTCCCTATATTGTTAAGACTATTAAAGCAATGTTTTTTTATTACATCATTATATTGTGATAGTAGCATTCATTGATCCTCATGAGTTTAGTATATATGTAAAAATGGATGTGAAAACCTAACGATTTAATGAGTGTAACGTTTTTTTGTATTCAGACATTATCAAACAATGCATATTTATTTATAACTTATTCATGTATAAATAGAAAAACTAAATTCAATGGCGTCATCTGTATTAAAAACAGTTTGTATGTTTTGCTTCTAAAACATTTTTCGTTAGATCTTGCAAACCAAATTTGGAATGGAGGTCCATGTCGGTTTTATGTACAAAAAAGAAACTGTTTGTATACAACCTGGATCCACATCCACATCCAAATCCCAGCCTACAATTTAACACATAGGTCAACATGCAAATGAGAATAATGTATTATCAACTAAATTTAATCTCCAGGGACCCATTCAGGTTAAACTCGAGTCAAAATTTCTTTTTTTTTTGCTGAATTTGTATTTTCATGTTTAAAATCCGATTTATCCAATTTTAAACAGCATTCTATATGGCATAATCATGTTAGCACACCGGTTCTTGTTAGATCATCGAAGTTAAATGACGTTGAGTCTAGCCAGTACAAGATGGGTGACCAAGCGCTGTATGTGTGAGTACGGCTAAATATCCCTGCAAAAAACTAAAAAAATACAACCCTGAAAATGCCTTTAAGCAAGTACTTCAGCATAACCTGCTAATAAACACGTGTTGACACAACAGAACTTTGGGCGGAAGTTATGTTTTCAATCATGTGGCGAAGCTCTCTAGTAAGAGTATGCATTCGTTTGTCTCTAAAACCAATTAAAATGATCATTATTTTTCTTCTGGCTTTTGGAATTAAAGTGGACCTTGCGTTTACTTACGGCAGCCTCGTAACTCTCACTTCTCTTATTTTGTCCTTTTAGTCTCCATGAGCGACGTTTCTGACACAGGGGGAAGAATTGTTGCTTTCTGGGGCTAAATCTGTCTATCGAACACTTACTGTTGGATAGTTTTTTTATCTTGAATTATTTTTTTTTTTTAGCTCCTTACATCAAGTGGCTTCATGCCTTGTCGGGAGTGACTTCCATAAAATTAAAAACAAACAAAACTATCTGTAGTTCAAATCATATCAGATCTACTTTAACTTTACTCACTAATACTGTTGGGAAAGGTTTAAACACCAACCCCCTCCTCTGAACCTATGGGTAAAATAGAAACTTGTGTTCAATAAATTGTATACAAAGAATCGTAATGTTTTAGCATTAAATAATCTAAAAGTTTGGTTTGTCATAAAACAAAAAAAACCATGCTAACCAAACCTAATCTGTTTTTCATCCCCTTTTACAAGCACGCTGAAGATGAAGACCTCCTAAATCATGTGACACATAAACGAATTTAGCTCTTACGCCACTTGGTAAATAAACAGTCCAAGATCAATATAACCCATCGTATTTTGTTGACTCTGTCTAGCTGCGTGCATGTCAATATCGGAGCTGAAAGGGTTCACCTGTTATTTATTACTATGTTTTTCACCTGGAGCTGGAAGTCGTTTCCAGCTGAATACTTAGCTATTCTGGTTGTCTCTGCTGACAAAATCTTCATCTAACCGTATAGAAGCCTCAATTGCTTTAATAAGTTACTAATTATACGTAAGAGTATTTGTGGTCAGCTTCTTGGAAGTAATCAAAGTTCATAGAATGTATCTGTTTCACTGAAGACAAAATACCAGTAGAATTAATGAAGAAAGCTGATATTTGAGCATTTGTTGATGTGATCTTTATTTTTAGAATTGATGAGGTGAAACGCAGATATGCAGTTAATCCTTTTAAAATGGAAAATGTTTTTTTACCTCTTTCTATTTAGAACAAGAACACAAGACAGCATACCTTCCCCATTTCAACGTAAGAATGGGCCTATGTCTTATATGTGGACCTTACTTCTCCATATTGTATGAAGTATTCCTGAAGTTATATCATGAAAATTTTAACTAAAAAAAAACTATTGATCTGATCAGGCTGGAATTTGCATGGTGGTTACTGTTATCGAAGAACACCAGATCCATACGACGAATCTGAAGTTGAAATTCTATCAAAATTTCTATAGTGAGCAAGCTTTTTTCTTTTTTTGGGGGGGGGGCCAAGATCAAAGTGTAGTATCTGTTCCGATACTGCACCCCATAGACTGGTATTGTCTTGGCCTTCGGGGCTTGATTTACGCCGGTCTATGGGACAGTCCTGTGCAGTTCTAGGAGGTCCACCCTCCCAGGCTTTGCCTCCCCTCTTTGGGGAGGAGTAAGTTTATTGCTTACTGCCTGAGGCGCCCCTACCGGGGAATGCCGACGGGGCTGCCCAGGCAATTTTTAAATGGCCAGAGTGCTCACCTCTCGAGCGTTAGCTTTTCTAATCCCACTTTCCTGACCTTGTGTCACATCTTACCTTGTGGGGTAGATAAATCTCTTCATATGGTCCAAGTAGTGAGTCCCTGATGAATATAACCAAATTTATCACCAAAAATGTGACTTTCACCTTTTTTCTTGACCTTTGACTTGTCTTTCCCATAGTTAAATCCGTTCTAAGTTTGACCATGACCGATATTTTGACCAAGTTAGGTGAAAATTGGTCAAGCGATGAATGATGCTAGGTTGTACACAAACACACTACCATAGTTACAAACTTCGTGGCGAAGGTAATTACTTATAACATAGACGATGTGCTAAGAATAACATAGAAAAATAGAACAGGCTTTGTAAGTGATAATGGATGTTGGTATTAATCGAATTGTGTAAAAAAAAATTTTTTTATTCATTTTAGTTATATATCTTGTCTGCATGGATATCTTTTTTTATGGATTTTAACTTGTTTTATTCTCAACAAAAAGTAAAAGAATTATATAAAAAATGAATATTAAGCACATTAAAAGTGTCTTTTTTATTACAAAGGAAAGACTTAGTTGAATTACTTTAGTTCTACTCCTAATTATTTTAAAATTTGCTATTAATATGGGTGGGACGTAATGGGTGAAAATTTCAGATTCATGCGAGTATTTTTTTTGTGTTCATTTATACATAAATAACACTAAACAATCAAACAGTTTGATTTTGCCTAATGTGTATGCTGGCTTCATCTAATAATTATTGTTTCTATTATAATTAATTTTCATTAACCACAAGATGACATATGTGTGAGGATTTTTCACTTATTTAAAACCTGCATTTTATGTTATGCATTGTAAAAATTAGCTTCTGGACCGATCGCACACAAGACGGCAAATTTTCTAATTTCTAATGACCTTTGAACAGTAATAATATGGTGGCTAATGTCCTATCATTAAAAGTTTTTAGATATAATAAAAATAAAATTTCGGTTGAAGATATCCAATTTTTAGAATAAAGGCTTTATTTTATTTATCCAGAAAATTAGCAACATAATTCTCTTTTTCAGCAATAAAATTAGATTTATATTATATTCTTTCTTTACAATTTGTTGGTTAATCTAAAAGGCAGGATAATTGATTTATAATTTAAACTTATCAAAAATATTGTTTGATCAGATCAAATATTTTCATATTCTGTTTAGGATGAAGATTAATCTATTTTGATTATTTTAGCTCAATTTCGTGGGAGCATAGCTTTTAAATTTAAACAAATTTGAAATTAAAAAATGTTAATCTACTTATTTGCCATGAAATTGAGTTTCTAGTGAATTTTATGTTTAAAAATAATTTTTTGGGGCTATATTCAGTTCAAATTCAATCTGTTCTGTTGTGGGATTGTTTGTTTTGTCTGCATTTTTTTGATTAATTTATTTTTTTAACATGAAAAGAGCCTTTGGAAAAGCTTTCAGTTCTGGGTCTCAGTTGTACTGTGAAGGAGTTTTAATATAGAACCCTATGGAGTTCTTTGTCTTTGGTTATAATTTGTGATTTGTTATTTAATTGCCTCTCCACGAGGGCCAGTTTTTAATGTGGGGAAAATTTGAGAAAACAGCTTGAATATAGGCTATGAATAGAAATTGATAGAATGTTATGTACCATGTGCAAAATTTAATTTTAACTTCCTTATTCGTCCTTCAAATTATCAGTAACATTAGCATTTAGCAATTTCTCCTTTTTCACAGAAAAAAAAAAAAATAAATAAAAAAAAAAGCTGTTGTGTGAGGGTGCAGCTCTGGTACTGATGCTACCCAGCTTCAGGACATTCAAGTTAACCCAGGATAACCTGGTCATCAACAACAGCCCTAGTGAGGTGATGAGGGTCATTGCCTAACATCTCTGTTATGCAGTTCACTATCAAAGGCAAGGGAACATCAGGTAGGAGTCTTGTATGATAAAAACCCAATATGTCCATGTAATCTAGTGAAAAAATTTGCTAAATAAGTCTGAGAACACTGAGGGGTTTGGAATGTTCTCATTTTTCTTTTTTTCTTATTCTTTGAGAACAACTTCAAAGATAAGAAGGTTAATGGGAGAAAAGATAGGTGGCTTAGTGTAAATCAGCAGACTTACCCATCCAGTGATGCACACTCAAGTTTCTCTCATTTGTGATGGTCTTTGGAGTGTTTTTTTTTTCTTTGTTGGGGGGGGGGGGGGGGGAGAGTCTAAGCAATGCGACTGAGTGTTAATTTTATCAACTATTTTCTTTATATCAGTTAAATATGTGTATCAGTTTTATGAAAATATATTGATTTAAATATATATTTATTTTTTTATTGAATATTTTTTCTTGATAATATAATCTGTTAACTACATGGCATACATTAGATGTGTACATCGAATTTCATCAAAATTTTATGAATGTAATTAGTCATGAGTCAAATTGGTTCAATTTTTATGTGTACTCGTTTATTTTTTTTTTACTTTAGCAGATTGTAATCTATTATCTATTCAATTTGGATAAAGTTGGTAAGGAAATACCATAAAATGTTCATCTTTTTTTAATTGTTTTTGTAACTATCAGACTTAGTTAAGTGTTTTTGTTTTTTGTGTTTTTGTTTAATCTATAATAAAATTATTGGACAACATATTGTTTGCCTTTGACAATTCACGCTCAATTTTTTTTTTTTTTTAAATTAACATACTTTTTTTTATCATTTTAAACAATTTTGTTCAATTAATGCAATGACAAAACGATACCATAAGTAATTCAATTGAACTTCATAAGAATCTGATTTAAAAAAACAAACAAACAAAAAAACGTGGGAGGAGGGGTGACAAAACATCTGATTAAAAAAAAAAAAAAAAAAAAAAAAAAATATTGTACCTTGTCTAGTTCGTCGTTACAAGAAGTATTTAGGGGATTTAAATTTCAACATTTAGTAAGACGTCCTATTGATTTTATTGACAAACTGATTTTTTAATAACATATTTCATCATTGAATTATCTTTCCAAAAATGTAAATATTTTTCAGAAGAAATTAAAGAGAAACGTATTGGTAGAGATGAACAAGACAAAAATGAAAATAGAAAAAACACAAAGCTCCAGATTAATCAGTATGAAATACATTTTTTGTTAAAGATAAAAACCCAAATAATAATTTTTTTTTCTTTATTGATTCTGGTTTGTTTTTATCCACTTTCTTTTGAATTATTAAAATTAGTTCCGTTCTATCCCTTTTTAGTTATTTGAATTTTTCCTGACTTTAAACCTGCCATACTTGAATCTGCCTACTTAGAAATTCTATATTTTCGAATAGATTATTCTAAATATAATTTAGTGAATGGTTTTGTTGCCTCTCACAAAATTATTTGTCCCAAACCACCTTTCAAGTTGGAAGGTACGAATAACTCCATTCAAAATAACCTTTTATAAGTTAGAATTAATGTTATATTAATTATTATGCAGCATTTCTCTTTCTATAGTTAGGTTAGAATCTGACCAACAAAATGTAAAAATATTTAATGATATTCACAGAAATAATTCATTGAAAACTTTTTCGTTCATTTCTGAGAATAATTTTAGACCCCTCTCCAATCATGTTTTTAGTTTTTTGACTAAATCTATAATGGTGTTTCTGTTTAGTCATCGACACTCTATCTCCTTACGACTGTGTTGCAGTGAAAGTACTGACAGCTCTTCCTGATATAACGAAGTATCGTACGACAACGATGCAAGCCTTGAGGAGTATGACTGTAGTAAGAGTTCCCCATATACATTTCAAGCCAGTTACTCAATTTGCAACTATCTATTGCATTGTTCACTTACCGTAATAAACCTTGTACGTTGGTCGTTTAATTTATTATTAAATATCTTTGGGATTAACTTACTGCATTTATACCCCCTGAACATAAATATCTTCGATCAACCCGACTAGTAGCAAAATCCCACCCTTCACTGTCTCAATATAAAAGAAATATATCTTTAAATCAATATATTTTCGTAAAACTGATACACATATTCTACTCTAATTGTTTTTTCTCTGACCGCTTGCTTTGTAATTCCCTCCCTGCTCCCCAGACTACCAATATGCAGAAATTTAAATGTAATGTGAACAAATATCTTGCCACACAACTCCCCACCTAGGATGCCCCCCTATAAAGTTGATCCCTAATCACAGTAGCCTCTGATGTCTGACTGGCAATATTCCTAGTTTTGGGTGAACTTAAGTAAAATAAACAAATAAATAAAACATTACAAAAGACCACAATATTGCATTTAAAAAAAAAAAATAAAAAAAATAAAAATTAATTCTATATAATGTTTTAACTGATGCTTATTTGGTACTTCTGCAATTTACAGACCGTGCTGAAATAATAAAGTTATTTAGAAACCCATTCTTGACATGAGGAGGGGGGGGGGGGCTTGTTAACTGTTCTGTACTTTCACCTAACAATTTAATAAGCAAGATACCGTAAAAATTGAATTTAACTTGAAAATCTTATCTAAAACATAGCACAATCCGTAAACTGCAGAAGTACCGCTTATTTTTCTTCAGACTATTGTCCCCCTAAATGCTGATATTTATATCTCTATTTAAGTGGATAACGACACGGACTGATGACCTGGGTGTGCCAAGTTCGAATCCAGTCGATTCCATAATATCACTTTCACTAAGGGATGTTGACAATCATTAGGTGGTTCCTCTTGCAAGAATGCTGACAATAAAACCAAACCTGTCAACAAAGTTGTACCATTCTGATTTATACGAATTGACTATATCTCTACTAGATTTTGGTTGATATGCCCTCTGACCTTCTTTGAATGTATTATTCATTTACGCTAGTGTGTGTGAGAGTGAGTGAGTGAGACATTCAACTCAATGAACTGATTTTTAATCTTCATTTTATAAATTCATGAATACTCGTGTATAGCGTGATGTGGCGTGTGGCATGAACGTACTCATAAACCGTTGTATTTAAATAGAAAAAATCTTATTTTTCTTTATTTTTTTTTCTTTAATCAGCATCTCACATAGTGTATAGAAAAAAGATTTAAGTTTAATTTTAATGTTCAGCTCAAGAAATATATTGACAGAAATGCTTTTATCATCTTGTAAAAACGGTAAATTCAAACTTTATTTATTTACCAGGTATGAGATAGATCAATAATACATACATACATGCATCAACCACTAGCCCCCCCCCCCTCTCACTCACTCACTCACTCATTCAAGTTGAAAAAAAGAATTTCTAACCTAATGTCTTGCACTGACTGCAGAGCTCCATCCCCTGTTGCATCCCTGTGTTTGTTTTACAAGTAATTACACAGAATGTGCTCTAATTAACTTACTGCACTTGTGCCTCCTCAACGTAAATAGCCCAGACCCACCCAATTAGGAACAAAATCACGTTCCTTCTCTGTACAGGTCCCTAGATACTGGAAGATTTTCTACTCTAATATCTTGGACCGCTTGCCTTTGGAATTCCATCCTTGCTCTCTCTTTCCCCCGACTATCAATATGCAGAAATCTAAATGTAATGTAAACAAACATCTTGCTGCCCAACTTCCCACCCAGGTTTCCCCCCCCCCCCCCCCTAAATCTGGCCCTTATCACAGTAGTTCCTGACAGTTCAGTGGCAATATACTTTCTTTGGATGAACCAAATAAAAAAAAAAAACAACAAAAAAAACGTATTTTGTTTAAAATGTAATAATAAAAAATAATGAAAATCTGTTCATGTTTTATTCCTACATCTGAAATTCATCTTCTGGCTCTGACAATAAACTTGCATCAACAAATAATCTTTTTTAAGTTCTTTGTTTGAAATGTTTTGAAAATTCGTCATTTCATCCAATGTTTAGAGGAGGTGCTTGATTGATCAATTGGATACAGTCATGGAATCGGAAATGCCGAGTTCAAATCCTATCGAATCTATTGTGTTCAGTTACGCAGTAATATTGCTGGAATAGGTACAAGTCCAGAATCCCCCAGATATAGGTAAAAGAGTGACTTGTGTTAAATTAATCCTATACAATTTTTTACAGTAGGTATTTTTCTACCTTAAAACGACCCCCACCTCCAAAAAACGTGTGTATTTGTATATAAATATAAATCCATCCAGTCATACAAAAAGTTAGCAAGTAAAAAGAAAAAAAAAATGCCTTTTTCTAGCATAATGAAACCATTTCAAGTGGTGAGGGGAAGCGAAAAAGCAAATAGCAAGTCAACAATCCTCGTCACCAGAAATGATAATCTATATAATAAAGTCGATCCCCCCCCCTGCATTAATAACCAAAACCTTCATATACTAATCTGTCCCACCATTCAATTGGTCTAAGCCCTCATGTGTGTTTCAAGAAATTATGCTTTCATTTCGTCGTCTTTCAAAAATTCTTACATTTCATCCATATTACCTGCTTCTCCCAAATAAGCATCCCATAAAGGTGGCTGCCATTTTTACTCACTATTAATTATCTACTCTAACCGCTACCCTTAACACCGGTGCCTAATATTTCCTGGAATAATAATGACATGAACACTGTGTTTCCCATTTCACTGTTTTCCTCTGTTATCTAGCATACATTTTTGATCGAAATATTGACTGCTCACAATTTTAATCATTCTTTAAGCCATTCGGACTGTCTATTCTATATACTTTTTTACACATTCGGGATTAGCAGATTAAATTAACTAACAGCTTGCAGATAATCTCAAGCGAGTCACAATGGTGTCTTTGTGCGACGCTTTTTTTACTTTGTTTTTCAGCATAAGTAACTTTAACGTAACTTGAGACGTTTTCTTTTTTTTGCCTTATTTACGAAGTATTCCAGATTACATAAATATATTATTCTCAATATCTGTACTAATCATATTTTTTTGTGCATTTTTCTGAAAGCAATAAGCCTCTCACTACCATATTTTAGGTGTTGGGGCCGGCATTTCTTCATTAAAACAAAATTAAAAAATCAGCAATTAAGTTTCGGTATTTATTTTTTATTTTAATTTAATTTTTTTTATGAAGTATTCAAGACATTTTTTGATTTAAAAAAAAAAAAAAAAAAAAAAATTTTTTTTTGTTTATAACTTTCTTTTTATAACTTTCTTACGAAGTACTCAAGATTAAAAAAAAAATATCTCCGACTAAGTTTCGATTATAACTTAAAGCTGAGATGGGTTTTTTTTTTTTTTTTTACTTATGAAGTATTGGGGTCCGGAATTTCTTGATTACATATATTTTCCTGGGCAACGCCGGGACACAAGCCCTGCTAGTAATTTATATTTGAAAAATTAAATTACTGATCTAATTCTATGATTTTTTTTTTTCCTGTTATTTTTTACGGAGGGTTTATACTAGTAAACCTTAGTGTACTTTTCAGTATAGTAAATAATACGTAAAATAAAATAACTTAGTTTAATGTGTGAAACCCCTTTGGTGTTGATTTGATATAATGATTTTTATTTTTGATCATTGTCTTAAGCTATGTTTCTTCTGATTTAAAGTATATTTAACCAACAACACTTCTTACCAAACTATTATTTGATTGTTCCAGTATTCAATGTAATTATAAATTTTTTATCTCTATAAGCTTGAAGCTTTCTTCACTCTGTATTATTTAGTGTTGATTAGATTGCTTTAAACATACTAAATACAATGGTTAGTTATTATTCTTAATTTGTAAATTTCCATGTAGGAGATTTATGTCGGGTTTCAGAATTTGAGATGAGGATTGATATGTTATATTATTTAGATTATTCGGACTACTATTCTCGTCTTGGATGTTATATTTACAACGTTTCGGCCAGTGTAACTTCCAACCTACTTCAGGTGCATCTTTTTGAACTTAACAACCTAGTCTAGTAAAGATGGAGCTGAAGAAGGTTGGATGTTACATCGGTCGAAACGTTGTGAATATAACAACCAAATTGATAAGAGTAGTTCAAATAATACAAATAACTTATGTTTTTATCATTTGGCAGTGTCTTCTACATGAATTGCTTACATATCTTGTTCTCGCATATTTAGCTTTCTTTTTCTTTAAAATTTTGTTTTTACCCCCCCCCCCCCCCCCCGAAAAAACACACACACACTGTAACGGTCTATTTAGATTCATTTTTAAACAATTGGTTAAAATCAAACTCTTCCTAATTCCATCTCATAGCAGACTAAACAAATTAAGGAATATTACTTCTAAATTAAACTATGCTTTTTCTTTTTGTTTGTTTTTAGTATTTAATGTATTTTTGTCTCTTAAACTTGGAGATTTCCTCACTTTGTTTATTATATACTGCTGATTAGGTTGCTTTAAACATGTACCAAGTAGCAAGGGTGTAGAGGTTAGTTATAAAAAAGCCCCCCCCCCCCCCCTCTTGGATACTCCTTACATTTCCTCTTCCTACTTTACCATTCTCCACCTGTTTTGTCTCCTCTACAAAGAATAAAGAATCTCAGGAAAGAAAATAAGGAAATGAGGCCACAAATTGTTTATACCCCCCCCCCCCCCCTCATGCCTCCTTAAGCCAAATTAAATGACCTAGCAGAGCTGATGGGTCATGCAACTTCCTTGCTTTTCTATTTTACCATTGCTATTCAGAATATAAGCATATGATGTCTTTCATGATTGCTTCTTTAAAATAGTCTCACTCTTGTCTTGGAGAATATGTGACCCATATTTTGAAGAAAGATCAATTACACAAAAATATTCCAAGTGATCACAATACATTCAGTTCGCCTTTTTCATAGTGAAATGCCAATTTAAAATGTTAATACAAATTTGTCATTCAAAACTTTTTTCTTTTTTTCAATTTAATGTATTTTTTTTTTATTGATGAATAAGTTAGTTTTTTTTTCTAATTGAATGTGATCACTCTCTCATAAATTGAAAAAAAAAAATGAAGATATTCAAGAAAACAGTTAAGCTTTAGAGAAGTAATCAAATGTTTCACACATTAATAACATCTTTTCTGACTACCAAATGCTGAACAATTAGTACTAGTAACACTAAACTATTCTCTACTATAAAAAAGGGGCGAATTTTGTATTTCAACACAAGTAATACTAGAAAACAAAAGCAAATGTGTGCTTTAACCGATCGCGTGTGTGAATAGGAATTTGTAAAATAAAAAAATAAAAAAATTGATTAATTATAATTTATTCATTATATTTTCCTTTTTAAGTTTCAAAATCCTATTAAAGAAAAATAATTAGGTTAAAAAAAAAAATGCCACTTAGCTTACTTATAATTTGGTAGAACAATAAAAGGGAAGATATAACCCTTGATTGAATTATCATTTCAAAATTTTTTCTTACATGAAATTAAAAAAACAAAAGAACAACTTATGGGGGCAGGGGAGATTGAAAGTAAAGATTTCCGGGCAACACCGGGTATTGATTTACTCCTCTCCAGGAGTTAGGCACAAGGCCAGTTTTTATCTTACTCCCACAAGTAAGATATGACCCAAGGTCGGATCGGGAAAGTGGGGTTTAAAAATTGCCTGGACAGCCCCGTCGGCATTCCCCGGTAGGGGCGCCTCAGACAGTAAGCAATAAACTTACTCCTCCCCAAAGAGGGGAGGCGAAGCCTGGGAGGGTGGACCTCCTAGAACTGCACAGGACAGACCCATAGACCGGCGTAAATCAAGCCCCGAAGGTCAAGACAATACCAGTCTATGGGGTGCAGTATCCGTCGGAACAGATACTACACTTTGATCTTAGCCAAAAGGCCAAGAAGAGCAAACCATGCAAATCTTTATTAATACACTCATACTAGTACAACTGAAACTGTCAATGAACATTTCCATATTTTTATGACTTCAACATTTTAGAACATTATAAATTTAAAAAGAACTCTTTAAAGTATTACGCTAATTTTTAAAAAACTAATTCCATATTGAGATGTTGGAAGGAAAGAGGAGGTAGGATCCGTGATTTGAAAGTTAAAAACAAGAAGAAAAAATTAAGAAAACCGTGTTTGGAAAATATATTTGATTTGTGAAATCTTCCACGAATCCAGCTTGTGTTAATGATTTTATATACTGGTCTTGTATCGCACCACACAGCATATGTAATTAGTGTTACATAACTTGATTTAAGGTGTATTTTGAAGTGTTCCAAGGAAATGAAATGTTTTCTTTTAAATGAAGTTTTATAAATCCAGGATAAATTCTAAACCAAGTTAATACCACTATTAAAACAAACACTTAGGCTCCAAAACTATTGCATAAAGAACCCTTGGATCCAAGTGTGTCAAAAGGGACTCCGAATTATACTACTACTACTATTAATAATAAACATGTAAACCCTACAAAAGCATTGGATAGGATTGTACAAAATTTAGCATATGGGGCTATTGCGATTTCGGCCATGTCATTAATGGTCAAAATAAGCATTACTAAAACTACTACACCAACTGGCCTTCAGGCCAGTATCAAAGTAATACCTGTTCTGTCCTCGGGCGAAGTAGAGAAATCCTTTTAGACTGAGTCAATCGTTATTTTTGTTCCAATTCAGTGCCCTTTTTGGGGGGTAGGGGAATTAGGATTTACCCCACAAATAGACTTTTGTGATGTTTGTCATCATATTCGTCTGTTTTACATGCGGGCATGTGTTGAACAGGAACCTTTCATTAATCGAGGCAAAATTTTTATAGGCCGGATGCCCTTCCTGAGGCCAAATTACAATTAAGAATATTAATTAGGCTTTAAATAAAGCCCCAATTGCTCCCCCCCCCCCTCTCAGGCTAAATTAAACATGTCCTTTTAGTGGCCTTTTTAACTTTTTCTTTAATTAAAAACGAAAATCCTGACGCTTTGTATAAAGTAATAAACTGTATATAAGGATATGACCTAATTAAGTTTAAAAATGTTTCTTTTGTGACAGCCACAAACCCAGTTTTAGTCGATAATTTTCACTGTTTGGTTTAAATGTCTTCTCTACATTGCTTATCGTCTGTATCTGTCATAAGATCTCGCTTGTTTTAAAGTAAAGCTTTCATTCGATTGCTGGATAAGACTATTCTACCCGAATATAGGGTATTGGTTGCAAAAAATCTCCAGCATGGAAACTAGCAGACTACAAACATGGCTTATTTGATTTTTTGCAGACCCATCACCATATACGGCTTGCTAATGTTTTTCTCGCATTTTTACCGTAATAGTTTATTTTCACAATTTAGAATCAAACGAATATATCGTGTTCAGTTAAGCACTAATATTATTGAGCAAGGTATCTACTTCGTACTATCTGAAAAGTAGCAACTAATGTTCAATTGATCATATACAATAACTCGTTTGCAATAGGTATTGTTTCTGCATAAAATGGTCAAAAGTATTGAAACGTTGTAAAATTAAACGAATGCAGGAATATTAGTTTTGATAAAGACTAAGCAAAGATAATGTTAATAAAAGTCTGTTATCTTTTAAACATATGTTAAATATTTTATTTGTTGCTTATTTTTATTTTTTTTATTTTTTAAAAAACATTTTTTTATAAATTTTTTTTCCAGAACATCAGCATTTAATTTGCAATTAAAAGTACAAAAACATGAAATTGAAGTTTAGTGTAATAATAATAATTAAAACTAGCTGAACCATGTGGAAATTTTGCGATTGCTTTCTTCATTGAAATCCCATTTTTTGAAGGCTCCAAATTATAGTTGGGCGGTTTTGAAATTTTGGTTTCGTTTTTTTTCCCTTAAAACCTCGGTTTACGGTTCGGTTTTTCGTTTTTTTTTTTAAATTTTTTTACTATGGAAGCTATTCATTCTCTTGTGTGATGATTAGTTATTATTCAACGTTTAGTTGAATTATGCCACTGTTTCGATAATTTTGTGACTGAATCATTCTCCATGATATGAATCATATAAGTTTTAAGGTGTTGACTGTTGTAATCAAAGTTCTGATACCTTTTCAACAGTTAACTCGTTAAAACAGTGACCAAAGATTCATGAAAGATTTCTGAAGAATAAAACTGAGTTTGAATATACATTCTATCTAATTCTTTAACCCATCAGAAGCTAAAATATAACTCAGAAATGCAAGAAATTAAAAAAGGAAAATTTATTTAAACAAACAAAATAATTTTACAAATAAAATTAAGCAAAAATGATAATGAAAATGAAGTTGCATTGGCAACTACTTTTTTTCTTTTTAAATGTTTATACTCGCTCGCTACTTTTCGTTTATTTACTTTTACAACAAGTATTTTTAAAAATTTCATTTTAATAACTTTTTTAGATAACTCTGAAACAAACATAAATAATTATTTTACAATTTTGAGTTGAATCAAATAGATTTTCGACATCATACGGAACGCGTTTGATTTTTTCTTTTTCATTTGAAAATAGTTTATGCTAAAAATACGATGTCATGTTGTCTGTCGTATTTCTCTTTTTTTCATTTGAAAATTCAAAATGTTAATGATAAACAAACTGTAAACAAAGATTTCTTCCTACAAGTCAATTAAATGTTTTTATCATATATTTGTTCAATCTGTCCTCTTACTAATATAACATTTTTTGGTAATATTCAATTTTATTCAAATCGGAAAATCTTTTCAACCGTGTTTCCTTGTATATGGTGGCTTACTGTAGTAAAAACACAATACCGAACGGTTACAGTTTAAAAAAAAAAACAAAAGGATTCTGTATGGAGATGAAACCGAAAAACCGCATTTTTTCGGTAAAACCGCCCATCTCTACTCCAAATACTATTAAATGTACGAATTTTATATGATAGCAGCTTCATTTTATTGTAAATATAATATGCTTCATCCGGTTTCATATTTTTGCTAGCCTAGGAGGATGATATCATGGTGAACTAACATATACTACACTGACCCCCCCCAAAAGAGGAGGTAATGACTGAGATGATATCATGACAAGAGAATAGATACTACACTATCCCCCCACCCCCCCAAAAAAAGGAGAAGGTAGTCAATGACATGTAATATCTCAGACGATTACCCCCACCTTCTTAAAAAAGGAGGTAATTCCTGGGAGGACGGTCGTATGACAACAGAACCGATACTATAACACCCACCCATTAAAAGATAATGCAATAATTAAATCTTTAAAAAAAAATTTTTATTTCCTTTTCGTAAAAAATTTTTTCGTAAAAATTTTTTTTATGGTTTCTTGGTATTTCGGCTAAGATCAAAGTGTAGTATCTGTTCTCAGCAACCAAACATAAGAAAATATGACACTGCTAATTACAAATGTGACACTGCTAATTACAAATGTATATTACAAAATATTAATTTATTAAACTGTTTATAAAATAAATATGCAAACTAAAAATACCCTGTTTATGAGTGTTTGCAGATTACTATATATATGGTATTTGAAAATGTTATGTTGCATCATAGAATTAAATAAGCATAAGCCGTTTTGATGTTAATATAGTTAACATAGGTGGAAACCCTTTTGCATTTATTTATTTAGAGGTATGAGCAAAATATTTTTTTAGGTTTATTTTGAATAAAATTATTTGTAAATCATACTTTTCAGTAAAAACAATTTAAATTTAATAAAAACAAAATTGAATTTTAAAAACTGTTCGATCGTTTTTACACATTTTTCTTCTACAAATTTTGGTTAAAATGTTTTTTGCTAAAACATCTAAAAAAGAAAAGATCAATTGCTGTTTGCTTCTTATTTACACAAAGAAAGCTGTATTTATTAGTACTACTGCATCGAGTTTAGCTGAATTACATCCCTTTAAATTAGCGCATGCCTATTGGCAGTGTTACAGTCATTGGTAACTTTTAATGCCGCAAAGACAAAGCTCCTTTCCTTCAATAACTACAAGAAACCTCTCCAACCACCGATTGTCATGGTAAATAACACCCTACCTGAGAGTTCATCAGTCAAACTCCTCGGCCTAACCTTCACAGGTAACATGAATTGAAACAAATACATTGAAGACATTACCAAGGCTGCTGCAAAGAAGGTTGGCTCCCTCTACCGTGCTAGTAAACTCCTCACACCTGACATAATCCTCTACCTCTACAAAGCCACCATCCGCCCATGCATGGAGTATTATTGCCACATATGGGTTGGTGCATCATCTACTACTCTCTCCCTCCTTGACAAGGTCCAAAAAAGAGTCGTCAACCTAATAGGTCCCTCACTGTCAACCAAGCTCCAGACCCTGCCCCATCACCGCAATGTAGCTTCTTTGTGCTTGTTTTACAAATACTTCAATGGATTATGCTCCGATCAGTTGGCTACTCTGGTGCCCCCTCGACGTAAATTCACTAGACCAACTCGACAATCAACTAAATCCCATCCATTCACTGTGGAGGTCCTCAGATGCCGGAGAGCTTTCTACTCAAATAGCTTCTTTCCTCGTGCTGCTGGCCTCTGGAACTCCCTCCCTGCTCCCTGTTTCCCCGACAGTACTGACATGCAGAAATTTAAAATTAATGTAAACAGACATCTCGCTGCACAGATCCCAGTTTAGGTTGACCCCCCCCCCCTCAACCGTCTCCCCTTTTCTTCTCAGTAGCCCCTTATGTCTACAGTGGTGGCCTGCCTTGTTTGGGGTGAACTACGTTAAAAAAAATGTGGCCAAAGCAAAGATAAGTGATTGCTTGTTAAGTATTAAAATATTGAATGCAATCTGTTTGTATTAATCTAAAATGAAGGCTACAACACATTTTACAGTTGAGTAAATTTAACATCTCAACTCTTCTTTTGCAGTTAAAAATGTTCGTTTTTCATTATATTTCAATATTTATTTAAAATCTACAAATGAGATAAATGACAATTTTTCAACCCTCTTCATAAAATTGTTATTTTATCATAACTGGGGAAAATTGTTTCTTTATATCTAAGTGCCAAGCATGTTGAACTGTAGGGGGTATATATGTGGGATTGCATGCACTTTTAATAATTGGGTCACTCCTTTCTTGATTGGAACTGAGGAAGTTTCAGCATACTTTTGTAAATGAAGCAATGACATTCTTTTTAAAAATGATAATTATAATTGCAATTTTTATTTAAATGTTTAAACACAGAAATTATAACATGGAGAAGTGAGTAGCATTATGGACAGCAATATGGATTATGGCATTGTCAAGCAAAGTTCAAATTCTACTAAATTTATTCAGTTCACTTATGGACCGAATAATATCATTGGGGAGAGAGTATACCCACGACTTCCCCCCCCCCAATGCTTCATTTGTAATTCTAAAGTAATTGACTATTATGTTTGTTATTTCAATACATCTCTACATATAGTTACATATGTGTATAGGATAAAATTCAAAGCTAATTAATGTATCATTATGAATTTTGGAACACAGATGCTATACATAGTGTGTGTGTGTGTGGGTGGGGGGGGGGGTAATGCAGGCTATATTTAGTTTGTTTTATCCAAAGAGAGGCTGGAAGCTCTTCATAAAAATTCAGATACCTTTGATTTTGATGAAATCTTAACTCTAGGTATGAGACATGAATTAATAAATATTCATAAAATTTCAGTTTCTTTCGAATACTTAAAAGGTTTGTTTGGGGAAGGGAGGGGGCATAATATGGGCCCAACCTCCTATTTGAAAATTCAAATATTTGCAATTTGCCTGAAATTCGATCCATAGTTACTAAACACCAATTAAGCAAGATTCTCTGAATTTCAATTTCTTAAGACCCCTTAAGCTTAAGCTCAACATTTTAGGCATTTTTCCAGAATCAAAATCATTTAATGGATTTTGATCAAAATTAGAATAAGTATTCTAGATATATGGTTTAGTAGCATATATATGTTCGGTAAATTACTTTTATTATTCACTAGTAGAATACTAGTCCTGGAACTGTGATATTCTGCTAATATATGTAAAAATTGCGCTTAATACAAAGGGAGGTAATTCAGTAAATAACATCAGGAGTAGCTGATTCGAAGTATTGTATAGAAAGTGAGAATCGTTTGTAGTCACATGATGTAAATTAGCAATAAATGACCATTGGGATGAAGCTAATTTTGATGAGTATCATGTTAATAGTAGTTCATTGTTGGAAAGGAAATACATTTTGTTCTGATATAAAAAAAAAAAAAAAAGTTTGCATAATTTTTAAATTTTATTTTTCAATGTTTGATTTATTTGTTAAAAAAAATTAAATATTTCTGTAATCTTTGCTGAAAAAGGTACTCTTGTAAAAGCTTGCAATGTTTTCCATTTATCTTATATATATATATATTTTTACATGCAAATAAGCATAAAAATAAAATAATAAAACTAAAAAATCTTTTATATAATCAAGGGAGGCGCGAGAGCGCTCTATCCCTTAATAGACTTCAAAGACGGGCCTATGCTAGAAATCTCATTTCTTTGATCAATCATAACTCAAAAACCAATAAACCAAATTGGTTAAAACTTTGCACAAATTTTTTTTTTGATAGGTTCTATAAGTGTGTAGAATTTCAGCATCATTAGTCAAGGCAACCCAGAGATCCAGAAAGGTCAGGCATGATTTTGTGTTATCCGTGTGTACGTATGTACCACCCTGTATCTCATCAACTATTTGATGGATTCAGCTGATTTTTGGCAGAGATAGAGGTTCTAGGGTTTAGTTGATGGCATTTTAATTTCAGTTTACCATATAACTTAGTTCCCCAGAAAATTCCAAAAAACCTTAAAAATGACCATTGTACAAAAGTAGTGACATTCCATGATAAATGCCAGTATACTGAAATCATATACCCTTAATAGGGTTAAGATGAAAATTCATATGCACTAAATGTACAAAAGCAAGGAAAATCCCAAATTTTGATACTTTTATTGTCATTAAGGGTATGCGAGCACAACAGGGCCATGTATTTTACTGGTAGGAATTTTTCTTCAGCGCACCTAACATACTTCATCCACTCATGCATAGAGATTTATTCTGTAGTGATGTGATAATGAAATGGTTCTGTTGATATGTAGTCATACCCTTAATTAATGACAATAAAAGTGTAAAAATTTGGGAATTTCCTAGCTTTTGTACATTTAGTGTATATGAATTTTTATCTTAACCCTATTAAGGGCATATGATTTCAGTATACTGGCATTTTTCATGGAATTACCTTCTACAGATTATTTTTGTTCCCAGCCCAGACTGCCCTCTTCTTGGGAGCTGCATTCTTCACATTAAACCGGCCTTGTTGGTGAGACAGGTAAATAAAATACTTGTACATTTTCCTTACTTAACGAGACGAGTTATGGATTTGATTATGTAAATGAAAAAGATTTAATGTTTTTACCAAAACTTTTTACCATTTTAGCTATGGTTGGATTACATATTTTTATTAAAAATTTTTTTATTTTTTTTAATTAAATTTTATATTTTCTGTATGTTTTATTTGACCAAAATGCAGAATTTTGTAAAATTATATTAAATATGTATTTTTTATTTTAACAGTGTTTGTTCTGAAACTAAGATTAACATACTGCAATCCTACATTGCCTCATATTCTATTTTAATTTTGATTCTTTCTATCAAGAACTATTCCAGTATAATAAAATATAATTTAAATTGATATTTATAATAATAAATAAGCTTGAAAAACAAAACAAATCTATAAGTGTGTTTTAAATAAGTAGCTTAATTTTAACTCGTGAAACTCGTGGAAATTCCAGTTGTATTTTTCATCTATTCTATATTGCAGTCATGCATTTTATGAACGTCTGGCGCAAACGCCACAATATTATAGTACCAGCTTTGAACAGAACAGGTACTACACTTTGATTCTAGCCCGAGGGTCAAGAAAGTGTATTTTACTTTGCGACATCAGATAAAATTTTAAAAATTACTTATTTTTACATTGCATCTTCAGTGATTGGACGATCCGATCTTTTAAAAAAGGGTGGAGTGTGATAACGTACAAGCATGAAATTGCCTTAGTGTATTATATGGATGGTTATTGGTACAAACTGGGTTCGGGTTTGTTGCGTCACTTTTACTGATACTCAACAGGAAGGTATGAATCCTCCTGCTGTAGGTAAAACAGGAGGGAAGCCTAGTTTCTCAAACTTTATTAGGGTAACTAGTCTAGCAGGTGTAAACCTCCAATGTAATACCTACAACCAGGGAGGTCTGTCATGTGGCACACATTGTGTTCCTAAAGTTTTCATCTACTTGGAAAAGGTGGGTTATACTTTTCATAATCCACTTAAAACTAATTCTTGAGAGGGGGGGGGGGTCTGATAATTTCTACCTCACCCTTGACTTCCTTATTTTCAACTGATTGCATAACGAATTTAAATAGTGTAATTATGTTTGCTTCCATAAGCAAACATCCAGTCGGGTGTATAAATGGATATCGGGTCTAACTAAGGGTGGGTAAACAGTTGGCAGATTAGTGTCCTTTTCGGAGGGGGGGGGGGGGGGGCACATGCTACCCTTTCTGCCTAGCGCTAAAAAAAAAAAAGATAAAATCGCTCGTCCTATGTGATTCCGGGTTTAAAAAGATGCTTTACTACAAATTGTTACAATTTCTACTGTCAAGTTTCGAATCCCCGTTTTAATTACTTAAAGAATTTTCTTTCTGTATTAATTGGATCTTAGACAAAATATTAAGTTATTCATCTATTATTATACTGAAGCTGAGTTAATCAACGTTTGTTTACCTCAGGCTTTTTCCTGTATATTTCAATCACACAAAATACATGCTAAAATATTCCTCAATTTTGGGATTGAGTTATGGTTGAAAAAATAACAACTTCAATTTTAATTTATATAATTAACCATAATTTGCAATTAACTGACATCTCTTTCTAAAAGTGACCCAACTTTCACTGTGTTGTATTATCCCCTCTCACTTAATTTAGTCTCTCATTCCATTCTCTTTTGTTCCTCCCCTCTCTGATCATTAACAGTCAAATGAATTAAAGGAAAAATTAAAAAGATTGGCAGAGTCCATTATAAACAAAAGGGAATAACACAAGTAGCAATACGATTTAACTGGTAACTGAGAGGGCGATATAGTGAGCAGAAAGCGACTAATTTAGAATTTTTAAATTTTTTTATATGTAACTAGCTTTGCAAACTCACTTTTTTCTGTTTAAACAATTTAATTCTAGCTGAATGGGTGACTCAACGGGTCACATTTTTTTCTAGTAATTTTATATATTTAATTTTTTACACTTATTTTAATAGATTTACAGATACAATTAAATTCAACGTTGTAATCTTAGGTAATGCAGACTGATCCAAAGGCAGAAATAATGATCTGTACATATGTTTTCATATCATTTCCAATGACTACTATACAACAGAGTGCCTCACACACAAAGTAAACAAAAAAACTGGAAATTAAAAAAAAAAAAAAACCCAAAAAACCCCAGTGACTCGGCTCATGGATAGATATGTGCACCTAAATGTTCCACGATCTAAACCAAATAATGGGAGGTAATGAATAAACATGGCAACATGATGCAGCAGAGACCCAGACATGTGAGGACACTTGCTTGGCTCAGTGCCAATATTCCTGACTGCAGTGAATCATGAATGGCCCCCAAAAAGTCAAGATCTCAACATAATAGATTTTACCATTTGGTGTTATATCAACTTCAATTACAGAGGAGAGAGGTGACACTAACGGACATAAAATCCTTATAAACTATGTTGACGCAAGCTTGGATTAATATCTCACTTGAAGTCATCGAAAGGACAACTGAAAGTTAGCTAGACTGTCTACGTCGTTGTACAGCTGCTCGAGGAAAATATATTAAACATTAGAGTTGGGCGGTTTTGAAATTTTGGTTTCGGTATCGGTTTCGGTTTTTTTCCCTTAAAACCTCGGTTTACGGTTCGGTTTTTCGGTTTTGTTGAAAAAATTTTTTTTGCTATGGAAGCTATTCATTCTGTTGTGTGATGATTAGTTATTATTCAACGTTTAGTTGAATTATGCCACTGTTTCGATAATTTTGTGACTGAATCATTCTCCATGATATGAATCATAAGTTTTAAGGTGTTGACTGTTGTAATCAAAGTTCTGATACCTTTTTAACAGTTAACTCGTTAAAACAGTGACCAAAGATTCATGAAAGATTTCTGAAGAATAAAACTGAGTTTGAATATACATTCTATCTAATTCTTTAACCCATCAGAAGCTAAAATATAACTCAGAAATGCAAGAAATTAAAAAACGAAAATTTATTTAAACAAACAAAATAATTTTACAAATAAAATTAAGCAAAAATGATGATGAAAATGAAATATTGTCAAAATTATTTGACAGATACAAATTTTAATTTTTTAATAGGTGAAAATGTTTGCAAGACGTTGTGTTTTGTCGCGTAAAATAAACACACCATATACTTCTCGAATTGCCGGTGTTGACTGTTGGGATGTCTGTCATTTTGTGTGCTCGGATTTCTGTCAACTGGTGCGTGTTGGGGTTAATATTTGTTTTTAAGACAGGGTAATAAAACTTTATAGACATGCGTAAAAGACTAGTAGTACAACCGAAAACCGCGCCAAGGGAAAAGGAAGGATGGTTAAAAAAAAGTAGAGATTATTAATTCATCTAAAGTCATTTTTTAAGCTTTAAGGTAATTTTAGTCATAGAATTCATGACTTGGATTAAAGTTTAATAATTAAACTTTCGAATAAATTGTCAACTCTAAATAAATACCATATTAACAATTTAGTAAAATATAAATCGTTGCATAGTCTACTTTTTGAATAACCCATTTTTGGGAGAGAAAACGGTATAGTTGAGAGATAGTTCTCTAGAAATTACAATTTATGTATGAAGTGGCTTTTCAAAAGTAAACAATGAAATGCCTAATGTTTAAAATAATTTTAAAAATCCGAATAAAGTGACATTAGCATTGGCAACTACTTTTTTTCTTTTTAAATGTTTATACTTACTCACTACTTTTCGTTTATTTACTTTTACAAGTATTTTTTCAAAATTTCATTTTAATAACTTATTTTTTTAGATAACTCTGAAACAAACAAATAATTATTTTACAATTTTGAGTTGAATCAAATAGATTTTCGACATCATACGGAACGCGTTTGATTTTTTCTTTTTCATTTGAAAATAGTTTATGTTAAAAATACGATGTCATGTTGTCTGTCGTATTTCTCTCTTTTTCATTTGAAAATTCAAAATGTTAATAAACAAATTGTAAACAAAGATTTCTTCCTACAAGTAGCAATACACATGAAAAAATTTAAATTGCTTAAAATATCTCAATAATGGCATACATAGGAAGGGCTTGATGATCTAAGAAAGAATCTTTTAAAATTTTTTAAATCTGACTAAAAATAAGGAAGTTATAACTATTTTTGTGCCTCGCACAATTGGATATTTTCCCCTCTTTAATACCATATGCGTTTCGTCACATTTTTTACACTAATTTTTCAGTAAAAATGTTATATCTTTGTTAAAACACAAGATTAAGCAATGAAATTTACCATATAAGTGTATTTTTGTACAAGGAATCAGAATATGCCACTGAAAATCTCCAGAAATTAATGGTTTCCAAGTAATCTGCACTAAGTGCACATAAATATGCTGCAATACCTTAAAAATACCATGAATCCATTAAAAGAAAGAAGTTAGAAAACTCAAAGTTGAATTGTAATACATTTTATGTACAAGAAACTAAAATCTAATACTAGGACTGTTTAAAAATGAATATATTGCAAGATTTCTGTAGCATTATTGTAGATTTACACCTTCTGCTAACTCACCCCCTTACCTCCCCAAAATATGAGATTCTACTTTTTTTATTTAGGCAATTACATGTTAACACCCTGAAAAACTTGGCAAAAAGAAAGAAACAAAAACAATTATTTTAGAATTTAAAGTGGGGATCAGTTTCACATAAAATAATCCCCCATTTCAAGGCCATTCTAGCGTTTTAGGACAGTTAATTATTTTTTCTATGGGAGATAAATCCTGTGCGTTTTTCTTGTTTTTTGTTTTTTTTCTGTTTTTTTAGACGATTATAAGGGTTTTTGTGGGAGGAGGGGGGCTTACCACTTGAACTTCAGGTTAGTGGTAGGGCTAGGGGCAATTAAGTGTGAACACCCAGAAAGAAAAAAAAAAAATTCATTTAGAATTTCGAGTGGGGGATTAGTTTCACATATATTTAATGCAGAATAATTCACCATTTCCGGGCCATTCAAGCGTTTTAGGGCATTAATCAATTTTTTTCTATGGCAAATAAATCCTGTGCGTTTTTTTTTTATGGGCGTCTGCTTTTTTTTTTTTTTTAGACGATTATGTGTGGTTTTAATGGGCTTTTTTGTAGGATTAGGGCTTCCTACTCGGACTTAGGGTTAGTGATAAGGTTAAGGAAGGGGTTTTGTTTTGGATGGAGGTTGCCATTCGGACTTAGTGTTAGAGTTAAGGGAGTTTTTTAGGAGTGGCTTGCCACTCATATTTAAGGTTAATGGTACGATACGTTCAAGATGGCATTTTTAGGAGGTGGGCTTGTTAGTCGTACCTAGAGTTAATGGTAGAGTAATTATTTATTTTATAAATTTCACTAAAAGGCAAGAATGCCCGGGAAATCGGAGATCATTTTACATTAAATTTATATGCGAAACTGATCCCCCACTCTAAATTCTAAACTATTTTTTGTTGTTTTGTTTTTTCTTTTTTCGCCAAGACTTTAAGACGTAATCGCCTAAAAAAGTAGAATCTTAATTTTTTTTTTTTTTAAATTGGCGACTAGAAATTCATTACTACTAGAAGTTCGAAAGTTGAGTGAAAACCAGTATTTTTTAAAGTATTTTTTTATAAAAGAACCAAATAGGATTAACTTTTTTTAAAAGTATTTTTATCTTTTTTTACAAGACGCTGCTGCTGATTGATTGTTATATCAGCAATACTAGTAGCCATTGTTGACTTTCGCTCAAAAAAAGGACAATATTTTTTAGGATAAGATAATTTAAAATTACTATTACCGAAAGACAAAACAACGTACAATTATAATTTTAATGCATAAAAAAAGATGAAAGATTAATTTATTTACTAGTTGGGTACGAAAAATGTAACAACATTTTCTATATTCATATTTTAAAATGTTTAAAATTCGTTCTAGAATGAAAATAAACAAAAATCGCCTCGTGTTTATAGCAGTAATTGCAGTAATATATTTGTTCAATCTGTCCTCTTACTAATATAACATTTTTTGGTAATATTCAATTTTATTCAAATCGGAAAATCTTTTCAACCGTGTTTCCTTGTATATGGTGGCTTACTGTAATAAAAACACAATACCGAACGGTTACGGTTTAAAAAAAAAAAAACGATTCGGTATACGGTATGGAGACGAAACCGAAAAACCGCGGTTTTTCGGTAAAACCGCCCATCTCTATTAAACATCTTATCTAACATTTTGTTTTTCTTCCGTTTTAACAATACTATTCGGAACGATTGTTTATCATTTCGAACAATTACACATGTATGCATGAAATAATTGTGATAAGGGTTACCTTGTAGTTTAATATTAATATTAATTTATATTAAGGAGAGTAGAAAGTGGACCTTGGGGTTACTTTCGGCAACCTCATAACTCACGCTTCCCTTATTTTGTCCTTTAGTCCTTACATTCCATGAACGATGTTTCTGACAAAGGGGGAAGAATTGCTGTTTTCTGGGTCGGAATATATCCATCTAACACTTATTGTTGGCTAATTTATGACTTTGGATTTTTTTTCTAAGCTCTTTACATCAAGTGGCTTCATGCCTTGTCTGGAGCAATTTCCATAAGAAAAAATATGTGTATATATATATATATATATATATATATATATCAACAGTATCTGGTCCGACTATATTTTCCAAGACTGTTACCTAAAAGTTTTACTTATATACCCCCCCCACTCATTATTTTTAAAATGCAACCTTTTTTCTCTCCTTCCAACATTTACAAACTGCATCTACCTTCACAATAATATGAAATTATCCTCCAAATCCAGCCAATACTTTAAATTAATATTTTCTTTAAATTATTTTTATTTCGTAATATTCTAAATTGTTGACATAAAAATCGGAACAGTTCATTAGTAGTTTCAGATGTATCATAGGTACAGAGCATATAGGTGAATAAGTTCGACATAAGGTACTGGTAGCGTATTAATATAAGATTATTTGTATTGTAGATAGAAATAAATAAACCCTTAAATGCTTTGTTTTTTTTTTATATTGGTTTTGAAAAAAATGTTATCAAAGATACTAATTATTTATTTAGCGAGTGTGCTGATGCAACATCATACTAATACCTACTCACACTTGCCAACAGGCTCGTTGCAGTTGGACACATTTTCGTTGAGTATTATATTAAATAGGCATTTTGTTTGAATGTGTCAAATTTGACACAAAAAAGCATTTACGGGTTAATGTAATTTTATAAAAATACGAATTTTTAATTAAAAAATTTTTTTTTTACTAATTCATTATTTAGGTTAATTAATTTACAAAGCTACTTATTGAAGCATATTTCTTGTAACTGACTATTAAAAGATTAGTTAAGATCAAAGAATTCAATGTCTTTTAGTACAATGTAAAGCAAAGTGGAAGTATTCTCATAATGAATTTAATTTTTAGTCAAAATGTACTGAACTGTTAGATCTCTTATTGTGATGAATTCACTTTTTTATTTTTGTTTTATTGCCACATTAGACACCCCCCTCCCCCGAACTGTCTAGTATAGCATGTTTATTGTAATATTTTCCTGCAATAGAATGAGCAGACATCTTGAGGGCAGTAAAATGAAGCTGTTGAACAAGTAGTCCATGACCTCCTGCAGTCAGTCCGGTGCATGTTAATACTGGCTGGTTGTTATTCGTCAGATTGCGAAATCAATAAAATCCTAACTAGACAATTCCAAAATATGGTGGATGCATCAGACCTTCATTGGTTTTTGAGGTTTATCAGTAGAGCGAGGGGAATTAACGTAGGAATTGGCCTTTGCTGGATCATGCAAGATGAATGTAACATCCATAAATTGATCGATTTATGTATTTATTTTTACTTTAAAAAAATGTCGTTTTCTTGGATTGGATTTTGATGGATTGTAACCTGAGGGAACTTTCCCCATCTGTTACTGTTTTAACATGGTGCTACCAAAGTAATGCACATTGATTTTAAGTGGTAAGGTTTTCTTTTCTTACACTGAGATTTTCATAGCTGTTCAGGTGTCTGGAAAAGAAACAATGTGAAATATCAATATTTATCAACCGTTTTTACTTCATTCTCTTTTCTATATAATAACATTTTGTGATTGTATGTAACTTTATCTCTCTCTTATATATAGATATACAGTAGCCCTCCCCCCCACTATTAGCGTGAGTTATGTTCCAGACACATTCGCGAATAGCAAAAATCTGCGAATAGATTTTGATATCTCAAAGTTCATTAAAATACGGATTTTGTACATTAGCATGTGTTTTTTTTTTTTTTTTTTTATTTTGTGTGCATGAAAACCAACAAATTAGTGTAGATTAGCCCTTTCTGCTTGCATGTTGGTTGATTTATCCCAAAAATTCTTTTTTATGTTTCAATTTCATATAAACTTGGGGAAAATACCAATGCTTTTGTATGAGCCGCATTTAATGAATCCTACGGAATAATTAGCTTTTTGTTCTCATATTGGCCTTAGTTGGACTTATATGATAATCATATTTGTAAGTTGTACCGAATTTATGAAAAAATTTTTTAAGTCAATGCTTATGCTAAAAATCCGAATTTGTGAAACCACGAATATATATCTAGGCAGCATCTTCTCTTGCAGGCAAGTATTGTTGAATATAAGAGACAACCCATGTCTAGATCTCTTTTGGTAGATCCTTTCAATAGTCCGAATTAAGATCTTAGTTTCGGAGGGGAATTGGCTGATGAATTTGCCATAGTTTGGATTAGTCTCCCAATTACTTTCGGACTCATCTGGCCCCATCTTCGGGGGGAATGAGGTTAATCAGGTATAGACCATGTGTTAGTATACATAGAAGGTTTTTGGCGGGAATTATGTACTAAGTACGAAACTATATTTGGAGCTATAAACATTTTAGAATATTATTACTGATATTAAAGTTAATTCTATTAATTAGGAGTTTTTTTGATTTTTATATATCAGTAATGAACAGGGAGCAAAATAGAAACCGAATAAAACAAGTTTGATGAACATTGCACCACGTATTGCGTCTCCATTTTGATTCTCAATAATTGAATTGTCTTTTTCTAAATAAAAATATTGACTGCCATTTTATTTTGTTTGTTTACTGGTTCGTGGTTGTGATAGTCATATTGTAGTTTTGATTAATTCCTTTGTTAATGTATTTTTTTTACATTTTCACAATTGAGTTTTTTTTTTGTGCATATGTAGGAAAATAAGTCCAATTAGAAATCAATAACATCTGACAATTATTAAAATTTGCTTTTTAAAATCATTATTTAAATTAGACATCACATTTACTCTGGTAATAGGCATTTCTTACTATATATGTATAATAAACATAACTAATATTAATTTTTTAATAATACTAATCATAGTACGTTTTGAATAGAATATAACTATGTACATGGACATTGACAGCAATATTAATATTAAAATAAGACGATTATCAATATTAAACCACTGAGAAATGTTAGACATATACCAAATCACTATTACAATACATCTTGTAATTCTGCTTTATAAATAAAATTTATCTAATATCCATTTCTGACTTAGAAATGTTGAAAAATACAAAGGATTCTGAACAGAATTTGAGATTTAAATTAAAGTAATTTATGAGTTTTTCAAAAAGATTTTTAATGTTTATTTTTAGTCTTATGTTTTTGTCAATTGTTATTCTTCTGATTTTCTTAAAATTTATTCATCTATTTTTCATAAAATGCAGTTAGGTAAACACAGAACTTATTTGGCCAGATATTTTGAGAAAACTGGTTTGTCCCTCAGAATAATATGGCCCTGAAAATGGTAATTTTCTTCAAATATCAAAGATTTCTTTCATTAGTATTTGTTCAGAACTCACTAAACATTAGTATCAATGAAAAAAAATTTGATTTCCTCCCAAAGAGTACTGAAAAATGCCCCCCTCCCAATATTAGCAAAAACTGGGCTTTTTTTCTTACAAATATCTAAAAGTACCCCCCCCCCCCATCCAGCAAACGTTGTGATCAATGGTTGTTTACTTGATTCAAGTAGTAGTGATGGAAGTGGGACCAAAGATGCTTTACATGCTTATCCTACTCCGAAAAGGTTTTGACCATAGACTATCACTGTTAATAGTACCAATAATCCTACAGATATGATAGATCCCTCATTTTATGATAATTTGATATATTTATATGGGAAGTCGGCTGGATATAAAAAAAATTACTTCAGATGAGGTTTAAAAAAATACCCGATTCCAACTCCAGCAAAAATTGCTCATTCAAATTCAGACTTTCCACTTCTGGGACTAACTTAACAAATAAAAGTGCAATGTGATTTTTCTATATTAGAGTCTTTAGATGAATCCATTCATAAATCTACTTAAAACATTTCTTGAGTGATTATCTCATTAAAAAAAAGACAGTTGAACAAGATGTACTTTTATTGCAAGTAAGAGACATTAGTTTTTTAAGACTCCCCTTCAGTTTATACTTAAAAAAAAAAAAAAAATTCAAATTAATAAATGAATTTCTAAGGATGGCTTAATTTTATTTATTAAAAAACAAAGCAAACAATGGTTCTTTTCTTTGATAAGTTATGTTTTCATTCAGAGAACTAGTTAACTTGCAATATGCTAGAAGTAAATTTGTTTTTTTTTTTGTTTTTTTTTTTTGTTCAGACATTTTGTTCGACTTTACTATTGAGTGACTAACACGTTAGGATCTGCTTCCCCCCTCCCTTCACCTCCTCCCACATATGGCTAAACAAAGCCGGCACTTTACTTGCCTTTTGCTTTGTCAGACAACTTTATCATTATTATGATTATATCTTCAATTGAATACTACTTGAGTTGAGGACACTTAGAAATTTGTGCCATGGTGCTATGTATTTCCAACTCTTCAACAGAAGTGCCAGGTCACAAGAATTGTAGTTTCTAGATCAAAAGACTTTAGCAGAGTATTGTCTCATTTTTTGCTTCTTGTTCATATTCTCTATTTTAAAATTTTTTTTCATCATCCACATTTTAAATCTCTTAAATTACAAAATATGTTTAAAATTTTCAATCATTTGATGTAATCTTTTCTGAGAAGTAGTATTTATCAGTTTCATGCTTACATTTTAGGCATTAGTCTTTTTTCTTAACTATGAAACATTTAGTTTTATATATATATTATATATATACGTTCTCTATTAAAAATGATTACAAAAATTTTACTCCCGTTTTTGCACTAATATTCATATAAAATAACGTCTCAATCAGTGAGAGTAACAAAAAGAAATAAGAAAACGTCTCAAACAGGAAAGTTAAAAAAAACTCAGTCGATGAAGAAAGGGAAAAAAGAAATAGTGAACGTCTTTCCAACTTCATTTTAGACGGCAGGGGGGGGGGTGTCTGACTTGCTATTTGCTTTCTTCCTTCCCTTAAACACTTGAAATGGTTTCGTCCGGCAGTTCTTTTTACTTACTTACTCTTGTGACAGGACATGTATAAATATATATATATATATATATATATATATATATATATATATATATACACACACACACACAACTCGGCCTTTATAGAGTGAGAGATATTATACACAGATGATTTTAAGTAGAAATTGTCTTCTTGTCCCCATAAAATAAGGAAACAAAGACAATGACCCAGTACGGTATACAATTTCGGTAGAATTTGCAAAATTTATTTTTCTTTGTATATTATTTGAAAAAGAAAAATATTAACATTAAATCTTATAAAACTGATAAAAAATAAAAAGCTTTAAAGTCAAATTTTTATTAAAAAATAGATTTTGAAAGGTTTTACAATTTTTATGGTTCTGAAAGTATTCTCGGCATTTCTTGAACAGTGTGTCGTTGATAGTGAGAAGGGCACAATTGGAGTTTCACATCGTGAAAACGAAACCAGCGTGCACAAAGCAAATAGACAAAGCCAACTGGGAAATGTAAAGAAAACTTGTCACAGTAGAGCATTTTATAGAAACGTTAATTACAATAGCAAAAGATTCTCTTTATAGAAACTCGGCACTAAACAGACATAACAGATCCTGGTTCGA
>OY744527.1:77500725-77525725 GCA_963556195.1 Sepiola atlantica
AAGTTTATTGCTTTCTTGACGCCTGAAAAAAAAAAAAACCAAAATAAAAACTTTCCCAGAAAAAAAAAGTTCACAAGAATGAACCAAACAAAACAACTGATAAACAACTGTCAAATCTTTAAAAACCAAAATAAACATCGTTTTATATTAATTCTTCAAATCATTGAATACAAAATTGAATATTGATTAATTATGAAGATTAAGCCAGTTCATGCTATTTTGAAGTCATTGAATAGTTGCACTGTAAAATGTTCATAGAATTAAATGAAATGAATTAACATTCCTGATTCGGTAATTATGCTAATTGGTCAGCCCTGTCCTAGATATAATGTTATCATGATGCAATAATGATTTATTTTCTCTTTTTCCTGATCGAATGATATTCTTATGGTTGGTTACTTGCCGTATAAAGATTTCGATTTCAAAACGTCTATTATAAAACATGGTGGCTTAAAATAGTGGGTGTGAGGGAGGGAGGGAGTTACGTTTATTTTTAAATTTTTTTATCCATTTTTTTTTTTTAAATATTTTTTGTTTGTATATTTGTTTATTTTTGGTTCAATTAATTTTTTATCTCCATATTTTCATTTTTTAAATTTTTATTTTTTTTTATTTTTAAAAATTTATTTACTAATTTTTCGTAATTTTTTTCCGTTATTTTTATTTGTTTCTTAAAATTTATTTAACTTCAGCATCCATGGTTATATTTTTAGAGGTGTCTAAGCAGCTCTATAAGAGGCTTTGTCCGTCTGTCATGCACTTTCATTGTCACACTTTAATTTGAATGGATGCATCTTGAGAATATAATTTTTGGTGCTTATCTAGATGAGGTAACGGGTGAAAATCGCAGTTCCAAATAAATTAACCGGAATACTCTTTCATATACCTACGTACCATACAAAAATAGGTATCTACACAAATAATTAGTAAAAAATATCGAGTAGAATTTAAAAATAAAAATTGGTCTTAGCATATCTTGCCAATCGCTACTGATTTATTACGTGTTCCTATGATAGACTGAGTTACGTCCCCCTGCTTTCTGTTTTTCACTGTAATCAATGGCGGATCCATAATATACGCTAAAGCTGATTTTTATTTGTAATTAAAATTCTACTAAATAATTTTCGTTAATTTTAACATTTTTGTCTGATACATAAGTATATCAAAGAGTATTCCGGTTAATTTATTTGGAACTGCGATTTTCACCTGTGACCTGATCTCGATAAGCACCTAATCCCCCCCACCCCCACCCCCCAATAACACTTATATTTTTAGATATGATCATATATAAATAAACTGGATGACCCTTCTTTCAAGATTATTACATGCATAAAATAGACAACACCACGATATACAGATATTGTTGCGCAGATGCATACTGACATTTACATTAACATGCAAGATAGTTTTGAATGCTTACTACTGTTTTACGAGTTAGTTTCATGCTAGGTGTCTTGCACTCTTGGCAGTGTGGCCAAAAATGAAGCAATGCTACATATTAAACATTTTGATACCTGATCCACATAATGAGTGATATCTCGGTGCTGTATTGTAAATGAATAAAAACAACAAAAACATTTATAGTCATCTGTGAACAGCTGTTTTGCCGTATCACAGCCCTTCAGTGGTGACTACACATAGTATTTCAAGCTGAGATTTGAAACCTGACCATTTTGACAGTAGTCTACAATCTCACTACGGAAGCAAGGGAAATTGTTTTATAATGTTTAGATTACTGGTTGCCGAGAAAGCTCTATTCTAATTACAAAGAACAATGCGTTACATTAAATGGAAACCATTACTTCCCCTACTAGAGAGCTCAGCCTACAAGTGGGGAATGTGTGTAATATATATATATATATATATATATATATATATATATATATATAACTTAAAGAAAGAGGCAAAATGCCTTAAAAACCATGTTAAATCCAGGTATTTTTATTAAAATCAAAACATTTTTTTTTTCATGACTTTTTTTTATCTAAAATAATAAAAAAAAGTTTTTATTTTTTTTTATTTTAATAAAAATACCTGCATCTAACACATGGTTTTTGAAGACATTTTGCCTCTTTCTTTAAGTTTAAAATTCTAAAGATGCTTAAAAAAGAATGAACTTTCCCAAATATATATATATGTGTGTGTGTCATGGTTTCCCCGGATTCTAGTGAAGGGGATAATCTCATAAGGCCAGTATAGTAAGGAGTATGGACAGTGTTCTGTAGTATTCTTTAAATTAATAAATTTATTTTATTTGTTGATTTTATTTCTAAGTAGATTTTAGTGAACTCTAAATTTAAGTAGATTTGCCATGTTGCTGAAATGAATGCCAACGTTGGGTATATTTATGTTTGTGGAATGGAGGGAGGGGTCTGCCTCCTTTTTCTTCCCTAAACAATAAATCAAACATAGCTAATTATACTATCTTTTATGTTTACTATGTTACACACACAATACTAATTTTATTTACTGAAACGTTTTAAAAGTAGATACCTTGCATTTGACACGAAACATAAAAACTGACACTTCCTGTTCAATACAATGTATCTACTTTGAAAATGTTGGATGAAATATCCGATAATTTATAAATATTAAGACAAAGAGAATGTCCCATTATTAAATCTTTATTGGCTCGTTACTTTTCGAGCAATGAGAACTTCATCAGGGCAAAGTATGTTGAAAATATATATATATATATTACACACACACACACACATATATGTATTTTCACTTATTCATATATTTGGCTCCCACCACTCAACATACTGTGTTCTGAGGAAATTCTCATTTACTACATGAGCATATTAGAATTTTTTTTTTTTTTAATATTATGTATACATAAAAAAAAAAGGATTCAACAGATGTTAAAATCTTGTATTGTCTCTCTAAAATTCCAAATTTATATAATTTTATAAAGAGCCCTTGGATGCCAGATCTGTCAAAAAAGGATCAAATCAACATACCGTATTACCATTAATCTCTATAATAATGCGCTAAGACAATTTCATGTTCGTACGTACATTATCATCTTCCACACTTTTTATTTTTTTTAAAGATGGGATTGCCAGATCACCGAAAATGCAATGCAATGCAAAAAAGTTAATTTAAAAAATTTCATCTGATGCCATTGTTCTGGCGAATGCTGAACTCTAACTAAAATACACTTTCTTAGCTTTTGGACTAGGATCATAATGTAGTATCTGTTCTTTCCAACGATGATACAATAATATTGTGGGATCTGCATTCATACTGGACAACCATAGAATGGAAATATGTCAAACCTCTACAAGGGTTTTGGAGATACACCTCCATAACCAGCTATATTCTTAAACTACATTACAGAAAGATACAACTGTGGAATTTCCACAGGTCCCTGCTAATATTATTAATAATGGTAAACACTTATAGGCTCCAAAGCTTGATTATAATTGCACTAAATTTGGCATAAAGAGCCCTTGGCATGCCTGATGTAACACTAATTGTTATGTTGAAAGCCCTCCACATGAGTTAGACTAAAAATCGCCTTTTTAGCAGATTTTTGGTTTGTAATTTAAATTTGAAATCGGATTTGTTGTATGTTTGTGAGTGCGTGTGTGAACACTTCTGAATAAACTTCCTTTCATTATTCCTAGTTAACGGGAACTGAAAGTTATCTATAGTATATAAAAAAAAATTCAATATTTTATTCAGATTTCATCACAGTTAGATAACATTCATGTTGAAACATCTTGCATCAATAAGTTGAAAACTTTCAATATCCTTCATTATAAAATCAGTTTTTAATTGCTTAATTAGTATCTGATTATTTTTGTTCTAGCAATATTTTAATAATAAATTGATATGCCCATTTAAAACTTATAATATGAGTACAATGTTGACAGGATTTAATTTTTTTTTCTAAGGATTCTATTGAATTTACATACATTGAACAATTTATAAAAAAATATACTTGAAATCACTTAGTATTATTTACATTACAAGCTTTGGCAATGAGTTTAATTTTCTTTGCTTTTTAAAAACAAATATTTTTATTATGGTTCAAAAATTTCTATAACTGGCTCTTAATCAGTACCCCCCCCCCCCCATCCGACCTATTTTTCTACATTTTTTTGTTTTTATTATTAAACTAATGATTTATGCATATGACTGAAACTATTCCCTTGGGGGACCAATGGTTCCAGTTTTAAAATTTGTAGCCAATTTGTACCCCACCCCTTCTATTGCTTTAGGTGAGATCTTCTATTTTAGTGAATGCAATCTATTTTTTGCTCCCTGTAACCTCGACATAATATTAATATTGGTTTCCAAACAAATATACACGTCCTATTTTCTTGTGGAATTTTGAATGAACATTATTGACCATTTCATCTTTCAATTTATGTTGAAAAAAATATTAAGTTAAATGCGTAGATCGGGTTAGTAAATGCTAGTATTACCAAATATGAGTTTTTGTTGTTGTTTTCCTTTTATACTAATGAGTCATCACTTATCAATGCCAAAAGTTACTCTAAGAGTTACTGGGATGGATTGATTGTCAGTTGATTGATGAATATTATGAGAAAATGGAAAACGATGAATGGGATAAACAAAACTTTATTACTTATGAGGACGATTTATGACGAGTATTTGTTGACATTGGATTTGAAAATGACTGCATTATAGTCTGCGCTCCTGTATTAATGTATTCCATAAACGAGAAGCCATTAGAAAGAAACTATTTATGGTCTTTAAATTTTAACAGTTGGATAATGAGGTTCTCTATATTTCCTATCATACCAAACAAATGATGAAAAATAGTATTGTGTGGCATACTCCAACATTCATAATTCAATAAATTGAATTAATATGAATCCGAATGGTACGACTTTTGACCGACTCAGACTCAATGCCGTTGCTGGCATTGGTCCCCCCCCCCCCCCCCCCCCCCAGGGTACTTGAAGGGGTATAATGTGAAAATTCCTACCAACCATAAGTGATGAAAATTGTGCTATGGAATCAACTGGGTTTGAACTTTGCGCATCCAGCTCATCGGTCCATGTTGATATATATTTTACCACCACCACCTCCCCATAATTCATTGTACAACAAATAATAAATGTGATTGTAATTTTCAATACGGATTTTTCACATTTTTACAATAGATTTCATATACTTTTAAAGTTGATAACTTTAACATTTCTTCATATTGTGACTTTTAAACAAGTATCATAAATAAAATTCATGCCATGTAAACACAAAAATAAGTAACTAAAGAAATATATCTTTATTTGAACTGTCCTCAGACGAGAACACTGGATTAAGAGTGTGATTGTATTATACGCAAGTTGGAGACTTCAGAAGGAAGGGTTTATAATGCTTGTCGGGGAGCCTCAATGTTTCAACATTCAAGTATATCTATCTATTTGAAGTAACAAAATCGTAATTAATGTGTCGTTTTATTATTGGTTTTCATTGGATCCAAAAGTAATTGTTTAAACTTCCAGATATTTGCAGAAATAAATTTGCTTTATATCGTTCATAATAAATTAGAAATCAGAGAATAAAATAAAATTAACGTGCCTAATCAGGCTGTGGTAGATCTGTCGAGCTAAAGAAGGAATAAAAAAAAAAAAAATGAATTAAAACAAATTGTAGCCGTCCAAGCAGCTAATTTTAATTTGGTAAATCATTTTAAAATCTTGACCTAGTTGTATGCCTTATTTTTCAAAAAACATTTCTATTATAACTTATTGTTTTCAAATGTCCATTTTTAAATAATTTATTCTATGCACTATAAGTTTTTTTGTTAAGCGGGTTGTATCAATTGAAGAAAAAAGGCAAATTAAAATTTGCCTTACTTGAACTTAAATACGTGTGTCTTCTTAGAAATAAGCTAGGCAGGTGTCTGCAAAATCAAACAAACTCAACTTGCACTGCCTAAGGATGTTTGTTTATATTTGAATTTCTGTTAACTTTTTCTCTTCCTTATTAATGAAAGACAATATTTTTTTTTCATAGCTCTTTAATATCGAAATATAATAAAATAATTGTACGGACACAGCGTTCCTGGGATCCATTAAGTTCAAATGTCGTAAATATTTTTGTTTTATAACACACCGTTTTTGTCAGGTTCAGTATCTATGCTAATTTTTTTTAAGAACTAAGCAAGGCCTAACGGCGAGAGGTGGAAGAGAATGAATTGGTCAATAATCCAACAGTGTACAAATAAACCTGTACTTTTTGTTTATAAAGAAAAAATAAGAAAACAATTGTAAATAATAAAAGAAATTAAGGAACGATTTATTTTACTAAAAGAGGAGTTATCTTTCTTGAACTGTATTTGGTTGCTGAAAAAAAAAGTCAAATGAAAGTAAATTCATAATATGTAAGTGATAAGAATGGTGAAGAAAATGAACAAACTCTGATATGTAAATAAATTGTAATTGCAGAATGCGTAATAAGTGATGCCCACAAACGTATTTCTCAGAATAGTAAGAAATTACTTATGAAGACAGTGACCATGATTTTGGTATTTAAAGCTGTTGGAAATAGGTTGTAGAAATCAAATTGGTAAGTAATGTTATGATATGCAAATAATTTTAATAGTGTAATATGTTATTTAAACACTTAGATTTTATCTGCTAGCTGAAAATAGACTGATCTCTCTCTCTCTCATTAATAATATATATATATATATATATATTTTATTAATGATATAAGCTGATTTTTTTTCTGTTTAGGTGATTATAAAAGAATGTCTCCATACTACCAACTCCCAAACGGTAATATGTATATTTTGAAATAAATTGAAGCAAAATACATGGTACAACAATAGTAAATAAAAATTGGCTATTCAAAATCAAATATTGATTGGTAATCGTAAAAGCTATTTCGGTCTAACTCTGAAAATTCAACCAACTTAATTTTATATATTAGATTATATTAGGCAGAAAGATATATATATATATATATATATATGATAATAATTTTATTTACACAGACATGTACAAAATCTGTGACACTGGCATGTCGATGTTATCGATCAACAGTTACTATAAACTGAGATCTCATCAGGCAGAGTTAGAAACCGATCTTAACCTCAAATCAAATATGATCTGAGGTCAAGATCGGTTTCTAACTCTGCCTGATGAGATCTCAGTTTATAGTAACTGTTGATCGATAACATCGACATGCCAGTGTCGCAGATTTTGTACATGTCTGTGTAAATAAAATTATCATATATAAAGCTCTATTTTGATATTGAGCATTTTTTATAAACCCGGTTAAAATTCTCTGGATTACCACCCTGTGGATATTTTTTTTACCTGGATTATTACCATTATATATATATATATATATATATATATATATATACATACAACTGATGATCCCTTAAATAATGTTAAGATTAGCGTAAATTCTTGGAAGCAAACTAATATAGTAACTGCTAAAAATAAATTGACTTATAAAAAGTGATTTTCCATCGAATGACTTGGGACTAAAATGTTTTTTTTTTTTTCTTTATATAGTTTTGATGGTTGGGAAACTTCCGAGACTATATATATATAATATTAGTAATCCATGGAAAGTAAACATCCACAGGATAAAAATCCAAAATATCTCAACCGGTCTTTTAAAGAGTGCTTAATATCAAATAGAGCTTTTATATATACTTATTTTTTATTTATACAGACATGTACATAATCCGCGACACTGGATTGTCGATATTATCGATCAACAGCTGTTAGAAACTGAGATCTCATCAGGCAGGAAAGGACATTTCTTTCCGAATATGATCGATAACATTGGCATGCCAGTGTCGTGGATTATGTACATGTCTGTATAAATAAAAAATAATTATTTATATATGGCAAGAAATGTAAACATGACTATATTTTAATTTTTTTCTTAAAACCCCCTTCTGACCAACAATATATCTAACACTGCTCAAACCAAAATTCAGTTTGAGTTGTATTTTAACTCAATTTCGACCATAGCAGTATTTAAAGAAAAAAAAAATGCATCAAACTATTTGGACGTTTGAAAATATCCCAGGGTTCCCCAGTATAATTAATTTGTCCTTAAAAAGGTTTACCAGCTATTTTTTAAATAAATTCATATGAGTTCCTAAAAATGTAACTTAACTAAATGAGAAAAATGGGATTAAAAAAAAAAAAAAAAAAAAGTCCCAGACTTTCAAGTTATTGTTGATGTCTTTTAGTACATAAAAACATCTGTTGTTACCCTCCTTTCAATATGGATCAAATCCTTATTTTCTGTTGTTCACCTGCCATCTTAGCTACAACCTACATCAATATGAATTTCCAAAATGTCTCCCTTCTCATCTTATGAAAACAAAAGCAGCTTTCTATTTCCTGTTGTCTGAGTTGTTAGAATTGAGAAGTATGGAGTTTCTCAATTCTTCCCGAAACTAGCCAATGCCACATTTCACTAATGTTCTTATCGAGACTTTGTTATTTCTGCTTTCCCTAATATGAATTTATCAAACATATTTCTTAGACATTGCTTATCCCATTAACCAGGGATAAAAATCCAACTTTGAAGTTCTTATTTACATGCCTCCTCATGACACAAGGGCAAAGTTAGACATACAGTCGGTTTTTAATGTGGGGGAGGGGTAAGAAAATCAAGCTCCCTAAAAGAAGGCCCTCTGAATTTGTACAAAAAAAAAATGCTTCGTTCTAGAAGGATTTCTCCTTCATTAATCGTGGAGAGAAAAGATGAAGTGTAGTATCAGAACAGATACTACACTTTGCTTTTTGCCAAAAGGGCAAAGAAATGTAAACTCCGACATCAGTTTTCAAGAAAATCTGATTTGATTCCCACTTAAGGTTGAGCCTATTTTTTTTGTTTTTTTTTTAAAGAAAAAAAAAAACCCTGATTCTCCAACCTAAAACTAATTTGGATAGAATTTTGAAGTTGCCATTGACACATCATAGCAAATATCAACATTGATACTTTGAAAAAGACTGAAAACTTGCATTATGTCTTTTACTGATTGCAAAGTACTTGAGTGTATTATTATGCATGTGTATATATGCAAGGACTTTTAATATGTAGATTGAACTGACCTATTGAGCTCCTTGATTAAAGTACTACTTGTATAAGTTCATCCCACTTGATATTTACCAAATACACATTAATAGTGAGAATTAATTTTGACATGGCTTGCAAGAAAGCAATTGAGATGCAAGAAAAATGCCATGTTATCAATAGTATATTTTGCAATATTCAAAGATTTTATAAATTATACAAATTTTATATAATTCTAGATTTTCCACACATTTTCTATTAAGAATATTTCGGTAAATATTTGGAATAAGTTTTCTTTACTTTTTAATCATTTTTTTTTCTAAAATGTTAATCAAGATACAACATTCATTTATCTGATATGCTATGAAGATTGTTCTGATGTGTTATATGTGTCTTATACTAATATGAGAGATGTCTGCACCCACTAACAATACAGATGTTCGCCACTGGATTTGATATAAGTTTGATACATTGTTCCCCACTGTCTCAGAGTGGGAGGGGCCCACAGTCAGACTCCCCCCTCCGTTTACCTTTGATAGGGCCTACATTATGGGTCATCTCCTTGCTACCTTTTTGTCTGACTGTATCTACCTTTTAAATATATACAATTCAAGCCTACACATATTTTAATCTATGAAAACCCTTTCTGATCTAATCTCTCCCAATTCTTGCTTTTGACCTGTGACCCTGGTGAATTTACCTAAGAGCTGGTTAATCTTATTTGACACATGGTGATCTAGTCAGCAAATTTAATTTTCAAGTTTTTCTTAAGGGCAGCTAATATATAATATAACACAGGAACTTAAGCCACTTGATATAAGGAGCTAAAAAAATACTACTTCAAGGTCAAAAACTAGCCAACGATAAGTGTTAGGCGGTTAGATTCCGAGCCAGAAAACAGCAATTCTTCCCCCTTTGTCAGAAACATCACTCATGGAATTTGATGACTAAATGACAAAACAATGAAACGAGAGTTATGAGGCTGCCTAAACCCAAGGTCCACTTTCTATTTTCTATATATGGCAGTGGATATCGGTGGAAACTGTTGGCTTAGTCTGCTTGTAGTACTATCAGGGGTTATTGCATCACTTTCTCTAATATACTTGGGGAAAGCTATCACTCCCTGCACCTCCACCCCAGATATGGGTGAAATAGTAGGTAAGACTAGACTCTCAAGCCTTGGAAGAGTAACTTGTCTTGAATGGAAAACTAACATTTTCAACCAGGTAGGCCCCTCACATGTGGCACACACCTGTATGTATTATTTGCCTGGTGAAAATGGTCTCTCTTGTTATCCACAATGCAGAGGATGTTTGCTATAATCAAATTCATCCGTGGGTGGTTTTCTTATAATGAGACACTCATATGTTCTCTACAGGAGATTCCATAATATGGCAATTTATTTATGACAACATTAGTTAATGCAGTGGACAGAATTAAATATTCAAAGCCACATGTCCAATACGTGTATGGTTATCGATGCTTCTTTCTCTTCAGACAGATGTTTTGTAGTACTTATACACCAGGCAAGACAATTTGACATTGAGCCAAGAGTTTCATGGGAAGACTGCTTTTGGATACAATTCTGTGTATGGATTAATAACATATTTCTGTCAGTGTGCATGTGTAAGTGTGCATGCACACACACCCACACACCTTACATAACTGTTGGTTATCTTCTGCTTACTTGGTGGGGGGGGGGGGGGATAATGGCATTTTGTCAATAGGAAATTCATAATAATGGAAATAAATTTGATCTTCTATAGTGACCGAGAAAATTTTTTTTCTCATAAATCAATGATGTATTATAAGTAAAAGTGTAACCAGTTTGTAGCAATTAGAAGTGTACCGAAAGAGCTTGATCTTTAGGTGTAAGTGTGGGTGGTGTAATGGATAATGCCACAGACTACGGAATCTGCTTAACGGCGTTCAAATCCAATTGGATCTATGGGGGAAAAAGCAGCTTGTATGACCTGAATGGCAAGAGTTGGGTTCTTATTAGCTCAATGAATCTCATAACTAGAGATGGGCGGTTTTACCGAAAAACCGCGGTTTTTCGGTTTCGTCTCCATACCGAATACCGAATCGGTTTTTTTTTTTAAAACCGTAACCGTTCGGTATTGTGTTTTTATTACAGTAAGCCACCATATACAAGGAAACACGGTTGAAAAGATTTTCCGATTTGAATAAAATTGAATATTACCAAAAAATGTTATATTAGTAAGAGGACAGATTGAACAAATATATGATAATAGGTATCCCAAACCGGGCTGATTTGCTAGCGAAATATGTAAAAAAAAGTGAAATTCCATACAATTTCAACTTGCGGTATCTCGTTAATTTTTTGGATTATTTTGATAAAATTTGGATGTAAACAAAATTTAATCTTTTCTCTTTATAAAGATATAATTCTATTTCTTGTCTCATTAATATTTTTTTTTCCAGACAATTTTAAATTAGGTCACTATTTTCAGTGATGGACGCTTTTTTTTTTTTTGAAAAAAATCGATGTCTTTTTCAAATTTGTTGCGCGCGCTCGCGCATGTTACTATGCATATAAAAATAGTCCCATCTAAAAGAAAAAAGGACGCTCTTTAATTTGGTGGGCGTAACATAGGGTTTTATGTCGAATTTTATAAAAGAAATCCAAGTTAAAAACTTTAGTGTATAAAATCACAAAGAAATTCAATGTAAAAAAATGTCAAAAATGTACACCTTTGTAGAGAAATATACCGTCTTTAATAATCTGTTGGTGTCATATTAATACACCCATAACTCAGGACGCGCAACGTATAAAACTGGAGGTAGGTCCGCGCAAATGACAAAATCTTCAATGATCTATAACCGCCGCGCATCAAAAATTCGAAAACGTCAACAAAACAATTGCTGCTGATGGATATTTCAAAGATCTTAGGCGACTTTAATTTTTTTGTTTTTTGTTTATTTAAAAGTTGCATGAAGTCTTTTATTGTTTGTTTAAAATGATAAATTGAAGAATATATTTGTTAGTTGAACTTTGTGCGTCAATTTAAAACGAGTGGTATTTTTTTTTATCACATGTGCGTAAATATAATTAATAAAACGAAAATAACTTCCGAGTTAAAAACGGGTGGTATTTAAATATTTTTAAGCGCTTTTAAATTAAATAACAGGAAATGAAAGATATTTTTTAATAATAATAATAACAGCTGTTTATTAAAACGAAGAAGCTGCAGACACGGCGGTCATGTCTGTAATGTTATTCATTAGAGACACGGCCGACGTATACACAAAATAAAACTCATTCAAATTTAGAGACACCGCCAGTATTTATTTAGCGTATTTTAATGAGTTTTAAAAACCGCTATCTGGAATGTAACTCTTCAAAATTGATTTCTGATTCACACCTAAACTGAAGAAGTGCCGAATAATCACTTCTTCATAACATTAACAGTTGTCACTATCAAGCGGTTTCGTGTAATATATCCCTATTTACCGGCACACGGCGAGATTTATTCAGCGTATTTTAATGCGTTTTGATAAAATCAATATAAAGTACGTTCTTGAATTAAATAATAACATTGCAGAAATAATACGACGCGTATCATTAACGGTATCATTATTCGATAAATTATGTTTTTGTGACATTTATTCTATTGACACAGCTGGTTTGAACCAAAAACAACCCTTTAAAATCAGTTAAAATACAAATAAACTTATCCATGTAGGTAGATGAATAACTTGCCTTTGCTAACATTTATTTGTTACACATTGTTTTTTCATCCTTTTTTTCGTTCTGTTGAGTGTAGTAAATGATTCCCCCCCCCCAAAAAAAAAAAATTAGAGAAACGGATATTTTATTAGCACATGTTCGTAAAAAGAATTTACCGAGCGCGTATCATTAACAGTATTGTTATTAACTTTGGTAAATTATTATTTTTTAAATTTAGATTCTTTAGCTGCCAAAGGATCAAATGAGTTGACTAATGAAGATATTCTTCAGCTCCAGAATTACTTAACGCAGAAGAATCTCAAGTTCAGTATGATGGTCATGTGGATAAATCAACTTCTGTCGTCCAATTACGATGAAAAGCATCTGTCCTCAACATTAAAAAAACTGGTAATAGAGAATCGGATAAAACGAAAAAACAAGACACAAAGACCTCAAGAACTGCAGCAGTTTTTGACTTCACCTTTCCATGAGCGAGTTAGCCTATCTTCCCAGGTCAAATCTCCAGACGAATCCAATGATTCAGCCACTATTGAACACCCATCTGCTTCAAAAATTAAGGCACTGGAAGAATCGGTCAAAAAATATCAGAATAAGCTGTCCGATATGAGAACTGCATTTCGATTATTAACAGCAAAATATGAAACTGTTTCTAAACAAAAACCATCTCTGCTAAATCAGAATGTTCATGTTAAGAACGTGATTGCCAGATTGCGCATGGAAGTCTCCAAACAATCCATTGACAGGCAGAAAAAGTTGACAAAGAGTAAATTGTATAAACTAATTTATATGTTGAAACAAATGAACAAGAAGAGACTGAGTGAAAATAATGAGCTTAAAAAACAAGTCAACTCCTTGAAAGAGATTCAGGTAAAGCTGAAAGCTGAAAAGGTATCACTTCAGAAAACAAGAAGTCTTTTGAAAAGGAAGTGTAAGAAGTTGAGGAACGAGAAGACTTCCAGAGATGAAGCTATTCAGCAGATATTAGAAAAAAACAAAAAGGAGGTTAGAGCAACTAGGGACAGTTGGTGCAACCGCTTTAATGATAATGTTAGGATGACCATTATAGGCCTGCAGGTAGCAGGTATTTCTGCATCAAAATGTTCACAAGTAATTGACATTTTTTGAAGAAAAGCTGGATGATCTTCCCTCAATATCCACATCAGCAAACATCAGTGATGAATCTCATTTCATCACTAAGCTTCATGCTGCAAAGATGATCCTGCAGTCACCAAGTGTCACACTCCATACAGATGGGACTAGTCGGCAGAAGAACTGTAGGGGAACAATTATAAGATGTTCCGTCAGTTAAGATAAAAATATTTTAGCTTATTTCAAATTTTTTAAGTTTTAAGCTTTACAATAAGTATTTGCCTAAAAAAAAATGACTTGTTATTCCTTTTATATAACAAATTTTAAATTTTTGTTGTTGTCGGCCCTTTTTTGGCAAGTTAAAAACTGAATAAATTTACCAAAGTTAAAATAGATCTATGTTTTAACGTGTTAACTGTTGAAAAGGTATCAGAACTTTGATTACAACAGTCAACACCTTAAAACTTATATGATTCATATGGAGAATGATTCAGTCACAAAATTATCGAAACAGTGGCATAATTCAACTAAACGTTGAATAATAACTAATCATCACACAAGAGAATGAATAGCTTCCATAGTAAAAAATTTTTTTTCAAAAAAACCGAAAAACCGAACCGTAAACCGAGGTTTTAAGGGAAAAAAACCGAAACCGATACCGAAACCAAAATTTCAAAACCGCCCAACTCTACTCATAACCCCTATGGATGGAATTGACTGTGCCAAGTTCAAAGATTATGGAATCTTTGCCCTAAAACTGTTGGAATTAGTATAGCACCTTGCGTTCAATTTTTCGTTTTTTTCTCATTTACAATAAATCTTTTAAAAAAAGATATTGCGTTTCGCCATTAAATAACCAGAAATCTGTTTTCAAATCTAATGTTAACAAATACTTGTCATAAACCAATGCACACAATTAGTCAGTTTCAATCCTCATAATATTCATCTTTCAACTGACAATCATTACATCTTGTTAACCCTTATTTGCACAGTGGCGTTTAACCATAAGAGATGACTCATTAGTTAAAAGGGGGGGTGGTGTCAAAAGTAAACCAACCAACCCCCCCCCCCCCCCAAAAAAAAAACAACCTCCGATGAATCGTTTCTTATAGTTAATCTGCATTTGTTGCCATCGAATAACCCCAAAAACAGGTTGAATATGCCATAAAAACTGGCAAACCAAACCGATCTTTGAGGTGAAACATAGTGTCTTATTTTTTTCGAAATCTGGTGGTGGGGGTAAATGTTTTAAGGTAAACCGTTTACATTTTGTAATTATAATTTATTATTACCTACCAATAACGTTTTCTCTCCCATTTTGCAAAAGCGATAAGACACACAATTTTAAATTCCTTGTGAAGTGGTTTGTGAGTGGTGAGACACAAATATGGAGATCAACAATATACATATATAATGATTTAGTAATTCTTTCAGTTGTAAAATTATTAATATGTAATGAGAATGGTTTAATTGTCTGTCGCTAAGTCGATTTCTGTAACACCCTCCATTTTGGATTTTCCCTGTTTTGTGTCGTCGTCATGTCAATGTTGTGGGCAGATAACCCTCTGCATGCGCTTCAAAAGAGATTTAAATGGAGAAAACTCTTTTGTACCCTAAAGTAATCTCCCTTTTAAATATTATTTTCTAGATGGATTTTGTTATCCATCTAACACTTTTGAAATAATTATTTGCATTCTTTTCCTTCGTACGTACATCATAGTTTATATTATGTAGCGGCCGATTTTTTTTTTTTTTTTTTTTTTTTTTTTTCCCCTCCTTTGGTCTTCAGGTGCTTTGTTCATTTTATGGAAAGTGATGTTTTTCCTGTATTTCTCAATTAATAAAATCAAGATAACTCAACGTATGTGTATTTCTCGTGTCAACATAAATTAGGTACTTACAAATTAAATTATTTTTTCTATTAATTGAATATTTATTGAAATAATAAAAAAATACAATAGGATGAAATAAAGGGGGGGGGGAATGACAAAATTCATCAGAATGCATTTTGTTTTTTTCATAGATTAGTGATTCATTTTAATTTTTTGTTTAATAGTTGAAAGAAAAATAATGAATTACTTTGTGACTTTTCGAAATTTGGAAGCATTTAAACTGTCAAATAGTCATTTCTGGCTTTAAAATTTGTTGCAAATCCTCATGTATTTAAAGATTAAAAATTTTGGAAGCCATTTATTTCCATCCAATAATTTTATAAATAGATGAAAAAATTAGCTTAAATATTTTTATAACCATTTGGTTCAATTGATAATTTAATACCCTAAAATTACATTTAACTTTCAAAATCATAAAAGAATAAAACAAACAGCATAGTTATAAAGGGAGGGGGGGGGGGAAAGCAAAATATGAAAGGAAAGACTCTTGGTCAATGCCGGTAGATAATACTAGTTTAAAAAATCATTGATTATTTGTGTGCATTGATGTTTCATTGGTCTCGGCCTTTTGGCTAAGATCAAAGTGTAGTATCTGTTCCGATGGATACTGCACGCCTGTTCTGTGCAGTTCTAAGAGGTCCACCCTCCCAGGCTTCGCCTCCTCTCTTTGGGGAGGAGTAAGTTTATTGCTTACTGTCTGAGGCGCCCCTACCGGGGAATGCCGACGAGGCTGCCCAGGCAATTTTTAAATGGCCAGAGTGCTCACCTCTCGAGCGCTGGCTTTTAACCCCACTTGCTCGACCCGATCTTGGGTCACATCTTACTTGTGGGAGTAAGATAAAACTGGCCTTGTGCCTAACTCCGCGAGGAGTAAATAAACATTGATGTTTCTTGTGTACACCTCAATTCTGAAAAATTGGTGATTTTCACCTTTCAAATAAATGAACACTTGTGCATACTTTTTTTTTTTTAACAATTCATAATGTCTATGGAGTTCTGTAAATTTCTTAACAACCTCCTTATTAGCTCTTGAAACCTTTCCTAATGTGGCGTATTGTTAGTTCTTATTAATGAAGCAACTTTCTCTTCGGCATGACTAATAATGTCCAACCAAGCAAGAATTGGAGTAGATAGATTTTTCAAGTTTTTATGATGCCATGCATTTTCGAATTTAAGTAAAAATATTTCTGATGGAAAAACTGAATTTAATTTTTTCTTTTCCCATTTCTATTTTTTTGTTATGACACCATGACGGCAATCCTTTGACATGGCTTGTTTTTCTTTTATAAAGAGCACAACACCAATGAATATGGGAATCGCTGTTTACTTTTGTTACATCCTAAATCTATTCCTGCTGATACAAATCAACACATGAAAAGAAAGAAAAAAAAAAAGAATTTGAGACAAAATTAAAAATAAAAATATCTGCATAGTATTTGATGTTTGAGATATGGTATTGGTTTTATTATTCGGACTACTATTCTCATCTTATGTTATTTTCACAATATTGCCTGAAGGGGGTCGGACGTTGTATTGGCTGAAATGTGAAAATAATAATAAAGATGGGAATAGTAGTTCAAATAATACAAATTATCGATCCTCATCTAAAAAAAATTCTGAAAAAAAATACCAAATATTGTATTGTTGTTATTTACATGGTTTGGACTGTTGTCCTTCTCTTGCTTATTGTTAGGATAGTAAAGTTATATAAAGTTAGATTGTTGTCGTCAGTTTCATATCCGTTTCACATGCTTGCATGTGTTGGACGGTTTTAAGAAATTGATTTTCAAACTGAGTCCATTTTTATCACTTCCTCCCTTGTTTTCCTTGGCCTTCCCCTGTGAACTGAACCTGCTACCTCAACTATTACATCTACTCGCCCAAGAACTGTTATTCATTCTTTCGACATGGGCATACCATCAAAGTCTCCTGTTCGGCACACATTTCCCTATACTGTCCAGATTTAATCTTCCTCTGAGGTCATCAGAACTAAGCCTGTCTTTAAGACTCGCATTACATATCCGTCGTATTGTAATCACTGAAGACAAATGAACATTTTTTTTAAACCCCTTTTTTTATTCTTTACTAAGTGTGTACCGATAAAGTTATTTAAATTCAATAACGTATTGATTTTTCATATACTTTAAGAAAAATGTAACACAAGTTTACCAACAAGTTCCATGAAAGAAAGTTTTAAGAATATTTACACTATTATTTTCTTTTATTAATACACCAACAGATTTTAAAAATGGACTTTGTATACCTAAGAGTAGAAAAAAAAACAATACTTAATTTTTTTTTGTTTTTGTTGTGAGCAAATTAAAAGTATTTAAATTGGGAGAGGCAGATAACATAAGTTGGTAGTACATGTATATATAAAAAAATAATTGCCAACTATTTTTGTTTTAGGTGATACTATTTTAGATGCATTTTGACAGGCTGAATTCAAATATGACAGTTAAAATGTCTGATTGGCCATCGTTTCAAAAATATATACATTCACAAGTGTCTGAAATATATATATATATGTGTGTGTGTATGTATGTATGTGTGTGTGTATATATATATATATATATATATCACTCGTGTTTGTCTAACATACACACTATATGTGTATACTTTGCTATAAACTGTATTTTGAAACTTTACCTGGACAGACTACACCTCTATGGAAGAAAGAAACACTTGAAACTCGTATGGCGTTTTGTTTTCTTTGTATTTTTTAAACTGGGAACTTAATACAATTGTGAATTGTTACAAAGGTAAAGTGGAAGCACTAGATAGAAGTAATTACAGAGGCTTAAAATTGATGGATCAGGTGATCCTGAAAGTGATTTAGAGAATAATTGAGCAGCAGATAAGCATAAATGAAATGCAGTTTAGTTTTATGCCTGGACAAAGTACTGTTCATGCTATATTTATCCTGAGACAAATGTAAGAGAAGTACCTTGGTAAAAAGAACCTGTACTTTGTTTGTGGATCTGGAGAAAGCTTTTGACAGTGCTAAGAGATGCTGTCTGATGGGCTTTACATAAACTAGGGGCAAACAAGTCGTGTTAGAATTAACAGCACATTTAGTGACAGCTTTTAATGTTAAAGTAAAAGTACATCAGGGTTCTGTACCGGGTCCGTTGCTTTTCATTTGTATCTTAGAAGTAGTGTCCAGGGAGTTTTGTATGGGTTGTTCGGAAGAGATGCTGTATGCTGATTATTTAGTACTTGCTTGTGAAACAAAAGACCTACTTGTTTAGTTAAATGCTTGATGGAAAGTTATGGTCTGAGAGTGAATGTTACCAAGACCAAAGTGATGGTCAGTGATTGTAGTGTTGGAAATTCCCTAGAAATAGGGAAAGTTCTCCTGCTCAGTTTATGGAAAGGGAGTCTAGTGCCACTCAATTTCTTGTGCTACTTGCAAGCATTGGATACACAAAAAGTTCAGTGGAATTACAGGTAGGTTGAGTGAGGATAGCCAGTTTGTGTATAACAATGGAGATGAATGAGAACTCGGATGCAGATAAAGTATATCTGGATGGCAAAACGATTGAGATTGTTCAGAAGTTTATCTTGGTGATGCCATTGGAGCCCAGGGTGGAGCAGGTGATAGTGTGATTGCAAGAATTAGAAGTGGATGGAGTAAGTTTGGGGGGGGGGGACTTCAGCCATTACTAACCAGCAGAGTATTACTATTGTCGACCAAAAGAAGAGTCTACCAGGCATTTGTGTGCAGTGTAATAATGTGTGGAAGTGAACCCTGGCCAGTAAGGGTTAAGGACATGCGAGAAATGATGAGAATGATGGATGTAATGTGAGTCTTAAAGACAGGCTTAGATTTGATGACTCCAGGAGGATTAAATCTGGACAGTAGAGATGAGTGTGCAGAATAGGAGACTTGAATGTTATGGTCATGTTGAAAAAATGGATGAGAGTTCTTGAGTCAGTAGATGTAAAACAGTTAAGGTAGCAGATTCAATTCACAAGGGAGATAGGTTCGTAAAAGTAGTCGTTGATGAGCAGAAGTCTGAAGCTCGTAGTATCACTGCAGGCGTACCTCAGAGATCCATTCTAGGCTCAACTCTCTTTTTGATCTACATCAAGGATCTCCCCAAATCATATTCTAAGATCATTCGTCAACATTTATGCAGATGACACAATCATCTATATTGCAACACTTTGAAGAGCATTAATGATCAAGATCTTTCTGATTCTCTATCTTCTAACCTGGAGAATGTCGTCCAATGGGGTAAAGGGTGGCTGGTTAGTTTTAATACATCTAAAACCAAGCTCTCCTTTCACCACTAACGCTCTGATCCTCACTTAGCTCCAATTGTAATGAATGGGTCTTACCTTGAGGAAGCCCCAATTGTAATGAATGGTTCCTACCTTGAGGAAGGAAGCCCTCTGCTTTGATAAGCTTCTGGGACTGGCCTTTACTCCAGACATGACATGGAAGACTTACATCAAATCAGTTGCCACGGTCATTGAATAATGGTTTGATCATTCTACCACCCCAAAAAGTATCTCACTCCTGATGCATTTCTATACCTGTATAAGAATCAAATACATCCTAAGATGGAGTACTGTTGCCACATCTGGAAAGGTGCCACTCACAGCACTCTTTCCTACCTTGAAAAAGTACAAAACCGACTTCGAAATCTAGTGTGCCATGTCCTCTTCTCCACCCTTTAGCCTCTCTCACAGAAGATACGTTGCTAGTCTTTCTCTGCTCTATCGTTATTTTGACTGAGCTTCAATCTATGCTGCCCCTGCTCCCTGTAAAACATTCACAACAAAAACCCGTCTAGCTACAACCACTGTCAATAAATTTCCTTTCTTCTGCTGTTTACCTAGAACTAAGCGGAACTTCCATGAGCAAAGTTTCTTTTCTAGACTGTCTGTCTGTGGAACACAGTACCATGGGGCTGCTTCTCGGCTGACTATAGCATTGCCGTTTTCAAGTTCAATGTAAACAAATTCTTGTTGAGCCGTCCTCTTAAATAGCCACTTTCTGACCAGTTACAACAATCATTACTAATCTCCTGTGTCTCACCGTCTACCTGTCAAACTCGATAACCATTATCCTCGAGTGGCCTGTAGGCCTTGATAAGCAGTGACTCGATTGTAAAAAAAACAAAACAAGGAAAACATGAAGTAATAAGAATGGACTTGGGAGAAAGAGGGAGGAATAAAAACCTGGCAAGAGATAGGTGTGTTTGGAAGTCACTTTCTAAAAGTCGTCCAACGCATGCTAGCATGTAAAACTGACGTTAAACCAAATATGATGAGATTATTCTTGAAACTTATATTTTTTTTTGTCTACATGAATAAAACGAAGTGCCTGTCTGCTATAGGCTCAGGAATTTTGAAATGTATTTCAATCAAACTTGTTGCGTAGTATTGGCTATAACCTCTGGAGTGACAGAGCAGAAATGTACTTTGAAAAGATGCTGTGGTGCCCATGTCCATTGCCGCAGAAACCATAAAAAACAAAAGTCAACGGTAATTACTGTTGCTACATCTGGGCTGGGACATCATCTACTAGTCTCTCCCTCTTAGACAAGGTACCAGAAAGAGTCGCCAACTTGATAGGTCTTTCACTATCCACCAAGCTCTAGCCCCTGTCCCCTCGCTGCAATGTTGATTCCTTGTGCCTGTTTTACAAGTACTTCAATGGATTGTGCTCTGATGAGCTTGCTGCTCTGGTACCCCCATGACGTAAATTCACTAGACCAACCCGACAATCTGGCAAATCCCATCCATTCACTGTGGAGGTCCCCAGATGCCGAGGAGCTTTCTACTCCAAAAGCTTCTTTCCTTGAGCTGCTGGACTCTGGAACTCCCTCCCGTCTCCCCTGACGGCACTAACATGCAGAAATTTAAAACTAATGTAAACAGACATCTAGCTGCGCAGCTCCCAATTTAGGTTGACCTCCCCCCAACCGTCACCCTTTTTCTCAGTAGCCCCTTACGTTTACAGTGGTGGCCTGCCTTGTTTGAGGTGAACTGTTAAAAAAAAAAAATTTTTTTTAAATTTGCTGTCAGCAAAAAGAGACAGACCAACAAAAATTACACATTTTTTTTTCCCATTGCAAAAGTTTCTTAGAATTTCTGCGCATATTGACTATGGAAATGCAGTTTGCAAAATTTATCAAAAATTTAATTGTTTTTAAAGCTTTTTGTTTGTTTAAACAATCTTTTTAGATTTAACATTAGTTTTTACAAATAATAAAAAAAATTTGTTGCAAATTCTAGAAATTTTTTTTTTTATTCTGGGTCATTGTTTTCATGTCCTCATTTTTAGGGGATGCCAAGAGGCAATTTTTGACTGCCCTTCTCTGATACAAAAACTTCTGTATAGACTTAAAAGTTGAAATCTAAAAATTCTGTAAGATCAAAAATGCCAATCCGAAAGTTTCATAGAATATATGTACAGTTACACTAAAAATCACGTTATTGGATTTGATTAGAATTGACCAGTTTTATGAGATCTGCATTCACACTTATTACTGTAACTTGGAACAATGTTTAAACACACAGGAAACCATACACTTGAAATTATGAAATTTTACAATAATTTCATAATTAGTACCTTGAAAAAAAGAAGTAAAAAATGTGATCAATAACATTGGCCCAAATTTTGAAGTTATTGTTCTTGGGAAATGTCATATTTCTTTTCATAAAATGTGATGATTCTTTAATTCAACAATTTAATTACATTTAGGTTTAATTTAAAAAAAATTCTTCGTTTGACATTAATTGAAAATACTTTGTTTTACTCAACTAGCAGAAAGAAAATAAAATTAAAAAAACAAACATAAAAACTAAAAAAAAAAAAAAAAAAAAAAAAAAAAAAAAAAAAAAAAAAAAAAAAAAAAAGCAAGTATTTACATTGTCCAGTATCCAACTACTAGTCAATCATTGGTTTTACTTCGTGGTTGTGTGTTCTACTTTGCCCACTGAAAATAATGGGTTATCTCTTCCTATCAGTGTTAACATTTTGTTCTTTTTATTTAATCTATTGTTCTAAAATGCCTATTGCTATATTACGTCAGTTTGTGTTTGTAAATAACCTTTAAACACTATTTACTCTTGCAGTGTGAAAACTAGGAATTAAAAAAAAAAATCCTTACTTTCAATTATTCATCAAAATTTACAATAAAAGTAGGAAAGAAAGAAAAATGCAGTTTTATGTATTGTAAATTGTGTACTCTGAAGAGTACAGGGTGACCCACTTCGTGTTATTTAAAAAAAATTTTTTTTTTTTTTTTTTTTTTTTTTTTTAACTTTTTAAAATCATTAATTTAATTATTCATGTTGAAATGGGCTTGTCTATTTTCTTTGTATTTCGCATGTTGTTTTTACTGTGATGTCCGTGTATGTGTGCATGTATTATGTATCTAATTAATAAACTAATGGTGTCCTACGAAATGTGGATCTGTAGATCTAGACAAGTTTATTGAGGCTTAATTAAAATTTCTTTTTCGTTCAGTCAGACGTGTACTATTGAGATTGTTATCTCAACAATAACCTATTTGGAATATTGTATACTAGTAAAAAAAATATTTAATCTGCCTACTTATTCTGGCATCCATTTTTGTTTTCTTGTTTATACAGAATAGGAGGAACTAGCAACCAACACAAAGACTATTCCCACCGCATCTCTTTTCGAAGACGTTTGCATCTGGAAATTTTTGGCATTAGATGCCATGTTGGATGGTGAGAGTTTTACTCTCTCATTCTATATGATTATTCGAGTTTTAGTTCTAAAATTTCATTGCAATTTAAAGATATAAGTAGCAAAGTAAAAGTATTCAAGATTTAATTTAATATAGATTCTTTCAGAAATTTTTTTTTTATATATATATATATTTTTTATTACCAACTTTTAACTTTGGATCTATCACTTTTTAAGAGTTCTTATTTTTTCTTTTCTAATATTAAAGTTATGAAAACATTAAGTTCTTTTAAAAGGTAGTCAATATTAAAATAATTCTTTGAATATTTTATTTACTGCATCTTAAATAGCAATGTAATTTTAAAAGTAATAAGCATATAGAGGATTTTACATGTTGAAAATGTACACAACCTAACTGATTTGTTTAAATATACAAAAAATATTACTACCACTATTTTCTAAACATTTAAGTTATAGTAGTCATATAGCAGTAGTATACATTGTTTTTAAACAATCAGTCTTGTTTCAAACAATGAATATTAAAATTCTGATTTTTACAAAATAAAATTCAAATATCGTTTCTTTCTGATAAAAAATAATTTATAATTTTTTTTTTTTCAATTTTTTTTTTTAAGAGGAAAATAATTTAAATGCAATTTTTTTTAACCCCCCCCCCCCCCCCCCCCAAAAAAAAATATGTTGTAAACATTCGAAATTTGAAATGAATTAGAACAGAATGAAGATTCAAAGTGTTATTCTTTATTAAATCTTTGATATCTGTTATCATGGTCACTTTTTTCAGAAGTTAACTGCTGAAAATGAAATAAATGAATCCTAGAAGGTTGTGTATCTCAAGAGTTCACCTTTTAAATAAGACAATGATTGAGTTACAAATTGACCAACTCCTTATTTTATTAGTGGCATAATTCAACAAAACGTGGAATCATCACATAAAAGAATGAATAGCTTCCTTAGAAAGAATATATATTTACAAAAAAAAACTGAAATTGAATCGAAAACAATGAAGGGGGGAGGTAAACCGATATCGAAGGTAAAATTGTCATACCGCCCAACTCTATTGGCAGCATAGGTAAAACAGGTAGTATCTAGCAAGCAGTAATTCAACACCGTGTAGTCTAATGTGAGTTCAAATTTGGAAAGCGTTTTGTTCAAATTCTGTACTAAAGAAAAAAAAAAGCCTTCAAATCATTTTTTCAAAAGATCTCATTATACAAAGGTCACAGTGACTGAAGACATGTATTTCGTATAAATAAAACCGTTGTGGTGCTTAACTCGCTTCATTTAAAAGAACACTTAAGATGAGAAATAAATATTTTGTGGGGTTGCCAAAAACTGAATTTGGTTGTTCAAACAATGATGACCAATTTCAGAAACTAACATGTATTCTTCAATCCACTTATCAAGCTTTTTCATGTCACCTAATTGTTTCAGACACCGTTGGAATACTGACATCAAGGCCCTTAGACATTTCTATCACTTTGATATGGGTTTTGTTAAATAATTGCTTTCAAACGATCATTGTCAAGAGTGCATGGCTATCCTCTACCTTTATTTTCAAGGCTCTCATTATCACTACAGAAT
>OY744527.1:77530725-77620371 GCA_963556195.1 Sepiola atlantica
GTGTATTGTTGTGGTGAAGAGCTATAAACAAAAGCATGTGTAACAAATGCAATGGTTACAGAAAACCAAGATTAGCTCATCGATTCCCAAGATATCTTGTTAGATAATACAATCAGAATATCCCTCTTTCGACACAACCCCCCCCCCCCCCCACACACACACAATACCCAATCTTGTTACTTTTAAGATCAACCTTGTATTATCTTTAAAATTACATCACTTACATTTTATATATAGCTTTACTAAGTATTGTGAATATCCTCATCATAAGTGTGTGGAAACTCCCCAGTTAAGATATCATAATAGGTAACAAGAACATAAGTCAGTCGTGAGACTGCACACCCCTGCCTGACAATGTAAGGATAGGCCAACGTCTTATCTGGACCTTACTTTTTGGTATTGTATGAAGTATTCCCAGTCATATCATGGAAATGTTGATAATTCAAAAACTATTTATCTGATCAGGCTGATATTTTGCATCGTAGTTACTGTTATCAAACAGCACCAGATCCATACATCAAATTTGAAACAATCGGAAATTGAAATTTTTGTTAAAATTTCGACCATTACCGACCATAGTCATATAAAATATGATACTTCAAGTTCATTAACTAGAATATGAGCCAAATTGCGAGTCTCTACGATGACAGAACCGAAGTTAGTATAATTTAGATTATCTGCAAGGACCCGTGGCATATTGGATAAAGTATTAAGTAAAATTCAGTTGTAGGTGCAGTCTACTGACAGTTAAAGATTCAATCCTCGGTGCGGGCGATACTAAGAATTGTGAATTACTGAAGACTTCTACCCGGTCATGGCTGACGGAATGAGAGCATGCTAACCTCGTGGATTAAATAAAGAGTTTCGTGCGGATTCCTGAGTTCGACAGAAAGATTATCGAGTTGGACAAGATACACTTGAAGAAGGTCGGAAGTTACATCAGTCGACACTTGAGAATAACACTCAAGATGAGAACAGTAGTCTGAATAATCCAAATTATACCAATTATCAATTCTCATCTAAAAAAAATTCAGAAACATAAGAACTGAAGTTATCCCCAAATTAAATCAGTTCTAAATTAAACCATGACAAGTATTTTGACCAAGTTTGATAACAATTGGTCAAGCGATGTGGACGCTAGACTCTACACAAACATAGTGACAAACTTGACTGAAAAAATAATCTTCGCCTTGGCAGAGGTACCAAGTGAAAGTGGGTAGTTACAGTAGTATTAATATCTGGATGATTCTTTTTCTAAATATAATCTTTTGTCTTCAACTTCAAACAACTTTTATTTTATTATCTAAATTATAAGTAAACATTTTCGTTTGTCTGTCTGTTGGTCAAATATGTTTCAAATCCTTAGGGTGATGGGTTTAATAACGTTATGATGCTTAAATATCCCCCTTTCCTTTCCAGAAAGCTAGATTAAAAGTCGTCCAGTAGCCGGGGTTTTGCCTAGTTAATTTATTATTTTAAAGTTTATTTGGTATCCCACAAGAAAAAAAAGAAAAAGAAAATTATAATTTACACACATGTAATTGTTGGAAAGAGAAATGTTTAATGTGATCAATGTGTTTTCCTTGAACAGTTGCACATTGCACAAGGTCAAGCCAACTTTCAGTTGCCCTTTGGATGACTTCATGCGACATGTTGTTCTAAGCTTCCATTAACAGAATTTTGAAGGATTTTGTTTTACCTTTCTCCTATCTAATCAAAATCTTGAGATCTGGACTCTTTGAAGGCCATTCTTTTGGTTCAATGAATTCAGGAGTATTGGCACTGAGTCGGACAGCAGTGTCCTTGGATGTATTGGTCTTTGCTCCATCTTGTCATGTCCATTAACCACCTCTCATTATTTAGATTGTGGAACATTTAGGTATATATCTCATTTCTATAGATGAGCCGATTCACTGTTTTTCTAAATTTACCCCCCCCCCCCTCTTTTTTGTGGGTGACTGTAGTTGTATTATTTTCCACTTTTTTAATATCAAGGTCGTTTGTTCAAATCTCAAAATGAGTGATCAAGTAGAAATATTAGTTATAAGCTTTTTAAATATCAGTTCAGTGTGTTGCTGGTGCTAGGCACACAGGAATAAACGCAAGTTCTTTACAGCTGTGGTAGAAGACTATTCTGGCTTTGAATGTAAGGTTACCATCTCCTAAAAGAAAAAAAAAAAAGCTGAAGTTTAAATCAAAATAGGAATATTTCTTTCATTTTTACTGTTCACATTCCTAAAAAATTTAACTGCATTTCTCTTTCATATGTTATGGAATATTTTCGATGTTAAAAAGATTTTGTATAAACACACACGCTGAGTATCATATTAGTAGATTTTTTTTGTTGATATAACTTGTATAACCAAACATTTGCTTTTGTTTCATCATTAATACAATATATAAGACGAGTCTGTTAGAAAAATTATTGCAGTAAGATAGTATGACATCAAAGTAGGGTGGCTCGGATAAATGATCAATGCTTTTTGAAGCTGCAGTGCATTTTATAGTAGCCATTGATTTTCCTCAGGTTTTGGCTTTCGGTGTCTTTAGTTTCATTTGAAGATAACCTCGTGCTCCGGTTATTTTTGTTTCTCGTGTTATGTTTACTTCACACTTCGGAAAACTAACGACAATCATCAATGCCAGATGACTAGAAAGATTTAGCCCTTTGAAGATGAAAAATCAAATGCTTTGATTTATCTAGTGTATGCATGGGTCACAGAAGTTATTACCCATCACGAATCTGGCTACATCATTAAAAGAAAAATAAATTATATGCAGCTTGTATGTTGTTTCATGTGATTAAATTGAAAGCAAGTGTCTTAGAGGCTAGGATTTGGCAGATTATTCAAGGGTTTGGAGTCACACATTTAAATAAATATTAAAAAAACAAAAACAAAAAACTGTGCTTACTTCCAACTCTGAAGTTAAGCTGACAGAGGAATACACACACGTGAAGTTGCCTTATAATTTTTATTAATGTGTGCTACTTTGACACTGAACATACTGAGTGTGTATCCCCTCTTTTTACTCTAAAACACGTGAGGCACATAGAAATCTGACAATTTTTATAAATATTCATCTTTCTCATTGAAATCGACTGTGCCCCAAATTGTTAGTTGTCAATCAACTTTTACCCCATGTCATAAGAATGGCTGGTGAGAAAACTTTCTTGAATCCGGTAGTCAATTATAACGTTATTTCTCAACTTAAACGACAATTGAAAAGAAAATTTTATAAACTACTTGTGATAGCATGTGTTATACCATGATCTCATGAACATGCAACTAGGGATGCTAACAGTTGTTGTAGTGGCTAAATATTACTACCGTGCCTGGTACCACTAGCAGCTTTTGCCACCGGACAAAGTATTAACAAAAAAAAATCCCCCCCCCCAAAAAAAAAACAAAACAAAAACAATGTATGATCATCTTTGCTGTTTTATGTCTTATTGAAATGCGTTTATTTTAGCAGTTGATGACATTGTGTTAAAATGGTTGTCACTTGATGTTACATAAACATAAGAAATGCTATCTAGTGCGTGCATTTTACTGTTGGGCCACTAAATTCTTTGCTTGTTTCAAATTTCTCCAGGGCACTGTCACTCAGCAGTGGAATTCTGAAGATTGTTGATGTAATCTTGGTTCATAATCCCATCATTAGATTTGAATTCTCCGATAAAGGAATTATGTTGTTCAGGCCAGTGTGCCTTATGTATTTGTACTCATTTAACTTCATAAACTTTTAACATATCACCCATATCTTTCTAATATAAAGTCTGTTGATTTTGGTTATTAAAAGCTTTTGTTTTACAAAATCAGTCTTTGATTCTTTGACTTTTTTTGTGCAACATGTTCTTAGCAAGAACTAAAATGGATTTCAATTCAATTTGTTTGAGAAATTATTTTATCCAACCGGAATAATTTTCAAAATTTCAAATTGACGCCATCTTAAGAAAAATGGAAATAACTCTGTTTTCATCAATAGAGTTACTTCCTTTTGTTTGTTGGACTTTCACTTTTTTAAAGAAGATGCAAAACTCTTTTACATTTCAGTCATGTTAATTATTAATAAAAGTAAAAAGAATCCCTAGCAATACTGGGTAGGGACAGCTAACATGATATATAAATATTTAGTTCCATTAGACATTCCAACTTACTACTAAATTTCAGAGGATTATAATCCGAACGGAACTTATAGAATGACCTGATAGATCCGTAAAAATTTAAACTTTAATGCATCGTTAATTTCGCTAAATCAGCATTGGAGGAATTCAAACTAACTTTTGATCATGGTAAATGTTAGTGGCTAGAGTTTAATTAAAAAGGGGGGGGGGGGAGAAATAAAATTTTCTCCACTGTATGTTGATTTGTGAAAATTGAACTTTCATTGGATATCAAATTGTTTCATTCGAGAGTTTTAATTTATAATCTTATTACACTCTATCCAGTCGTATATATGGGAACGAGCTGAGCTGGATGGAGTCTTGCTTTGTGGTGCAAAAAAAAAAGCACCGCCCCTATATGCTTTCGAACTCTAAAAAGGAGCTTTATTTTGTACCATGAAAAAGAAAAGAAAAAAAATTTTGTTTCGTAAGAGTTCGACTCCATTGATTTTGATTGAAAGTTAATCGATTATTATTTTACAATATTTCTAAGATGAGTATTTGCATATTTTGGACGATTTCCTTCATCTTGATCACGACAAAAGGTTCCCGAAGAAGTCTGAAGAGTACAAAGGTCGGAACTTAAAAAAGGTAGCAGCCAAGATGATGAAAACTATACGAAACATGCAAATAATCGATTAAATGTCTTGATATTAAGATAATCAATTAGCAATATTTTAATATTATCAATGTTTTATTCATATGAAAGTATTTTTGAAGTACTTCACCTATTTTCTTGGTATTGAAATAAAAATAACATGAAATATATAATTGAATCAGTATTGTTGAAGCTATACTTATCTTTTTATTAACAAATATTCTAATGACTTGAATTAAAGTATAAGCTTTATTTTCAGTTAATTTTATTCTACACACTAGCTTTACTTGTCCGTTTTACTTTAAGTTTTGCTTTTTAAAAAAAAAATCTTACCTCCTTCTTTAAAAATTTTTTTTTTTTTTTTTTTAATATTTTGAAAGTAAAATTTAATTGACGTTTTGTCATTAAATTATTAATTGAGCAGAATTGTTATAAAACTAATTAGTTTTGAGGTAATTATGTTTTAATAACTTGCTTCTAAAACTTAAAATCATTCAATACACAAGGATTTTCTAAGAATTTTAAAGCAAGAAATGACTTTCTATTCGACAGTTTAAATGCTTACAAATTTCTTTAAAATTTCTAAGGGTCACTAAGTAATGCATTTTTTTTCTTCTCCAACTTGATTTGTTTACGAAGAAATGCAAATGCATTTCGGCAGATTTCATTTTGTAATTGAATTTTTTTTTCAACAAGATTTAAAAAATAAACAATCGATTAATAGTAAATAAATAATAAAAAAAAAATCTTAAGTCACTTCTATGCGAAACGTGCACACACACACACATACACACACACACACTACACACACACACACACACACACACAAAACAAATATTAATATATAATATACATAGTAAGGTTATTTATTACTAGGAGGGGTTGGTGAATTTTCAGTATTGATTTACAAAGGTTAAATTTGGACATCTTATTCGCTTGGTCCTTTCCGCATGGCTCCAAGCCATAGATTTAAAAATAAATTAATACATTTAACCAGGTTTACAAAAGGAAAAAACCAAAACACCAAAATAGATTTTACTGTTGCCAACAGAACTTTGAATTTCGTTTTTCAAGTGTATGTTCAAACTGAAAGAATTAAAGGAAAATGATTTTCTATTTTTATCTTGATTACCCCCCCCCACACACACACACACATAAAAAATTACCATTGTTTTAAGAGTGATCTTTTTCTAATCTTTTTTTTTCTCCTTCCAAAATTATTCTATTTTTGTTTTTTGTTTTAATTTCTAATTTTATTCATTTTTGACAGTGCCAATTCTAATTGAAGAACTGTCTTGACTAAAGTTGCCTGTCTTTCTTGGTTTCATGCTTGACCTTTTTGGGCCAGGATCAAAGTGCAGCTTCTGTTTTGTCCTCGTTCAAAGGAGAAATCCTTCGCAACTGGGGGAATTTTTATTTTTGCCCCTTTTTTAGAGAGCTGGATATCTTTCCCCATAAAACCGTCCTTATGTCCTATCCAGCCCTCCGGAAGAGTCAGTGTGAGATATATATATATATATAATCTTGTATAAATCACATCTGATCGTTTGTTTATAACCGACTGAGACTAGCAAGGCCACCTGGTTTTTTCTAATGTAATTCAGTATAAACATTAGTCGTTGTCTTTTGGGCATTCTTATGACCCGATTACTCTTTCAAATTTATTTTTATTATACAAATATACTTATTCCATCACATAATCTATTAAACCTTTTTCCTTTTTAGCGAAATAATCGTTTATTTTATACATATTATTCAAGCTTAATAATCGCTGTAGTAAATCTATATAAAGTAATGCAAAGAATGTAGTTTTGTCAGAATATAACGGACTTCAGCTTGTCTCTTGAAATACTATAACTTTAAAAGACAGAATATTTTCTCAGGTTTAGTTTAAAAATAGAACCTGTTGCATTTAAAATAATTTTTTTTTTTTAATGAATTAATTAGAAATAAATGTAGAAACTAATTTGTATTTTTATTCAGTTATTAAACTGAATAAAATGTCATTAAATGACTATAAATTATAATTTCGTATATTCAGTGGCTAAACATGTCCAGGAAGGAAGAAATGATATTAATGAGATTTTGAATAGGACACACCCATACCACCTAAAGGTCGAGGAAGTTCGAGTCTACACAGCGAGCCAGGAATTTTATATTCGATCCATCATACATTAATAGACTTTGGGTAGCTGAGCATAGTACAAATAAATATTATCAAACTGAATGTTTGAAAGAACAGTTTGATGGTCGAATCAAGTGCAGTCTTTTTTTTTTTTCTTTCTAAAAGAAATTTAAAGTATATATTAAAAAAAAACCTAAAACCTCTACCTACTCAAAAACTATATTTACAATGCTACTAATTTTGTTCCATCCTTCATAACATTTAAAATATCCCTCAATATCTACAATGCTTTTCAACTTTTAATGTTCCTAAGACTTACACCTTCGATATCTACAATATTTACAACTTTCTTCCAACATAAACATTTTAGCAATAAATATCTTTCTCTGCATTAAATGAGCATACATTTCTTTGACACACAAAAAAACGTAAACATTATTTATTTTTTATTTTTTGATAAAAAGGAAATGCCTCTAAAAACCTTTTAATAATATTTGATATTTGTGTGTTTTGTTAAGTTATACATATCATCATATTCGGGTTAACATCTGTTTTACATGCTGGCATGTGTTGGACGGCTTTCAGAAATTGACTTCCAAACTAATCTATCTCTGCACAGGTCTTTATTTATCCCTCTTCCTCTCAAATCCATCCTTATCACTTCCTCCCAGGTTTTTTTGGCCTTCCCCTGCTAATTGACCCTGCTACCTCAACTGTTCTACATCTATTAACCCAAGAACTCTCAATCCATTCTTTCAATGTGATCAGACCAACAAAATCTCCTGTTCTGCACACATCTCCTTATACTGTCCAGATTTAATCTTCCTCTGAGGTCATCAGAACTATGCCTGTCTTTAAGACTTGTATTTCACATCCATTCTCGGATCATTTGATGTAAAAAGAAAAGTAAAATAAATGAAGAAAAATGAAATTCAGGAAACTGTTTTCCTAATACAAAAGATTCAGTTTATTTATTATGGAAAAACAGAAAAACGATGTAAATAAACAATCACATTATGCTGTGAAAATAAATGTTTACATGCTCGTAAGTTTGGATGCTTCATTTTAATATACGGTTGACAGATTAGCTTAGATGGATACAGTAAAACGATTTTTTTGCTAGAAATAAGTTTGTTCTGTATATTTTGAAAAGCTTTTTTTTTCTTTACACTTAAAATTTTAAGTTATATTATAAGCTATATTTGACATAGAATAATTCTGACATTTATTTTAATTCATGATTTATGCCTAATATAAATAAACAATTATATGCAGCACAACAAGTCCTGCATCGTGAAAATTTGTTATAAGATTATTAGAATTATCGGTTTCTTAATTGTTCTCACGCATAAAGGGATAAACAAAAAAAGAACTAAAACCACCATATAATAGGATTGATTTGCACTTACAAGTAATACATAAAATATATACACGTATGTCGAAGTTTTCTAATATGTGGATACATGAAAAGGTGGATTTACCAAGATGTGTAGGGGTACATCAGTAGAACGGGTCTGTTCAGTGAAGAGATCAACCACTTGTGACAGAACTTGTTTGGACAAAATGGGAACAATGGACAACAATGTTGTCACTTTGGGGATCAAACCGAAAAGGAGAAAAGAGAAGGATTCTGCAAACGTATTGCCACCTCAACAATCAGGTTAAAAAGGTATTTAAAAAAAAAAAAAAAAAGCTTACATGGTCTGGGTCTAAAAAAACAAAAAACAAAAAAAAATATCAACCTCAAGATATTTCATAGATTATAGTCCAACTAGGTGTTTCATTACAATCACGCTATCAAAAAAAAAAAAAATTAGAAAAAAATGCTTATTTTTTTAAGTAGTCCAATTTTTGGGTGGGTACACTTCATTGTACATGTGTGCATTTCAATAAAACAAGCTGTTTAAATTTTTTAAATTTAAACTAGTTTATACCCGATCCTTGAACAGTGTTGGTACAGTACTTGGGTATGTCAATATCCATCTTTACTTCGCTTCTACCACTTTATAGCTAATACGAGGAAAAATATTTGAAATTTTCTTTAAAAAAACTTATTATTTGCATGGCAAAAAAATTAGAAATTGTTTTTAAACATAAATAATTTGCTTTGAACTAATGCCGAATACCTACTTTTTTGTGGATTATAAAAAGAAAAAAAGGTCATTTAGTTTAAAACAAAATATTTATGCAATGTTTTTTTTATTATATATTCATTTCTTTAAATATATAAAATAGTATCCAGTTAAAAAAAACAAAAAAGCCTTTAGACTTAAGATTCGAATTCTGCTATTGACATTGTAAAAACTATTGCATTAGTAATGTGTACTCTGCCTATTCCTTTTTTGTCAACCAATCACGTTTCTATTTGTGTATGAACAAACACCAAAAACACTATAACTGTTTAATATATAAATTTAAAGCATTTTTGTAATGATACTATTGCAAGTGTCAATCATATTTGTGTTTTACATGTGCAGCAACGCATAAAATTCTCACCATTTTGACAGTTGCGTTCTTTGTGAACCTAATTTTCTCTGCTTAAAGAACGTCATTTTTCAAACTTCTCTGATTTTAGAAATTATGAAATAATTATAGAAAAAAACTTATTTTAACCATCCTAACTTATGTTTTTATGACCATTTCAGATTTATTTTTACATTATTTTAAAATTTGTTTTTCTAATATTTTTCTAATTTCAAAAACTTTGTAATTTACAAAATAAATTACCCCCCCCCCCCCCCCCAATTGTTTTTGCAGCAGCAGAAAAATAAGTTCTTGAAACACCAAAATGCTAGACAGTAAGCGTTTTCTGCTATGGTAGTCTAATACAATAGAATTGCTGAAGCATGGAACAAACTACCTGTATAAGTTATTGGCTGCGAAATACTGCATCCTTTTAAACCCTCGTGCTTCCCGAAATGTGCCCAAACTACACCTGATGTCTCTTGATACACTTCCACGCATATATATCACTAGCAGGGCTACCCGGCATTGTCCGGGGCGATAAAAAATAAAATAAAGTAGTAGAAATTAAAGAGTGTGTAACATCTTTATATAAAAACTTCAATCTCTCTTTCTTTAGCCGTCTTTCTTTCCCTGGTCCTCATTATTTCCCTCCCTCTTTCAACCCTCTATTTTCCTTTTTCCCCATATGATTCTTATCGTTTTAAATGTGTTAAAAAGTTATAATAATGTAATTCACGTAAATTCTTTTTACTAAATATGTATTTTATGTAACTGGATTTTCTTAAAGAAATATGCTATGTAAACAAACATTTTGGATGAAAGTTATTAATTATTCTTACATTGTATTTTTGATCCCGAAATAAAATTATATTTTATTTTTTCAAGACTTTAAAATCGGATTTGAATGCAATGACTTAATCGCTGGCGGCCATATTGTAATTTTCTATAATTTGCTTTCGTAAAATAGTAGCAATACTTTGATTAGCGTTTGTCGCTTATTTAAAAAACAGTACCAAAGAACTAAATATTTAGAGGCGCGTCCCTGGCGCTAAGAAACGTTAAATAAAATTAAGTTATTTCAAATTATTCCAGCCCCCACCCCCAACTTTTTTTTCACTCTCCCACAACCCTGAGTTCAAGGAAAAAAAAGATTTGGCCCGAAACACCAATATTTCTTGGGACCGTTATACTTAAGAAGCACCAACATTCGTTTGAAAATCAAGGAGGCCTCCTGAGCACTACTGAAATAACTCTTATAGGTGGCCAGGTGCGGATGTGATTGAGTAACCCTTGTTTCACTACACACTATTAACGTAGCCTTCCTATGATGTTATTGATTTATCCGGACAGAAGTTATGGGATGACCTGATACAACCGGACACAATTTAGGGCAAGACCGGGTACATCCGGCAAGGGATTATGGGATGTTTTCAGTGACTCAGCATTTTTATCGGATTAGTACATAAATACATTAGATTATTTCCAAATTAATACTATTTAACATTGAAAAAAGTCTGAAAAATATGGGAAAAATGTTACCCTCTGTCGGAAACTGGTCCGGTTGACCCTCAGCAAGTGAATCGTTTTTTTTTTGAGATATTATGATCCCAGGATATGTACGGTGCTAAAAATATCCACTTTTTGACATGTCGCCGCTTAGTTTTTGAGGAGTAGCTGTACATTACATAAATACATTAGATAATTTCCAAATTAGTACTAATTTACATTGAAAAATAACTGAAAAGGACCCCCCCCCCCCCCCCGATGAAATCTGCCCCATGGACCCCCTAAGGCGGGGGGTTTATAGATTCGGGAATACGCCCATCAACTTACTCTGTGAATTTTACATAAGAATACATTTTTATATTGTATTAATATTCTCTAACATTTTTTTTCTATAGGGCACACACTCACTCACTACTCACTTTTATATAGAAGATTACTACTACACTGTTCATTTCCCTGACAATTGTACATGATCCGATGTACTATGTATGCATTTGTGGTCATTTGTTGTGCACCTGAGCACTACACAATAATCTGATTATTATATTCTCATATATTAAGTATAATTTAAAAAAATTAAAAAAAAAAAAAAAAAATCCCTACATCGAAATGTATTAAAAATAAATATTTGACTAGTGTACCTACCCAAAAAATTTGACTCTTTAAAAATAGTTTTTTTTTTTTTCTTCCATGGCGATATGACAGCAGATATATTAAATTTTAGTAGATATCCCAAACCAAAATTTTATTTTCATGATATCTAAAAACTTTGAATGTAGATACATAGATCTTTGCAAAAGATAAACAATGATACCAAATTTATTTTGAGAGCTCGATTAGCCACTGAATTATAACCTTTCAAAGTGTTCGAAATTAGGAAATTTGCCGTCTTGTGTGCTATTAATCCAGAAGCCAATTTTCAGTGTATACTTAAAATGCAGGATTCGAACAAGTGAAAAATCCTTATAGATGTAATGTCATCTTGTGGTAAATGAAAACCACTCATAATGAAAACAATAATTATTAGATCAAATCAGCCTAAACATTTGGCAATATCCCATTACCCCATAAAAATATACAAAAATGACACGGAAGTGCAACTTGGACAATTCATATAAGATTCATTTCAACAACTAAGACATTGAATCTTTGTAATATGATACATAGAACAGTAGAGATCAAGCTTGATTTCTTTTAATAGTAAATCAATATAAAAAAAAACAGATTTGGACCATGTAAAAACAGGCAGAAAAACAATTTGATAATAGAATAAAAAAATTAATTCACTAAAGGTTTCAACTTGGATTTTTTTTTGTGAAAGACAAATTCAAGCCTATATTCTGCCCATCATATGATGAGTGGCCCTTTTTCTTTAAGATGGCACTGGTTTTATAGACACACACTATCGTGTGCATTAAATTTTAAAACAAACATTAAAATATAAATTGTCAGTTACTGAAAATAGTAACCTAATTTGAAGAAACCTGGATAAAAAACTATTAATGACACGAAAAATAATTGTACATTTATAAAGAGAAAAGATTACATTTTGTTTACATCCAAATTTTATCAAAATAACCTAAAAAAAATAAACGAGTTATCACAAGTTGAAATTGAAGGGAATTTCACTATATTTTCCTATTTTCCCCCCATGCTAAACTGGCTGATTTGTGATACCTAAGTTTAGTTTTATCAAGTGTTTTGATTTATTTTTGGTTTGATTGAATCTACTTAGTATTGTCGGTCACATCTGTTTAAAGAATCCGGTCTAAAAATAGGGGCAGTTTGTAAGGGAGAAATAAGCAGTTTATGCAGTCAGGAAGTTTCCTTTCGATCTTGATCAAGTGCAACTACTTTGACCAGGAAATGACAATAAAATGCTGAGCGCGTAACATACTACCTTTTGTATGATTGACTATGGATAATGACTTTTTCTCTTTGTCTGTGTCTGATTGTCTTAAAAATAACTTGATGGCCCAAACGAAGAAAACTGTCCAATTTCCAGGGCTGATTGTTAGTCATAAATTTAGAGGGCTCTATTGGAATTACTTTCCTTCCATACATTTTGTTTTTATACAACTTTTTAAAATTGATTTTATGAAGTACCTAATAGAGTTGTCATAATATACCAGAATTTTAATTATGACGCTAGTTTAAAAAAAAAAAAAAAAAAAAAAGAAAAAGCATGATACTCCATACTATTTTCAATCTCCTGGAAAATAACAAAACTGTATGTTTTATGCCAAGTCTGTATGTTTTATGCCATCCGATGGTTCTGAACAGTTTTATCGTACCCAGGAAGAACAATAAGAAATAGAGATGAGAAAGAGAATCGAAAGTGAAATGAACACAGCTAGATCAAACATTTGTGCCAGGAGAGAAAAAGGAGGAAATTAAAGGATTGGGGAAGTAACCGAACATGTATACAAAGTAGAAGAGAGAAAAAAGAACTTAGCACTAAAATATTAAGCTTTGCAAAATGGCTTTTAAAAATTAAAGTTTTGTTTATAATTTATTTAAAAAATTTATGTTTAAAATTATAATTTAAAAAAATTTTTATCTTATAGTTTGTTGCATCATATTGGCTTCAGCATTCGCTGTCATTGCCGACCAATATCTGGTGGTGCAAATCACAACTAACCGCACAGGACTGACTTATGTTGGTTGTATTTTCAGATTGATCCCGGCCCTTGACGTACAAGGCCACCAAAACTGCATCAAACATATTAATAACATGTATTGTTTTAAAAGACATGTCAAAAATATTGAAATGTGCCCAAACTACACCCGATGTCTCTTGATACACTTCCACGCATATATACAGGCTGGGCCAAAATAAGGGTCCCATCTTTAAATTTGAATAACTTGAATTTGAATAACTTCCACAAAATAAAAGTTAAACTCACCAAACTTTATGTGTGTGTAGACTGACCCTTCCGAGATTTTTTGAAATAAACAAAACAAATTTTAGCCGAAAAACACTTCTTAAAACTTACAAAAACTAAAGTATTGTTTTTTACAATGTTTTGAGTTTTTTAAGCAAAAATAATGTTTTCTAAATGACGGTACGTTCCTTAGGGCTAATACGGCTCATGCTTGCTTCGGAAGGGGTCCTTTACTTATTCTAAAAAAAAAAAAAAAAAAAAATCAATAAATAAAAAAGTTATGAATTTTTAAAAATAGGACCCTTATTTTTGCCCACCCTATATATCATTACTACTACACTGTTCATTTTCATGACAATTGCACATTATCCGATGTACTATGTATGCATTTTTGGTCAGTTGTTGTGCACCTGAGCACTACACAATAATCTGATTATTATATTCTCATGTATTAAGTAAAATTTGAAAAAAAAGGACTTAATATGATTGACAATTTTTCAAAGAGAATGATTATGAACAATACCAGAATAATTAAAAAAAAAAAAAAAAAGTTAAAGGCTAAACAGTCGTAACCTTTCTCTAAAAAGCAAATATAAAAAGGTTGTTCTCACTTGATGAATTACCTGACCTTCAAACATAGCAAAACGTCTGATTAAGTTTAAAAACAAAACATTATTTACCTATTTGTAATAAAAATGGAGAAAAATTCACAAAGAGTAGAAAGTTCTTGGATTAAAGTGTCTTGAAAAAAACCTATACTATACAGTGAATTTTTCTGATGATTTTGTAATGTTGCAGAGACGATATTAGCATAAAAATGTTGTTTGGCACAAGACAAATGAAACACACCGTAAAAAAATATATCTCACAAAAATGTTATGTGTTTTGGAAATGTGAAAAAATAAAAATAAAAATAATAAAAACATGGTTATTGGATTATAATATGAACCTGACTTATATATATATATATATATATATATAATCCATATCCGGCATTGTGTTCGAAATTATGTTTAACAAACCTTGCTAAAATAAAACATTAATTCAAGTGAATAGATTTTGACATGATTCTTATGAGCTTTTTTTTTTTTTTTTTCTCTTAGAAGACACTTCTTTATATCCAATCTACTCGGATCCCCCAATCATTAATTTGGTCACTAATGACCCCAAATGAATTCAGAAATCTTTGTTTTTGATTCCATCACCAGACAGACAAACACCATATTTATGTTTTATTTACGTCTCATGATAGCATTTACTGTGGTACATTTTTTTTAAATCTCAAGAAAGTTCATTATACATAGTTAAATTTTTGTAAGTTTTCATGAAAACCTTTTTTTTTTTAACCTGGAAAAAAAGTTGAGGGGAGGGATAGATTTCCCTCAACACCACCAAATATAATTTATACATACATATACATATATATATATATATATATATATATATATATATATATATATATATATAATTATGACTATATGTATTAACATATACTATTAGTGCCTTTTAATTAGCAGTCTTTTTAAAAGATTCTGCTCGATGATTGTCAATCAGTAACAGAGCATATGTCAGTTTCATTTATATTCCAATAACCATGTTTTTATTTTTTTATTTTTATAAAAATGTTTGGCTCACGGCAAATGAAACGGACTATAAAAAAATACATCTCACATAAATGTTATGTTTTTTGGAAATGTGAAAAAAAAAAAAAAAAAAAAAATGGTTATTGGAATATAGAATGAAACTGACACATATATTCCTCCACTGTCGAGGAACAAAAATGGTGCTGCTGTTTACATACACAATTGCCAGAATTCTCTGAAGCAGCCATTATCACACTCTTTATCTTCCCTCTTCAAAATGGCAGCCCCCCTCCCCACCCCCCACACACACACGCACACAATAACACCAAAATAACAGAGAAAACCAATTGCTCCTATTTATTTGCCTCCCTACGGGGGCAAAGATAGACACAATGTTGATTTTTAATATGGGAAATATCCAGCTTCTCAGAAGGGGCACACTGGATTGGAACAAACATAAAAATTTGCCTCAGTCTAGAAGGATTTCTCCTCCTTACTGAAGACAGAAAAGACTAAAGTGCAGCATCAGAAGAAATATTGCACTTTGCTCTTCTGATTGAGAACTATTGAAATTCTCACAGATACTGGTTGAAAAATATATTTGTCTTCTCAGACTTTATCATGAGAGTTTATGCTCTTCAAATCCCCGTTCATGGAGAAGATGAAAGTCATGATCAGTGGCCCTAACCTGCATATGCTCAACGATTCTGGCAAGTTTCCTTGTGCTGTTTGCACATCTAGTGTTGGCAGCAACTCTGTATTCTGCACAGGTCGTCATTCTGTTCACAAGAGAGGCAGTGGTCTGCGAAGAAAATTTATCTCTATCGAAGACTATCTTTGTGGGAGATGTGTCGTATTGCTCATCCAATCGAAGGACTGAATTTTCTCGGGCAATCTGTAGAAGTTGGAACTTGTGGACTCATTTTGCCCTCTTGGTGATATGACCTGTGCTGTTGGAAGATATGAATTAAGTTCCATCTCACATGTACAAATTGCATGGGGGAAGTTTCATGCGCTTCTTCTCATTTTAACCTGTCGTTAACTTTCACTTGTTACTTGGGGTCGAGTGTAAAGCAGCGTAAATGTCTGTAGTGCAATGTTACACGCAAGTGAATGCTTGGCTTCCACTAAGTTAGTCTTTCTGAAGATGCAGAGAAATGACAGTGGTGTGCATCTTTCACCATTAGATTTGATCCTTGCTATTGAGGATGAAGATGCCCAGACTAGAATCAGCTCTATGTTGCAACTGCTTACGCTGGTATGAACATGTTAAACAATTGGGTTGTATAAATAGATGTACGCACATCGCAGTTAAGGGTAACTGGGTGGGAAAAGCCATGCCGAAGAAGACTTTGAGTGACTGTCAAAAATGACCTCAAGCAATGACGCATCGTAACCAATGTAAATATACTGCTGTGGTCAAAGTGCAGCACACATTTGATTTGGAAAAGAAACCCTCATTGGCGAAGGTCAACTGATGAAGATACATTCTCACTTATAAGAATTGTATTACACTACAGCAAGTGACGTCCCAAACAAGAGCTTTGCTATTTCGGAAAGGGAAAAATGGTAAGACTATCAGGGCATTTATACTTACCTCGATCAAGGCTTAACGTTTCCATTTGTGAAGGATATCCGGTTACCTCCAAACTGAGTGTAACAGTGTTGTTAAGAGCCACATGGGAACAGTAACCTACAAACCTAAAGTAAATCAACAGAAGATCGAACACATCGACTATAATTTTGTATTAGATTCAGTTCACGATAGAAGAATTGAAATACTAACCTGCAAACAAATATTGTGTATATTAAAAAAAAAAAAAAAAAAAAAATTCTGCAGTTTAACTTATAATTTTCAAACTGAAGATGTTTTGGTATAATTGTCTTAAAGATGATCATTTTCAACACTTCTAAAGATAAATCACATTAAAAATAAACAATGCTGCCAGTTTTAAATGGGGGGGGGGGGATGGATAAAAATATGATGAATGAAATTGCCAAAGTAAAGAGAAAAAAAAATGAGAATCTGACATTTTCCCCAAGACAGAAGAAACAATTAGATTGCTCGAGAGGTGGGGGGTGGGGGGGGGGGTCTTGAATAATTTTACTGTAATGAATCGGCAACATGGTTTTATACATTTCAGAACGTCCAGTTTTGGAATCTTATATACATAGATTTTGTCCGTCTGTCAATGACAATTTTTTTTTTTAAACGCCATAAATACATTGCTGAGTTTGTCTTATTTCGAAATATCAGATCTAAACTACTTTTAGAAATTGAAATTATTGAATTAATAGTAAACAAGCCGCGTATGCGTGGTCCCCCTCTGTATGTGACTTGATGTGGCGAGTGTAAAATGCAATAAATTTGGGCAATTTGGGGCATTTTTGACCCCCTAGGGGCGCGAACCAGAATTTTTCTGAGGTCAAGGATGCTCATTTTATATCCAGAACAATTGCCTCTACATTTTGGCCAAGTTTTAAAAAAATTCAATGTATGGATCAAACGTTATGGGAGAAAAGGGTCATTTTTTGCCATTTTGGGGGCTTTTGACCCCCTGGGGGCGCGAACCAGATTTTTTCCAAGGTCAGCGATACTTATTTTCTATTAGGAGCAATTACCTCCACATTTTGGCCAAGTTTCAGAGAAATTGAATGGATGGATGAAAAGTTATGGGGCAAAAAATGTCATTTTTTGCCATTTTGGCGCCTTTTGACTCCCTGGGGGGACTAACCAGATTTTTTTTAAAAAGTCGGAGAATGTCACTTTCTAACCTGACCAAAGTTACAACTTCATGCAAAATTTCAGAGAAATTCAATGGATGGTTGCGGAGAAAAATCCGGACAGACGGACATGCCTCAAAACATATGTCCCCCGATTTTATAAATCGGGGGACAATAATAAATTCCCAACAAATAAAGCGGATGCCATGACTGAAATCGAAACCAAAATCTTGATCTTCAGTCTAGTGTTCTGCTAACTGACCTATTTGGACTTTGTTATAAATAGAGCTTAAAACACTACCGTAACAAAATAATTATAGCTTTGGTATGATGTCATAGATTCATGATTTACGTCATTTTTCAAAATATGAATTCAAACATAAGCGATAATAATAAAACATAAATAAATGAATGGGTAAACATTATCGATAGCGTTTTAAATATTTTTAATAGTCAAAAACAATTTATTTTGTTTTCACTACATATTGGCGTTAAAAACAATTTAATATATACTAGAATTTGGGCACTTAGTTCCCATAATTCCAGTTCAAGAAAAAGCGAATTTGTCTAAAAAGCAACAAATTTAATCATTTTTATTTATTTATTTTTTACATTAGCCTCTCTATTAAAATCGGAGGAAAATATACTGTTGTAAAATTGTTAAAATTTTCCTGTTATTAGTTAATTATGTTTTTCAACAATGAAAAAAAAAACCACTTGTCAATTTTATAGAATATACAAGCAGAATTACCCAGCATTGCCTGGGTATAAGATATGTTTGGCATACTAATACAACTTGGAAAAGGTGTGAATCCCATCATTTCGTCTATTTATTGATTAAATAGTACAATTATTGTTCTTCTAACAATTCGTTTACGCAAATGATTACCTGTTGTAATGCCATTAAACAAAATAACCCAACCCTTTAGTATACATTATTATAATGGATATGTTTTTTTGTTTGTTTTTTTTACCATTTAAAACCACCCACAGGAATGATTCCAAATATGCTATTAGTTTTGCTTGGAGGAGATCAACCATTGACAACTGACACACTCGCACACACAGCTTTGCTTTATATATATATATATATATTTTTTGTGTTTTAACTTGAAAGTAGCATTCTTTATTTTTATCAAGTCATTTGATTACAATCTATTTTGAAGCTTTCTGAAAATGATGCCTTTTGACCCAATTCTACTGATATTTTAATTTAGTTTCAGTACACTCAATTTTTTTTCAAGTTATATCACCAAACTTAATACTTTTCCTCTTTTTTTATCCAGCTTTCGGACTCTGATCAAAGTGTAGTATCTGTAGGGTCTCATAGAGTAAATGTGATATTGTGGAGACTGCTAATGAGTCTACTTAAGAATAGGATAGGCATAGGATTAGCCCCCCCCCCCCATCCCTCATACAGTTTTAACAAATTAGGCACAAGCCCTTCAAAAGTTTATTTTATATATTTAACAAATAATTCAAAGTGTAGTATCTGTTGTGTCCTCTGTTATGGGGGGGGGGAGGATCCTCCTAGACAATTTAAATTTTTATTCCCAATCAAGAGTGCCCCCCCCCCCCCCCATTAACAATTTTTGAGCTAGATTTTTCCCTACCTTAAAAACTGATTGTGCCTCATGGAAAGACAACTAAATAGGGACAGAAATAAACCCATTTGCTAACTTGACTGAGTTTTTTTTAAATTTTATCCAGATAAATAGAAAAACTAATATTAACAATTTAAAATGGCTCTCAAATAGCTACTTGCCTGTTAAAAATATTGATGTGGCTTCATATTTTATGCTTGTGTTGCTTTTTATATGTCAGTGTTTTGACTGTTGGGAAGATGTGTGTTGCCGTTGTGGTTAATGTCAATCTTTTTAATTTGAGGTCATCCACATTTCAGCTGGAATATCATAAAATGATTGTAATTTTCAAGCCGGTTTTCATCACAAATATAAAAAGTTAAAAACAGTATAGCATACTATAGCAATTAAGCCAGAGATCATGGTTAAGCAATAAAACAGATTTTTTTCTCCCCTTGATTGTACAAATTTACTTTTTTTTCTTTTTTCATTTTGCTTCTCTCAAGGAGTAATGTTTTCAACCCTGTCTATTGGTTTGTGAACAATATTATGCACAAGCTAATGGTCGGATTTCCACAAAATTTGCTAGTTTGTGTTTACGGCAAAGGTTGATTATATAAAGCCTGACGATTCCCTACGGGGATGAAACGCAGAAGTTCTGTGTAGCTTAATGGACATAGTTATATTTTCATAACTTACTACCTAGCTCTACTCATGTATTGAGCACTGAAGTAAATACTGAAAATTGATACATAAAAGATTATATCTCCTTATAAGATTTTATGTGGATACATGAAATAATTATATATATATATATATATATATATATATATATATATATGACTTTGGAGTAGTGTATTTGATTTTTTAAAAATTGTGTTATTGTAGGAAATAAATAACAAATTACACATCACTAACTCACCGTTTTGTTTATTAAATCATTGTGGTATTTTTAAAACTTTTTTTTTTTTTTAAAGAAAGGTGGTTAATATATTGTAAAATATATATATTTTTTATTTTCCTATTGCGGGGTTGAGGATTTTAGGTGATCTCTATCGCCTTTGACAGCCTAATACAGAATAACAAAAAGCAGTAAAGATGCATGTGTTTCTAAATAATGGGTACAAGAGTATTGTTGCATTTGTTTAAACATTGGTCTCACCCCTTTTTGGGGGGTTTTTTAAACCCCCCAAAAAGAAAAAGAAATGTGTGTATATATATATATATATATATATATATTAGAGAGAGAGGAGAGAGTCATTTCTGTACTGCTACAGCTTTTGAACCGGACAAAAACCGACTGGGTTAGGTTAGGGTTAAAAAAAAAAATTTTTTAAACGGTTCAAAAAGCTGTACCAGTACCGACATTTCTTGCTCATTTCTGATAAAATAATACATCTTGATGAAAAGAAAAAGGAAAAAAAAATTAGACATTTATAGTAGTGATGCCTGGTCTGTATACAGTTTTGTGCATACCCAAGTAAACATTTTGAACAACAACTTTATCAAAAATTGTCAGTATACCATTTAAATCATAGTTAATCTTCGATTTATTGTGGTCATTTACACACTAATACTGTTGGGAGAGCAATTGGTAAAATGGCTACTTTTGTTTGATTCATTGTATACAGTAGATATTATTTTTGGTTTTGAATAACTCCAAAAGGCACCTAAATTTGAATTATTGTTAAATAAACAAGCCAAACCCCCAAAGGGTTGATATTTTTTTAATTTAATTTTTTTTAATGGAAATCGTCCAGACAAGGCATAACGCCACTTGATGTAAGGAGCTAAAAAAATACTATTTCAAGGTAAAAAAAACAAACTAGCCAACGATAAGTGTTAGATGAATAGATTCCGCCTCAGAAAACAGCAATTATTTCCCCTTTGTCAGAAACATCGCTCATGGAACGTGAGAAGTAAAGGACAAAATAAGGAAGCGAGAGTTACGAGGCTGCCGGAAGTAAACCCAAGGTCCACTTTCTACGTAAAACAAACCAACAAATAAAACCATTTCTTTTTATTCTCATGCATCAAACTTTGCAAAGTAAACTCCTGTCTGAATTAAAAGAAATAAGTTAAAAAAAAAAAATGGCGTTTGAAGAATTATGATGTGGAAAGATGCAAATAGAAAATAGGCTATTAAGATAAACTCTAAAATCTAGAAGACTGCAAAAACTTTGTATTGTCTATAAATTTTATGTAACTTTAATTATGAATACAATAGTTACTAATTTGTTTTATGAAAAGAAATATGAAAATAAGGTAAGTGGACTAAAGATGTGATCTTAAGATGATGCAACTGTGGAATAGATTACTTTTGTTTTCCTCTAATACCCACCTACTTTCACCCCTAACAGTTTTGTTCAGTGGTCTATTTTAAAGCAGTTTCAACTAGAGACTTCAATTTAGCCACAGTGATACAATGTTAATTAATATGAAAGTAGTGAAAATAGGTTATTTTCACTTAAATCATTATGTGTTGAATTAGATCTATTTTTTATTTTTTTATGCATAAGGAATCGCTTGCTAATTTATAATAATTAGATTTCAGTTAATCTGTTGAACATTCGTTAAAGTATTTGAAATATTTTTAGTTTTTAATATTGTTTTTTTTGAATTGCTATGTGAATTAAAGATTTTGAAATTTACTTTTGATCTTTAAAGGTAGAAATTGCCCACTTAAATCAGTTAAATAATTATTTCCCCATTATTGGATTTTATTTATTTTAATGTAACAGGTGTTCAAATACTATTTTGCAATTAAGGCACACGCACACACACACACTTTCATTGATAAAAAGATGGATGCATTTCGCTGAATGCAAACTGAGTTCAAAACCAGTCTAATCTATATTTCATGTTTCTTGACCTCTGACTGTCACCAGCTATGGTTCAAATGCTCAATGATTCGTGTTTCAAAGTTATGACATTAAATAACGGCAAAAAAAAAGATTGATATGCCATACAGCATGCAATCACGTTAATTCATTAAATATTATCTATCTTTTTAATTTTTACTGAAAATGTTTTTAAAGAAAACTATAGATGTAATTTCTTTTTTCTGTTTTAAATATTAAATATGACTTCATGTTTTAAAGTTCATCCTATCGATTTCATTTAATATTTGTACATTACATTTATTGTTCACTTCCTTCTATTTATTATTTTTTAAGTGTCTTGGTTGCACTAATTCACAAGATTAATATATATATATGTATTAAACCGTGCAAAATTAATCTCCTCATCCAAAAAAATATTTTTTAATGAATTAAAAAAACATAAAAAAAGTCCTAATTAATAATCATTTTCCCAATTATATAGTTGATGAACAAATAAAATTAATGATTAGAAATTTAGATAATCCTACTAATAAGCTAAATAATTCCCACTACATAAATCTATTCTATTGTAACCAAATGCATCCAAACTTTAAATTGGATGAAAAAGCTCTTAAAAATATAATACATCGCTATATATCCCCCACCAATTCTGATGATAAAATACGATTTATCATTTATTATAAAAAAATGAAAACATCAAACTATGTTGTTAAAAATAACACTTCCCAAACCCAAAATACATTAGGAAGAACCAATGTAATATATCAGTTCCAATGCCCTATGGGAGAATGTATCTCCGACAACAATAAAAAAACTAATTCTTACATAGGTTTCACTTCCACAACACTATCCCGAAGACTCACCCTACATCTCTCCGACACTAGCTCTATATGCCAACACCTAAAAAAACATAATTGCACCCCGTCCCAATATAGAAACATCCTTGTTAACAATACCAAAATAATACACCATGATACCAATATCAAAAAATTAAAAATACTCGAAGCCCTCTACATAAAAACTAAACATCCCACAATTAATAATGTCAATTATGAAACTAGTCGCAACATTTTAAAGTGTCTAGCATAATAATTAACATTACCAAATTCTTAGCCATTAGGTAGTTATGCGTTTGAATTGTATGCACTTTATTTAACGTCATCAATTTCTTAACGGTTTAAACAGTCAAACTTTAAATCTCTCGTATGTGTAGAACGCCATCACGCTCTCATGTACATTTCAACTTTACAGACACGTTTTCAAATATAAACTACTTGCCGTTATAATTCAAAAATGAGCACAACAGTAAAGACACTAAAACTAATACCGCCTGAAGATGATTTGACGATTCAAATCGAAAGTACTTGCAAAAAAGAATGGAACAAGAAAGCCATGGATCATATTTATATCAATTTGACCGACACAGTAGATGGACAATTCGGAAAATTGAAAAAATAAAAAAAAAGTCGCATCAAACAAAACCACTCTGTGTTATTTAATAATGTTTGCCTAAATGAAAATATGCTGCCTAAATACACACACAATATATATATATATATATATATATATATATATATATATATATGCATGCATGCATGCAAAGAAATCTAGCATTGCTGAAGAGAATTTGCTTCAGTTTTGGAAAAAACTATTTGCCACATTTACCTTAGTTTTATCTTGTTTCAGTCTCCTATTATAAAGTTAATGTATACTTCAAATGTTTGCTTTCCTATAGCAATATATTATTTGCGATAGAAAATCAAACACTTTATATACAAAGTAAAAAATATGTAAATAAAGAGTACATATAGCGCTAGAATTTATTTTCCTGTCAGTGGTAGGTGTATTTGCGCAGTGGATAGGGAACTTGATTGCTGATTACATTTGGATGAGTTTTGAATCTGCATGGATGCACCTGCTATACTGATGAATTGTAGATGATGAAACAAGCTGTCTTTGGTTGACCATATTATACACACACAGAAGTGGCAGAATCTACTGAAGAAAAAAAAATCTGAATCCCACAAAAATTGTTGACTACTAAACCCCATCTCCATACCTTTAAAAAAAACTTACTTCCCAAAGCAAACTGAATTAAGGCAGCAGACCTTTGTACATATAAATGATAGAACTTTATAACAATAATGAATTTGACTGTTATAAAGTTTTATCTAAAAAGGTATTAAGCGCTTTATATCTTGTTTTATTTTACTTCAGTCGAAGTTCTCAGAAATCAAGGTCCCCTCCTGGTGTTAATACTTGATTTCTATATGAGATACATAGATATTCGCATATTCCATTAAAGTTCTCTTTTATCTCTCAAACGTTGAGTTAGTAAAAAAGTTAATAACATTAATTTTCCTCTCTCCAATTGACCAGTTAACTATTCTAGTATATCTTTCTTTTGATTTCACCGGATTCCAGAACAAGAATTCATGGAGAAAGGACTGCTGTGTGGTTTTTGAATTGATTTTATTTACGCACGCACGCACACATGCACGTACACCTACTTGAGACGTTATCTTTGAGTTCTAGTATTCAGTACAAACTAGGATCCATGATTTTTATCATAAAGTGGTGATGGCGGCAGTACAATGTTTTCCAACGTGAGTTGCGGGCTCAGTGTACAGTATTTGATTTCAGATATTCTTCCACTTTTATGATATGTTGGCAACCTTCATGTGGCCCCCTTTCTGCGAGTCCCTAATTTTAAAATGAAATCTAATAAACTAATAATAAGAAAGCTCGTTCATGAGTCTTCTTTTTTTTTTTAATAACCGTAAAACTAAGTTTGATTCTGATCGCATTAGGACTCACTCTGTTTTATTTTATGAAACCTTCATTGGAGTCCACTTCCATGCGAAGTCGACTAACTTTGACCTTATGTTTACCTTTATGTTAGATTTAGGTCAGGTTTACGAAACTAATTTTCATAACAAGTTTCGTTGAAATGGTTTAGTACTTTCTGAGTCTATAAGAGAATCAGTTAATTTTATTCAGATTTATATTTACTGTGAATTTTATGATTATTTAATAACTTAATTCATCTTGATATCGTTTCCTTCAAAGTGTTTTTACTTTAATCAGCATGAACTTACAGCTCCAAGTAACCTGTGTGTGTAATTAAGTCAATAAGCCTAATTATGAAACTGTGTTTATCTGGGGCGCAACCCATTTACTTTTCAATATCATCTGATTGTGTCAATGTGTTTAAACCAATATTTCTACGTGGTGATTCAGCATAATGATCTTAAATTATTTTGATTCCACACGAAATATAAAGTTAGATTAAGTATTGTCTTATAAGGTGAGCTTACGTGATGTCACAACATATATAAATCTATTCACTTAACATGTGCAAATGGACATGAAATTGCCCATTAAAATTTAATCTCGTGTTTATATGGATTACATTCTATCCATCTACTTTATCCTTGATGTTGAACAATCAAAATTTGAACAACTTTTAATTTCCATTAGTTGGATTATTTTGACGACTGTTCTCATCTTATGTTATTCTCACAACGTTTCGGCCGATGTAACCCTCTGACCATATTCAGGTGCATCTTGTCGAACTAGTGGCATAACAGATAAAGTGCTAAGTAATAATTAGTTTTAAGTGACAGCCTTCTGGAGGTTGAAGGTTCAATCCTCAGTGCGGGCGATCCTAAGAATACAATTACGGAGTACTTAAGCCTTCTACCCGGTCATGGCTGACAGAACGAGAGTAAGCTACCCCCATAGATTAAATAAAGGGTTTTGTTTGAAATTCTGTACAGATTCCCGAGTTCGACAGAAAGATTTTCGAGTTCGACAAGCTGCATCTGAAGAAGGTGGAGGTTACATCGACTGAAATGTTGTTCTAAGAATAACATCCAAGATGAGAACAGCAGTTCAAATAATACAAATAATACAAATTATCAATCCTCATCTCAAATTCCAAAACATTATTAATTTCTGTGTTATCATTACTAAATGTATACTACATTAATTTCTGTGTTAACATTACTAAATGTATACTACATTAATTTCTGTGTTATCATTACTAAATGTATACTACATTAATTTCTGTGTTATCATTACTAAATGTATACTACATTAATTTCTGTGTTATCATTACTAAATGTATACTACATTAATTTCTGTGTTATCATTACTAAATGTATACTACATTAATTTCTGTGTTATCATTACTAAATGTATACTACATTAATTTCTGTGTTATCATTACTAAATGTATACTACATTAATTTCTGTGTTATCATTACTAAATGTATACTACATTAATTTCTGTGTTATCATTACTAAATGTATACTACATTAATTTCTGTGTTATCATTACTAAATGTATACTCTTGCAACACAAGCACATGTATAGTTAAATTTCTAATGGATAGAGCAAAGTAATGTTGATAAAAATGAATTTAATCTCCTAATCGTTTAAAGATCACTTTGAGTGTGAAACTGCCAATCACCATGGTAATTTAATATTGTGTCTCTACTGATTAAATTCATATACATTTATAAGCATTTTGGATAGGATATTTAGATGTAATTCGCTTTTACGTAAACTAAACCAAATCAACCCTTTTTGGATTATTCAATGATGAATGCCATCTCCTTCATGACATGAACCATGGCTCAATGACTGAAGTCAAGGTGACGCTTCCTCAGCCATGTTCAGCCCCCAACAACATTTTAGGAAGAGACCAGACTGATCCACAGCTGCAGCTGTGGATCAGCAGTATAGAGAATACTCCTCCCCTCCTACTGACATGGGAATCCCCTCTTTCTGAAACTCTCCTCCCTGGCTCGGACAGAAATACGATAGATTCAGTGGACACTCACTCGCCTAGGAACAGAAATGGGCGATCAAAAGCGGCTAATGCCAGATTGGGCTATGAAACCGACCCAACCATCTGCGAATGTGGAGAGGAGAACTATACGATTCAGCACTGCCTTGTCTGCCCTCTACTATCCAACTAATGCAGATCTCTGAGACTTCAATGGTATTTCAAAGGACTGTAAAGAAGAATGCTGGAACACAATACTTACTGTATATGGTTATTTGAACATGTTTTATCTATTTTATCTATAGCTAGAGTAAAAGTTTCATAACTTTTCCAACAGTATTAGTGCAAAAATTAGCACAATGGTTACATTGGGATTTGAACTTTGCATTAAGCTGCTAGGTTGAACACGCACCCAGTGACAATTTAATAATCCTTACGAGTCTAGGAAATTACTTTTTGGGAGGTGCCAGAAGAGACTGAACTACTAATTGTGGTTACAGATACTACACTTTTATCTAATCTTGCTGCCCCGTAAGACTACTTATGTTTGTTCGTATCATGTTGAGTAGCAAAGCCTTGTAAATGGGTCTGTGTTGAGTTGTAAGATCTGGTACTACTTGACCTTCGAGTGTGGGTCAAGAAAGAAACAGCTGAGCACGCCTTCAACTCTACTGAACTTCATCTGTTCTGGAAGTATGTCAATGAGGTGATGGCTCACATCAATCTTGAGCAGTTGGTACTGCTGGATGTTGTGTATGTGATTGACAGTTTCGACCCGCCGTGGGTTAAGGAAAAACGAATGCTGTTTCTTGTGATACTGGCCGTAGCTAGTATGGTGGTGTGGACGACACACCTGAAGGTTGTGAACATATTGCGTTGTATGTCAATGCCTTCACTGCACTGGCCGTAATCATCTCCATATGTTGTGCCAGTCAAAAGGTTGTTGTGCGATCTCACTCGGTGCTGCAATAAAGAACTCTCATACCACGTAACAACCATGAGTCCAGTTTATCAACAAGTAACAAATTTATTTGTTGGATATAAATGATACTCGTGTTCCCTAGGCTGAATGGCAGTTACAAATTAGATCTCTCTGTCTCGAAGAAATGGAAACAAGTCTTCCACAGTCCTTTGGCTAAGAGACCCAGATGGGCCATCCTGCCTCCAAGAGCACCCAGCTTCTCTGCTCACCAGCTCTCCCCCCCAAAAAAAACCCAACTTCCTATCATGTCCAATGGGTCAGATCTCCCCTCCTATCTCTTCCTTCCTGGCCGGGTCTTTCTCACTGGTCATAAACCACCCAGGCACTGACCACTTGATATATCCCCAGAGATAAATGTCATACAGAGAATTATCATGGCGCCAATCCATGAACATACCAACATGGACCCCGCCTGCCTTTTACGAGATACTTAATTCATCTTAAAGGGAAACAAACTTCTGGGGTGGTCCAACTAAAACCAAAGATATTTTCACTTTATTCTGCACCCCTCCCCCCAACCTCTGTTCGAGCATCTAACATTGGCAACGTCCGCCATTCATATACATCACTACCGCATTTTTACAGGGGATTGTATGGGCTGAGTCTTTTTTTGTTTTAATCAGGATCTGATGTCATTCTTCAAGCATCAACTTGTGGTTAGAATTAGATGCGATATAAATTATATTCCATGTAAATCAACAAACGGTTGCTACAAGTGACGAGCTTGTGCATACGAAATGGAGTCAAGTATAAGTTTGTGTTCCCTGCCTAAACATGATGCACGTGGTTCTCCGTCCTGTTGAACCTGTCTGGTTAAGATAACTTCTTAGCTCGTTGTGTGCATAAGTTTTGTTCCTTTTTCTATTTTTTGATAATAGAGATCCTTAAAGATACCTACTCCACACTTTATTTTGACCATGACCTCCTCAAATTAAAATTTTTTTTTTTTTTTTAGCTTGGCAGGCAACATCCACTCCCAAACGCTACTCCTATTTAATTTCCTCCTACTTAAGTCCCACTCACATTTAGAGATCGACCTTGTTTTCGGTTCTAAACAAACCGGAAAACAGTGTACGGTCTACTTTTTAGAAAGGCTTACTAACCTGTTTTTTTTTTTGGGGGGGGGGTTATAGTCTCGCTCCATATATTTCAATTGAAGTGTATTCATACATACATACATATTTTTTGAAAAATTAAATTCAATTAAATCCATTGGGGATATTTTAAATAAGATAGACGATAGAATAGATGTGGTATTGTAGTGATTTTTGAAAGTGAATGTGATGGACAAATGATGAAAACATGAAAGAAACAATGCTTATACGAATGGGTTAAAATGCAGCTAGTGAAGAGTAGCATCCCCTTATTTTTGATGGCCTTGTACCTGATTTGTAAATGGAATTTAATTTTATTTGCAAAAAAATAATACACAAAGAGTAGTATCTATTCTTCAACTGGGGCAATTTTAATTTTTGTTCCATTCCCCATTTTTGGGAGTTGAATTTCTGCCACATTAAAGACCCAACTCTGTCCTTGTGGGGAGGAAAGTAAATATGGACATGCCCTGCATATCAACAATAAAGTTTAGTATGTAGTCAATAATATATTCATAAATCAATTAATAAAATGTGTCATAATTTTAGCCTTTTGGCTAGAAGCAAAGTGTAGTATCTGTTCTGATACCATACTTCATCTTTTCTGTCCTCGGTCAGTGAAGGATACATCCTTCTAGACTGAGACAATTTTACTTTTTGTCCCAATCCAAAGCGCTCCTTTCTGATGATTTGGATTTTCCCCACATTAAAAACTGACTGTATGTCTAACTCAGCCCTTGTGGGAAGGCAAGTCAATAGGGATATATACACACCGAAGTCCTCGTCTCTGTCAAGAAAAAGGGACTGTAGCCACAATCTTGAAATTTACACCACTTTCATTTCTCCAAATTGGCTTTAAGGAAGATATATAAGCAATTTAGTTTGTAATTTTACTAAAAAATAAATCTGATTCGTTCACATCAAGAAAAATAAATAGATGCCAGAAGATGTTTTACTTTAACAGCTTCTTTCCTCGGACCACTTGCCTTGGGATGTGAACAAACATCTTTCTCTCCATTCCACCACTCAGGTTGTCTCCTATAAATCTAGCCTCTATCACAGTAGCCCTTAAGCTTCAGTGACAATATTCCTTGTTTGGGGGGGGGGGGGAATAATTTCGATACACTTTTTTGACTCTCATCCCTTTTGATGGGGGAGGGGATGTATGATCGATCTAATGGATTTTGTCATGCTCTATTAAAATCGTCCACGCAGAGTTCGAATCCTGTTGGATCTATTGCAGCCATTTACACACTTTTTATTTATCTACCTCCCACAGCGGTAAGATGTGACACAAGGTCGGGAAGTGGGATTTGAGCACTCTGGCCTACAAAAAATGCCTGGGTAGCCCTGTCGGCATTCCCCGGTAGGGGCGCCTCAGGCAGTAACCAATAAACTTACTCCTCCCCAAAGAGGGGAGGCAAAGCCTGGGAGGGTGGACCTCCTGGAACTGCACAGGACAAACCCACAAACCGGCGGAATCAAGACCCGAAGGCCAAGACAACACCGGTTTATAGTGTGTAGTATCCATCGGAACAGATACTACACTTTGATCTTGGCCAAAAGGCCGAGAAATTTACACACTAATAAAGTTGAAAGATGTGAATCCGCAATTTGTTTCCAGCTATGGTCCAAAATAGCAACGTGATCGATTAATTTTATAGAATGAACTGCTTGCAACAGATATATTGTTTCGGCATTAAATTCCCCCCAATTGACTCGGCTCTACAGGCGGCTCTCCATCGCCAGTATCAGAGAGGACGCTTTGAGCCTGCTCTCAGCCTGCCAAGCCAGTAGGACATCCGATGAAACTTCCTGATGTTCCGAATATAGACTTTTGAAATTTGGCAGTTGAAAGAGAGTTTACACATGAACTTTTAAATTTAAATCTAATATTCATGTTTTGTTGAATTATGTATTTATTGAATAAGTTTTTTGTTGTTGTTTGTTTGCCATACACCAGATAAACTAAACCAGTTGGGTTTCCTTTGTTCTCTCTCCCCTATATACAAAGAAAAGTGCCCCCCCCCCCTCCCATCAATGATGACATATATAAACCACATACATGAACATACACTTTCTCCTTTAACAGTTTTTTTTTTTCTTGTCTTTCTCTGCCTGATAAAAAAAAAAGTGCCGTATTATTTAAATAGGTCAGTGAATAGAGAATCTGGGCACATTTCGATAACAAATGAATGTTGTTTCTTTTCTTCTTTTTGTACATATTATTACATGTTGCTGTTGTCATTTTTATTTGCGTTTGTAGTCAACTACGGTAGTACAAGACGCATTATTTTGACATTGAGCGGCATACAATCTTCAGAAATTAGATTGTCGAAACACTTAAACGTAAAAATTAATAAGCATTTTTGTGCTGTCGTAATTTACTAGAAAGTCGAGCTAAATGCTGACACCCATAATAGTTCAATGTAATAAGCACCCCTCACCCACAAAAACACTGTATTGTAGATTAGACCCCCTCCCAATGACTCCCCCCCCCCAAAAAAAAAACTGAGATTGTACTTTTTCTATTCGATTACGTGTGAACATTCTGAAAAAATTAGCGAAAAGAAAAAATATATATTTAGAGTGGGGGATCAGTTTCACATAAATTTAATGTAAGATGATCCCCCATTCCCGGGCCATTCTATCGTTTAAGGCAGTTGCCTATTTTTTTTTTTTAATGGGAGATAAATCTTGTGCATTCTTTTTTTGGTGGTGGGGGGGCGGGGCGTGAGAGTATACTTTTTTAAATGTAAAAATTAATAAGCATTTTGTGTTGCTGTACCTGTAATATTCATGCAATAATTTAACCCCCCCCTATTTTTTTTAACATTATCGTAATGCAATGCATTGAGATTCTAAGAGCGTATGCATCTCTCATCTTTTTTTTTCATTTTATATAGCTTGACGATGTGTAGTTTAATTACCATAAATATATTTTCATAACTTTCTCTCTCTATCTATATATCTATCTTTCTATCTATATCTCTATCTATCTACCTCTATATCTATCTACCTCTATATCTATCTACCTCTATATCTATCTACCTCTATATCTATCTATCTATATAATTAGTAGCTGTAATTTCCTTGAATATTCTTCTAAAAAAAAAAGAAGCAAACTTTGTGACTTCCCTTTTCTGTGTCATTTATCCCATTCTTTATCGTTGTGATTTGGTTTGAGCCCAAAACTGTGTGGGTTTTGTCACATTTTTTGTTTCTTCTTCTACTTACTCCTCTCCTAACTATAAACAAAACAAAAGGTTTCCAATGAATGCAAGAAAGCTTCCCATGCCTATTTGCCTGATAAATGATTGCAAATCAAGTATTTACTTGCTTTGCAGCCAGAATCTACACTCAATCTGAAGGTAAAAAGGCAGGCAGTCAACAAAAGCTGACTTAGCTTAGACTCTTGGTAAAACACACACACACACACACACACACACACACACACACACACACACACACACACACACACACACACACACACACACACACACACACTTCATTGATTTTTCTTCTATCTTTCTTTCATCCTTTTCTTTCTCTCCAGTACTTCCTGTATTTATATATACAGCAGAAAAATAGTAGCAGCAGCAGCCACAGTAGTCGTTATAGTGGTGATAGAATGTCTTAGTGCATTTTACATGTGGGAATTTCTGTAGTGGAATGAGAGATGGGGGGGGGGGGCACACCACTTTTCCTCAATGGATTATTATTTTTAACGAAAAATTATTCTTTTTAAAGAACGTTACGGATTGTAATTTTTCAATTTTTTTTCACTTTTATTTTGTCAATAAAAATGTCGGAAATACCGATTTTAAAAAAAGAAGCTTTTTTTAAAAAAAAATACCTCTGGTGTGGAGTTAGGAGTGATGAATTTTCTATATTTAAATTTTTTTTATTTTAGAATAAGTTAAAATTAACAATTTTAAGGTTTATATGGAATAATAAGCTATCTTAATCTCATTTAATATTTATTTATTATTTTTACTAATTTTTCACTAATTTAGCCCCCCCCCCCCCGCAACTTTGAAAGAAAAATAGCTCGTCAAAAAGTCTTAAATTATGTCCCTGTATTTGCTTTGCACATCATTTGTTTTATTTATCTACCTCCCACAAGGTAAGATGTGACACAAGGTCGGAAAAGTGGGATTAGATAAGCCAACACTCGAGAGGTGAGCACTCTGGCCATTTAAAAATTGCCTGGGCAGCCCCGTCGGCATTCCCCGGTAGGGGTGCCTCAGACAGTAAGCAATAAACTTACTCCTCCCCAAAGAGGGGAGGCAAAGCCTGGAAGGGTGCACCTCCTAGAACTGCACAGGACCGGCAACCCCCAATAGACCGGCGTAAATCCAGACCCAAAGGCCCGGACGATACCGGTTTATTAGGCGGGGTAAAAACCCCTGGTTGAACTCATTTATATTTGATAAACCAACACAACAATAAACGGTATTTCAATATAAGGTTTTACCAAATGAAAATATTTAAGAAGGCTTTCATTTTTAAAAAAAAATTTGTTAAATTTATTACAAAAATATAATAAAGGAAATCCGAATATCTTTTAAGGAAGTTGTTTTCTAAATAACTAACATTAATACCAACAGAGCATTGCTTGTGTATCAGATTGAAGTCACTGAACCGGAGAAATCTTGTGTCGGTCGGTCATTACAAAATTCCCTCTTGTCAAAATGCAGATGATATCAACATATGCACAAATGTAGAGTGGAAAACGTTTAGATGCTCAACCAAATGGCGGATCTACCAAGTTCTCTTGCGATCAATCTTTCCCTAGGGTTATGAAACTTGGGATCTGCAGTCAAACAGTGTACACAAGTTGCGTATATTTGATTGACAATGTTTCTGTTGCGTCATGCAGATAAGATGAATTGACCACGCATCAATTTCTGTATACAGCTAACATGTGGTATTATCGTGGCCCAAGAAGTGTATCTTGATGTGGCTGTGCCGATAAAGATATTCCGGGATGGAATCTTATGGTCCTGGCATGGCACCACAAAGTCCTGGATTACGATAGTCACATCCCCATTTGGAACAGCGGTTGACCATTGTCTTGAGCCGACGTTGTCTTTAGATCTTTAAAAGCGTGTGGTCTGCTGCCTGGCTGAATGAGTAATAAACAGTCGCATTAGTCGTTGGTCATTAATTCTCAACAGAAAATTATCTTGACTTCGGGATAGAGACCATAGCAGCTGAAATTGAACACTTGAAACAAAAAGTGGACAAGATATACTGTATAAAAATATTTCTTTCCTTACTGCGTTTCAAAAACGACAAAACTGTAATCGCCGGTGCTAGGAAAAAAAAACTCCCATCTCGTTTGTGTGAAGGAATTTTAAAACATTTGGTTCTGAGGCCATGCAAATGGAATAAACTTTCATTGCCTTGTGCCATACGGTTATAAAACTTGGAGTTGCAGTCGAACGGTGTACACTAGTTGGGTATATTTGATTGACAATGCTTTTGCCGTGTCCTGCACACATCAATTTCAAGGTTCTTTGACTGGTTTGGTTATTGATTGAGGGAGACCTATTGAAGAGAAACACCTTCATGTCCGCCTATAGACTCGGTGCCACACCCGTAGACGTTTGTTAGCCGCTTCTCCAGCCATATATTTAACTGTATACAGCTATTGTGCGACCACACTTTGAATTCACATCATTAGTCTGGGACCGTATCTTACTCATAAATTGATAGTCTGGAAACCATTCAGATATGTGTTATCAAACGAATACTCTTCGTCAGACACCTGCCATACTCTGAACGCCATATTTCCGCTGGGCTTGAATTCATTTAAGATCTGATGTCGAGCAACTGACTTGGTAAATACCCACAAAATTATTAACCATCTCGTCAACAACAACACCGTACATAATTTTAATCTCTATGCGTCTAACACATGTGGACATGCCTACAAAATTTAGAAAACAACACATCTATCATGTCTTTCGGAAACATTTTTTTCACGCTCAGAATTATTGAAGCAGGGAACAAACTGCCTGCATTAGTTGTTAGATATTGTGACACTGCATCTTTTAAAACTAATGCTTCCCGAAATTCGGCAAAACTACATCTCTACGTCAGTTTTTAAGCTTTATCGGAGAGTATTTAAAAAAAAAAAAAAATTTTTTTTTTTTTTTTTTGCTGAATATTAATTTCTGAGCCTACCCCAATCCTATTTTCAAATAAGGAAAACAGATGTAATAAATTTTGCATTAAATAAAAACAAAACTCCATGCTGGTAAACTAAGTAAGAATATTATCAGTACAAATAACATTGGAGACATTTTTATTTATTTTTTATTTTTTATTTAAAAAAATTTTTTTTTGACGTTCTAATAGAATGGGAAATTGTATTTATACCGAAAAGGCATATAATTAAATATTTACATTATAATTATATATACAAGTAAATAAATATTTTGAATCTAATTTACGTATATTTTTTATACGTTCTATTTTTGAACTTGTGCAATAATGAAAAAATATCAACGTCAAAATAATGCATAACGACAAAAAAGAAGAATTCAGTTTTAATATTATTATACAAATAGATGGTTCTTTGAATTCAACAAGTTTTATTTGATTCAATTATAGTTAAACGATTTTGTTGAAAAACGATTTTTTTTATTTGTGAGTATGCATTTTCAATAACGGTCATACTACTTAATATTTATATTCATTCATTTATTTATTAATATTTTTGGTGTATGTCTGGAGGAGGTTAAATGTTTAAAATTTTTATTTAAAAATGGCTTTTTCTTTCCATAATGACGAAAAATGTGGCAAACAAAATGAACATTTCACTAAAAAAAAATGAACGTTTTAATAAAAAAAACAAAAAAAAAAAACGATTTTTTTAGAGTAAAAAATATCAAAATAAATGAACACAACAATGAAACATTATAGCAAAATCTGCTCACAAATCAAAAAATAGTTTTTCCCACTGAGCCACTAAACTGTAACTGAACCATATTATTTTGTTGATGTATTTCTATTTTTAATTTACCATTTTCTTGGTTGCAAGAAAGTGTACTCTTCATCTATGATTGTTTATAGTTTGTCCTAAAACAAGTGGGATGGCAACAAGTATGTCGGATTGTGTGTGTGTGTGTGTCACTAAACAAAATGAGCAGCAAGTTCTTTTGTTTTAGTAAATTGTCTTTAGCTTATGTTGTTTAGCAGTTAATTGATTTTATTTCTTTATAGTTTGCAATATTTTTGGTCCCCTGATTTATAAAATCGGAGGACTTATGTTTTAAGGCATGTCCGTCCGTCCGGATTTTTCTCCGCAACCATCCATTGCATTTCTCTGAAATTTTGCATGAAGTTGTAACTTTGGTCAGGTTAGAAAGTGACATTCTCCGATTTTTGAAAAAAAAATCTGGTTAGCCCCCCAGGGGGTCTAAAGGCCTCGAAATGGCAAAGAATGACATTTTTTGCCCCATAACTTTTCATCCATCCATTCAATTTTTCTGAAACTTGGCCAAAATGTAGAGGCAATTGTTCTGGATATAAAATGAGCATCCTTGACCTCAGAAAAATTCTGGTTCGTGCCCCCAGGGGGTCAAAGGGGGGGGGGCAAAAATGCCCCAAATTGCCCAAATTTATTGCATTTTACACTCGCCACATCGAGTCACATACAGAGGGGGACCACGCACGCGCGGTTTGTTCATTTTATTTCTTTATAGTTTGCAATATTTTTTATATTTGTAAATTATAAATTTTTATTTTTTATTAACATGGTACCTTTTGTGGATTCGATGAGATGTCTAATGTCTTCATCGTCTGTTTCTTGTCAAATTACCTCCTGTTTGATGATCATTCTCTTTTCTTTGAACTATCCAGAACCCGAATGTTGCCTCCAAAGTAAACTATGAGAGCCCCACCCACACAAACACATTTTCTTTTAACTTCCATAAGTCACACACATGGCACTACAAGACAAATATAAATGTTATATTTCTTTTAGCTATTGATTAGCCTCATCTCTTCCTGCATCTTCCCTATCGGAATAATGCTGAAGAGATGCCACTTTTGACATCTTTCAATCGTATTCATAGGTGGTCCACCCTCCCAGGCTTTGCCTTCTCTCTTTGAGAAGAGGTTAGTTTATTGCTCATCACGCGAGGTGCCCCTACCGGAGAATGCCGACGGGGCTTTGCGGGAATGTTTTGTAGGCCAGAGTATGTTATCTCCTAGTGCGTTGGGTTTTCAAAACCTTACCTAACCTTGTTTCGAACTTCCTGGAGGGGATGTAAGTAAATACAGCTATTTTATAATAAAAATCCATCTTTCACCGCAAGATTTACAATATCGATGATGACTGGTAATCTTGTGAAATCGGCATATTCAGTTCCTGTTTCAGTACAATCTATGCCTTATTCACATATGTAAAATATGAAAAGATGTGTATTTCAACAGATCATAAATAAGGAAAATATTGGGATGTAGACAAAAAAAAAGAATTAGAGAAATTCATTTGATGATTTTAATTCGGATATCGAGCCCTTTATTTGTTCAAGATTTGTTGTCTCTGTTCGATTGTGAGATTTAGCCCCCCCCCCCCCATTCTTTAGTGATTGATCAAATTTTTACAAGCTACATAAAAAAATCTGTTTCATCAGTGATTTATAACATATATTGGTCCGTGTTGTTTAAAAACAATTTTAATTTTTTCATAGATTTTAATATTAATACTGATCAATATTTTATTTTTTATAAAAAAAGGTGGAGGAGTTCTTACCCTCACAGTCAGAAAACCTAATACTGCCATCTAAATGACTGGATACTAATTTAATAATGGACATATTTTTCGTTATTTACTGGTGAAAATAAAAGAGGGAAATGAAGTCTTGATTTATCCTTTTCGCTTTCTTTGTCTCCTTTTTTTTTTTTTTTTTTGTTGTTGCCTTTGGCTGACCGACATTAGACTCAAGAGGGGGAGGAGAAAAGCGAAATCTTATGTATTTAATAACGTCACCATTTTGTACTTGGTCCTGGGGGTCAATCAGTTAGCATACCATACTTAGAGATAGTTTGTAAGTTCGAACCTCACCTGGGGTGTAATCATTTACATTCTGATTTTGTCCCAAAATGAATTTAGACATTTAAAATTAAGCAGATTGTTTAGTTTTATTTATATATTTTTTCTGTAACCTATGTAATTTACAGAAATTAGGGGTCTGCTCGATGTTGGGTAGCCCTGCTAGTATGTATGTGTGTGTGTGTGTGTGTATATATATATATATATATGTATCTTGGAAAAGGAAAAAAAAAATATTAAACTGAATAATATTTAAAGGAATACAGTATAAATCTTGATTAGCCTCCTGTTGTTAAGAAGCATTGAATAATAATGTAAAATTCCAACTGTCCTAATACCCTTATTACCATATGGTCAAATCTACTGTTCGGAGGCTTTCATTCTATCAGCTATTTCACCAAAACCACCACCGACATTATAGTGCTGCTTTCTTTCCGTTCTCTTCTTACTGCTATGCTATTTTTAGAGCTTAGCAAATGTGAAGGATTTTCCTCTTGTCTCTCCATCGGCTGAATAATTGAAAACAATTTCTGCTTTTTCTACTTTCCTAATTCCGATTCAGAAACTAGGAAGCTCTAATCTATACTGAACAGTGGCTTTCAGAAAGAATATACTTTAATTCTACTACCATCATTTATCTAAAAATCAGACCTACCCCCCCCCCCTTTTTTTTAGTTAACATATTAAAGATTTCTCCCGCTCTCCTGGATACTAGTTCAGTTTTAACAATACTAAACCAGCTCTGATAATCCTAGTCTTTTTCACTCCTTCCTTTTCAGTTTTTATCTTCGCTCTTTCTGCTGTTGAATATGTCTTGGCACCCGCTTTTCTATTCGAAGCATTAACTGATGCCAGTCTTAGTGTCACTTATAAATCTCTATTTTATAGCATCTCGCCTAAACCTCCTTTATCATTGTTGATTTAGTATTATTAGACTGGACTAGGTTTTAGAAGAAATGGAGAAAAATTATAGATTATTAGCAGGCTCCCCTAGCTTTGTCCCCGGGAATGAACAAGGACTCCTGTCTGTTCACATGCCTGAACCCACATGTTTTCTTCTTTTTTATTTATTTATTTATTTATTTATTTATTTAATTTCTATAATTTAATTTATAAATGAAATAAAGTAAAATGTTGTCTTTGCTGTTTGTGAATGTTCAGCGCAAACGCAAACCCCCACGATATTGTTGTAAAATATAATACAATATTAATAAATTCTTTGTAAAATTTTATTCAAAAAAGTTGTTTAATCTTGTTATAGAGTTTTGTTTTCAATTGCATCCCATAACTTAGAAGCAAAGACATGACATAATAGTATGGATTTGGACCGTCCATAAATATAAGTGATTTTCATAAATTTTTGTTGGGGAAGATATTAAAAATGAATTTTTTTTTTAAACGTTATTATTGGCGACATAAATTATTTTAAAGGAAATACAGTTAGAATTAGTCAAATACTATTTTTGTTTACCTACTTATTTGTGACAGATTTGTGCTAAAAAAACTTATTTAATAGGAAATATAAGCCTGTGAAGTTACCATAAATATTGGTTGTAAAGTGGTCAGCCATGTTTTTAGTTCCAGAAGTAAAGTATATGAACATAGCTGACCACTTTACTTACAACCAATATGTACGGTAACTTCACAGGCTTATATTTTCTTATTAAATTGGTTTTAATGATAATCTGTTAAAAATGAGTAGGTAAACCAAAATAAAATGGTTTTGACGAACTTTCCAACTGCATTTCCTTGAAAATAATTTGTCCCCTAAAAATGATGTTGGAATCGGTGAGAGACCAAATCTGAAAACAAAAATTGTATCCATCCATCCATGTATAATATTTTTACATACATGTCTACAGAAGTAATTTGGTACTATTTTGCCCACTCTCTACTGATTACTTTATACAAGCAATAAGGTCATCATTTATAATTTAGCTGATGTCTGTAAAATATTTTTCTTTCAAGTGAAATTAATTATAAGGAGTAGAGTTTTCTTCTTTATAATTAGATCTATATTGGTGAATTAATAGAACTCTGGCTGGTTATTTTGTTTTTAGTGTTTTAACCTAATTATTGATTAGTATTTTAAAATCACATATTTAGCTTTGCAATAAAAGGAAATATTTAACTGATAAAAAAGTACCAGCCAAGGTTCGTCTTGGCACCATTCTGGCAACCTAGGGACTGACTTGAACCATCAGACCCTTAATTTAAACGATGTATGGTCCAGCTCGGTCATAGGAGGTGCACTCTCTCAGGCATTACCTCCTCCTTTGGGAAGGTGTTGATTTATTGCTGATCTCCTGAGGTGCCTCTACCGAAGAATGCTGACGGGTCCATTCGCGGCTATTTTTGTACTCAACAAGAGTGCCCCCCCCCCCTCCTCGGGGAGCTGGTTTTCTCCATTCCAACTATGTGCCACATCTTGCTGCAGTGGGGAGCAAGTAAATACTGAGAAGTTGAAGTAAGCGAAACTGTGTGTGTGTGTGTGTGTGTGTGTGTGTGTGTGTGTGTGTGTGGCAAAACAACTCTGTTTGTGTAGTTTAATGCCGAAAAAATATAAATATTATTGGAAAATTAGTGTACACGTTGCTATTTTTTTCATAGCTGGTTCATATTACAGGCTCATATCTTTTCCAACCGGCCCATTTGGCATAATGGTTAGTGTTCTCTACTGGGCTGGAAGACCGAGTTTCAATCCTTGGTAGAGTCATACCAAAGACTTCAAAATGGATACATGATGCCTCCTTGCTTAACACTCAGCATTATAAGGTGAGGATCATGATAAATAAAGTAATCATGGGAAAGGAGTTGCATCCACCCCCCCCCCCCCCACACACACACACACACACTTCACTGGAGTAGCTAATAAAAAGGGAGGCTTCGGGTCTCCTTCGACTATGGTTGACCACTCTACTTGTACTTATATCTTTTCCAAGACATTAATGTGTAAAAATGATCAGAATAATCTGCTAGGATCTGAACTTGTTATAGCTGATTCCATAGGTTATGACATCATCGAATCAACCCTTTTTTTTGTTTTTTTAATTAAGATAGAAAAAACCACAATACTTATTTCAAACGATTCTTTGTATACGATTAATTGAACACTTGTTGATATTTTACTCATATAAAGGACATGTTGTTCGTGAATCTATCACAAAGCATTCATGGTATTTGATTTTTAAATGCATGAATCATCAAAAATAAGACTCACAAAGGACCCAAAACATTAAAATAGTGAGCATTTTGTGCTGCCCTATTCTATTTGTAATGTCATGCATTTTTTCCTTTTTGTTGCATATACAGCACCTGATCTTTTCAAATGGTCACCCATTTAGTACTGGCCAGACTATATGTAGCTTAACTTTTGCAATCTTATGGAAACCAGTGTTTCAACGTGATTAAAGCAACTAGCAAAAAATTCAGACTTTGAAGTAAATTAAATGTGCGCTTCTTTGATACTTTTTTTTAAATTTATAAAACAATTGTAAGTTTTTTTTTTATTCTGGTACAATTTACTGTAAATGACATTAAGAACTCTAAGATTTAAATAAGAATATTTAAAAAAATAAACTTTTTAATCGAATGAATGAAGCAATGCTAAAAATAAAAAATATTAGTGCAGTTTGCAGTTATGTTGTATATAAGTGTAAAAAAAAATACTCTATTTTGAGTTTCTTGCTCTCAATTTTAAAATTTATTTAAATATTAAAAAGATTGTAAATAAATTTATATTGCCACAAGTTTACATTTATTTGTTGTCACACTTATTTGTATGTTATTTCTGGGGATTGTACCATAATTAAAAAAATCCTCATTATTTACACAAAAGGCTACCAAAAGAGCACACGCGGTTTGTTATCTCTATCTATCTATCTATCTATCTATCTATCTATCTATCTATCTATCTATCTATCTATCTATCTATATATATATATATATATATATATATATATATAGTGTGTGTATTGTGTGTATTTAGGCAGCATTTTTTTATTAATACAGATGTTGTTAAAAACTTTATTTTACAACAACCACCCTATCCCGTCGCCTCACCATGCACCTTGTCAATTCCAGCTCAACCCACAAACACCTACAAATTCGCAATTGCCCTCAATCAGAATTAAGACAAATTTTAGTAAGTAACACCAAAATAATACATTCTGAGACAAACTTTAAAAAATTAAAAATACTCGAGGCCTTATACATTAAAGCACAACAACTTAAAATTAATAATATAGCATATGAGACCAGCAAAACCATTTTAAAATGCTTATCATAGTTTAGCGACACCACCGGTGTCACTTAATTCAAATTATAAAAATAGGGACATTCTATTAAATTAATTATTACCTATCTCTCCTTTTTTCCTTCTCCATAATTATTCCAACAAACTAAAATAAATCAGCTATCACTTTAAAAAAAAAATACATTAAAGATTCAATTCATCCGTCTCATTTCAACAATATAGACGTTCATTTTTGTGGTTACGGTTTGTCGGAGTATTTTTTAAATTTCCATTCTTTCACCCGCTTTTAGTCATTTTTTACCATTTTATACCATCAAACACCTGATGATGATTCCAGGAGTAGTCGAAAATGTTCATGTAACATACGGTTCATTTATTAATTCATTCGATGTCAACATGAAAAAAATCATTCGACAAATTGAAAAAGTAAAAAACGTACTAACAAAACAGAGTTCTGTTGTTTTTAACAACATCTGTATTATATATATATGCATTAGCCTGACGATTCTCTATGGGAATGAAACACGGACGTCTCTATTTAACTTAATTGCCATAAATATATTTTATAACATATGTATAATGCCAGGCTCTCTGAGATGATAAAAAAAAAATTAAAAAAAAATAAAAAAAACATTTACAAATATGTCGTTTGCAAGATCTGATCTATGCTGTAAAATAACCATTCCATATACTTTTCAACTTTAATATGTTGTCTTTTTTTTTTTTTTTAAATATCTTTCATGTTGGGTGTTTGTAGTTTTGTCAATTGGCATGTAGTAAATATTTTATGACTTGGATTTAAAATTTAATCATTAATTTTTTGAATCAACAATAATTATTAACAATTTTGTAACATAGGACAAATATTTGTATGAACTATTACAATATATATCTTTGTGTGTTCCTATTCATTTGCCTCAAAATGAGGGCAAAATTAGATGCAAGATCGATTTTTAATGTGGGGATATCCAGCTCCTCTGAAAAGAGGCACTCTGCATAGGAAAAAAAATTGCCCCAGTGGAGAAGGATCTCACCTCCTCTTACCGAGGACAGAACCGATACTACATCTTGATCCCAGCAAATAAAGTTGTCATTGGATAAAACATTTGGTAGAAAAGGCAATGGATAATTTCCTAGTTGTCAGGATATCTTATTGATGTTGGACATTAGTTAAAACAATTGATTTTTTGATATTTATTGTTAGATAATGTATCGTTTTGAATAAAATATTAATTGAAAAACAATACTTAACGTAATATTAACTGATACATATTTTTCATGCAATATTTTTTTCTTCTAACATATAAAAAGAAAAATTGGATGTTTTTCTTTTTATAATTAAGAAAAAAAAAATATTAATCATTTTTAAATGGAAACGGTATGTAACCTAATAAATATATGAATCATGATTTTCCAAACGGCAACACCTGTAAAGTAGGAAATTACCAAACAACATTATATATTTCCAGATTTTATAGTTTATCGCTGTGAGATGACTGAAACATAACATAAAAAAAAAAAAAAAAATAAAATGAGACCTCCTCTTAATCTTTAGGGTCCACCCTCCCAGGCTTTGCCTTCTCTTTTTGAGAGGGGGTGATTTTATTGCTAATCGCCTGAGACTCCCCTGTCGGAGTGATGACAGAACGGCTCATGTATTTTTCTGTAGGCCAGAATGCACTTCTAGTATTTTGGCTTTTCAAAACCTCATCTGACCATGTCTAACTTCCTGGAGAAGAGGTAAATTAACTCCTCTATTTTTTGTACATTAATTTTCTATTATTTTGAATGGGGGTCCTGTTTACAAACGGGTCCTTGATTTTTGACGCACATTTATTTCCTTTTGCTGGTTGAAATGTGTAGTGTGTGCATACATGTTTATTTCATTTCTAGTAGCTGTAAATGTTGCAAGATTGAAATAAACTTGCAACATTTACTGAAATTCCTTTCATCTTTTCTTTGGGAGTCATCTGGTATATTTTGCAAATTGACATGCAACTGATATCGATGAAGCGGCTAAAACCTTTATGCTGTCATATAGTAAATAAAATTAAATAAAATCTACTTATTTATTATCAAAATGCACTGATACCTATGAGTTTAATGATTGGACACCAAAAAATTGAACTTGTCTGAAAATAATCAGCGTTTTTTCATGAAGGGGTGTTTTACAGAACCACCAAGGATTTCCAGAAACAATATTTTTGATTTAAAAAAAAAAAAAAAAAAAAAAAAAAAATTATTTTTATTTAAAATTTTTTTATTTTTATTTAAATGTGTAATATTCCGTGTAGTTCAACACATGCCAGCATGTAAAACAGACGTTAAACCAAATTAGATGATGATGATGAGTGTATTTACACCGTGATAAGTAATCCATCATCATCATCATCTAGATTAACGTCCGGATTACATGCTGGCATGCATTGGACGGCTTTAAGTAAGAAATTGACTTTCAAAGTAACCTATCTCTGGCCAGGTCTTTATTTGGCACTCTTTCCCTCAAGTCTATTCTTTTCACTTCCTCCGATGTTTTCCTGTTTTCCTTTACCAATTGACCCTACTATCTCAACTGTTTGAAATCTACTAACCCAAGAACTCTCATCCATTCTTTCAACATGGTCATATCATTGAAATCTTTTGTTCATCTTCCTATACTGTCGAGATTTAATCTTCCTCTGAGGTCATCAGAACTAAGCCTGTCTTTAAGACTCACATTACACATCCGTTTTATCATTTTCAATCATTTCTCTCCATGCAACGCATGTCCTCAATCCTCACTGACCACGTTTCACTTCCATACATCATCACACATGCCTGATAAACTCTTCCCTTGGTCGACATTGGTAACACTTATTTTGCTGAAAGTGTTGAACATTTTTCTTTTTCTTATGCTTACTGATCAAGGGTAGATAGACTATTTTCTCGCCCTCCCTGGGGTGTATGCGTCTCATAGAAAACTGATAAAAGAATGATTACTTATGATTAAGGAAATCTTTAGAAATGTCAAAACAATGAAGGACGACGATTTTTCTTTTTAAACAACCCATGTCCTATTGTGCTAACATATTTTTTCCTCTTTCTCTTTTTTTACTCCTTCTTTCCTCTTACTTTCCTCATTTATATTTATTCGTCTCTTTTGCACTTACTTCCACCATCTAAAACATTCGATGTGTAAGCAAGCAAGCAAGAATATAAAAATTTTAGTATTATATGGATGCATACATATAAATAAATACTTTTAACATCTTTTAGTAATTTTATGAACGCTAAGATGGTGATATATGAAGCAGTTCACTTTAAGAAAATTTCAAATTTTATTCCTACCCATATTTAAGGAATTAGGATTATTCCCAGAAAGGGTTTAAACTATATTTGCTTAGAAGTATTTGATTTTCTTTCTCAAAATAAAATTTTCTCATGATGCGTAAATTCAATGTGTAATAACTTGCAATGGAAAGATGCAATCTCAAAAATTAAAAAAAAAACAAAAAAACGTTTCAAATTACCCGTATAATCTATATTAATAAAATTGAGATAACTTCACGTGCATGCGCACATGTTTTTTTGCATCAATATTATAATTTCGATAATTACGTATTGAATTATTTTTTGAATATTTCTTGAAATCAAAAATGCAATAGCGAAAAAAAATATGAAAAATTCCAATTTTAAGCTTCATTATTATTCACTCTTCTTCCCTTCACATGCACACAAGGCTGACGCTCCGTAGCCAGTTTTCTCCCTCCCTGCATTTTCATGTTATCAGCATCCTCACTCATCAACCTGCTTGTTGATTTGGCATCTCTGGCTCTTAGCTTCTTGTTTAAAAATTAAAAAAAAAAAAAAAAAAAAAAAAAAAAAGCAACAAAAAAAAACCCTAAAAAAACTCAAATATTTATCCAATTTAAGAGGGAAAAAGCGATGTAAAATTAAAGAGTATATGGCAATGCCAGGTTGGTACAGCTAATATATACATACTAGCGGCACCCATAGAAATTCCAGTTTATCCTTCATCAGTTGGGAATATTTTTTAAGAACCCCAACAATATACATTTTATTGACGTTCGGCATGAATGCAGACCCCACAATATTATTGTACCAAATTTTGTTAAAACTGAAACATACTTAATGAAGTTGCAGAATATATCTTGTTATGGAGGTCTATCTCCAAAACTGTTCTAGGAGATTATAACATATTTCCATTCTACGGATGTCCGGTGCCATTATATTATACCATCGTTGTACAGAACAGATACTACACTTTGATTGAAGGCCAAGAAAGTTTTAGTTAGTTTTATGTTCAACACAACAGCGACATCAAATGAAAATTTTAAAAAGTTATCCATATTTAAAAAAAAGGTGTGGACGGTGATAACGTACGTAGGGATTATTATATAGATAATATATTAGATCGATTTGTTTTATAAATATTTAAAAAAAATTTGTTTTTCAGTTCTTCACTGGTGAATAATAAATGTGAATAAGTTTCCAAAGTTTTTTAATTCCAGGAAATGAGATGACCATAAGAGTTTAATATAAGTCTGTTTTTAACTTGTGTTTTCTCTCGAGATGAATAATCCTCAACTGAACATATTCATATTTAAAAACCTTTTGCTTCTAACAGCATTTAACTTTGTGTTAATAAGTCTAATTCTGATATTTACAGTATATTTGAAATTTGTTTCAATATTCGATAGATTAAAAAAAAAAGAATTTCAATGGAACATTAAATTCTAACCAACATATCAGGAGAAAATTGTTGGGTGACGAAATAATCGATTTGTGAAATAAAGAGTAAAATAGTGAAAGATATGCTACTGATATTGATTAAATAAGTAATTTAATACATTTACGTTGAAAAGCAAATAAAATGTAAAGGCTTCTGATATGTTGGTTAAGAGTCTGACGTTAGTAATTACAACAGAATCCGGTGTCATCATCATATTCGATTTAACGTCTGTTTTACATGCTGGCATGTGTTGAACAACTTCAAGACATTGATTTCCAAACTAATCTATCTCTGATCAGATCTTTATTCATCCCTCTTTCACTCAAGTCAATTTTTAGCCATATCTCCCTTGTTTTCCTTGGCCTTCCCCTGTGAACTGAACCTGCTATCGTGACTGTTCTACATCTACTAACCCAAGAACTCTCATTCATTCTTTCAACGTGGCCACACACTCAAAGTTTCTTATTCTGCACACATCATATACTGTCGAGATTTAATCTTCCTCCGAGACCATCAGAACTAAGCTTGTCTTTAAGACTCACATTACACATCTATTATATCATTCTCATCATTTCTCTCCATGCAACGCATGTCCTCAACCATCACTGGCCAGGTTTGATTCCATAGATCCATCACACTACGCACACATACCTGATAGACTCTCCCCTTAGTTGACACTGGTCACATTCTGCTGTTTAATAACGGCAGAAGTTCCCTGAACTTACTCTACCCACTCCTAATTCTTGCAATCACACTAGCACCTTTTTCACCGTGGGCTCCGGTGGTATGACCAAGTTAATAACAATTTTGGACAGCCTTACTAGCTTCGCTATCAATGTATACTTTCTCCACATTTGAGTTCTCATCTATCTCCATTGTTTTACACTTCTTGCACATAAACTGGTTATCCTATCTCAACCTACCAGTAATTCCACTGCACTTTTTATGTACCCAATTCTTAAGTATCTGAAAAGGTTGATTTGCACCTGACCCTTTTCACAAACTGAGCAGGTTGTGTGGACTAAATATCACAAATGAAAAATATGATTAGAAGTTTAAAAAAAATTCCTTTTTAAGAACACTGATGAAAAAAGCAAAGTTTTGATACACTTTTTGTGTTTTTTTTTTGTTTTTTTGGAATTTAAGGCTAATAAGCCTTAAATTCCAGGAATTGAAATAGGGAAACTCTCACTTTACTTTATATATAAGATGTTCTATGGGATATTCAATCATTTTCTATATCTTAAGTAGTACTACTACATAATTTGGACGGTGGGTGGCGATTTAATTAAACTGAGTCTTGTTTTTTAAACAAAACTAACAGCATATTGTATTCATTTATAGCATCAATTAGTCTAATCCCCATATTTGAACATTTCTTTATTTTTCTGGTTCTTATGTTGACAGGGTCAAGAGTTCTTTGAATTGGCAATTGCTAGAACAAGGAAAATAGTGGTTCTCATTGATTGGAAAATTGAATTGTTGGCATCTTAAATTCAGACTTTATAATCAACTATGAAATAAGAAGAAAGAGGATAACATTTTTGTTAAAGAGTTTGATTAAAAAAAAACATCTTACCATCAGATCAATATTTGTGATAATTGGCTCATCTTGATAGAATGTATTTGTTTAGTTTTTTTGAAATTATTTTCGATGGAGGATGAAGGGTTTTGATTTTCCACAATGTGTGTGTGTGTTTAAACAAGTGTTTCTATTCGTTGTCTGTTTTACAGTATTATCAATCCTTTTATGAGTCTTTTATTATCAGAATATAAGTACACTCTATATATTAATACATTTGTACCTTCGTTTTGTGTCATACTATCAGTAATTGCTATTTTCAAATTATATATGGAATATTTTGGGTATCTATTATTGAAACCAGCATTGTGGAATTGGAAGGAGTATGGGTCGACTCTGACCTAGAATACCCAAATATCCAACTCCGACTCCTTTTTTGAAAGCCTTCCAATATTCAGACTGTCTGTTGATTCTTCGGAGATTAAAAAATCCTATTCTGACTCCTAGCATTCTTACAACTGACCCCCAACTCTTTTCAAAACCTCCGACTCTCACCCTGCAACCTTGCTTGAAGCTATGCCATACTTAATTTCAAAACTTAAAATTTAGACCCATGGTATTACTGTTCCAATTGTATTTTTATTCTTGAATCAAACTAAAACTGAACAAATTGAGTGATTTCTAAATGGAAACCCTCTCATTCTCTGTAATGTATCAATGCTTCCCTTATTTCTCTGAATATTGAATACTGCTGTACACATTGCAGATTTTAATGACTTTACCGTCTGCTTTTTTGTGGATAGTGAAAATATGTTAGATTTTTTGTTATTTCGAGATGAGGAATTTTAATTTATTTAACACTCAAATTAATACTTGTCTTTATTTAAAAAATTTTTTTTATTGCAAATGGCACACTATTTGAGTCTATTTACTCGTGGATTTTCAAGTTCTTGTTATACTCAAATGACCTTTTTGGAATTTAAAATCAGACCCCTTATTGAATCTGAGGATAAATTGTTCTTGTCCTGCTGCCCCTATTTGAAACGAGTGTACTATTGGCCTAATGCATACAGTCATGGTATATGGAATCTGCCATGTCGTATTCAAATTCTGTTGTGTTCATAATGCAATAATACTATATCCGTAAAAAGAGCAACTTGTGTTTAACTAATCATATACAATTAATCATTTATAATAGCTAGCGTGTTTCATCGTTAAAAAAAAAAGGGTTGATATGCCGTAAAACGGATACAACCAAACCTGCTTGAAGATATTTTATTTATTAAGTCCTAATGAACCAAAGCAGGGATTGAACTCATAAACACACAGGGAAACTTTAGTTACTTGACCAAATGCTTTTGTTTATTAGCATAGGTGTGGTAACTGACTAAAATAAAGAAAAAAAACAAGGTAGGGAGTTGGCTGAAAAATAATAATCACTCAGAAATCTTTTGATAGAAAAAAAAAAAAACCCTACTCCAACACCTGTCTACAGGTGGTTGGTCTTGACAGTCGAATTGTGATTTGTGAGCCATTTCATGCGACCTTCCTCAGCCGCTGTGCATGAGCCACCATGGTTCGGGATGTGGCTCAAGCTAGGAAAGAAGATGACTTAACCCAATTAGAGTGGATGATGTTGCAACAACAACTGCAGCAACTGCAACACCTGCAAAATTGCTGACTTTTTGACTTTGACATATCATATTAGGCCATTAGAACATTCATAAACAGTGGAACAAATGCATTTACTCTTATAGATTAAATAAATTGTCCAGTTCAAAATGTCCAAAACGTTACCAAATTTGACAGGCAGCTGAAAAAGGTAAAAATGTGAAATGAATTTACCTTGAAACATTTTCTTTAAAAGATGATTGCATGTTAAATGTGCATTAAAAAAAAAAAAAAAACTCAATTGAAACTGAAAGTGCTTAACTTCTGATGGGAAGGAGAGTAGTTAAGCATCTAGTTAGTTAAGTCTCTGATTACAAAGTTTACATTTTTGGAACTGTAATTATCCATAGCAAACGCCTGTCTATGGAATGATACTGTGTGTGTGTTAGCATGCGATCTGAATAACTTTATGATTGACGACTTTTCATCAGTCTTTGGAATGTTACTGGTTTATAAAAGATTAGCAGGGCTTGCAAAGGAAGTAGGATTGTTAAAGAAACAAATAAACAAACAAAAAAATAACATGTATGAGATGTTATTCCCCCCCCCCCCCCCCCCGGGACTGTTTCTTGGGATGAGTTTGGACATATTACCTTATGTACATCCAGTGTAATGTACATGACCCCACAATATTATTTCAAACTTGTAAAAAGAAAGAAAAACTAGCATTTCTTTCTTACTAAGCAGACGATAATTTAGAAATAATCCCTCTTTCTCTCTCTGCTCCCTCTTTCTCTCTCTGCTCCCTCTTTCTCTCTCTGCCCCCTCTTTCTCTCTCTGCTCCCTCTTTCTCTCTCTGCTCCCTCTTTCTCTCTCTGCTCCCTCTTTCTCTCATTCTCCCTTCTCTCTGCACCCTCCCCTTTTCGTAATGACCGGAGAGTTCAACAGTCAAAACACTATGAACATAAAGATACTTGGTTTGTCTGTTTTACTGCATATCAGCTCTTTTAGGGGTATTTAATGCTGAAACACAAAACCTATCTAATATATAAAGTAAAATCGGTCTATTTATCATTTTTTTGGAATCGATAGCTTTTTCTTACAAAATCAACATTTCATTTGTGTACATTAGTTTTTCTTGTGGATTGTTGGAATTAAGAAAAAAAAAAAATAATTTACTTTAATTCCTTTAATAAAATATTTTGTCCAGGTCGGAATTATTTTCAAATGTCCACCTTTTTTAAAACTCTGTATTCGTCCATATAGAGCTACTTCCCTTTGATTGGAACAAAAAATATTTAATAAAAAAAGAAAAAAAAACCCAGCATAGTAAAAAATAAAGTACTACAAATTGCAAGTAAATACATTACTGTGCAAGGCCGGGTAGTTACAACTGGTTGTAATTAATTAGTTACTATTTTACTTATAGCTAGGAGGGATACGGGTGTGATTTCATAGCTTAACCAAAGTTACTAGTCTCTAACTCAACACAATAGATCTAAAAGAATTTTATCTCCACATAACCGATCTCATAATTTGTCATGGTATCCATTACACAAATCATGCCCCTCTTCCCCATGATTAGGACAACAGTCCGAAACCTGCAAATAATGTAGCAACAATATCTCATCTCGGACATAGTGTCAACTACCCTTGTTGGATAACTTTATTATTTTGATGGTGTGTCTAATAATACCAATAGTTTTTTTTTGTCTACTTGTTTTACGTTATTTTTGTCAAATGATATGTTTTCTTGATATTTGAAGCCATTGGTATTGTCACTTAAAATGTTTGTATAACGATATTTATCGCTTTAACACAATTTTAAAATAGTATTTTAATGTGAGGTTTGCATAGAATGCTGTATTGAGTGTTGCTTATAAATTCTTTTTTCTTTAAATTTGTTTTACATATGGGAAAATCGACAATGGTGGTTCTTGTAGATTCTGTACCTTGAATAAATGGTAGAAAGCTACATTGTATGCAGGAATCTCTACATTTCTCTAAGCCCAAAACAGATTCTTTTTTTTTTTTTGCAAACTCTGGCCATGAATTCAAATATTTAATTTTACTTTTGAACCGTTTGGAGGACGTGTATGAGACACGGTTTTCCAAGAATGAAAACGTCTGAATTCAAATATCTAATTTATTTTAGACCAATCAGACATTTACAAAATTTGGTTTATAAAGCATGAAAGAATCAGTTTGGACCCCCCCTAGTCCTGATAAAAACCTAAACTCAAAAATACCAGATCAGTTTGATAGCTGGTCATCGCCAGCCCAATGTAGGTGCAGGCCCATTACGATGACAGTGAAGGCATACTCACTCACTTCAACTGAAAAGCAGCAGCACTTTTCGGCTTGTCAACACAATGAGTCGACATCATCATAACAGCTATAATCAACTCTAGCGTTTTATTAAGTCAGACAGCAACCATTCAGCTTATAGCTACTACTTTATTGTTGCAGTCAAAAAGATACTACACTTTCTTTCTTTTCAGAGACCTTAAAAAAAAAAAACTTTCAAAGTTTTATAATGATAAACCACTTGAATGTTTGTAGTAAAATGTTTGGTTATCCTTACGTATAAAACATTTATAATTGTTTTGCTTCCATATTTTTCAAATATATATACAGAAGTTGATTGTTATGGACATTGGATATTTTAACACAAATTAATTAAGGCTTTACTACTTATTGGGTGTGTTATTGGTCTAATAGGTACTGTCACATACTATGGAATCGTTATGCCTACTTCAAATCCTATCTGATTTATTTAGTTCAATTTATCCAATAATACTATGAGAAACGGTATAAACTCACAATTCCCTTCTGCCCCAGCTATAGATTAATGACTATGGTCAACAATTGTGTATGATTTGTTTCAGCATCAAATGACCCAAAAAGGAATTGATATGCTTTAAAGGGCAATCAAACTTTATTACTAGTGGCACCCAGGTCCAGGCATTGCTCGAAAAAATTGAGGAACTGAAAATTATTAATTTCAAATCTTTTTACGAAATGTTGAAATTCAAGTCGCATAAACACATTCGAATTTGTTCCTTTAGTCCTGACCGCTTGGTTAACAAATCTTCTTACAACTGATTTTTCCCAGTTATGCACACTTCCATAATTTGCAAAATGTTATAGTTAGACCAAGAGGAACCAGTGCTTAACAAGTCGTCTTAATAAATATGGTGAATATGAGCAAAGTGGGAGGACTTCCAGTACAAGGGTAATCTGTCCTCCCACTTTCTGTAAATTAGAAATATCTAATGGAATTAAATATTAAAATAGATTCCTTTTTCAGAACACAAAGCAGTAGATGAGACAAAATATTTTTTTAATGTAGTTTTTAATTATTAATCTATTGTCATTTAAATAGAAAATCTCACTTTACTTTATATAAGATTTAATTTAATAATAAAAAAACAAAAACCTTTTTCAACCAGATGAACAATGGATTTTTTACTCTTAAGTGGTTAAAATTGAAAATTATTTGTGTGTTAAAGTATTCAAAATATGTTAAAAGTCAAATAAACTTTGATTTCTGAAGCCATGCCTTTTGAGTTTGATGCACATTTCATATTGTTGTATGATTATACCCTTGTTTTAAGATTAAACTTTGAAAAGGAAAAATAATTTCTCTTTCTAGGCTCGAAATTTAAAACTTAGTGTTTTCATTTTTAACTCTTTCTACCTGACAACGAATTACATTGATATTTATATATTTTTTATTTTATTTGCAGGTAAAAATTTATACAACAATGAACATGTTGCAATTAAGTTGGTGAGTAATCGTTTATTTTTGCCTTTATTGGGGGGGGGGGTTACCTGGTGTGGCATTTAATCTGGGTAGGTAGAGTTAGCTTTCTCTGAAGGAGGAAGTTTTTAGGGAATATTAAATCTACAAGCATTCTCCAGTCGCATGTATATACTGATAAGGGGGGCATGTTGACATTAGTTTTTTTGCAGGAAGGAGTCATCTTCCCACATACAACAACACCTGGTATTCCCAAATGGTCACCCATCTGGTACTGACCAGCCACAATTTCAGTTAACTTCGAAGATCTAATGATAGTGTATGGGGAGAGTGTTTTTGTCTTACTGAATCTTTGCAAAGATGTCTAACCTTCGTGCTAGGATTAAAGTATCTGTTCTGTTCTTGCTTAAAGAAATCCTTTTAGACTGAGGATTTAAAAAAAAAAAAAAAAAAAATCCCAATCCAGTGCCCCTTTTTGGAGAAGTAGGATTTCTCTCACATTAAAAACTGGCCATGTGTCTATTTTTACCCGATATGCATGAGTTTTATTCTAATTTTCCTTGTCAACTACAAATAGGTAGGCTGTTTGAAATCATGGAGTACATTTTAGGAGTTACACAAAAAAAAAAAAAACTTGACTGATTAACATTGTCAACTTCTCAACGTATGTTGTGTAACATGTTGAATTTTAATCTTGGTCTATTCAACTAGTAATTAATTGCTTAATTCTGATCCAATCTTTAAAATATATGATTAGAAACAAAATTAAATATTTCCAAATATGTAATTTTTGTGTCACTATATCTGTTCACCCATTTTTTTTTTTTAATATATCAAGTTCACTGCTGACAGGTAAAAAAGAATGTGAATTTTTTTATTTTTTTTTAGTCTCAATTTTTGCAAAAAGTAAACTAAAATTCATAATCAAATTAGTGACTAAACTTCAAGCAGGATGTTAATTATTTTGTCATGTTTTCGTTTACACATATGGAAGAAAGTGAACTGCAATTGTTTTAAGTTTGTTAGTATTTTGATTTTTAAAGGACTCTGTAGAAATATATTTTTAAGGCTATTTTCTCAGGAAATTTCCACCAAACTATTTGATAGAAAAATGATATAAGTCCTTTTAAAATTTAAGTCACTAAATTTTGCAGAAAATCAGCCCTGAAACTTATGTAAATACAATAAAACTAAGACTATATTTTTCAATTTTAAAACTTTTCAGAATAATATATAGATACTATTGTGTTACGACATAACGGGTAACCATTTCTTATTTCAACAATCATAAAGACGGTAAGAAAAGAAAATGTTGATGAAAAGTACTAAGAAAGTCTATAGAACAATAAATGAAGAGTTGGCCATAAAGATCTCCACATTTGGAGTGAAATCTGCGGGTAGTGGTATAGTAGTATCGGCAAAGAGCTGAGTTTGATCTCTATCAGTAGGCTAAGCTCAATAATTTCCATTGCTCTTCATCAGTTACTGTAACAATTTCTGTCATGTTCATTTTTTCTATCACTGATCATTGGTGGAAATGTTTTCTGGGCGTTTGTTTTCTTTAAGGGGAGATAATGAATAGCCATCAAGGTCACCAGATTGTGACTTTTTCCGTTTAAGGCTATCTAAATCAAAAGATTTATGACTGCCTTTGAACTCTTTAGGAGTTGAAGTAAGAGGGAGTCAGACTCATAAGAATGCTAGAAGTCAGAGTTAGATTTATTAATCTCCAAAGAATCAACAGTCTGAATATTGGAAGGAGTCAGTCAGATATTTTACAATTTTATCAGTCAGTCAGTCAGTCTGACCTTGCACCATCAATTTTTCAGTCATTTTTCAGCAAATTTCAATGTAATTATGTAACAGTTTGAAAATGCTGAGTCATTACTTCCGGGAATAATTTATTATTTTATTTAACGTTTCTTAACGTCATTTCTCTTCGAATGGAGGGGGGTAAGAAACTTGAAAAAGGGTGGTTTTAGTAGTGCTTTGGAGGCATCCTTAATTTTATTTGGCTAGTTTTGGTAGTGCTTTGGAGGCCTCCTAAAACGAGAGCAATAAATGTAAATGGCATATAGTAATCCAAAAAGGCGTAACATACTAGATAGAGCAGGTGTGTTTAAACACAGCGTTTCTCAGGAGAAACACATTCTGTCTTTTGTTAACTCAACGTTGCCTGGGAGCCATAATAGTAATAATTCAGTATTCTATTTGATAAGTGTTATAAGTGCTCAATATCATAGATAGAGCAGGTGTGTTTAGTCGGCGTTGACTGGTTGTGATCAATAAGATAGAGAAATCCAACATAGAGCAGGTGTTTTTAAACGCCACTTGCCTGGGAGAAAGACTTAAACTCTATTTTGTTATACTATTGTATACCAGAAAAAGTGATCTGTGTTGCACAAGAGTCAGTGTTCAATATCCTAGATAGAGCAGGTGTGTTCAATAATACAGTAGTACATTTTCAATGTAATATATGCTTGATGGGAAGACAAGAAGCTCAGCGTTACCCGGGAATACACTAAAATAAATATAATTTTTATTATATTATTAGGGGGGGGGGAGGGTATAAGAACCTCGGCGAGGAAGTGGGTGGGGAAGAAACTCAGTCTTGCCCAGTAGTAATAACTTTAAAACAGAAAGCTCAGGTGAATAACTTACATTATTATTATTATTATTATTATTATTTTCAATACATTAAAACAAGAGAGAAATGGGCTCAGCGCAGGTGAAAGAGGGGTTGGGGGAGAGGGATATGGAAAGACAGGGAAGGCGGATAGAGAGACGAATTGAGATAGGTAGAGAGATAGAAGTTTTAATATAAAGAATGTTACATCCAATTTTAACCTATTTTGTTTTATATAGTCAGGGCAACGCCGGGTAGCCCTGCTAGTCTCTAAATAAAAACAGAGTATAGAGTTGCATCCGGCTCACCTTCGATGATTTTGGAAGTGAAAATGGCTGTAATGCTACTTTCTTACCCTTGGTAAAGTTATGAATCTATCTCTCCCTAACTATGTGTGAAATACTTGGGTAGACTATACTCTCAAGTCTTTTTCAAGCAACTAATATAAGAGAAGGAAAACTCAAATAACACCTGTCCTTTGTTGTTTATCACGGCATTGCTTCTGGTCATCTTGGATTTCTCATTGTCATTGGACTTAACCATACTTCTTATTGCATTGTTTATGTATTGAGCCACCTTAGCTTCAATACAAACTCCTCCTTGCGCTGGAACCTTTTCAGGGAGTATCCATTGTTTCTCAAGACAGGAGGAGTCCAGTCAGTCAGATGATGTGCACGATCAGAATACAATTTTAGATAATAGAACCAAGTTTTATGAAACATTACTCATAAAATAAATAAATGGTAAAAAAAAAAAAAATAATAATAAAAATTGTGACTTGGTTGTTGATTTTAATTAACTTTTACGCAAACAACCGCTTTTGTATTCCAAATTTCAGACCTTTAAACTATAACTTTGAACCACTTGGGATATTTTCATAAATCGTTTTGAATTCCATTCTTTCTATCAAATAAATAATCAAATAACAATTATCTGTAATGCAAGAATCTGTTAGGAATGCTAATTTGATTTATTAGAAGAAAAATGTCATAGTTAATTCTCCTGAGTTGGGAAAATGAATTAAAAAAAAAAAAACAAAAAAAAAACACACACACACACAACATAATCGGTCTCTGTTTGCTCAACACTTAAAGTCAGAAACTGTTTTGAACAAGAAAAACAACTGTAATCAGGACTGTGGAGTCTGTAATTCAAATGCTTGACTCCAATTCACACTCCTGAAATATTAAAATGTCTAATTTTAATTTTGACAAGAAAAATCTTCTTTCACTACTAATCTCTATCTATAAAGTAATCCTGTTGAATTTTCCAAGTCAGACCCAAATAGCCTTTTAACTGACAAATCAAACTTTGTTTCTGACTAGCCAATATTCATTTGTTATTGCTATACCATGTTATTAGCAATATAATACACTTCGCTACAATTTATTAAAAAATTTACATAGTCCAGCTCAGACAATCTATACAAAGAAACATTTTTAACTTATCACCAAAAAAATCTAACTATCAAGGGGAATAACTTAGATTTTTAATTCAACATTATATAAAAAAAGTTGTCCCTTTACAAATAAAATTTTATTTTGTTTTCTGTTTGAGGTTAAAAAATGGGCAAACAAATACAAATTTAAAAACTAAAGTGACTAATACAGCAAGTAATTTATATATAGTATATGTTTATTGTTTTCATTCTTAAGAGAACGGGCATGTTTGTTAAGGCTTTTTGAATTCATTTTTTTTTTTTTAATTTGGAGGGAAAGAAGTGACGCATGCGAACAGAGCTGCAGAGTCTGTAATACAAACTTTAATGAAAAGGTCTGATTCCTAAAATAAATATTTTGCTCTGATTCCCACTTTGACAGCACGGCCGTACTTGTAAAATTTTTATCTTTATTATCTCAAACTTAGAAAAACAAAAATAATTATTAATAGGTGATTATATAAGACTCCTGAATTCTACCAATTAATTTACTTGTTAGAATTGGCTTGGCTCCGGCTTTGCGTTAAGGATAAATGTTCAAAATTCCATTTAATATTTTACTACTTTTGTGGCTGAAATATTATGGACGGTTGAGATGAAGAATTTCTTTTTGTCTATTCATGTGTGTGTGTATGTATATATATATATATATATATAATAAATGTTTCATTTATTAAAAAAAATCTTGCATCGCAGAATCTAGTTTTCGATCTGATTTCATAATTTTCACTTTACAATGCTTATTAGTATCCAAATGGATATATTAAACTCACACGTGCCAGTGTGAAGCTACAACCAATCGGACTTACAAAAACTCACTCCATTACCACCAGGAGATATCGTGAATTCTTGTCGGTATCGCTGATCAGATCTCGACACTGAAAAAGAAAAAAATGTCTGTACACACTGAAGATGACATGTTTCTGTCGAAATGTGATTAAAAGAAAAATGTTTCATTTATTGAAAAAAATCTTGCATCGCGTAATCTGGTTTTCAATCTGATTTCATAATATATATATATATATAGGGCAGGTAAAGTGCTCTTTAGCCTTGGTGGGCAATCACCTAGAGATGATATATCGATCAAAACACTGGTCCCCATCATCTCACTGGGTTGGTGTCAGGAAAGGCATCCAGCCTATAAAACCTTTTGCCTCAAGTAAGGAAATGACTTCTAAAGAAACCTGACCAAATTTAAGTTTGGAAGTTAATTTCTAAAAGCCGTCTAACACCTGCCAGCATGTAAAACGGACATTAAACTGAATATGATGATAGATATAGATATTTATATATAATATATATATATATATATATATATATACACACAAAAAACTGCTTGAGAAATGTCTATTTGCTGCTCCACTTATTGAGAATCCCTGTCTAAATCTGTTATTAAACACACTGAGGTAGTTTTAGACAATGGGGATATCTAAGTAGAAAGTGGCATTTTCTTTCTTTTAGAATAACACAATTGCCAGTTTAAAATGGGGGGGGGGGGAGAAAAACGAAATGAGCACTGATAGTGTTCAGATGCTTCTTTTTTCAATTTGCATATCTTGCTATGAAAATGCTATTTAAAAGTTAAGAATGACAGACCGGGTGGTAGTTATCTACAACTGAAATGTGACAAAGAAAATCACATTTTGTGTCTCTTATTTATTTGCCTTCTCAAATTAGATACAAGGTCAGTTTTTAATGGGGGGGGGGGGCTCTGGTTTGGAACAAAAATTTAAATTGACCTCTCATTCACTGACTGAGGACAGAAAAGATAAAGTGTAGCACCAGAACAGATACTACACCTTACTCTTTTGTGTCAATTTAAAACACATTTTAAGAATGTATTTAGGGCTGTTGTCATAGTTTCACGGTAGAGATTTTAAAATATTAAGATTTATTTAAAAAAAAAAAGTAAAATCCTGAAATCTTTTGTTTCAACAGTTTTTTTTGTTTTTTTTAATTTTTTTTTTTAATTTTTTTTTTTATAAGTTTTTTTGCAATGTGTTACTAATTTTTCTGGTTCTTCGATACGACAGAGGGAACATGCAAAAAAGGTAATGTTTTTCTATCGTTTAAGAGCACAAATGAACCATGATACTAGACTTCTGCGGTTAAACTTAAGTTCAATCCAAAAATTACTCTACCTACCAGTTTGAAGGTTTCAAAATTACTTCTGAATGTCGAAGGGTTACAATGTCAACAGATGTCCGACATTTCTTTTCTAACAGTAATAGATAAAAGCGACACTTATATTTACTTAGTGTTATGCTTCGACTTGTGGTAGATAGAAAATAATTTCTGGCTTAAATTAAAGGATTACAACCAAAGTCAAATATTATGGCTCATTTGTGCTCCTAAAAACTAAAGGAGCACATTAAATTTCTTGTGTGCCCCTGTCGTATCAAAGAACATTTATTTTAACTGTATTTTCTCATTAGGTAAAAAATATCTACGCTAAATTGTAATTTTAATATGAATGTCTGCTTGTTGATAAAAGGCTTGGTATCAACATGAATCTTTATAGATTTGTCTGGTTGCATTCTTGACGATCTTCCATAGCAACTGCTAAGATGTCACACTCTGAGTTGGTCTAATAAAAGAAGCTTTTCCTTTTAACGGCTCCGTCTTTCTCGGACGTGATACATCTTGTTATAATGGAGATTTGGTATCTGTCTGCCTGCAGCTGAAACTATACTATTACTTCTATTGATGTATTATTGTATTATCTTTCAATGCTCAAATTTGGGGAAGGTTGTATCTGTTCTGTTGTCATGAGGCCACCCTCCCACACATTACCACCTTTTGGGATGATGGTAGTGTAGTATCTGTTCTGTTATGATACCATCCTCCTGAGCATTATCTCCTGTAAATAATTGATTGTTTAATGTAAATAAATTTTATTGTGATATAAATAATATTTTCTTTTTCTAATGCTTGATTGATTCGTTTGAAAAAATTGATTGATTCGTTTTGAGAAAATTTATATATTCTAGGTTTATAAACGTTTATAACCTAGAATATACGTTCTATGAAAAATGTAACATTTTTCAAACATAATTCAAATAGTAATTTTTTTTATATAAAAATTAGACATTTTTGTTTACATTCAACCCCTCCCTCCCAGATTGTTTTTTTTTTGTATCATTTAATTTCTTTTTATCTTTATAATCTTTATTCGCTTTTATAACTGTGATTCTTGTTAATCGTCACTTGTGCCAGGTAGAAACTTTATATGGACTCAAGTCATAAAGGATTGCTATTTGTTAAAACTAATGTTTACAATTTAATACTTTTATGAGATACTAGACCACCCGTGACCCGTTGGGTCAGTTTGTTATATTAGCTATGGAATTCATGTATGAGCGTGACACTTGTGGCATAAAGAAAATAGTTTTTTTTTTACATAACAGAAGCATTTCTGTGAAAGTATATTAAAATGAAAAAAGAATATAGATAGATTTCTATGAGTCGTTCTGTTTATTATAATTGTTTTTTTTTTAAATTACAGTTACTGAATTATAAGTGGTTGGTTAGGGCGATTTGAGAAAGGAAGGGTGTACAGCAGGCTTTCTCGCGTACGTAACGAAAACAGAGGGAGTAGGAGTGGTGAAATCTATGAGAGGGAAAGTGGGAGGTGGTTTCGTTCACCGACCGCTAGTATGGCTGATATTAATAATGAGTGTTGTTTTTTTGTTTGTTTGTTTTTGTTTTTTAAAAGGGAGGAGTTTTTTTGAAACTGCGACAGACTTTACGAAGTCCTCCCGTTGAATGTTTTTAGTCGTGAAGAAAACAAATAAACTATTTGATGTAATTAAATGAAATTGTTTAAAAAATTCCAGAATGAAAAATTTCATGCGTTCGTTAATCATAATAGAGAATAACGGAATTGGAATAACAGATTGAAGACGATGCTATTTACGCATGCGCAACCGGATGTTGAAAACCGGAAAGCTGAAAGCTGATTGCAAACATACAAGAACAATAGACTTTTAGTATTATATAGATTGTTGTTATTTACATGGTTCAGGCTGTTATCATCATCTAATGTTGACAATGTATCGTCCTTCTTCAGGCGCTTTTTGTTGTGGTCAGTAACCTTTGAGGAATTTTAAACAACATTTTTTTTTTCCGACTAGGTTAGATTGCTCTTATCCCATTTTATGTACCAGTAAAGACATCGAAGGTCAGAGTACAATGTGCGAAACATTGTGACTATAACTAATGAGGACAAAAGCTCAAAACTATTGAATTATTTTTTGTTTTTAAATTAGAAAACCTATGTGCATAAAAAAGAAACCCCAAAACTCAAGCAAACCCATGTCTATTTTATTCATTTTAGTCTTTTGCTTCCAAAAGAGAATAGACCATCAACAGCAACCCTTCACTTAACATGATTCTTCGCTCTCCTCTCTATCTCCATCTAGTTGTTTCCCCACTTGCTATTTATTCATTTCTGTGTGATGCCTCCAGGTATTTTTAAACTTCTTTTCTCCAGTCATCTTTTTGGATGCTGATTCCTGAGTCTGTCCAATCCAATCCTATTTCCTCTTGCAGATCTAATTACGACAGAATCTTTCCCTATTTTTACTCACAACTTCTGTTAAGTGGCTAGAAGTTTCTGAAACGGAACTATTCAAGATTAGGAAGGCCTATAACCAGAAGTCTGGGGTTGGTCCAGTTTAGAAAGAAAAACTGGCTCCATATTTTGAAATCTTAATTTTTTCTTTCTTTCTTTTTAAAAATTTTTTTTTTATAGCAGACTCCTTACCTCTGAGGTTTGAGGTAGGGGTCAGGTTTTAAAAATTGACTCTGAAATCAAATGGGTTTTTTTCTTCCCACAGATAATTTGAGGTTTCATATTGCATTATGCTTTTAGCTGGCCGACTGGTTCTTTTACATCATCATGCAAGAAGTTCCACATTTAAAAATTTTTTTAATAACCCTAAATTGTGTATATATGTGTGTATCTCCTACTTGCGCCATTTCACATAAACATTCAATTATACGTCTTGCTAGAAATTTTTAGATCCTAACTCCTCAAATTCCAAATCTTGATGGAAAAATATGGTCAGTGTGATAATCTTGAAATTCACAACTGAAACTTATAATACAGGAAGTCACCTGACCCGGATGATCTCTCTTGTCACTCAAAACTGTTGGTGTAAGACAACCAGAAATTCACTTAGCATAAAATGTGTGACTTCATATCTCTGTATTAATAAAACAATTAGACAAGTTCTTGTCTGTGTTTCTCGTCTATGTGTAACTTTATTAAATACACATTGAAACATTTTCTTACTATTAATGCAGACTATTTATTAGAATAAAAAAGTAAAAATTGTAAACATGACTATATTTTTTAATTATTTTTGTCTAAGCTTGCTAGTAGAAAAATCAGCTAAAATAAATGTTGATAAACGTCTGTCCTTCATGTTTCAGAGCCTTACACCAGAGTTGATTTAACGTTGGCCTTTTGCTATGTATGAATTCTTTGAATGCACAACTCGTTTTCTAAAATATAATTCAATAAACCATTTTCTATTATTAATTCAAGTCACTATTAGACATAGATTTTTTTAGATTTATCAATATCAATCTTGAAAATGATCATGGAAGGAGGTTGAAGGTACTCAGATAAAAAGTTTATAAATAATCTATCATTGTGAATGTGATATCAAGGAACTTACCAGAAGATATAATAAAAGCAGTAACTGGCAGATCATGTTCGCTTTATTAAAAACTAACAGGACCTGTGTCCTGATGTTACCCGAGAAAATTGAGGAAATCAAAGATCGCAATCACCAGAAGTAAATTGACCAGAAAGGCTGGAAAGATTCTTTTTGCACAAAAATACCACGTCTTTATGCACAACATAAAATATATTTGTAAATAGAACTGTGTTTTATAGTAAAATGAAAACAATCATTGAATTAGAAAACAATAAAAACAATAGTTAATTAATGAGATGCCCTTTAAAAAAAACAGTTAATCATATGATGTCTATCACATATACATGATCAATATATTAGAAAGTTATTGGTCTTCTAATGTGTAAATTTGAAATCAGCATTTTAATCTCATTGTCAGTGCAAGAACTGACCTGACTTTATAAACATATTTGAATGAGACGTTACCCCAAACATACATTCACTGTAATTATTTTTGCTTTGCAATTCACATTTCTGACATGAGAAGTTGCACAAGTTAACGTTCGTCTGACCCTGTTTCACCCCATCCCTACTCCGGCTCTGCGAAAGAATTGTCAAATCAATTTTTCATTTTTTTCTTTTCATCTTTCTTTTTTTGCTTTTTCTCTAGTTTTTAGTATTTTATCCTTTCATTTGTAATGTCTCCAATGAAGTAACATCATCTTTATCTATTTTTTATCTTGTCTTTTTCATATCTGAAGAATGTACAAATTGTACTGATATCTTATACGAACTGAATGCATCCTATTATAGATCTAGAGAAAGTATATTTGGATGGTGAGCGAGGCTATTTAGGTTGTTCAGAAGTTTTATTTTTGTGATACCATTGGAGCACAGGGAGGAACTGGTGCTAGTGTGATTGCAAGAGACAGGAGTGGATAGAGTAAGTTCGGGGAACTTCTGCCATTACTAACCAGCAGAGCATTGTCAGTGTTGACCAAAGGAAGTGCCTATCGGGCATGTGTACACAGTAATGATGTATGGAAGTAAAATTTAGTCAGTGAGTCTTGGGGACATGTGTTGTATGGAGAGAAGTGATATGAGAATGATACAATGGATGTGTAATGTGAGTCTTAAAGACAGACTTAGATCTGATGACCTCAGAGGAAGATTAAATCAGGACAGTATAGGGAGATGTGTGCAGAACAGGAGACTTTGTTGGTATGGCCATGTTAAAAGATGGGATGAGAGTTCTTTGGGTAGATGTAGAACAGTTGAGGTAGAAGGGTCAGTTGGCAGGGAAGTCCAAAGAAAACATGAGGGAGTGATAAGAATGAACTCGAGAGATAAACAAAGACCTGGTCAGAGATAGGTTTGTCTAGAAGTCAATTTCTAAAAGCTGTTCACCATATGCCAGCATGTAAAACAGACACTTAACCGAATATGATGATAGATAAGATTTTCCAGTCATTATTTATATCATACATATAAAACTTCCAAACTATGATCGGTTTTGTAAAATCAGATTATGCCTGCCATAATAAATGCAATGCCGGTTTTTTGTCTCCTGATTAAACACGTGAAAACCTGTGATCCTGTGTTACCTTGTTTGCGAATAGTACATCTGAACATGCCTTGCTTTAAAGATACATGAACACTATTTAATGAAAAGAAGAAAAAAAATGTATGTGTTTATCGTATACGTTGTGAAAGTTGTTGCTTTATCATCTCGGACAGAACTGGTTTTCTAATATAATTATAGAGCATTAATTTATGCCACATTTCTTACACAGCAACCACAGTCGGCATACCATCCACACCCATATTAGAAAGAAGAAAAAAAATTATGAAATAAGTGAAAGTCCTTTGCTCATCGACGAGAATAAACAAATCTTATTCCCAAACAGTTAAAATTTTGAACTCTTTATTTTCACATAGGGTTGCAGTTAATTAGAAAAAGTTGCTAGGACTTGCAGTATTATATTATTGAACTTTTATACCTTTCAGTATTAAGGAAAAAAACTAATTAAAATTTTTTTTTTTTTTTTTTTTTTTTTTTTTATTGGAGGTGTGGTTCTTGCATAAGTCTAGACCTATATAACTAACCTTTGTTTGTGTCTACTCAGTGAAATATGAGTTTGTACATATTTCTATACCGGTGTGAATAAAAAATATATATATATATATTTATATAAGAAAAGACTGAATTTTGGTCATTGGAATATAGATAATCATTATATATATATATATATATATATATATATATATACTAGATGTACCTGTTATCCGATGGGTCACTACCACTATTCTACTATTTCATTGAAAAATTCATAAACTGTAACATATCTTTTAAATCGTTCATCTGGCATAACTAAAAATACGGGCCTTTACTTCTATATTATTTATTATGTAGAAGTATTCTTATGTAAAAGAGACTTATTATTTTGCCATCTAATTTGTGTATATGTGTGTGGTGTGTACAGACATACAGATGTAAACTAGATGAAGACACTGAAAAGAAATAGTCACTCTTTCTCTAAATTCTCACAGACATTAAGAAATATTAGAGTGTTTGAGTCAACATAGTGAGAGGGGAAAGAGAAATACACAAAGAAAGCTAAGGGAAATAGAGAGTGGTGACATGTTCAATTAATTCTAAATTGTGGCTAATTAGAACAATTAAAACAATCTTTCAAACAGAACTCAACCCCGGAACTAAGCTATATTTTATATATTTTGTGTTATGACATATAGGTAAACAAATGTTGATTAACTCAGATTTAATACGATATATACTAAAATGTATTTAGAATAAGCATATAAAACACTGCATACATCTATATAATACTAAAATGCATTTAGAATAAGAATATAAAACACACTGCATACATCTATATAATACTAAAATGCATTTAGAATAAGCATATAAAACACTGCATACATCTATATAATACTAAAATGCATTTAGAATAAGCATATAAAACACACTGCATACATCTATATAATACTAAAATGCATTTAGAATAAGCATATAAAACACATTGCATACATCTATATAATACTAAAATGCATTTAGAATAAGCATATAAAACACTGCATACATCTATATAATACTAAAATGCATTTAGAATAAGCATATAAAACACTGCATACATCTATATAATACTAAAATGCATTTAGAATAAGCATATAAAACACTGCATACATCTATATAATACTAAAATGCATTTAGAATAAGCATATGAAACACACTGCATACATCTATATAATACTAAAATGCATTTAGAATAAGCATATGAAACACATTGCATACATCTATATAATACTAAAATGCATTTAGAATAAGCATATGAAACACATTGCATACATCTATATAATACTAAAATGCATTTAGAATAAGCATATGAAACACATTGCATACATCTATATAATACTAAAATGCATTTAGAATAAGCATATGAAACACATTGCATACATCTATATAATACTAAAATGCATTTAGAATAAGCATATAAAACACTGCATACATCTATATAATACTAAAATGCATTTAGAATAAGCATATAAAACACTGCATACATCTATATAATACTAAAATGCATTTAGAATAAGCATATAAAACACTGCATACATCTATATAATACTAAAATGCATTTAGAATAAGCATATAAAACACTGCATACATCTATATAATACTAAAATGCATTTAGAATAAGCATATGAAACACATTGCATACATCTATATAATACTAAAATGCATTTAGAATAAGCATATAAAACACTGCATACATCTATATAATACTAAAATGCATTTAGAATAAGCATATAAAACACTGCATACATCTATATAATACTAAAATGCATTTAGAATAAGCATATGAAACACATTGCATACATCTATATAATACTAAAATGCATTTAGAATAAGCATATAAAACACATTGCATACATCTATATAATACTAAAATGCATTTAGAATAAGCATATGAAACACATTGCATACATCTATATAATACTAAAATGCATTTAGAATAAGCATATAAAACACTGCATACATCTATATAATACTAAAATGCATTTAGAATAAGCATATAAAACACACTGCATACATCTATATAATACTAAAATGCATTTAGAATAAGCATATAAAACACTGCATACATCTATATAATACTAAAATGCATTTAGAATAAGCATATAAAACACTGCATACATCTATATAATACTAAAATGCATTTAGAATAAGCATATAAAACACTGCATACATCTATATAATACTAAAATGCATTTAGAATAAGCATATAAAACACACTGCATACATCTATATAATACTAAAATGCATTTAGAATAAGCATATGAAACACATTGCATACATCTATATAATACTAAAATGCATTTAGAATAAGCATATGAAACACATTGCATACATCTATATAATACTAAAATGCATTTAGAATAAGCATATAAAACACATTGCATACATCTATATAATACTAAAATGCATTTAGAATAAGCATATAAAACACATTGCATACATCTATATAATACTAAAATGCATTTAGAATAAGCATATAAAACACTGCATACATCTATATAATACTAAAATGCATTTAGAATAAGCATATAAAACACTGCATACATCTATATAATACTAAAATGCATTTAGAATAAGCATATAAAACACTGCATACATCGATATAATACTAAAATGCATTTAGAATAAGCATATAAAACACTGCATACATCTATATAATACTAAAATGCATTTAGAATAAGCATATAAAACACACTGCATACATCTATATAATACTAAAATGCATTTAGAATAAGCATATAAAACACTGCATACATCTATATAATACTAAAATGCATTTAGAATAAGCATATAAAACACTGCATACATCGATATAATACTAAAATGCATTTAGAATAAGCATATAAAACACTGCATACATCGATATAATACTAAAATGCATTTAGAATAAGCATATAAAACACTGCATACATCTATATAATACTAAAATGCATTTAGAATAAGCATATAAAACACATTGCATACATCTATATAATACTAAAATGCATTTAGAATAAGCATATAAAACACTGCATACATCTATATAATACTAAAATGCATTTAGAATTAGCATATAAAACACTGCATACATCTATATAATACTAAAATGCATTTAGAATAAGCATATAAAACACTGCATACATCTATATAATACTAAAATGCATTTAGAATAAGCATATAAAACACTGCATACATCTATATAATACTAAAATGCATTTAGAATAAGCATATAAAACACTGCATACATCTATATAATACTAAAATGCATTTAGAATAAGCATATAAAACACTGCATACATCTATATAATACTAAAATGCATTTAGAATAAGCATATAAAACACTGCATACATCTATATAATACTAAAATGCATTTAGAATAAGCATATAAAACACACTGCATACATCTATATAATACTAAAATGCATTTAGAATAAGCATATAAAACACTGCATACATCTATATAATACTAAAATGCATTTAGAATAAGCATATAAAACACACTGCATACATCTATATAATACTAAAATGCATTTAGAATAGGCATATAAAACACATTGCCTACATCTATATAATACTAAAATGCATTTAGAATAAGCATATAAAACACACTGCATACATCTATATAATACTAAAACTATAATCTTGCTTAAATCGGTTTGACGGTGGCTTTGTTGCTGTTGGACTGATGTATGGTTCTGTTCAGTCTTAGGAGGTCCACCGTCTTAAGTTTTACATTCTGAGTTTATTGCTAATTCCCTGATGTACCCATACTGGGGAATGCCGACTGGGCTGCTCACGCATTGTTTTTGTAGTCCAGAGTGTGCTTATCCTAGTGCGCTGGCTTCTCAAAGCCACACCTGACCTTGTGTCTAACCTCCTTCCATCTTGCTTGCTTGTGTGCACATTGAATGTATTAGATGGTTAGAGGAAAGGACAGATGATATAAGTGATGGGAGGAGGGGAACAGGAAGTAGCAGCATCATAAGAGGATGACATAAATAGTGAATCAAACTGTAAGCGGTCATCTGTCTAGTCAGTCACCATGGCAACAAGGGTTTTGATTGGATGACGTAAATATAATCTTATTCAGCAGCAGTGTTTGAAACAATATAACGATCTGTTCATTTTTTGTTGTAACTGACATCTTAATGCTTATTTGTGAACTCTTGCTAATTTCCTTTAAATTGAAAGTAGACAGCAATTTTATTCTCTAACTCTATGGGTATACTTTGAAAATATCTATCTACCTTCCCAATCCATAAAGGGTACAGATTTATACACTAATGTACGAATGTTGATCTAATCGCTTACTGGTCGTCTAGTATAATACTAAATCTTCCGGAACCTTCTCAACGTTATTTTGATGTCGTTATTTTTTGCGACATATGAATTTAAAATAAAACGATGTATGTAAATTAGATAAGAAAAATAATATTTTTGTCTTTACTCTTTTATTATTCTTATGCAAATACTAGCTGACTTTGGCAGCTAGCTATTGCTTTTCAAATTTTGCTACTTAAAACATCAATTTAAAATAAACATTTCATTCATAACTTTGTAAACACGAAACAAAATCTTTCTTATTCATATAGATACATAAATTTGTATAAAAAATATCAGACTGTTAATGTTTATCTATCTCTTAAATGGCACCATAAAGAAAAGAGAAAGAAGAAATCAATTTACAATTTCTCTTAAAATTTAGAAATAGGTCGCAACTTATTAAAAATCAAGTCAGTCCCTATAAAGAAAGGAACAAATTTTCCTTTCTTTATAGGGAAATTTTATTTTACAAAATTATATTTATGTACAAAAATTCATTGAAATAACACAGTGGAGGGTTTGGGGGGGGGGGGTAACAAAGAAACTACACTTTGATTGTAGCCAAAGAACTAAAAAAAAAAATAATGCTTGTATGACTAAGCATATTTTAATAAACGAAAAAAAAAACTAAATATTTGAAACAATATTTCAAGACAGTGCTATTTGTTATATTAAAATCTAAACAATCATTGAATTAAAAAATACAAACAAATAATAGTTAATTAAAATGTCCTTTTTCAAAATCAATATGCAAATTAGTTAACCTTGCAATTGATATCACATCTATATATATATATATATATATATATATATATATATATATAAAAAGCTGGTGTGTCTATTGTGTAAAGTAGAATGAACTTTTAAGGTGTGTTTTGACATTTTCATTAGTGCAAGAAATGGGCCCAACTTTAACATTTGTTCATTTAGATTTAATTCTATGCTTTTCCTATATAAATATGACATTCCATCGTAACTAAATTAATAAGTCTGGTGATACCAGATCAGGCTGCCCTGTGGCTCCCTGAGACGAAATTCACCTACATTGACGTTTTTTTTTATTTTTATTTTTTTATTTTTTTATTTTTTATTTTTTATTTTTTGTAAAACTTAATTATGTTCTACAAAACCAAAAACAAAAACAACAGCCCCTCTCCCTTTCTCCCTTCCCTTTTTTATTTTATTTTTAGAACTTGAAGCATAAAAACTTTTACTATAATGACCAGATTTGGCATTAAATAACCCAAAAAGGGTTGATATGCCGTAAAACAAAACTACCAAACCAAAAACCCTGATTAAACATTTGAAGATATAAAGAACTTGAAGCATAAAAACTTTTACTATAATGACCAGATTCGGCATTAAATAACCCAAAAAGGGTTGATATGCCGTAAAACAAAACTACCAAACCAAAAACGATGATTAAACATTTGAAGATATAAAGAACTTGAAGCATTTACTTTTACTATAATGACCAGATTCGGCATTAAATAACCCAAAAAGGGTTGATATGCCGTAAAACAAAACTACCAAACCAAAAACGATGATTAAACATTTGAAGATATAAAGAACTTGAAGCATAAAAACTTTTACTATAATGACCAGATTCGGCATTAAATAACCCAAAAAGGGTTGATATGCCGTAAAACAAAACTACCAAACCAAAAACGATGATTAAACATTTGAAGATATAAAGAACTTGAAGCATAAAAACTTTTACTATAATGACCAGATTCGGCATTAAATAACCCAAAAAGGGTTGATATGCCGTAAAACAAAACTACCAAACCAAAAACGATGATTAAACATTTGAAGATATAAAGAACTTGAAGCATAAAAACTTTTACTATAATGACCAGATTCGGCATTAAATAACCCAAAAAGGGTTGATATGCCGTAAAACAAAACTACCAAACCAAAAACGATGATTAAACATTTGAAGATATAAAGAACTTGAAGCATAAAAACTTTTACTATAATGACCAGATTCGGCATTAAATAACCCAAAAAGGGTTGATATGCCGTAAAACAAAACTACCAAACCAAACCAAATTAATAAGTGCAAACTTTTTTCATTCATCATTCTTATATTACCATCAAAATGGGTTACTGTTATTTAAATCAACTAGCAAATATATGCTCTTCTCTGATCGCATATTTTTGCAGGGCTGGGAGAATTATATCATTGTGAAAGAACTCCATACAATACATAGTTAAAGCAAAATAAATTGTTTTGATCTATTAAAATCATTTTCAACACTATTGATAATGTTTACCCATTCATTTATTTATTTTTTATTATCGCTTATGTTTGAATTGATGTTTTGAAACCTGATGTAAATCATAAATCTATGACGTCACACGAAAGCTTTACTTATTTTGTTATGGTAATGTTTTAAGCTCTATTTATAATAAAGTCCAAATAGATCAGTTGGTAGAACACCAGACTGAAGATCAAGGTTTCGGTTTTCAGTCATGGCTTCCACTTTATTTGTTGGGAATTTATTATTTACTACTAATGCAATATTTTCCATTTCTAAAAGTAATTAAGATCTCTGATATTTTGAAATAAGACAAATTCCGCAATGTATTACATTAAAAAAAAATTGTGATAGATGGACAAAATCTCTATTTATATAAGATAATATAACATAGAATTTTGAGAAATACTCTATAGTAGAGACAAACGATCTATAGGCAGTCATTTGAATGCCTGATTTGCAAAAATATTTTTTAAACAGTTCATAATAAATTAATGTTTTGTTATTCATTTCTAATTTTATTGTCCTATTTTGTCTATATATGTACAATAGTTTCGTCGATATTAATCCTAATTAAAATAATTTAATTAAAAAAAAAATGGATAACTTAAAAACTTTTCTTAAATTAAACAAACATAGCTTGCTAGAATTCTTACTGGCAGGCATAAGGGAAGGGAGAGGGTGGCTGGCTGTCTGTCTTTCTCTCTCTCTCTCTTCCTCTCTCCTGTTAACGATGCCATATTATATTTTATTGTTTTTAAATTCAATGATTGTTTTGAAGCAAGTTTCCTTGATAGTAAAATGTCTGATGTGACTGGGATGCTGAGAACAGATACTACACTTTGAAATATTTAGTTGCAGAAAATATTTAAAAAAAATACATTTAAAACAAATTAGGCACAAGTCCATCAAAAGTGTGGAGAAAAAGGGGGGTGTTGTTCATCCTTGGTCTAAAATGATAAAAATGTCTTAACTAGAATCATCTGTCACCACAATACCACATTTACTCTAAGGACCGTCCTACTTAAGATATTCCAAAATTTGTTGGAAATTTTATTTTACAAAATTATATTTATGTACAAAAATTCATTGAAATAACACAGTGGAGGTGGGTGTGAACCAAGAAACTACACTTTGATCATAGCCAAAGAACTAAAAAAAATGCTTGTATGACTAAGCATTTTTTAATGAACGAAAAAAAAAAATACTTGTAATTTAATCTATTATGTATCTTTTCATGGGTGTGTGTTGTGTAGTATCGGTTCTCTTATCATAAGACTATATTCTTTTTTGGGGGGTGGTGTAGTATATTTTCTATTTCTATGATACTATTTAATTAAAGTTATTAACATTTAAAAAAGTATATTAAAATTATTTCAAGACGAGTTGTACCTAGCCAGTGTTGCCCGGGAGTCTTACTTTTTGCTTCGTTTTGCATTTTTTTTTTTTTAGTTTTGAAATAGGATTTTGAAAGTTAATTTAATTATTGATACTTCCCAATTCATACAAGACATTGGACGGATGATAGTCGCTTGTAGGAAGGACCCCCCAAGAGACCATTTGAATGTTCCAGCACATCTCCCTATCTATCATCCAGGGCAATGCGATATTCATGACGTCATTCCCTAATATTTTTAGGAGAGTAGAAAGTGGACCTTGGGTTTACTTTCGTCAGTCTCGTAACTCTCGCTTCCCTTATTTTGTCCTTTAGTCTTCACATTTCATGAGCGATGTTTCTGACAAAGGGGGAATCTATCCATATAACTCATCATTCGCTAGTTTTTGATCTTGAAGTAGTTTTTATTTATTTATTTATTTTTTTATAGTTCCTTACATCAAGTGGCTTCATGCCTTGTCTGGAGCGACTTCCATAAAAAAAAATACTTGCAGGCATTACCTTATTTTATGGGGAGATCCTCCCAGGTATTACCTTCTCTATTTTTGAGGGAGTATTGTAGTATCTGTTCTGTTGTCATATCATTCAACCAGGCTTTACCTCCTCCTTTGAGGAGTAGTGTAGTACATGTTTGTGATATCATCCTCTTAGTCATTACCCTCTCCTTTGGGGGTCGGTGTATGTAGTTCGTTCATGATATCATCCTCTCAGCCTAGCAAAAATATGCGCCCGGAGGAGGCATATTTTTGCATATATATGGAAATGAAATGATGATCATATGTAAACACGGCACATTACATTTCATTTAAAAATAGCAATCATTAGATAAACTGACCCACTTCAAAAGAAAGAAAACTACTCATTTGTCAAAAAAGGTCAGGTCAATTTGATGCAGGATAGCGAGTTGGAAGGTATAAGGTCTTACTTCTAGAATTCTAAAGGTTTCAACCCCATAAATTCCAAAATATCTGACTCCTTATTTTAGTCTTTCAATATTAAGACTGTTTTAGATTCCCAAAAGATGAAAAAATCTGACTCCTAGCATTCTTTAGAGTCTGACTATAACTCCACAACCTTGGTTTGATGTTGTATTTATATTGGAGACAGGATCCTCCTCTATTTAAAATAAAAAAATTAATATATAAAAAGTAGCAAGTAAAAAAAAAAATAAAAAAAAAATGTCACGTATTCATTTTTTTTATCCAACGTACATACTTAACTCATTTTGGATATGAACATGGTTTTCATTTGAGTGTTCTTAACAAAATTGTTTTATTTCCTATCGATTTTTATGAATTTTAATATTTAATCTGATTGCTATTTTATTTTACGGTGTTATGTAGAGGAAGGGGAGGAGCCCACTCTTACACTGGTAAAAGAAAAATAATTGGATGCCATTGACATACTTTTTTGCCCCTGGTTTTTTGTTTTCGTTGGTGAATACACCTCCATTTGATCAACTGCTCTTTCTTTCAAATTATTGAAATATTATTTATAAAATAAAATTATTTGGTTCAATTAATAATTTCAAGACCAAACGTGTTCAAAAGTGATTTTAAAGCCTTTAAATTTTAAATTCATTAGATGTACAAGTGTTCAAGACAAATTTGACACATTTGTGAAAAGAAAAAAAGTTATGTCTTGGTCAATAATTAATGTATTCTCAAATTTCAAAGTGCATCTTTTGTTGAATACAGCTCACTCAAAGAAGCCTCCCTGAGCATCCAGTGCGACCTCCAAGTGGGACAAGAACCTGGAGCATGCTGCCTTCATGGTGCCTGTTGAGAGATGCCTAAACACCGGTTTGATCTTGGCAATCAGTTCGTCCTTGGTGTTACAGACAGTACGGTTTGTGTCTTTCTCAACTGCGCTCCACACATAATAGCTCATGGGAGATCAGATGTTGGAACTGAATTTATGGAAGTTCTCAGCCACTTCTGAGTTTTTCCCGGAGGTGTGACAGGGAGCTTAGTCCTGCTGTCATACATATGGTCGTCTCACAGCCATCTTCTCCAACCAGTGCTTTTACTCATAGTCCACAGATATTGCTTAACCTTTATGATTTATCTGCATATTACAGATTTGAAGTTGGCTTCCACTTGTGACCTTGACTTTCGTGATGGTCCAGCCAGAAGCAACCCCTATGTATGGGAATAAAATATATATTAAATTAAAATCGTTTTTCATATCTTTCCTCCCGAATGAAGAATTGAGAAAAATATCGTTAACCTCTAGTTGCCGAAGGTGGACAACAACATAACTCATATTGTGTTAGACATTATTAATTTTCACCAGTAAGACCATTAAATTCCACTTCCAACGAGCCCTCAACCACTCCCAGGCGATACATTTTAGCTGAGATATGAATTTTTTTTTTCTTTCTCTATTTTCGGTAATAATGGCCATCAGCATTTATTTCCAGGTACTACTTATGTTGCGAGTGAAACCTTGTGCCATAATTCGTTGTTTCAATGACGTCACTACACGAGCATCAAGTGCCTGTAAAGAAAACAAGATTTTTCATGCGACTTTCTAACTGGACACCCTATTTTTATTAGTGTTATGGCCTGGTTTTTCTGTTGAACTCAAAGTATATGACTGGTGTGATAAAAATGATATTGAAAACAGAATTACAATAACTCTTGTACAATCTACTTCTGGTATGGGAAAGTTGTATGTTTTTAAAGATTTGAGAACTTTTTTTATAGATTTTTAACATCTCTATATTCATAAAATTATGAGACAACTTTATGAGTGTGTATTTCTTGCATCAGAATAACTTTGATTATTTTTTCTTTTTATTTATTTAATCAAATATTTATTGAAAAAAAAAATGCAATAGCATAAAAAGGCAAAAGTATTAACAAAATAATTTGAATACGAAATTAAATCCATTAGAATGCATTTGCAATTTTTGTAAACAAGTTAGCCATTTTAATCTTTTCTTCATAGTTACAAAAAAAATGTATTACGTTGTGACTTTTCAAAATGAAAAAAAAATGGAAGCATTTTGCTGGCTTAAAAATTCTTAGCAAATCCTCATATGTTAATATTTTAAAGTTTGGGAAGCTATTTACATCCAATAATTATATAGAGATTAAAACATTATCTTAACAAAATTAGTTAGTTTTATAACAATACTAGCGGGGCTACCCGGTGTTGCTCGGGGTCATAAAAACACATAATTGAAGAAAAATCGCGTGTGTAACATCTTCATATTCAAACTTCTATTTCTCTCCCTCTCTCTATAGCCGTCTCTTTATCTTTCTACCTTTCTCTTCCCTGGTCGCCCCATTTAACTTTCAAACTCCTATTTAAAAAATAATTTGGTTAAAAAGACATACAACATAGTTATAAGATTAAAAGTAAAAAAATAAATTTAAAAAAAAAAGGTGAAAGAAAACTGAAAGTAAAAGTACTCCCAGTCAACGCCGGGTAGGCACAGCTAGTTATTATTAATAAAACATCTGTTAACTATTTTTTATTTGTTATAAAGTTCTTGTATATTTCGTAAATGATTCAATTGAAATTCACATTTTCTTTTTGTTAACACCTTTTTTTTATCTGTGTTAAAGTCTAAATCGTTGAATTTATTTTTATTATGAGAATTTTTGTCTTTTCATTTAATCGGTTTAATAACTGGAATCAATACAACATTTTGATGCTGTTTTAAATTATTCAGTATGGCAATGTCACAGCTGGGTTTATCCCATTTCCACCCTGGAATAATTTTAGTACAAATATTCAAGTCTTATAAGTATATAGTTTTTTTTATTATATGGCTTAGTTGTGTGCAATAAAATCTATTTGGATAACTCTTATTTTAGGTTATAAATTGAATTTGTGTTATAACTTAAAAACAATTGTAAGCATACATAGAAATAAATGATTTGTTATATGGTTAGGGTGGAGCTAAATAGATTGCTACCATCAAAATTTTATATTGCCACCTACATTGATTTATTGAAAAATTAAAATTTTATAATAACATATGACTTAAATAATTTAATCTTTCTCCATTACTCCTGAACTCTGGCCAGGTCTAATACTAAACCAGCAGTGATAATAATGGCAGTATAAATCTACGTATTTGGACTTAAAACAGCATTCACCCAGAGTGGGTTGAACTGGTTCCATCCATCCATACCACTGCGTCCCTCACAAAGGTTCACCGATCCTGATAATTTCAAGTCACCGATTGGGTGATCTCTAGCCACTCGCTGTTTCAACAGCAAACTTAATAGATACGGGAGCCCCATAGTATAAATATAAATTATAGATTTAAATAACTTCTGCTAAGACAGACCTCTGTAGAGAGGAGGGTTAAGAAGTCAGTATGCAAAAAGGAAGAAGTGAAAAAAAACTAGGATAGGACATTGAGAGCATACATATGCCATTCTCACTGTTGGTCTAACGAAAACGGGATTTACCTCCCTTGAACCATTTCGGGAGTTAAGAGTTATCGCTCTTGGAAAAGGAGTATACCCGGAGAGAAAGTAAACACAGATCACAGTTTCAGACTGTTAATATGTCAATCGCATCCAGCGGCAAATTAATTCATTAATTCATTAATTCATTCTGTGTTCAGTTTTAATAAATCTGTTTAACGTTTATCTTGATAGTTCATCCATTTTATTTACAAGTTATTATTTATTATAACCTAAATTACGAGGTTATAAAAGTTTACTATTAGACTGAGTCAGTGTTCAGGAGAGCTTTTCCCTTAAAAGATCTGCAGTTCCAGGGTCTTTTGGTCAAACATAGAATTGCAATATATATAAAACAAAAATTTGATCATTCAAACATTGTACACATTATTTGAAAATAAAATCGATGTAATTTAATTTCTCAAGTCGAGAGATTTTTGAGTTGGATGGTTTTCTGCAAGTGTAGTATCAAAGTTACACTTACCAGCATAAGGGCTCCAACTGCCATTGACAGACACTTCTGCTTGAATGAAGCAATATTTTTTATACTAGAATGCCCACTCACAAACTAGCAACCAATCAGAATCCAGAGAATAGAATTGCCCATCTAAGCAGGATAGAACATCCCAGCCTACTTATATACTAACTCTCTAGCTGCTGGTTTCTGTTTAGTTTTAGCTCAATTGATCAAACGGCTGAACACTGGCTACTAAATTCAGTACTAGTTTCATCATATCTAGCTTCAAATTTGATTGACATTTCGAACTGGCTTTTTTTGTAATGTTAATTCTGTTTCTGAATGTTGTCAAAATAAACTATTTTATTGAATACATGTGTTGAATATTCATTGAAAGTATTAAACTCTTTGAAGTTAAGTGTAGAGATAGATTCCAGTTTATTTTAGTAGCTCAATTAGCCACTAAATCATGACCGTTCAAAGTTTGTTGGAAATGAGAAAATTTGCAGTCTTGTGTGCGATTGGTCCATAAACCAATTTTCACTGTATAACTAGAAATGCAGACTTCGAACAAGTAAAACATCCTTACAAATGTAATGTCATCTTGTGATGAATGTAAATTAATCATAATGGAAGATCAAACCAACCATTGGGCAAAATCCCCATTACCCCATGGTAAAAAAAAATGTGCAAAAATGACACGGAAGTGCAACTTTAACTGCTCAGCCTAGTTTAGAGTGCAAAAAGGTAAATTTCAACTTGTGATATCTCGTTTATTTTTTGGGTTATTTTGATAAAATTTAAATGTTAACAAAATGTAATCTTTTCTCTTTATGAATGTATTTTGTCTTTTGTGTCAGTAATAACTGTTTTTCCTGGCCAGGCTACTTTAAGTTAGTTTACTATTTTCGTTGATAGATTTGTTTTTTCATGTTGGTGATTTTCAAATTTGGTGCACATGATATTCTCTATCTCTATACATATAAATATAGTTAAATCATAATAAAAAGGACACTCATCAATATAGTGAGCTTAATACATGATTTTTTAGTTGTTTTTTCCATGTTGAGGACTTAGTGAATAAAATTTTTGTCCTGTTATCAAATTGTGTTTTTACATGGTCCAAATCGGAGTTAATTTTTTTATTTTTTTACCATTAAAAGAAAAAAATCTAACTTGATCTCTAATTTCCAATACATAGTGCACGGGTCTAACCTTGAGTACCCAGCTGTAATGAAGAAACTCTTCTGTTATTGTTATATTTTTATAAGAACAAAGTGTTACTTGTTTCAGTACCCTGACATGTGGTAATATGTAACAAGGAATTCTTTTATAATGAAAAGGTGAGGAATCAGTTGAAAAAAATTGTTACATCTGATGCTTACACGTTGTTATCGGTTTAATAACAACTCAAAAATGAAGAAAGGATGAAGTAAAACCTTTAACAAAAACACTGATGAAATGTAGAAACCGCTGAACGCGAGACGTTTAATCTGATCGTGAGGGCCGTTGTGTTTACTTTTCAACTGTCCTGGCAGACGATTCTTTTATCCATGGGCAATAACTTTCTTTTGGTCCAAGGGAAATAACTATTTTGTTTTGTTAGGTTGCCCTAATATCTCCCCGTTTTTGTCTTTAACTGTACCGAGTGCACTTGGGGTTAACTTGGAGGTGCTTTACTCGAGTGCGACTGCGCTTTAGCTAACTACTGTGAGGTCTTTCATAATTCCCATTTGTATTTGTCTGCATGGGAGGTGATGGAGATGACAGTTCGAATGTGTCCATTAATAGCTCGAACAGAATGGTTGTTCTGTTGTCAACTAGGTTGTCTCCAGTGTATCTGGGACATAACTGGTTTTTGTGCCATGCCCAGAATTGATTCCTGACTTGAAAATCATACAGGAATAATCAATTTATTTTGTGAATGATGCCCGGGTACCCAGTTTGGCTTGCCAGGTCTGTAATTCCGAGCAAACTCTGATGTGCCAACTGAAAATGCTTTTGTTTTGTTAGGGCTTGGTTGTTGCTTTTGTCACTTGGGCCGTAAAGCGTCCAGTGTGGTACAGAGTTTTCGTTCCATGAGTGTCTCTACTGGTGACAGACCATTCTTCACAGCACCATTTGGTGTTATTCGATACGAAAGGAGGAAAACATGTTTCTCCTCTGTTGTTCCCTCTCCCCTTGTTTTGAGTAGTGCCCGTTTGAATGTGTCTACAAACCTTTCGGCTTGTCGATTGGATTGACGATGATAGGGTAGCAAAACTTCTGGCTATTTGGAATGGGCATCCACAACCAGCAGAAAACTAAGGCCATTGATAGGGCCAGCAAAGTCTACATGTATTCTGGACTATGGTCGCTCTGGGTATGTCCAACGAGAAGCAACAATCTGAGATGGATCCTTCTGTGCTTCCAGACACTGGATACAACGTTTGACAGTAAGCTTAATGTCTATGTTAGGCCAATAGACCACACTGCGGGCTAGTGATTTCATTTGATTAATGCCTGGATGCCCCGAATGTAGTTGTTTAAGGACTGCTGTTTGAGCTTAGTGGGAACAGCAACACGATCTGCAAACATAAAACACCCATCAATGACAGAAAGAGAGCCATTTCGGCGTTTAAACAGTTGGAGGTCTCCTGTGAGGTTAAGAGGCTATAAATGTTGGAGAAATCTGCACACTTTTTTGTATCATTGGATCTTGTTTTGTTTCTCGCTTTGTATCAATCCTTGTCACTGTAATTGTCCGGATACAATCTGAGCGTGCGTTGAAACTCGTCCTCTATTCTGATGGCAGCGTTGTTGTCTGGAACTGATTGTGTACTGATGAGTCGTGACAAGGCATCAGCTTGGCTGAATTCTGTTGTCCGGCGGTACTATATATCGAAATCGTACCCCAGTAGAATGATTACCCACCATTGCAATCGACTGGCTGAATATACTGGAATACCTTTATTGAGCCAAATATTGAAAGTAGTGGCTTGTGGTCTGTCAGAAGTGTTAAGTGACACCCGAACAACATCTTATGGAATTTCTTCACGGCAAAAAATCAGTGCCAGTGCTTCTTTTTCCACTTGACTGTAATTGCGGTCAGCGGGTGTCAGGGATCAGGCTGCATGCATAATAGCTTTCTCAGTTCCATCTGTGAATATTTGCGAGATCACTGCTCCTATGCCATGATTTAATACATCCGCTGCCATGACTATTTTCAACTCTAGACTTTGTAGCACTAATAGTTCACAACTTCCCAAGGTCAAAAGTCACTCGAAAATAAGGGTTAATGTGATTGTGAGTTAGATGATGAAACAGTACTATGGAGAGATTGAGAACGATGCCCTAAATGGCCAAAGTTTGATTCCTTCAGGGGATGGCTTGACAGGTATTTGTTCATATTTGATTTAAAGTAGCAATACACATAAAAAAAAATTAAATTGCTTAAAATATCTCAATAATTACATCTATAGAAAGAGCTTGATGATCTAAGAAAGAATCTTTAAAATTTTTAAAAAATCTGACTAAAAATAAGGAAGTTATGACTATTTTTGTGTCTTGCGCTATTGGATATTTTCCCCTCTTTCGTTTCGTCACATTTTTTACACTAATTTTTCAGTAAAAATGTTATATATTTGTTAAAACACAAGATTAAGTAATGGAATTTACCAAATAAGTCTATTTTTTGTACAAAGAATCAGAATATGAAAATCTCTAGAAATTAATAGTTTCCAAGTAATATGCAGTAAATGCACATAAGTATGCTGCAATATCTTTAAAAAATACCATGTATCCATTTAAAAAAAAGAAGTTAGAGAACTCAAAGTTGAATTGTAATACATTTTATGTACAAGAAACTAAAATCTAATACCAGGACTGTTTAAAAATGAATGTTGCAAGATTTCTTTAGCATTATTGTAGATTAACACCTTCCGCTAAATCACCACCTTGCCTCCCCAAAATATGAGATTCTACTTTTTTTTTTTTTTAAGGCAATTACATGTTAACACCCTGAAAAACTTGGCAGAAAGAAAAAAAAAAACAATTTTAGAGTTTAAAGTAGGGATTACTTTCACACATAAATTTAATGTAAAATAATACCCCATTTCAGGACCATTCTAGCGTTTTAGGGCAGGTAATCATTTTTTCTATGAGAGATAAATCCTTGTGCGTTTTTCTTTTGTTTTGTCTTTCTTTTTTCTTTTTCCATATTTTTAGACGATTATGTGTAGTTTTAAGAGAGTCTTTGTTGGATGAGGGGGGGGGGCTTACCACTTGGACTTCGGGTTAGTGGTAGGGCTAGGGGCAATTAAGTGTGAACACCTGAAAACTTAGTAGCCCCCCCCCCCACACCCGAATTAATTTAGAATTTAGAGTGAGGGATTAGTTTCACATAAATTTAATGTAGAATAATTCACCAATTCCGGGCCATTCTAGCGTTTTAGGGAAATTAATCAATTTGTTTCTATGGGAGTTTTTTTTTTAGGGGTGGCTTGTCACTCAGATTTAAGGTTAATGGTACGACACGTTCAAGAGAAGGCATTTTTAGGAGGTTGGCTTGCCACTCGAACCTAGAGTTAGTGATAGAGTAATTATTTATTTTATATCAAGTTTTCAGCTTGAAAAAATATTTTTAAAATTGCACTAAAAGGCAAGAATGACCGGGAAATGGGAGATCATTTTGCATTAAATTTATATGCGAAACTGATCCCCCACGCTAAATTATTTTTTGTTTTTCTTTTTTTCCGCCAAGACTTTTAGGGTGTTCACACGTAATCGCCTAAAAAAGTAGAATCTTATTTATTTTTTTAATTGGCGACTAAAAAGTCATTATTACTAGAAGTTCGAAAGTTGAGTAAAAACCAGTATTTTTTTAAGTATTTTTTTATAAAAGAACCACAAACAGCATTAACTTTTTTAAGCACAAAAAGTATTTTTGTCTTTTTTTTTCTTCAAAAGAAGTTCGTAAACGAGCTTTACAAAGTTAGTTTATAGTTAGCTGCTGCTGCTGCTGATTGATTGTTATATCAGCAATACTAGCAGCCATTGTTGACTTTCGCTAAAAAATGGACAATATTTTTTCGGATAAGGTAATTTAAAATTATTACTACCGAAAGACAAAACAATATACAATTATAATTTTAATGCATAAAAAAAGATAAAATATTGATTTGTTTACTAGTTGGGGTACGAACAATAGTTAAAAAAAATGTTCAATACACGTCATGTTGAAGGTTTATTTTTAAGATTACAAACAAATTAATTTTTCAATAATTGAAATTGATATTTTTCCTGATTGTTTTCCAAATTTCTTAAAGACGACTGGTACGATATTTTTAAAGAGGGGGGGGGGGGGGTAAAAAAAAACAAAAAACTGACATGAATGGCCAAAAATGACTTTAACATTTTTATGACTTGCTGAAAACTCTCAAAATATATGTAGATTATTATTTATTCATGCATATGAAAGGATATTCATTTCCGAACAAAATGATGGTATTTTGACGACTTAAAGTGCTTTGGTTTGTAAAATATGACTATTTTAGTAGAACTACCTTGAAATCCGTGATTATCCAAACTGTTTTATGGTCGATGGGTATTGCTACTTAAAGCTGACCATGTTGTAGTCTATAGGAAAGCAGTTTCATGGTAATGAGTTTCACAGTTGGGAAGTTCTTAGAGACTCTGGTCATGGAAATACTGTTTGGCTTTAGGTACACAGAGGAAGAAAGGAAAGTTCCTTGCCATGTTTGTTGAAAAACGAGTTCTTGCTGTGAAGGGGGGGGGGGGATCAACCACTGATTGGAGCTCGGTCGATCACCTATCCTGGAAATAAAGATAGAGAAAAACTTGCAATGTAATGTAAAGAATAGATGTTATATTTGATCTGTGTTTGAATAAAAATGCTGTGATATGAGGAATCTTTTTTTCTGTAGAAAAGAATAGAATTGTAACAAATTGAACAAAGCAAGGTTATCTTTCACCCCTTTTTATGCCCCCCCCCCCCCATTTTGTAAACCAAATTTATGCGTTGATTAGGAGGTTAAGTAGATACTGACTACTTACAAACTTTGAACCATTGAGAAATCATTGACTTTAATTCTAGGACTTCCTGATCTTTCTGCTTAAGTATATGTATTTCATACTTTTGTGTGAAAGATTGGGATTATCTATATCCGGTAAGCATGCATTTATGAAAATCAGACTTACCCTATAATCTTGTACATCTCCTCAGCACTCTTGAACTCAACTCTAATTAATAGTAAACCATCACTGATTATTGTTTATCTGTCTTATATGTTTTGGAATTTTTGAGATGAAGATTATTAATTTGTACTAGCGGGATCCGTGTAAATTACACGAAATGATGTTTTCAATACTAATTATCTTGTTCTTATAAAAGTGGTTTTGTGTCCGTCCGTCAGACTTTTTTTCTCAATTTGATCGATCGACTAATTGTGATTTCAACCACTAAACCTTACTTTGTAAATGCTTTGGATTAAATTAAATTTGGCTCCAATTCATGAGTAGCATACAAAGATTCGGAAGGTCGTTGCTTTTTTTGATGTAAGCATGACACACAAAATAACACACATACTATCGTATTAATATATGCCTTCCCGGTCGTCCCCTCCATACCTCCCTCCCCCCTTCGATGTAGAAAAAAAAATCTTAGAGGTTGGTTGGGATCAAACTATAAACCAGTCGGGCCGACGTAAAAAACCGACGTCGCTAACCGTTGCGCCAAAGGGAAATACTTGAAAATATTATGAAAATTAGGTGACTTGAATGCGCAGAACTTTTGATGCAAGCGTGACACGAACACACACGCTATCGTATTAATATATAGATTATTTAGATGTTATTCTCACAATGTTCAATGTTTTGGCCGATATAACCTCCAGCCTTCTTCATGTGTGTCTTGCCCAACTCTGAAACCTGTACAGAATTTCAAACTGATTTATCTTGTTCCGTCAGCCGTGACTGGGTAAAAGTCTTAAGTAGTTCTTAATTATATTCCTAGTATCACCTGTACTGAGGATTGAACCTTCAACCTCTAAAAACTGATGATTACTTAGCACTTTATCCATTGCACCACGTGTTCCCGAGTTCGACAAAAGTCACCTGAAGGTCAGAGGTTACATCGGCCGAAACGTTGTGAGAATAACATTGAAGATGACACAACTAGTTTGAATAATACAAACTGTCCTATCATACTCTTATTCACTCATTTCTTTTCACATTGTTTTTTGTTTTATTCCTTCTGCTGCTGCCGGCATATTCTTGACACCAACTATCCCCCCACCCGCCCACCACCACCACACTTTTCTTCTATTTGACTTTATAATAGGGGTGTGACGTAATGGGTGAAAATTTCAGATTCATGCGAGTAGTATTTTTTGGTGTTCATTTATACATAAATAACACTAAACAATTTGAAAATTTTGCAAAATTCAGAAGGTGCAGGCCAAAAATAGCCGTTAGGGCTCAATGGGACTCAAAATCCATCATTTTTCGGTGAAAAAGTGGTTTCATGCGACATTGCAGGTCCTAAAACACCCTCAAAAGCTATGAATGGATATAGATGGTTAAATCTGATATAGTACTTTAATTTAGGACCATTTTCAGGCTGTGAAAGGGTTTTCATGAATGTAAAATAGCCAAAAACTAGTGGCCTGCACCTTCTGAATTTTGCAAAATTTTCAAAATGTTTGATTGTTTAGTGTTATTTATGTATAAATGAACACAAAAAAATACTACTCGCATGAATCTGAAATTTTCACCCATTACGTCCCACCCCTATTTATAATGCATTTACATATGTAATGCCACTTATATAAATCTATATTTTATGTTTGCCACTGATTCCTCATTAGACGAGGCTAGAGTCCAGAAGAGATTGTGAAAAAGTGTGTGTGTATATATAAATAATTTTTATCTTATATATTTGCTATCTGTAACTATAAAAAGTCTAATTTTCATAAATAAATGCTTATATTGTAGTAGTCGGGTTGATATTGATGTTTAAAATTTTCTCTTCGTTCAAAGTACAAACAATAATTTATCGTCATGTCTCAGTTATTTTCTGAAAAGTTCACATAGAACGAAGTAGTGTTCTGTCTTTTATTAACTTGTGTACAAAATTGTATGATTTTAAGATGTCCTAGTTGTTCCATTTTTACATATCGATAAACAACCTTGATGATATATATAGCTGGGATATTATTGATCCAAAAAGATGTGTGTCTGCTAGCTACTTCTATGCTACTAGACCTAGAAACGTGAAATTTGATAGGTAAGATGGGGTGGGTGGGTGGTCTCATTCCTGTGTGGTTGGGTCATAAGTCTGGGTAAGGGCTTCACCCAATGGGAGGGGGGAGTCCTCAATATGCATTTTAAGTAAACTTCAGAACCATCAGGCAGATTCTTAGGAGATTTAGAAACCGGAATCTATGTATCAGCATGTGTAAAATTGGTTATATACGGTTAACATTTTTTTCTTATAAAGGGATCTGTACTAAAACCTAACCCTTGCATCAAAACTTTATCTCGAATTTTAATACACTTTAAACTAGTGTTGTAGAGTGAAGGTATAGAGTACGGCTCCTAGGATTCCAAAAATTTTGACTTTGACAATTCCAAAATATCTGATTGGAAGACATTAAAATGTCTGTTGATTCTTTGGAGATTAAACTTTGATTCTTAGCATTCTTATGGAGTCTCACTCTGAATCCTTCAAAAACCTCCGACTCCCTAATTAAACTTCCAGGCGAATCATAAAAATCTGTGGATCCACAAAATTTGGGCATATTTGAATCATTTTAACCCATAAATGCTTTATTTTTTATATTTGGTTTGAAAAAAAAAATCATCAAAGATACTCCATTATGGGATCTTAATTAAATGCTTTTTGTTTCAAATATGACACATTTCAACAAAATGCCTATTTAATATAATATTCCAACGAAAATGTGTCAAACTGCAACTTGTTTCACATCTGCAACGAGAGTGTTGGCAAGTGTGAGTAGGTATTAGTATGATGTTGCATCGGCACACCCGCTAAATAGGTAATGAGTATCTTTGATACTGGGATACATGCCTCAGGCGAAGTTCATAATACACCTTTCTATAAGGGTCAAATCTTAAATACTGCTAAAGAATAACAAAAATATATACTGGTATGATTGCTGAGGAACTTGCATGACTGAACTTATGGGTTCAGAAAAGTTTTATTTTTGTCTAGTTAAACATCATTATGGGATCTTAATTCTTAAATGCTTTTTGTTTCAATATGACACATTTCAACAAAATGCCTATTTAATATAATATTCAACGAAAATGTGTCAAACTGCAACTTGTTTCACATCTGCAACGAGAGTGTTGGCAAGTGTGAGTAGGTATTAGTATGATGTTGCATCGGCACACCCGCTAAATAGGTAATATGTTTAAACTAGACAAAAATAAAACTTTTCTGAACCCATAAGTTCCTCAGCAATCATACCAGTATATATTTTTGTTATTCTTTAGCAGTATTTTAGATTTGACCCTTATAGAAAGGTGTATTATGAACTTCGCCTGAAGCATGTATCCCAGCTAGTATTTTTAAATTGAGCACTATTATGAAGAATATATTTTGTTGTTTTTTAATTGTATATCCTTAATATTTTACGTTCTTAACATACTTTTTTATCATTGCTTTTAATTGACAAAGAGAAAAAGTTGGCTTGTTTGCGATCATTCGTTTCCTAAGATTTAAACATAATAGCCAAAGACTACTTGTATTAATGGGTACATAAATACCAAGCAGCAGCAGCACTACCTACACCACCCTCACTATTATGGACCACTCCCATGTCTGCTGTTCTAGTATCTGCCTCCTATTTAGAGGCCATATACTTGGTGTCATTGTATGTAAGAATCTCTCCCTGTAGGCTGGCACCATAGAAATAATAGGTTAACTTGAGGAAATTGGAATTCCTATCAAGGGCTTTAAAGTACCCTAATCTAGCCCCAGCTTCTTGCTCATCAAAGATCCCCACCCCCCTTTTAATAAAGGAAAATAATTTATATTTTAAGTATAGCTGACCTTTATCCCTATGCACATCATGAGTAATATGATATATGTAAAATAGGAAAGGGAAAATATCTAGGATTTACTAATGAAATTTCTTTGTCACCCTATTTTGTTATTCAATATATATTTTAATAGTACCAGTAATTTTAGGAAGGTTGACAAACACCTCACTGTTTTTTTTCTTTCTGGCTCTCTCTCTCTCTGGCTCTCTCTCTCTCTCTCTCTCTGGCTCTCTCTCTCTGGCTCTCTCTCTCTGGCTCTCTCTCTCTCTGGCTCTCTCTCTCTCTGGCTCTCTGGCTCTCTCTGGCTCTCTCTCTCTCTGGCTCTCTCTCTCTCTGGCTCTCTCTCTCTCTGGCTCTCTCTCTCTCTCTGGCTCTCTCTCTCTCTCTGGCTCTCTCTCTCTCTCTGGCTCTCTCTCTCTCTCTGGCTCTCTCTCTCTCTCTGGCTCTCTCTCTCTCTCTGGCTCTCTCTCTCTCTCTGGCTCTCTCTCTCTCTCTCTGGTTCTCTCTCTCTCTCTCTGGCTCTCTCTCTCTCTCTGGCTCTCTCTCTCTCTCTGGCTCTCTCTCCTCTCTGGCTCTCTCTCTCTCTGGCTCTCTCTCTCTCTGGCTCTCTCTCTCTCTGGCTCTCTCTCTCTC
>OY744527.1:77620571-77693071 GCA_963556195.1 Sepiola atlantica
TTTGTCTTAAAAAGATTGACTTCTGAAGAAACACTGAAATAACCATTTTTCTTTTATATTTTTTTCTGTCTCAATTAGATCTCTTATAAGAAATGAAAGACACAGTTAATCCTAAAAAAAACCCTCAAAATTAAATATTCAAAAACAAGTAAAAAAAAAATGTAAATAGACTTAGTCATTTTATTGTGATTTATGCAGGATAGAGAATGCTTCTTTATCAAATTCATTAGAATGCCCATTCTATAAAAAATGGAAAAATATTACATTTTTCAAACAAATCCATTAAGATTCAAGAAATAGACATTTTATCACGGATCAAATTTAAATTAAGACAATGAACTACTTGCATCATCATCATAATGGTCGTTTATTGTTTGTTTACTTTGAGTGACCACAAACATTTGCACATTTTATTTATTTAGACACACACACACACATACATATATATATGTTAGTTTTTCCCTCTATATTATTGCTTTGTAGCATTCATAACAAAAGCTAAATATAGAAATATTTTGTTAGTGAGATATGGCACTTATTTGTCCTGTTAGAAGTTTAAAAAAATTTTTTTTTTTACTTTTATCTATTTCTTAGATATTATATTTTATCCTCTTAATATTTTTTTTTTTCTTTTCATGAATAAAGAAATTGGCTCTTTGCTCCCTATTTCATATGTACTCTTCCTCACCTCACTTACACAGGAACCAAAATGTAATAAGATACATTCCTACCCAGAAAATAATGGAAATAGTGCGTTCGCTCACTTAAGATATATCACACTGCCAATTGCCGAATATATTAGGAAAGAAATGTAAAAAGAAAAATCTTCAACAGTACAGGTTTCGTATATAAATTAATAAACAGCCCTCAAATTTTTTTCTTTTCAAAAGACAAAATTCAAACTACAACATTATAACTGTTATTCAAGTCTATTTACATTGTCAGATTTCTTTTTCTTTCACTTGGTATCAATGAAATACTTTGGTTTCTTTGGGTAGGTAGAAAATATTGTCATGGCCACCTTCCTGTTTCACATGCTTTTACATTTCTTCTTAATCAAACAATTATCTTCTATGGCACTACTTCTTTGGAATACATATTCAACACTGTACAGATTTCACTGTTTAAAGCAGTTATCATCTGTCTTCTCCGGTCTGGCCGTCACCACCACCACCACGGTTTTACATGCTGACATGCGTTGGATGGCTGAGAAATTGACTTTCAAAGTAACCTATTTCTGGCCATGTTTTTATTTGTCCCTCTTTCTCTCAAACCCATTTTTATCACCTCCTCCCATGTTTTCCTTGGCCTTCCTCTGTGAACTGAATCTGAATGGTACATAAAACAATAAGTAAATTTGATGTTAAATATTTTCAGAATAAAAATGATACTTTACACAATGTTTCACATTTCTAGCTATACCATCCATTTTGTTGACTATCATTTTTCTTTCTCTTGATGTTTTATATTATTATTAAAGAAACTTAAAAATTCAAATTTCTACTCAGAAACAATGATGACATAAATACAGGGTGGGCCAAAATAAGGGTCCTATCTTTAAATTTGAATAACTTGAATTTGAATAACTTCCACAAAATAAAAGTTAAACTCACCAAACTTTTTGTGTGTGTAGACTGACCCTTCCGAGATTTTTTGAAATAAACTAAACAAATTTTAGCCGAAAAACACTTAAAACTTACAAAAACTAAAGTATTGTTTTTTACACTGTTTTGAGTTTTTTAAGCAAAAATAATGTTTTCTAAATGAGGTACGTTCCTTAGGGCTAATACGGCTCATGCTTGCTTCGGAAGGGGTCCTTTACTTATTCTAAAAAAAAAAAAAAAAAATCAATAAATAAAAAAAGTTATGAATTTTAAAAAATAGGACCCTTATTTTTGCCCACCCTGTAGTATTTTTAAATACAAAACCGCCTGCCACCACCAAAACCTGAACATCTATTTGCTCCAGGTGTGCTTGTTTTATTTTCAAAAGTGCGAAACTTTATTTGTACCGATTCCACTACTGATGACACATCGTTCACAAATGCCGAAATGCAAGAGAATTCTTGTGGAACTATTTTGATTTTCAAGCTTTTTGTCTTTATCACTTTTGTAAGATATGTTGGTATTAGTTTTACAAATAGATTCTGAAAGAATTTCCATTTACCCCGTGCCATTGCTTTTGTACCCTCATTTTTTTTTTTTTTTGGGGGGGGGGGGGAGGGGGTGTTGGTGCAAGAAGGTTATTTCTGCTTGCCTTTCTCTGAACTTAAATCCATTTGTGTATATGTCTCATTATTTTAAATTATGCTAAATTAATCCAACCACAGTCTGAGTAGGTGTTGTTCATACCAGTTAAGGATACGTCCTCAACAATCAGTCCGGCAGTCTGGATCACTTTTGTAGGTGATGACTTTATTTCTGTTGAGTTAAGGTATGGTTCTGTGCATTTCCAGGAGGTCCACCCTCCTAGGCTTTACCATCTCTGTTTGAGAATGGGGTTAGTTTATTGCTAATCGCCTGAAGTGCTCCTACTTGGAAATGCTGATTGGGCTGCTCAGGCATTTTTGTGGGCCAGAGCATACGGTCCTCTTGTGGGCTGGCTTTTCAATCCCCACCATTCGACCTTGTGTCATATCTTCTCACAGTGGGAGGGTGGTAAATACCTACAGTCTTTAGCCTTTTGGTTAGTAGCAAAGTGTAGTATCTGTTCTGATACGGCATTTCATTTCTTTTCTCGGGTAGTGAAGCATAAATCCTCCTAAACTAAGGCAATTTTAATTTTTGCCCACTCCAGAGTGCCTCTTTTTTGGGGAGCTGAATTTTCCCCTACTTTTAAAACGACCTTGTGTTTAACTCTGCTCTTGTGGGGAGACAAGTAAATAGGGACTTCCGTCATTCTCTCTCGATGTTTTTGTGGTAATCTTTTTTTCTTGTTTTTCAACTAGCATAAGCATTAGATAAGGAATCGAAACTCAAGCAAAATCTGCAGCAGACATAGGTATCTAAGATGCTTGCTTAATATTCTTACCCTGCTCTACGATCATTTTGCCAATGCTGCACAATCCCCGGCTGTTTTCTCATTCTAATGAGACCGCAGGTTGTCATGAGCTCATCCGGTCTGACCAGGGGAGGAGTGTCATTAGTCAGTCTTGAATAAACAGAGAGAAAGAGAAAACAAACAAATATTTGACTACCTTTTATTTTCGCTGTTCTTTTTAATGGTTTTTGTTGCGGCACAAGCGTTTCTTGTCCTCTTTTGTGCATAGAGAAGCGGCTGGCACTTCATTCATGCTGCATAAACACATAGATTCTCTCAGACTTTTTTAGTTACGGAAGACACTCATATTCTTGTATGTTTCTCCAGCATTCTACTAATACTAAACCAGCAATGACAATGGTATATATGTATACAGAAATGAAAGAAGTAAATAGACAGCCCACAAAAATAATTCATACGTGTTTAAAGTTTCCGCTTCCTTCACCGAAAGTTAGCACTCAGGGCCGTACAAAGCAGCATAAAATGTTTGAAACCGACATTTTATACTAATTGACATTTTTTTGTATTTCAGATACCAATGTATCTATCATATCATTATTTACCATTTAAGTATGACACCGGCCAAAATCGCATTAGAATTCTCATAGTTTCAGAGGAGCTGTATTATAGGTTAATATGAAGAGGGACTTAATCAGCATTAAATTGTCGCACAATTTTAGGATTCCAGTTCCCACTGTTAAACAAGTATTGTTCAATTTATAAACGAGAGAAACTAATCGATATTATCTTGCCTAGGTCCATCAGGATCCTCTGACGGCAGTCTTCATTATTAATGATAAGGGTATCTACTATTTACTTCTTTCATATTTGTGTATATCCTCAATGTCCTATCTTAGTCTTTTTCACTTGTTCCTTTTCATACTGTTTCTCTTGGGTTCTATTTTTGGTTGCTTTTTAACACTCAAATATTTTTCTCTGTTTTTCTATCCTGCATTTAAAAAACGCTTAGCATCACTTATTTAAATCTCTATTTTATATTCTATGCCTATACTCCCATTGTCACTGCTAGCCAAGTGTTCAGGAGGTCCATTGTGTTGGAGACTCAAACAAGCATACCCTTGTCTGAACATGCTAAGCTACCGATTAACTGAGCCCCAGTTCTTGCTAATGTCACTTGTAAACTTTCTAGAGCTGTCCTGAACTTTTAAAGATTTGTCTTTGGCTGAAAGTACTGGAATGAGCAATTAGAGATATCTTACACAAAAGGGATAGGATTTCAGTCCCCCCCCCCCCACACACAAAACAAAATAAAATGAAAACAAATACAAAACAGAGGTAGGGAGTTGGGTTGAGGAAATATGACCTCAGTCAGTTTTACCAACCCTGCTAAAATGGCTAACTCTTGACTCTCTGCCTCAAATGAGAATTTTACTGAAAAATAAAAATCTGACATCAAACTCCATATTCCTGCAAAAATTACTGACTCCCTACCCCCCCCCCCCGTCCCCATAAAATTTATTTTGGAGTCATCTAGAGATTTGATACCCTTTGTTTCCAGATTTCACTGAGTTTTTATTTAAAACCTACACCTACAATATGCTGTTGATTTATTTATCTGTTTGTCTGTTCACTTTTAGTCATTAGTTTATCTCTTTGTTCTATTTCTTAACTACATTTATCCCTAAAAAAGGAAATATGATGTATTTCTATTCAACTAATTCTGATATTGCTAATCCATATCTATATACTACTAAATGTATGTTTCTGTGCACACTGGATGACATCATCCACTAAAGCAGATTGAATACATCGGTAAGAGATCTCTTCTAAAAGTAACAAACAAGTAACATCATCTATTTAAACAGAATATAAGATGGCCTGTGACCCTTTGGGGCACTTAGTCATCTGTGGATTGTGATTATATATATATATATATATTGTGAGACAATGAACATAATGCGTGAACAGCGATCTTCCGGGGAGACAGACATAAACAGAGGCTGAAGGGAGTTCTGATAAAGAGGCCTTTGTTAGGATTTGAGACCGACGGTACGATTGTATTTCTGACCTTCTGTAATACTAACATAAATAAATAAATATATAACTCAATGTGTGTGCCCTATAGAAAACAGAATCTACATAAAATCTAAAAGTGTATTTTTATGTAAAATTAACCGGGGAGATGATGGAAGTATTCCCAAATCTCTAAGTGCACCCCGAAGAAGATTATGGAGCATATTTCATGTGTGGGTGGGTGAGTCGAGTTTTTCAGTCATAATTTGGAAAGAAAACACTAATTTCAATGTATTCTTTCCGCTCGGCATTTTCTTTCAAAATTATTTAATGTTTAACTTTTTCTCCGTACTTGGGAGGGTCGTGGTGGTGGTGGCATCAAGAAACTCGGAAAGTAGTGCTCTGGAGGAATTCATAATTTTTCTCGGGGTGGGGGGGGGGGGGTCAAGAGCACTCTAAACAGGAGCAATAAATTTAAGGTTAGTTTTACATTTGGTAAGTGGTATATAGTAATCCAAATGTGCTCAACATCCTAGATAGAGGGAGTGTGTTTAAATGCAGCGTTGCCCGGGAGAAATAACTTCTGTCTTAACTCGGTATTGCCTGGGAGCCATAATAGTAATAATACAGTATGATATTTGGTTAATGGTATAAGTTAATCCAAAGTGTTCAATATCATAGATAGAGCAGGTGTGTTTACTCGGCGTTCCCTGGAAGTAATCAATATCCTAGATATAGCAATCTTACATAGAGCAGGTGTTTTTAAACACCGCGTTACCCGGAAGGAAGAGTTTCACTGTATTTTGTTATACTATTGTATACTAGAAAAGGTATTCTGCGTTACTTGAGAGTCAGTGCTCAATATTCTAGATAGAGCAGAGTTGTGCAATAGAGTAGCATTACACAATACAGTAGTATTTTCAATGTGGTATAAGTTTGATGCAGAAGGGAAGACAAGAAACTCGGCGTTGCCCGGGAATACATTAAAACAAATATAGATTATATTTTTGAGGAAGTGGGTGGGGAAGGAACTGTGTTGCCTGGGAGCAATAACTTTAAAACTAAATGCTCAGGTTAATGACGTACATTATTATTTTCAATACATTAAAACAAGAGGAATGGGCTGGGCGTAGATGAAAGAGGGGTGTGGAAAAACGGGGAAAGAGAGAAGGGTAGATAGATAGGAGTTTTAATATAAAAATGGTAGACACTTTTTAAACTTTTTATTTTGTTTTTTTTATGGCTCCGGGCAACGCTGAGTAGACCTCCTAGTATATATGTATGTATAATATATATATATATAATATATATATATATATATATACATATTACACACATACAAGACGAACAGTCAAGACCCAGAAAGTCTACTGTACTTTAAAGATAACACGCTCACATGCGTAATCAAATTCAAAGATTGTGCCTTTCTATTAACATATTCCATTGTTGCAGATAAAATCCATAATCTCTAGATTTATAAAGTTAGGTATGTTTGTATATACAGGATTCACTATTAAACTAACTACCTGAGCATTATGAATTTTGAAACACGGGTGCATAAGGTCTTTAATGTGGGTTGTATTTAGTTTGATGCAAAGCTGGAAAAAAGGGGTGGAAGTCGTTCATGAAAATAGATACCTCCGATTTTTATAAAATTTTAGCAATATAGGTATTAGACATCAATTAATAAATATTCTGTAAATTTAAGTTTCATTAGAGTATTTTAAAGGGTTTTTCGAGGACATATGGGCACAGCCTTCCATTTTGAAAATTCAAATATTTCAGATTCGCATCGAATTTGATCCATCGTCATTAGACACTAATTAAACAAGATTTTCTGAATTTCAATTAAGCCTTAAATTTTAGAAATTTTCTAGAATCAAAATCATGTAATGAATTTTGATCAAAATCAGAATAAGGATTCTAGACATTAGGTTTAGCATCATTATATCTTGTAAGGGGACATAAAACTGGTGCAAAACTATTCTGTTTGGGGATTTAATTTTATCCGTCCTAGGACATGTATTCTTTCTAGTTTTATATGAAGTGAAGTGTTTTATTTAATCAAAGCAATTGTGAAAATGGTGTTCACATTTCTAAACCCAGAAAAACTAGTTTGGTTTAAGGTTTTGAAAAGAAAAAAAGTAATATTTTTAGTTCATTTAAACTATTGTTTATTGTAACCTATTCTGAACGTACAATTTTAAATTGCGGATCAAGTTTTTTATTCATAATGATTTATCCTTAAGCCTGCAAATAAAATCCACCACATGCCCCAATTCTCACCACAAAATTTTAGATAAGTTTAATTTACCTTTCAACCTCTCGTTTAATATTAAAAACTTTACTTCGGATATCAAGTTAGCAAGATTATATATATGTGCTCACATGTTTTCTAAGAAATCTGTATTCCTTATCTCCATTAAGTTAGACGTTTTTATGCTACATTACTTATATAAAACTGTAGATAATACATTCAGACTATTTTTGTGTGTTTTCCTCTGTTTTCTTAGGTAAATAATGACAGTACTTACTTGCTTGCTTCCTCACACAAGGTCACTTTAAAGTGGGGGTGTATGTTACCCTGTGATGTTTCCAGGGAAGGGAGGGGGGAATCACTTAAGCTTTATGCCCAACTTGAGGAGGTATCACCACACATCAAAGGTTGACTTTTTTATGCCTCTCCTCCTTTGTGGTGCATTGATTGAAGATGCTGCCTGAGTGGAGCCAGCTACCTTGAGCACTCTATCAGGCCTTTGAGCTAGGTTCAAAGTGTAGCATGTTCTCGGTCAGAGGAGAAATCCTTCTAAAATGAGGCAATTAAGATTTTTGTCCCTATCCAGAGGGCCCCATTTTAGTAGCTGGGGTTTTCCCCACATTAAAATCTGACACTTTCTCCTTGAGAGACAAGTAAATACAGACTGTAAATAATCATATAGTTTTAATATCTTTACACTCTTTTTTAAAGATTTCTTTTAAAACTCAATATTAATAAAATTATGTGACCACTTGTATGTCTGTGATTCCCACATATATGTGACGTACACATTATTTCTTAGTTACTATTAATCACTTATTTATTCAAATAAAAAATACAACAGGATAAAGTATTAAAACAAACTTTTAAAAATTCTATTTTTTAAAAACTTTAAGTATTTTTACGCTGTTCGATTTTTTTGATTTTTTTTTTTAAATTTTTTTTTTTTTTATTAAAAATATGATTTTGAAAGTGCAATGTGATTATAAGAGTATCGTTTTATCATTAAATTATTAATTGAACCAAAATGTTATAAGACTTACAGTAGAACTAATTTTCTTATGGTAATGTTTGAATCTCTATTAAATTATTGGTTATAAACACCTTCCAAATCTTTCATGGGGATTTGCCTAAAATTTTAAGACAGAAATGACTTTCTATTGGACTGTTTAAATGCTTTCAAATTTCTAAGGGTCACATAGTAATTCATTCTTACCCCCCCTTCCAACTATTAGAAAACTATCTAACCTGAAATGCACTCTGGTGTATTTAATTTCGTAATAAAATGAATTTTAATTGAATAATTCCTATAACGTAATGATTAAATTTAATTTTTAAAATATTATTTAAAAAAAAAAAAAAATGATAAAATAAAAGTAAAGTCTTCAGACAACGCCGGCTAAGTACAGCTGGTCTAATAACATCAAAGAAAGTTGTTTTATATGAAAAAAAAAAACGAAAAAAAAAGCAGTTGATATGCTGTAAAATACAATTTCTTTTATGTTGCTTAGTTGTTGAAATTGTTTCATCTATTTAGCGTCATCATTTTTAATCAAGTTCACCTTTCTAGTGCTTATATTTACTAGTCATCCCTGTGGAATGTATATGATGAACAAAGTTTTCCATATTGGGGAGGGGGGGGGGCGATGTGTTAAGTGGTCTTGAAATTTTAGGAATTTGTCAATGTCTTTCGTTTCCTTTAATTAAAAAAAACAAACGAAATAAAAACAATAACTGTCAGAAATTCAATCATTATATACTAGGTACTTGCAAAATCAATGGCCGACCCCCCAAAATATAAAAACATTTTGACCCTCCCTTCACTTAAAAATTCAGGAAATCAACCAATTTTAATGAAATTTTCAATATTTATTAATCAATAATTGCGGAATATAATGAAACCATTATTTTTTTTTTAAATCTTAGTGAAAATGTATTATTTTTTTAAAACAAAATACACCTTCACTAAAGTTATATTTTTATATATTAATAAAAAAAAAATGCATGGAGTTTGTATTTATGAAAATAAAGCATTGTAGATGTTAACAATTAAAAATTAAAAAAAAAATTTATTTCGTATATATTACGAAAAAGGCCCCTAAATACCGTATTAATAAAATCACTATAACTCGAAGAAAATTTTTTTTCAATTAGCGATATTATTATTGAATAAAGCATTGTTTAATCAATATTTTCACCCCAAAAAATAATATAATTGCAAAAAATATTTTATGTGATTAGAGTTTCTGGGAAAATAAAATATGCGACATAATTATATTTCCCTTTCATACATGAACGTGTTATCATCATTCGCAAGAATTTTTTTCATAATCTTGAAAATAAACCAAAAATTGAAAATTTTGAGACCCAGGAACATAACAAAAAAAAGAATTAAAAAAAATTGAATAATTTCTACTAACGATTCACTTGGAGCACTATGGAAGCCACATTCTGTAATAAACGGGCGCGATTAGACCTCCCACCACTCATTCACTCACACTACTTCCCTCAAAATTTTATTTTTTAGAGATTCATCAGATTCGTTAATTTCACAATTCATTGTCAATTACTTGGAAAGATAAAACGTAAGTTAAATATTATTTAAAAAGTTTAAAATTATTTATTAATAAATAAATAGTTCAAATATGTCATTTTCTTTAAAAATTGAATTCTATTTATTTAATTATAAATAATTGTTAATGTTTTAATTTTTTTCAATTACTAAATTGTCAGTGTAGTCATTGACTTTAATGTACTTTTTCACACTTAAAATAAAAAAAAATACACTTTATTTTAAAAAGAATTAATGTAATTTATCGTTACGACACGTTAAGAATAAATCGAATAACTAAAGTTTTTAATCATGTAAAAAAATTGACGCAGTTCGTAACGTAAAAATAATTTTTAACATTTTAAAAGTTTTATTTCAAATTATAAGGAAAAACATTGGTAAACAGACGTCATCAATAATTTCAGAGTATTACTGAATTAAAAACTAATACCAAGTTAAATATGAATATTTTTAGTTAAAAATAAATAAAATCTTAATTGCGTACATTCACAAATATTTTAATTAAATAAGCATTTCCAAAAGGAAATGCTTATTATTACAACAAAATAAGGGTACTTAAATTAATTAAATTTCTTTATAACCTTATAAAGAAATTAATGGATAATAATTTTTAAACTTCTATAAACTATTATAAAACCATTTTTATATATAAAGTTAAAAATGATAAATTATTACATTTTTGTCTTCCGTATATTTTGCATAGCGATAGTCAATTGGTAAACAAAGTAGTTTATCGATTAATTGATGCCGGATTTTTACTAATCTATGACTTTTGGGGGGATAATTTTGCTAATTTTTAGTAAAACGTAGGAATTTTTTTTTTTTAATTCAGTATCTTATGACTTTAATTTAATAATTATCTTTGAAATAGTTCCCAAAAACTTATATTTATCTTCAAAGTTAAAAATTCACTGAATTATTTGGTTGTTCAGCTGTCGTGATAACATATTTCATTATAATTTCTTTTTCACACGTAAATATACAGTTTTTTCCTTTTAGAGATTAAGTTTAGGCCTTTATCTTTCAAACCCAATCAAAGTTAACACAGAAACTAATTAAATAATGAATGATAAGCGCTTTTTAATAAGCCTAGTCCGTACAAGAGACGACCATTTTTGCACGTACCTATTATATGCATTTCAGTAAGATTTTTTTACAGTGATTTGAAAAATATTCCATAAGAATTTTGTAATGTGTATATTTTATTTTTGTTAATGGATTTGTTTTAAAAATATCTGGTAGCCAAAACATTTCATCTCGTTTTGTTATATTAGATTTTAAGGACCTTCTTTTCTTTCTCTGTGTGCCTAACATCAAATGAAATTTCCATGAACAGTTTCTATTCAAGAAATTCCCATCTGTGGAACACGTTTCTACAAAATTACTTTCCTGAGGGCTACAACATGGACATCTTCAAATCTAATGTTAATAAACATTCATAAACCGTCCTCATAAGTCATCAAACTTTGTTCATTCCATTAATCATTTTCAATCATAATATTTTTCATCATTCAACTGACAATCCATCCATATCATTGACCTTTATTCTTGAGTGGCTTTTAGCTTGGATAAGTGGTGATTCAATAGTGAAAACAAAAAATTAAAAGCTTTAAACAAACTGAAAGCAAAAACATGCCAGCCAGATAAATCATTTGCATCGATTTCGGTTCTTTTCTATATGGTCGCAATACGTTTTCAGTTGCAAAACAGAGGTTGACTAAAAATAATCTAACTCCTGACTTTGGCTCTTTCAAAAATTGATAACTCCTGACCCATTACCTCTGCAAAGTTGCACCCCCCCCCCCCCAAAAAAAGTTGTATGAAAAGTAATCTTTTGATAGTGAAGGTCAAATAAAGTATTTATTCACTATATATTCTTGACTTTGTTTTTAAAATTTAATTTTACATTAACGCTGATAGGATAAAGTAAGCAAATTATGTGCCTGCAAAAAAAAGTTTCTTTTCAGTGTGAGATTTAAAAATTTAGCAACTTACTATATATGTGAAAAATATTTTTGCTGAAAACTTTAGCCCATAATATATCATTTGACATGATAAAAAATAAAATAAAATTTGGTACTGTTATAGCTGAAATCGCCAAATTTCTGTAACTTTGTGTCGGCAACGATCGGGCAGGTTGCAGAAACACCTGGAGCTGACGAAATGAAAACGAGGCTGAAACTTGCCAAGCGCTTAATGGAAGACTTTCAAAGAAAAAATACATTGATAAAAAGAAAAAGAAAAAAAACAAAAAACGAACAAACTGTAGCTGAAAAACTGTAAATAAATATATTTTTTATTTTTTGGTGGGCCAAATGAATCATTGCCAATCAAATGTGTAGATGTAAATGTTTTGTTTTGTGTGTGAAAATAATTTTTTTTTTTTTTTTTTTCTTTTTGTGAGGGGGTAAAATTTTGTAATTGTTTTTTTAAATTTTTTATTACAACATAAAACAAAGAAAGAAATGAAAATGTTATGCTTTTGAATTAGTCCTTCCGGAAATTCGACGACCTGACAAAGCTGATAATAGTTCATTGTTGTTGCAATAGAATGCGATTATTGTTTTTCTTTCAAATATTGTCGGCTGCTTGCTATAGCCTGCTTGGCGAATTAATGCTGCAACCGGATTGGTAAATACTTTGTCAGCTCTCGGGCACTTCCTAGACCTGCCCGATCGTTGCCGACGCGAAGTCACGGAAATCTGGCACGTCAGCTATAAGCTGACGCGCCAGATTCCAATGATTGTTCCGTGTGGAAATTCTCTTTCTATATTGTTTCTGACGGTACTGCATGATAAAAACTTTTACAAATAAATATTCTATTATAAACGAGATAATTGTACATCCCTATGAGATTTATGGTATATTTATCAAATGAAAATTTTTATATATCTAGCTGTATATTCATAAAAGTGAACCATTTGTCACACTGACAGTGATATTTAAAGGCCAATTTCCTATGCAAGATAGAATATAAGAACAGATTTCTAATAGTAATATATTTAATCATGTCCATGTCATCAACATCCAAAGGTTAACTAATTTGCATACTATTTTGCAAAAGGTACCCTCATTAACTAGCTATCTGTTTTGTCTTTTTTCTTTATTTGATTTGGCTGGGACTTCGTTTGTGCTACCCACACCGTTGTCGCTGTGGGCAGGTTGTTGACGTGTTTGCCCTGCATCCTCTCTCTTGTTGATTTAGTGCCGGCCGCCTGCCCTGCCACGCTGCCCTTAACGACGTAGGTCTCGACTCGGCAGGTTTTGCATCAGTCCTTGAATCAGTCGGCCTGAACAGGGGCGACGGTCGCAGGCCTGACGGGATGACTGTGTTTGCTTTCCGAGCCGGAAAGCCGCTGATCTGGGACGCCACTGGTTCTGACTCCTTTTCACCAGCAAGGATTGCGGAATCTGCGGTGAAGCCCGGCACGGCGGCTCTGCTCGCCGAAACAAGGAAGCGCGGAAATATAGCTCGCTCACTGACCGTTTCGTCTTCCAACCAATTTCAGTGGAAACGTCGGGTGTGCTTGGCCCCGAGACTGTTAAATTTTTTCAGGACATTGGACGGAGGATTTCAACGTCTAGGCATGAGCCCTGTGAGTCAGCCTGGTTGTTCCAACGCATCTCCCTGGCTATCGTTCGTGGCAACGCTAGGTCAGTAACGGCGGCGTCACTTTCGTTCTAATCGTCATCTGTTGACTCTCTTTTTCTTTCTCTGACAATTGTTTCAAGCCTTATTGTTTTTTGTTTTTTTTCTCTTTATGGAATAATTGTACGTGAGTAATCAATTGTTATTTGATTGTTTTCATTTAACTATTACCCACAGTTCTATTTATGAATATTTTCTATATCGTGGATAAATGCTTAGCATTTGAGGTAGAAAAGAGTCTTCCTTGTCAATTTATTTCTGAGGGTTGTGATTCTTGGTTTCCGTAATTTATTTTTGAAACGTCACTAATTATTAATAAAATTAGGAGACAACTTCGTGTGTGTGTGCGCGCATAACATTGGATTTTTTTTTTTTTTTTTTTTTACTATTAATTGAATATTCATTGAAAAACAAAAACGATCTTAAAAAAAAAAAAATTCAAAGTATTTGAGATTTAAAGATGCTTGATCGATTTTATTTTAAAACTAATTTAAAAACAAAAAGCATTCAGTCATTATCTTTCCAAATATGTATATATTTCCTTACGAGGAATTAACAGAAAAAATGATCAAAACAAAAATGCAAGTAACAAGACATCCCGGCAACGCTGGTTAGGTACAGTTTTTTTCTTTATAAAATTATCCGTAACTTTCCAATGCAAGATTTTAATGAAAAATAAAATTTCATTTTATTATTTTGATTAGATAACAATATTCTTCTTCTTGCTAAAAAGAAAAAAGTTTGCTGGTGCTAAAAAAAGAGAGATATACATTATTTTTTAGTGTACCTGGTTTTTCCTGGCTTGTTGCATCTTAATAAAAGCATTTTCAGGTGTGCATGAAAAACATCTGTCGTTATACTTATTAATTTTTATGAAAAATATGCCCCCCCCCCCCCCTTTGTTGAAATTTAATATTCAGTTAGAATGAGGAAACTTGAAAACTTCATTTGTAAAGTTGAAAATGTATGCAAAATTTATTAAAAAATATTCATTTATTTTCAATTGAAGCTTTAAGTAATTTGAAATTCAAACCATCAAAATGAAGATTTTTCCCTTTTACCTTTTTATAATGTTAAAAGGGAAAGTATTTTATGGTGTAGCTTTTATCTGGATAGATGTGTATTTCCATTATATATCGATAAATATCCAACAGAAAAAAGGAAAATGAAAACTTCAGTAAAGTCTTCATTTAATTTTTTGCTAACCTGCGATTGAGCCAGTATATATTTCTATATTTTGTTTGGAGGCGGCTCAGAAATCTCTACAACAATGAACAAGACTTTACTTCCAGAAAAGGTTTTAATTTTTCTTATCGTCTTTATGTGAAAGCTCACAAATGGGTAAATTTTATGTTTTAATTTTTTACCCAACAGATTTACACAAATCACTTTAAAAATTTTATCTAATATATAAAATTATCTTGTCTGATTTTTAAAGTTTGTCATTGAAAACTTCTGTCATACAAAATCAGTATTTTATTCTGATTAGCCAATTTTTCTTATTGTTGGGCCATGTTCTTTGCTATAAAAATGTATTTTGCTTTAGTTTTTTCCAAAAAATACTTATTCCGGTTAAGGACAGTGTTAGACTGGATCCATTTCTTACGATCACCTTTGCATCATCAACTGCTTATATCATTAATAATAAAAAAAAAATTCTACAAGCATCCATGAATTTTAACCACTTAAATTATATTAGATTATTTAATCATATAAAATTTTGCATGATAACAGTTAGTAATTATTTTTTAAATGACTCCTGACAAACGCTGTGTAGATAGTCAGTATTTTATGATTTTTTGTAGGAAAATTTTAACCTTCATCCTAGTGTCAACAGAAAAAATAAAAATGAGGTGTGTGTGTGTGTGTGTGTGATTACACTTTAACACCCTAAAAAAAAAAAAATATATATTTTAGACTTTAGAGTGGGGATTCATTTTATTATATAAATTTAATGTAAAATTGTCACCCAGAGTACTTGACCACATAGCATAGGTTAGAACTAGTAACCATTTTTGGAGGTATTTCAAAAGTATCTGCCATTATTTAAGTAATTTTTTTTATTTAATTTATTTAAAAAATTTTTTTAACTACTAGTATATTTTAGACCCCCCCCCCCCCATTTCGATTCTACTTTTCTTTTTTTCAATATTGTCATCCAGGATTTAGGATTAGTGTTCAGGTTAATGTTCTTTTCCCAAGGATCCTGCTTTGTTTTGCTGCTCAAAACAAAACAATAGGGCTTTTGGTAAAAATATGGGAGTAAACTGAATCCTTACTCTAAAATTAAAAATATTAATTTACTTAAAAAAAATAAAATTCAGGTATTTCCAAGGTGCTGATATGTAATTAATTGCATCCAAAACAAATTCATTTTTATTTATTTTTTAATTCTTTTTTTAACCAAGTTCACCCCAAACAAAGCAATGTAAGGGGCTACTGAGAATTAGGGTAAAAGTTTAGGGTGTTATCCTAAATTGGGAGGTGTGCAGCGAGATGCTTGTTCACATTAGTTTTAAATTTCTGCATGTCGGTACAGTCGGGGAAACAGGAGCAGGGCGATAGTTCCAAAGGCCGGCAGCTTGAGGAAAGAAGCTATTAGAGTAGAAGACTCTCCGACATCTGGGGACCTCCACAGTGAATGGATGGGATTTAGCTGATTGTTGGGTTTGTCGAATGTATTTACATTGAGGGGGGCACCAGAGCAGCAACTTTATCGAACCACATTCCATTGAAGTACTTGTAAAGCAAGCACAAGGATGCAACATTGCAGTGATGGGACAGGGGTTGTAGCTTGGAGAATAGTGAGGGACCTATTAGATTAGCGACTCTTTTTTTGGACCGTGTCTAAGAGGGAGAGATTAGTGGATGGTGCACCAGCCGAGATGTGACAACAATACTCCATACATGGGTGGATGGTGACTTTGTAAAAATATAGGATACTGTCAGGTGTGAGTAGTTTTCTAGCATGGTAGAGGGAGCTCACTTTCTTTTGCAGTAGCCTTGGAAATGTCTTCTATGTATTTGTTCCAATTCATATTACCTGTGAATATTATGCTGAGAATATGAACGTTGGACTCTTAGGTAGGGGTGTTATTTGCCATGGCAATCAGTGGTTGAAGAGGTTACTTGTAGTTGTTGAAGGAAATAAGCTTTGTCTTAGCAGCATTACATGTTACGATCCATTTATGACCCAATTCCACTACAGACTGGAGGTTATTTTCTAAGGATTCAACCATTGCCTTGAATATGTGCGCATCCATTTTACCCACATGACGAGAGTAGAGCGTGGTATCATCTGCAAATATACCCATCTTAGAGACAATGTCATCAGGAAGGTCGTTTATGAAAATCAGAAACGATAAATTTCCAGAAACGATAAATGTGCATTTATGTAATGTGGTTTGGATAAACGGCCATCGAGGACTACCTGGTTTTTTTTTTTTTGGATAGGAAGGATTTAATTATATTAAATATTTGTCCAGTAATACCATATGAATTAATTTTTATGAGAAGACCTTTATGCCAGACCTTGTCACAGGCTTTGGATATATCAAGCTCTACCGTCCTAGCTTCACCTGCTTTGTCCAGTGTATGGTATATGCGTTCAGAGATGACCGTAAAGGTATCTGCAGTAGATCGTTTTTGTCTAAATCCATACTGATGGTCAGAAAGAAGTTTAGCATTAACGAGGTGACGAACTATTGCTAGATTGAGTAAGGATTCAAAGATTTTAGTGAAGAACAGGAGTAGACTGATGGGCTGATAATTCTGAGGGTCAGTTCTATCTCCAGAATTCTTGAAGACTGGTACCACAGAGTTAATTTTCCAGCTACCAGGGAAGCAAGATTCGGCAAACATTTGTTGTAGAGTTTGGAGAGGACAGGGGCCAGTTCAGCAGAGCATTTTTTTATTATTATTATTACTGGTATAAAATCAGGCTTTGGATTGTCAAGGTTTTTTATGATGTCCTGGACATGAGATGGGGTGATGGTCAGGTTATCAAGTGTGGCTTCATTTCACAATGGAAAATTTGGGAGAGTGCGGTTTGCGAAGTCCAAAGTGGCATTTAAGGCGAAACGCTGAGCCAAGTAGTTCAACCTTATCAGTTGCCGTGCAAACGACATCATTGTGGTTGGATAGCGGGGGTATTGTTTATTTCCTATTGAAGATTTTCCAAAAGATCACGACTGTATAGTTTCTGTGACTCAATACGTTTTCTGGTCATCCCTCTATACCTACTCTTTGCTTCATCTATTACAGTCTTACAATGATTTCTTGACACTATAAGTTTCTGTCTATTTATAGTTGACTGGTGGCGGTTGAATTATCGGAATGCTTGCTGCTTCTGATCAATAGCAGCTGCACAGTTCGAGGTAAACCATTGTGGAGAGTGGGGCTTGCTGTAGAATCTACGCATGGGGACATGTGCTTCAATGCCTGCTTTGACCCATTCGGTTACCTCATTTGCACACTGATCAGGTGGGAGAGAAAACGTTTTATTCCATGGGGCATCTCTGTGGTCTCTGGATTCTCAATAAGCCCGCTTGTATCTCGTCATTTTGAGCAACGGCTTGGGACAATATTTTAGGGCGATATCAATCATTACCATAAGGTAATCAGCGTTCCCGACCGGGCTATGGGTATTCGTTGCACATGCCTTGGGCAGTGAGGTCAAGAACAGGTCGAGAAGTGAGGCTTGCTGGTCCACACAATCAGGGAGGCGGATCGGGAAAGTGACAGTCTGTGAGAGGGAGTGCACTATGGAGAAAGTATACGTTGAGTTACCAGCTGCATCTGTTTATAGCTGGAGAATCCAAGCCAGTCACAGTGATGTACATTAAAATCCCCAAATACATGTATTTGGGCACTCGAGTCAAGTGAGAGTACTGTATCTATGCTTTTAGAGACAAAGTTAAGCAGGGTACAGTCCGGGGTCGAAGGAGAACGGTATAAGAAATAAAAGTAACTAACGCTGTGTTGTAAGATTAATCTAAAGCACATGTAAGCTTGACCATCTGATTCTAGTTGATGTTCTCTAGTCAAGGGGAGGGTGTTCCAAACATAAACTCCTAGATTGTGCATATGTTTGTCAGTCTTTACGGTAGAGTGGGAGGTATTCAATCATGTCAAAATTATGTGAGGAGATTGAGGATTGTAGGTTTGTTTCACTTAGTGCTAGGATCTCTGGGGAGTTTACTCTGAGAAAAGTTTCTACGTCATTAATGTTTGTTCTAAGCCCATGCCCCCCCCCCCCCCCCCCCCGATATTTGTGAATGCTAGGCTAAAGGACGGAGGCAGGCGAAGATGTTTTCTGGTTTAGGTTTGTTTCTTTTTTTTGTACTGTCATTTTGCTTTTAGATAGTTGGGAGAGCAGAGTGGGTGCGTTTCTGGTGCCAATAAGCTCACACAACCAGACCATTAGTCGAGCTTGATCCATGGAGGGTATGGCCTGTAGATAACTGGGGATAACTGTAGGGTCACTTTCCATACGCGACATGACATGTACAGTTACCCACAATATTATACAACTGTTAATATAGCTGCCGCTTTAGCGCTACTTAAAAGTTAGAGCTTCTGTACTACCAGTCGGAAACGGCAGCCAGACAAGCTGTCTAACCTGTACCCTCAACCTGTTGGATCAAAAGCAACCCAGACTAATCATGTGAGATTTAGTGACAAAAAACTTTCCCCAAGTTGCCCAGATAGAGAGAAAGAGATAAGGCGTTCATTGTCCTAGTCAGAAAACCAGGTCAAGCACCAGGTGTCTTTGAGGTGTCCCTGCTAGTACCTCTGTGTCTGGCTAATAAACAAAAAAGTACAAAGGCCGGGCGATAGGCAGAGCCCATCTACTCCTTAAGCAATTTTATGTTTGCAAACCGGATATTTTGTTAGTCTCCACTTCTAGGAAGATTGTCAATCAGGACTAAGGAGGCTTTCCTGCCCCAATTTTTATTTTTTACTTACAGCCTGGAGCCGAAGGAAAAAATTTACTTTTTTTTTGTTATTTTAAATCACAAAGTAACGTTTTATTGTTTGTTTTATCACTACTAATTTTCAAATTCCTATAATATAAGTAATTCTTGTGTGACACTCTTGTTTTACTTATAATGAAAATATATTGTAAGTTTGGGTCAAGAGTCAACAATTTTTCTAGGCAATCAGATTTTTAAAACTCATTACAGAGTCAGGTTTTTTTAAGTTGACTAAAATTGAGAATATATCTTAAATTCCCCCGAAGAAAATCTGCTTATGGCCTATTTTTCCCAGCCTTAAGATAAAATTAGCAATTGGGAAGTTTATCTTCTTTTCCATTTTAAAGAGAAAGACTATCAGAAAACAAGTATTGCATAAAGAGTCCATTCCATATATTCCCAATGGTCACTGTATTTTGTCATTAAATAACATGAAAAGAGTCGATGTCATAAAACAAAACAAAAATGTTAAAAAGAAAACAAATCCATTTCCAACACAAAGGGACAAAGGGTAAAATTTTACTCCACCTAATATTTTTTTACCCCCCCCCCCCATTATTTTCTTGTTTTTTTTCCCTGCTATTTATTTTCTAACTAAATACATTATCAAATGACCTTTTTATATTCAGCCATGATTTTCAACAAAAGTTTATATATATATATATATATATATATATATATATATATATATATATATATATATATATAAAATTTATATAGATTGATTTAATGGCAATAGATAACTAATTAAATTTAAACGATGTCCCTAATATTGTGACAAAGATGAAAGATATCATTGGAAGTATTTTGATCCGTCTTGACCGTACACTACTGAAAACAGACAGAAGGATAAGATTGGAAACTTTACATTCATGGTAATTGAGTACATGCAATTTAAAAAAAAAAAGAAGTTTTTATCACTTGATAGTTGAATATAATTAACTGTTATTTACTGACTAAATCCCCTAAGCTACCCGCTCCTATATTGCCAGAAATATATTAATCTTATCTCTTACCCCCCCACCCCCAAATATCATTAGCATCAAATTATAGTGAGATTCCACTACATGTGTTCTATTTTTAATTCGGTCAACTTGATTAGTTTCTTTTTTTATTCTGAGTTTATTCAAACTAACTATTCTACTGCAATAATTGTGGATATCTTTTCTTTGCTTGATTGGTTTTTGGAATTGCCGTAAGTCCATTTCTAATGTCTGAATATGCATTATACTTGGACTAGCAAATAATGGATAGTGATCATTGGCGATATATGTAAAGATGGGGATTTCTCTAGTATTTGAAATTCTTCTTCTTTCTAGACATAAGAATGTAAGGATTGACATCAACGGTATCTTAGTGAGTCCCCCTCCCTATTATTATTATTATTATTATTATTAGTAGTAGTAGTAGTATTCTCTGACATGTCAAATTAGGTGCAGTTTTAGCAAATAGTTTTGGAATCTATAAGTGACCCTGAGTCACAGACAAAAAAAAAAGGTCAATTTATAATAGAGACTAGCAAAAATATGTGCCATGCATGTTTTATATTTGCTAGCATTAAATTACATTCAGAAAAGAAGATCTGAGAATATAAAGTAATATCTTGAGAACTATAACATAGTTTTGGTTATAGACATGCAGATATAAAATAACAATTGAACGAAATAAATTCAGATTAACAAAACAGTAGTTAGAAAGAGCCCCTCCCCACAAAAAACCCTGCTTCATTGAGCATATGAAAGACGTAAACTGATGTGAGGTAAAAAGAAAAGTTCTAAATTGCTGACTTACTACATCATAACAAAGACGATTACTATGGAGGAAGGTACACCCCACCCACCCACACACACACACACTACTTTCATCATTCACTCTACATATGCCTGCTAGCTGATTAATTGAAACGAATGGATAGATATGCAATGTATATATATATATATATATATATTTATACAGTATAAATTATTTTATATATACAGACATTATTGATTACATATGTGCATACATGTTTCAGCTGCGTTTTTTTTTTGTTTTTTTTGTTACAAAATTCAGCTTCTTGTCGACTAAACTACTGTCGCCAATGGCCCGAAGAATCTGGATTTTTTAAAAATCGCAGCTGAAACATGTATGCACATATGTTGCCAATAATGTTTGTATAAATAAAAAAAATTATACTATAATACAGCTCTCCCTGTTATTGAGCACAATCTTAACATTGGAGTTTCATTGGATTAACATCTAGAAAACAACAATTATATATATATGAAAGACTTTTCACTTATCACAGCTATATTATGATCAAAACGGCTTTGGAAATACTGTTTGTGTGTGTGTATATATATATATATATATATATATATTTTACTTTAGAGCAAAAACCCAAACAACTATTTGTATGCCTAATTTGCATAACTATTTTTTAAAAACGTTATAATAAATTAATGTTTGCCGCTATTCATTTGTAATCTTATTGTTCTAATTACACACACACACATATATATATATATATATATATGCAATAGTTGCGTAGATATAAACAGTAATTAATTCAAGTTATTTAATAAAAACAAGCTAAATTGGCAAAACATTTCTTTAAATATTACATATATTTTCAAGGGATGTAATGCAAATGAATTTTTATTAAAGATATGATGTTGCTGGATGACGGGGTGGTTTTTGCTTGCTTGTTTGTATGTATGTATGTATAATATATATAATAATAATAATAATAAAGTTAAAAAAGTTTAAATTAAAATTGTTCTGTCATGTCCTATTTTATATTTGACCATTTTGTATTTTACTAGTCAATCAGAACAAAGGATTTATTTTGTCCTAGTGGTATGACGTCACATCCGGCTTGTGAATTAAGAGCGTTATATTATAAGCTTAAAGGATTGGATTAGAACGAGTTTATCACTCAGCAAATTTCTATTTAAATTTTCATTCTCTAAATCTTATAAAATGTTTTTTTATTTATTTTAACAAACTTGTATTAAAAAGTAATTTATTTGAAAAAATCAAGTGACATAAAATTCATAAATTTTATAATACAATTTGTTTAATATTTAATTCGTCCAGATTCAGTTTATCTTTGGTAGTGATTTTTAAATCGTACCATTAATACAATAATTTTTATTAAAATGATGCAAAATACTTATATGATTATATGTATTTTTATCTTTCAGGAGCCCATGAAATCAAGAGCACCACAATTACATTTGGAATATAGGTTTTATAAACAACTTGGTCAAGCAGGTAAGTCTATAAATGTAGTTTGGGAAGAAAAATATTGGCAGGGAGAAATAATTATTTCAGAAAGATAAAATGTTTTCCAATTACAATATATATATATATATATATATATATATATATATATTCTTAAAAAAAAAAAAACTTAAATGCTTCAAAAGCAAAAAAGTTAAAATGAAATGACAAGCACGTTATTTAGTGTAAGGTAATTAATGAGTTGTTAGCTATTTTAAAAGTGGGCAAAATCACTGATATAGAAAAATGTTGCACATAATGGTAAATACAAATCACTTATGATATATAATAAATAACAAGGTTACATGGTTGCAGAACACCATTTAAAAAAAAAATCCTTTTGTTTAACCATGGAAGAAGCCTTATGAGGCATAAACATCTGAAAGGACACAGAAATTTTTTTTCAATACATCCCACTGACACAAGTCAATTTTTTCATAAAATAAAACACATTCCAATGCACACAGAAAACTTGTCCCCCCCCATCATTTCATGTTTACTATAAGGACAGTTGATCTGATTTATCCACCATTTTCTTTTTAATTGAACAATTTAATTTTGTGACGAGGATCAGGGAAATACATTTCTTGGCTGTACATACAGCTGGCTGTGAACAAGGATTTACAGCTCAGAACCTCATTCTCACACCTCACCGGAACAAGCTGTTATCGGAACATCAAGAGCAGCTTCAACCATTCTTTGAAATGTACATTCTTGAATTCTGGTCTTGTGATCCCTTTCTGCTTCAAATTTTTGCGCTCCAAGACTCAATAAATTAAAAACCTATCAGCATCGCTGCTTATGAGGTAATCTTTTTAAGAAACCAAATATTTTCCCACCCTTGTTTCTGTAGGAGTAAAAATATATTATTTGACTGTTATTTATTAGTAATAAATGAAAGAATGTATTATTATCACTATTTGCTATTAGCGTCTACATTTACTGCTGATAGTAAAGATGGCAACCATAGTAATTTACATTGCTGCTGTCAACAAAGATGGCTTATTTTTAAAAAAATATGTTGTGCAGGATTAAGTATTTTTTTTTAAAGATATTAAATCAAATTAAATTTTATTGTTTTTAACATGAACCAACGTTCAACAAAAGAAAATGGTTAGTCAGAATCAAATATTGATTTTGTAGGGCAAAAGCTATTGATAACAAAAGTTGAGAAATAGACCAGCTTTACTTTATTATATAGATAATACACATGCACACATTTTTTTTGTGCTAAAATTATTGGATGAATTAAAAAGAATGCAAAGAGATGTTTTTAAAATTGGTTTGGTTGATGTGACAAATCTGATATTAGAACAATTCATTTTAAAATGGGTAAATTGGAATTCTTTTAATTTAATTGGTATCCATCTCATGGAGGAGTGCTTGTTCGAATGAATGAACATTTATAGACTAAAATGGTCACATATGAATCTCAGCCAATCAGAACACAGAGAATGGACTTTCCCTTCTGAGCATAATGAAACATTCTAGCCTTGTTATAAACAGGCATTTTGATGTGCTCAACAGTTTGACTTATCTTGCTGCTCAACTGGTCGTACAGTTGAGCCCTAAGCATCGACTCTATAGAAGGGTAGGTAATTATAATTTTTTATATTACCTTTTCAACTTGAAAAATATCAAAATAATTTGGAGGGCTAACTGTTCTAAAAAGCAAGAATAGCCCGGAAATGGGGATCATTTTATGTTAAATTTATGTGAAACGGGTCCTTCCACTCTAAATTAATTGTTTTTGTTGTTTTAATTTTTTTTATTTAGTGTTCACATGTGTTTGCCTAAAAAAAGTAGAAACTTTATTTTTTTTAGTCATTTTTTTACTAGAATTAAAGTTGGAAAGTCGAATATATTCAAACTCGAAAATCTAAGAAAAATAGTATTTTATAAAAGAATTAACTGCATTAGTTTTTTGATAATCAATTTATTTGAAGACTTTTTTTCAAATGAAAATAGCCTGTAAACATAATTTGTAAACACCACCAGTTTTGTTTACATCTGCTGTTTCTGATACTACTACTACGGTCGGCTGTGCGGCTGAAACAGAAACAATATTTTTTCAGATAGAGTAATTAAAAATTGATACTATGAAAGATAAAACAATATACAATTATAATTTTAATGTATAAAAAGGGTAATAAATATATATTAAAAAAAAATGTTCAATACTCGTCACGATTCTCTTTGACATAAAAAAATAAAGAATGGTTCATGTTATTTTGTACTCCCACCAGGATTAAGGGCCTCATCTCTCCAAATTTTATGACGAATTTTATGACGAAATTCCTCATAGAGTGGTAACGAATGTTTACAATGCACCCTCGTTTTTCACTAAAGTTGCAAAAATGGCCTGTTAGCAGTGTTAACATTTTTATCACTTGTTTAAAACTCTTCAGATATATCATGTAAATAATTATTTATTGATCCATGTCAAAGTATATTCATTTCCGAACAAAATAGTGGTATTTGAGGACCCTAAGTGATTTGGTTTTTCAAAATATGACCATTTTAGTCGAACCCCCTTGAAATCTGCTGATCCAAAGCGTTTTTATGGTCAGATGGTATTGTTAGCTTAAGCATTGATGCGATTTTTGCATGTGTCTTACCTCCTTATTTATACAGGCCTCAAACCGAGAATATTTCTCAAATGACATTTTGTGCTGAAATAATAAAACATTTGTTATAAGTCCATCGTATGCTTGACATTAACATCATTTATTGTTCAAATACGGCATTGTTCATTTAATCTTCATTGTTTATCTTTGATTACAATATAGGTTTTATTCGATGTAGCTAGCGTATTTGGAGTTAGAAAATCTCTGATTCATTTACGGATTTTTATTAATAACTAGACTTATCCATCAAGGTTGCGGAGTCAGTCTGGGGGAGTGGGTTTTGGAAGGAATCAGTCGGACTCTTAAGACTGCTAAAGAGTCAGATTTGGATTTTTTAAATCTCCAAAGAATCAACCGACAGTTTGAATATTGGAAGTCAGAGTCAAACTGTACACATTCCAACTCTGAAACCTTAGTACCCATGACCTGTTGGATCACAACTACTACGAATATTTATTCCACTTTGAATCCATTCGAAAATTCATAAACTGTGACATATCTATTAAGATATTCTTCTTGTATAACTAAAAATAGTGCGTCTCTTGAAGGATAATATAGAAGTAATGAGACTTATGTAAATTAGATAGAAAAATGATGTGTCCAGTGTGTATGAACATGCTATATAAATTACATGCTATATAAATTACATGCTATATAAATTACATGCTATATAAATTACATGCTATATAAATTACATGCTATATAAATGACATGCTATATAAATTACATGCTAAAATAAAGTAATTAAGAAGCAACACTGAAAAATAAAGTCACTTTTTCTTTATTTATAGTTATTAAAATATAAAGTGTTTGAATCAACATACAGTAAAGAGGGCAAAGAAATCCATAGATAGCTGAGAGATTGATGACTTGGTCAGTTCATTATAAAATACAGCTTATTAGATGAATGGAAATGGAATTCTTTTTTCAAACAGAATTCAATCCCAGAACTAAAGAATATTTAAGTATGTATTTTATGTCCTTAAATTATAATAAGAAAAAAGCCTTTTGGAAACAACTGTTGATTTACTCAGCTTTAGCATAATAATAGATTACATGTTGTTCAATCGCTATCGGTTACTGACTGTGAAAATTGCTTGATAATCCTATGCATATGATTTATTCTGTGTATATTAATAAAATAAATAATCATAGGAGCATTGTGAGCCAAAGTAAACATGAGCCAAATTATATCATTGACAGTAATTAATATTGTTGATCAATTATTCTTTGATCATTCAGTTGAGCATTGGATCAAGTTCCATATCACAACACAATTGATGAGTACAGCATAGTATTAGTGTACACCATATTGTTTTTAGTAGTGTTGGGACGATTAATCAGAAAAATGAGAACTTTTTAAGGTATCGTAATAGGAATCAGAAAAATTTGTGCCTATTTTCCAATGCAAAAAACAAATCCTTATAATTGATTTTCTTTGTTTTTGTTTAAAACTTAATTTTTCGTTGCAGGTACTAATGATAAATATTTATTGGTTTTAAACTATCAATAAAATTAAAATTGTATTTTTTATGCTTACGAAAAAATATGAACATATTACAGGGGGAAAATAACTCTATCGCTAAATATTTAGAGATTTAAAAAATCGGAATCTAGAATTAAGAACAAAATTGGTAATTGTATCAGAATCGGTGGGGGGGGGGGGGATATTGGAATCGTCCCATCACTAGTTTTTAGTAAGACTCATCTACTAGTAACCAATTCTTACTCATGAACCCAAAATAAGTTTGAATCAAATTTGTAATTGAACTGAAATTTGTACTGATCGAAAATTAGTTGAAAATATAGAATTATTTTTATTTTTTGTAAAAATGAATTTATTTGAAGCTTTTAAATTCTGTTCTATTGAATCTTGGTGAATCTTGTCTTTCAGCAAGAAAAGTTTATACAAAAAAGAAAATTCTAGATTGATGTAATTTTTGTTAATATTGTTGCCATGTGCTGATTTCCTTTTCTGATCTCTTGTTTACTAATAATCAGGGATGAGTGATTAGTCTAATGGATATCGGTGTGTACTAAGGCATTGCCTCTGCCAAGTCGAAATCCTTAATAGATCTTGTGTTTAGTTACACACTAATACTGTTAGAATTATGATCCCACCCCCAGCTGTGGGTAAAATTAATAACTCGTATTAATTATAATAGGTATTGTGTTTCGGCATTAAATAACCCCAAAAGGTGTGATATGCCTTAAAACAGACAAACCAAACCAAATAATCATGATTCAAAGTAAATCTAGAAATGCTCAATTGTTACCTCGAAATTCTTTCGGGGAAAAAAATATTTTGCTTTTGTGAAGATTTGATAAAAAATATTTTAGAAGGTTATTTGTGCTTAACCGTGTGTAGAAGAAACTCAAAACCTAGATATAAGCTAATTAAGATAACACTTAATTCATTTTAGCCTTTTGATTTTAGAAGATCATAGGTTATCCACAGAAATCCTCTGTCTAATCTGAATTTGACCTTTCCTTTCTTTCTCTCTCTTTCCAGTTGATTCCCCATTTCTTTAATTGTACTTCAGTTTTGCACCTTCAGCCGTTACTTTTGTTATATAAGGAATTAGCTGAGTCTGCTGAACTAATACAAATACGCCAATCCAGTAGCCTTATGCTAGGTTGGGAGGAGAATTGTGCACACATATAAAAGTTTGCAACCTATGGAGGGGAGGGGCAAAGAAAAATATCCCTTTAATCGCCTGGAAAGACAAACGTTTTAAATTGGACGAGGATGAACCAAGCGGTCACCGAGACGATGAGGAAGGAATAAAATATGCATGTGCAAGGACCCCCAGATGGTCTTTTTGACTTCACACAGCCAAAGAGATTGTCTCTCTTGAAATGCGCCTAATGAAAAAGGAATCAATTGAATGACAGCCATCAATAAAAAGTATACAATAAAATAGAACCCATCATTTTTTTTGTGGATGGTAGTCGCTTCATTTTTTTTATACGGAAATAACGGCAGTATTTAACAACTTGGCCATCCTCTTCTCGTTTGTGAATTCCAAATCAGAGCTGGATGGGGATGAATGCTGCTCTCCTAAAAGAACAACCTGACTTTCTTTGTTAGATCTGCTTTTCAATAGAATCTTTCCTTGTTCTTCGGCAAACTCCTCTTGTATCATATAATGTTTAAAATGTCTCTGGCAGTTATCGAATCTGAAAATTTGAATTTTTTTTATATCGAACCATGTTTCCAGTTTTGTTTCACTATCTTCTTCCAGAAGCAATATTGCTTGCTGACATCTTGGATTTATCCTTGACACTGGACTTAAAGTAATCTTGGATCAGAAGTAGTGCAGTTTGGGATTGTGCAACCTGTATTTCACTATCCACTCTTATTATATAAGCCCTCTTTCACACGATCCTGATCAATACTTGGATGGGTGACCATTTCGGAATAGCAGGTGTTGAAAGCAAAATACTCAACCCAGGTGTATAAATGGGTACCAGCATTACTAAGCTGTATAACTGGCGACAGACTAGTGTTCTGTCACAGATGGTTCAGACCATCTGTTCTGCTTAATAGTATGACAGGAGGAGTTCTCTTTTGTCATGTTTTAATCACTTTCATGATTACATTCTGTTGGAGCTTTTTATCTTTGCCGGCAATAAACTGTTCTAAGGACCTTTTTCAATATCCCAGGGAATTACATTTTTTCTTTTTTTCCATTAAATGAATTGTGTAAAAACTCGAATAAATGCTAATTGAATTTTCCGATGGTAGATGGAAACTTTCTCGGCAAACTAAACATTTTTCTCTCAACACTAAAGAAACCTGATGCTTAGAATCCTCTGATGAAATATCATGCCTTTTCTCTTAATTCCCAAGAGATATGTTTAGTTCATTGCTTTCTTCAATTAGTCTAATTAGGAAATATACTCATTGGAAGCATTTGTCTGTTTAGAAAAGTCTCCGAGGAGAATACTCTTTTCCAAAACCATCAATAACCTCTTGTTGTTATTGCAATGCCGTTTACCCTGCTCGGGTTAAGCAGGTTTCTCCCCTGGCTTGCACCACATCCAGAATTATAGCGGCCCATGCATGGCAGTTCTGAACAAGCTTGCATGAGATGGTTAACCAATCGCGATTTCAGCATTTTTGAAGGCCAACCACCTGTGGACCTAGGAGCTCAGTCAAGTCTTCCTTAATGGTTGTCACCTATGTCCTCAGTTTCTCAACGGTACGCGTGTGCCATGTAGGCAGAGAGGTAGGGAGGATTACATTACAAATTATTTCCTCATCTTGGCGACGAACAAAATAGATCAGATGGGAGATTTTCAGACTGCAGATCTAAAGGTTCCATTTTCATAGGGAGGATTACATTGCAAATTAATAACCTCTTTAGATGATTAACCACTATGGTTAGTGATAGTTAGTTCTACTTCTCTTGTAAAACTCTTGCATTCCTTATAGTTGTTTGCATGGTATTCATTATTCTAGGTACGTGCAAAATCAATGGCCGATTCCCAAAATGTAAAAAACATTTTGACCCCCCCCCCCCCCCCTTCACTTAAAAATTCACTAAAATTCAGGAAATCAACCAATTTTAATGAAATTTTCAATATTTATTAATTAAAAATCACGGAATGTAATGAAACCATTATTTTTTTAATCTTAGTGAAAATGTATCATTGTTTTAAAACAAAATACACCTTTACTAAAGTTCTATTTTTGTATATTAATTAAAAAAAAAAATGCATTAATTTTTTGTTTTTTATGAAAATAAAGCATTGTAGATGTTAAGAATTAAACAAAAAAATTTTTAATATTTTTTATATATTACGATAAAGGCCCCTAAATACCGTGTTAACAAAATCACTATAACTCGAAGAAAAATTAATTTTTTAAATTAGCGATATTATTAATAAATAAAGCATTGTTTAATCAATATTTTCACCCCAAAAAATATAATTGCAAAAAATATTTCATGTTATTTTAATGATTAGAGTTTCTGGGAAAATAAAAAAATGCGACATAATTATATTTCCCTTTCATACATAAAGTGGCATCATCAGCGCAAGAAATCTTTTTTATAATCTTGAAAATAAACCAAAAATTCACAAATTTGAGACCCAGGAACTTAAAAAAAAGAAGAATTTAAAAAATTGGATAATTTCTACTAACGATGAACTTGGATTGTTATGGTAGCCCCATTCTGTAATAAACAGGTGGGATTAGCCTTCCAACAATCACTCACTTTTACAGCGCACTCAAATTTTTTTTTTTAGAGATTCAACAATTTCGTTAATTTCACAATTCATCGTCAATTATTTCGAAAGATTTGTATTTGTTTTGTCTTACTTTTCATTAATAAATATTTAAGAAGTTAAAAACAATTATTTATTAATAAATAAAGAGAATTCAAACATGCCATTTTCTTTCAAAATTGAATTCTATTTATTAGTAAATAACTTTAAATTTTTTTTCAATGAATAAATGGTCAGTGTAGTCATTGACTTTAATTTACTTTTTCACACTTAAAATAAAAAATACACTTTATTTTAAAAAGAATCAATGTAAGTTATCGTTACGACACATGTAAGAAATTCTTACATGTGTCGTAACAATAAATTAGTTATATTTATTCTTTAAGAATTGTAATTTAAATTACATTAATTCTTAAAGAATAAATCGAGTAATGTAATTGTTCAAGATTTTAATCAATCATCATGTAAAATTAATTAATAAAATTGATGCAGTTCGTAACGTAAAAATAACTATTACGGCAGTTTGAGCCTTCTATACTTTGAGATTTTGTAGCCGTAGGGTCTGTTTACATTTACAAGACGGGCTCCGAACATGTTTTAGCTAACTTTCACTTTTTTTTTTTGATAATTAAGCAATTTTTAGTAAAAAAAAGAGGTACAATCGTTTGTAATTCACTCTCTTAAGACTTTAATTTAATAATTATATTTGAAACAGTTCCAGAAAACTGATATTTACTTTTCCAGCGATTTTTAAACATATTTTATTGAATCTTCACTTTTAACGAATTTTTCGCTGTTTTGATAAGATTTTCCATTCTAATTTTATTTTCACACGTAAATATACATTTGTTTCCTTTTAGTAGGGGTGGGACGTAATGGGTGAAAATTTCAGATTCATGCGACTAGTATTTTTTTGTGTTCATTTATATATAAATAACACTAAACAATCAAACATTTTGAAAATTTTGCAAAATTCAGAAGGTGCAGGCCAAAAATAGCCGTTAGGGCTCGACGGGACTCAAAATCCATCATTTTTTGGTGAAAAAGTGGTTTCATGCGATATTGCAGGTCCTAAAACATCCTCAAAAGCTATGAATGGATATAGATGGTTAAATCTGATATAGTACTTTAATTTAGGACCATTTTCAGGCGGTGAAAGGATTTTCATAAATGTAAAATAGCCAAAAACTATTGGCCTGCACCTTCTGAATTTTGCAAAATTTTCAAAATGTTTGATTGTTTAGTGTTATTTATGTATAAATGAACACAAAAAAAATATTACTTGCATGAATCTGAAATTTTCACTCATTACGTCCCATCCCTACTTTTAGATATTAACTTAATGCTTCTATTTTTCGAACACAATCAAAAGTTAAACGAAAACGACTTTTAAAACTTAAGAAAATACACTTTTAAGAACGAGAGTCAGTACAAGCGGTGCCCATTTTTGCACGTACCTACATTATTCCTAAAGAATATACTGATTTTGATTCCTTTTAATCATTGAGCCATAAATCATTGTTGTTTAAGAAAATATCTCCAGCAAGATATTAAAAACAAAACACATTAACAAAGATTTTTGACATTCTGTATTTCATAAGTAACTTCTCTATAAACTAGGGTTGTAGAGTTGGAGAGAGTTGGGGGTTGGAAGGAGTCTTGACCCTTAAGAATATTAGGAGTCAGAATCTGATTTTTTAATTGCCGAAGAATAAGGAGTTTGAGTTGGATATTTTGAAATCCTAGAAGTCAGAGTTGGATCTTATATATCTTCTGACTCTGCCATAAACTACAAATTCCTTTTTACATTTTACTTTTCTTTAAATAAAATGTATCTCAAAATTATAGCTGATCTTTAATTTACAATTAAAACTAACAAACAAAAATGTCAATATTAGCAAATTGCTTTTAAAAATGTTAGAATCTGTTTTGAATGAATGCTTTTAATTCTAACTTTGAAAGCAAAACACTCTTGAGCTAACCCGATAAAACTTTTGTTCCTCATGTTTCACTGACAAAGTTCACATAAATTTAGCTGCTCAGAGTATCCTTTCTTGACAGAGTTCAAAATAGACTTTGTAATCCAGTGTTCTCTATAGATCCCTTTTCAAAAGTGGTTTTAGTCTTTCTCTACTCTATTGATTTGGCCTTTTGGCTAAGATCAAAGTGTAGTATTGCACCCCATAGACTGGTATTGTCTTGGCCTCCGGGTCTTGATTTACGCCGATCTATGGGTCTGTCCTGTGCAGTTCTAGGAGGTCCATCCTCCCAGGCTTCGCCTCCCCTCTTTGGGGAGGAGTAAGTTTATTGCTTACTGCCTGAGGCACCCCTACCGGGGAATGCCGACGGGGCTGCCCAGTCAATTTTTAAACCCCACTTTCCCGACCCGACCTTGGGTCACATCTTAATTGTGGGAGTAAGATAAAAACTGGCCTTGTGCCTAACTCCTGGAGAGGAGTAAATCAATACTCTATTGATAGCGCCATGGATGGTGCTCGACTGAGCTGCAAAACTCCTTGTAAAACTTTCACAACAAGAACTTGTCTCCTATTACCACAGCAATGAATATTCTTTTCTTCCTCCATGCGCCTAACATCAAACAGAATTTCCATGAAAAGAGGTTTGTTCCAAGATATTCCCAACTGTGAAACATGTTGGCATATGATTGTTTCCTTGAGGAATACATCATCATATTCTTCAAATCTAATGTTAATAAAAACTTGTCATGAACCGTCCTCATAAGTCAAATTTTATTCATTATTTTCAATCCTCATCATATTCAACTGACAATCTATTCATCTCATTAACTCTTATTCTTGAGTGGGTTTTTAGTTTTGGTAAGTGATGACTCATTAGTAAATAAAAACAAAATTTCAAAGCAGCACGTTTAAACGTTTATATATATTTAAAAAAAAAAAAAGATTTGTTTTATTTTAAAAATGAAGCTAATTCGTATACTATTTGGAGCCCCCCTCCCCTTTTCTGTCACAAAAACAATTTTGTTTTTTGTCTGAATTTATCAGTATTTACATTGGTTTTTCTTTGAACTGTTGTTCTCACCATTAATATTTATATTTTGACCACATTTCATATGATGTGCTGGTCAACTGGTCTTTCTTTAGGTGTATGTTAATTTATGGCAGTGTTTTTGTTTTTAAATTTTTTTTTATTTATTTAAGGCTGCCCGGGTATGGGGGGGGGGGCATGGGCAACAAAATAGAAGAATTAAAAAATGTAACATCTTTTAAAACCTGTCTCTCTCTTTCTTGCTCTCTCTTTATCCCCTCCTCTTCTCTCTATCATAAGTAGCATTTCACACCAAAGGTCGATGGAAAAAAATCGTTCTAAATGCCCCCCCCCCCCCAAAAAAAACCCTAATTTTTTTCATGTTAGCCCCTAAAAGAATGAATATAAAAAAAAATAAAGGTGTCCATATTCTGTCCGAGGCATTATTGAAAAGGAATATATCAGCTTTGTGGGGATGTCTTGTGTAGTTTTTGACTATTAGATGGGGCCATAGATAACTGCCCTTTTTTATAATAGAAGAAAATTGTTGTTGCTTATTTGTGTATTGTGTATGTTGAGGTTTCCTATGCACTCAAGTCTGATGAATTAGCAATTTTAACATTTATTTTTAAATTAAGCATTCATGCATAACGTGACATAAGCAAATGTGTGGAGCATGACATGAACATTTTTATAAATTGCCGCACTTAGATTCAGTTTGAAAGAGTCTGCCTTTATGTTAGGTTGTTCAAACCATATCAACATACAACTATAAATCACGTTGACATAGCAGTTCCTATAAGATAGCAATACACATGAAAAAATTTAAATTGCTTAAAATATCTCAATAATGGCATATATAGAAAGAGCTCGATGATCTAAGAAAGAATCTTTAAAATTTTTTTAAAATCTGACTAAAAATAAGGAAGTTATGACTATTTTTGTGCCTCGCACAATTGGATATTTTCCCCTCTTTAAGACCATAAGGGTTTCGTCACATTTTTTACACTAATTTTTCAGTAAAAATGTTATATCTTTGTTAAAACACAAGATTAAGCAATGAAATTTACCATATAGTGTATTTTTGTACAAGGAATCAGAATGTGCCACTGAAAATCTCCAGAAATTAATGGTTTCCAAGTAATCTGCACTAAGTGCACATAAATATGCTGCAATACCTTAAAAATACCATGTATCCATTAAAAGAAAGAAGTTAGAAAACTCAAAGTTGAATTGTAATACATTTTATGTACAAGAAACTAAAATCTAGAGATAGGCGGTTTTACCGAAAAACCGTGGTTTTTCGGTTTTGTCTCCATACCGAATACCGAATCGTTTTGTTTTTTTTTAAACCGTAACCGTTCGGTATTGTTTTTACTACAGTAAGCCACCATATACAAGGAAACACGGTTGAAAAGATTTTCCGATTTGAATAAAATTGAATGTTACCAAAAAATGTTTTATTAGTAAGAGGACAGATTGAACAAATATATAAAAACATTTAATTGACTTGTAGGAAGAAATCTTTGTTTACAGTTTGTTTATCATTAACATTTTGAATTTTCAAATGAAAAAAAAGAGAAATACGACAGACAACATGACATCGTATTTTTAGCATAAACTATTTTCAAATGAAAAAGAAAAAATCAAACGCGTTCCGTATGATGTCGAAAATCTATTTGATTCAACTCAAAATTGTAAAATAATTATTTGTTTGTTTCAGAGTTATCTAAAAAAATAAGTTATTAAAATGAAATTAAAAAAAAAAACTTGTAAAAGTAAATAAACGAAAAGTAGCGAGCGAGTATAAACATTTAAAAAGAAAAAAAGTAGTTGCCAATGCTAGTATCACTTTATTCGGATTTTAAAAATTATTTTAAACATTAGGCATTTCATTGTTTACTTTTGAAAAGCCACTTCATACATAAATTGTCATTTCTAGAGAACTATCTCTCAACTATACCGTTTTCTCTCCTAAAAATGGGTTATTCAAAAAGTAGACTATGCAACGATTTATATTTTACTAAATTGTTAATATGGTATTTATTTAGAGTTGACAATTTATTCGAAAGTTTAATTATTAAACTTTAATCCAAGTCATGAATTCTATGACTAAAATTACCTTAAAGCTTAAAAAATGACTTTAGGTGAATTAATAATCTCTACTTTTTTTTTAACCATCCTTCCTTTTCCTTTGGCGCGGTTTTCGGGTGTACTACTAGTCTTTTACGCATGTCTATAAAGTTTTATTACCCTGTCTTAAAAACAAATATTAATAATAACTAATCATCACACAAGAGAATGAATAGCTTCCATAGTAAAAAAATATTTAAAAAAAAAAACGTAAAACCGAGGTTTTAAGAGAAAAAAACCGAAACCGATACCGAAACCAAAATTTCAAAACCGCCCAACTCTACTAAAATCTAATACTAGGACTGTTTAAAAATGAATATATTGCAAGATTTCTTTGGCATTATTGTAGATTAACACCTTCCGCTAACTCACCCCCTTGTCTCCCCAAAATATGAGATTCTACTTTTTTTATTTAGGCAATTACATGTTAACACCTTGAAAAACTTGTCAGAAAGAAAGAAACAAAAACAATTATTTTAGAATTTAGAGTGGCGATCAGTTTCACATAAATTAAATATAAATTAATCCCCCATTTCAAGGCCATTCTAGCGTTTTAGGACAGTTAATTATTTTTTCTATGGGAGATAAATCCTGTGCGTTTTTCTTTTTTGTTTTTTTTAGACGATTATGAGGGTCTTTGTGGGAGGAGGGGGGGGGGCTTACCACTTGAACTTCAGGTTATGTGAACACTCTGAAAACTTAGCAGAAAGAAAAAAAACAATTTAGAATTTAGAGTGGGGGATTAGTTTCACATATATTTAATGTAGAATAATTCACCATTTCCGGGCCATTCTAGCGTTTTAGGGTATTAATCAATTTTTTTCTATGGAAAATAAATCCTGTGCGTTTTTTTTATGGGCGTCTGCTTTAAAAACATTTTTTTTTTAAAATTATCTTTTTAGACGATTATGTGTGGTTTTAATGGGCTTTTTGTACCATTAGGGCTTGCCACTCGGACTTAAGGTTAGTGATAAGGTTAAGGAAAGGGTTTTGTTTTGGATGGAGGTTGCCATTCGGACTTAGTGTTAGGGTTAAGGGAGTTTTTTAGGGGGTGGCTTGCCACTCATATTTAAGGTTAATGGTACGATACGTTCAAGAAGGCATTTTAGGAGGTGCTCTTATTAGTCGTACCTAGAGTTCGTGGTAGAGTAATTATTTATTTTATAAATTTCACTAAAAGGCAAGAATGGCCGGGAAATCGGAGATCATTTTACATTAAATTTATATGCGAAACTGATCCCCCATTCTAAATGCTAAACTATTTTTTTTCTTTTTTTCACCAAGACGTGTTCACACGTAATCGCCTAAAAAAGTAGAATCTTTTTTTTTTTTTTAAATTGGCGACTAGAAAGTCATTACTACTAGAAGTTCGAAAGTTGAGTGAAAACCAGTATTTCTTGAAGTATGTTTTTTATAAAAGAACCAAATAGGATTAACTTTTTTAAGCACAAAAGTATTTTTGTCTTATTTTTAAAAGAAGTTTATAAACGAATTTTACAAAGCTTTACAAGACTAATTTAGTTAGCTGCTGCTGATTTATTGTTATATCAGCAATACTAGCAGTCATTGTTGACTTTCGCTCAAAAAAAAGGACAATATTTTTTCGGATAAGGTAATTTAAAATTACTATTACCGAAAGACAAAACAATGTACAATTATAATTTTAATGCATAAAAAAAGATGAAAGATGAAAGATTAATTTATTTACTAGTTGGCGTACGAAATATGCAACAACATTTTCTATATTCATATTTTCAAATTTTAAAAATTCGTTCTAGAATGAAAATAAACAAAAATCGCCCCGTGTTTATAGCTGCTATTTTGCTGCTGCTACTACAGTCAGTTTTTCAAACTATAAATAGAAAACTTTTTTTTTTTTTTTCGGATAGGGTAATGAAATATTATCACTACCAAAAGAGAACACATATATACAATTATAATTTTAATGCATAAAAAAGTAAAAAGATTAATTTACTTACTAATTGGGCGACGGAAATGTATTTTTCGAAAATGTTCAACCGACGTCGTGTTGAAGGATTATTTTTAAAATTAAAAAAAAATGAATGAGCCGAGTTACTTCGTACACCGACAAACATTAAAAGTGATGCTTCCCCTGATTAGTTTCCAAATTTCAGGACAAAATTCCGCACAGAGGGACGGTACGAGAGTTTTAAACGAAGGGGGGGAGGGGGTAAAAAAAAAGTGACGTAAATTGCTGAAAATAGCTTTAACATTTTTTGGCCTTTATTTGCTCAAAACTCTTTAAAATATATAATGTATATTATTATTCATGAATGCACCGGAAAGGATATTCATTTCCTAACAAAATGATGGTATTTTGAACACTTAAAGTGCTTTAGTTTTTAAGATATGACTATTTTAATAGAACTACCCTGAAATCTGTGATTATCCAAACAGTTTTCTGGTCGATGTGTATTGCTATATAAGATAACCAAAGTTAAGCAACATTGAGCCTGGCCAGTATTAAATGGGTGACCATTTGGGAGGACCAGGTGCAGTATGTAACAAAATGTCTTCAAATTCATAATAAATCAACAAATCAATCGTATGCAAAAACACGTACGATTTTGGCATAAAATGACCCAATGTCGGTTGACATGCCGTAAAACCCAACAATCTGTCTGTAAAACTGTATTCACCCCGGATGGGTTGAGCCGGCTCCAAATACGTTCACCACATTCTGCGTTAGGTGGTTCACCCCTAGAATATATACATATATATATATATATATATATATATAAACTGTCAGGTAGACCACACAGCAAGCCCACTTGAAAATGATGAGTTGTTTTATCACTGCACATAAAAACTGATCGACCAGAATGTTTATTATCTGGAGTGGTCATAATTTCTGTAGGATGTCAATTGGCTTGCAATCACAGCATCTCATCATCTCATCTTAAAGAGACAATTACCTTTCTAAGTGGAAAAATCGAATTTTGGGTGGTCAAACCCTGAGCCAGATATATTTCCCACCACAAGCCTGTCATCTGCATACAGTGCAACACCACTAAACATGCATCATTGTGCATATTTACATCACCATTAAAGACTGTCAGAGAGAACATCAGATGAAACATTATTGAATTATAAGTATCAATGCCTAGAACAATAGTCTGAATATAAATAAAATAATTGTTCACAAATACCTTTGATTTCAAGTGTACAATAAGAAATATATATATATATATATAATTTAATTTCTCTACAAATTTGATCCGGATAAAACTCCCCATGATCTTAGAATATTTGTTTGAGTAAATTATAAACTTTAAAACAAATCCTATGCATGTATTTTATATTAGAATAAACTAGATTACAATATTTTTTTCTAATCAATATCCTGCATACTTTCCCCTTTATGTTTTCAAGGGTTCAATCAATGATAAAACAATGTTAGATTCACTTCAAATGTTGGATTAAATGAAAGAATATTGTTTATGAAAAAACCCCCGTTTAAAACTAAACCGTTTTAAGGTTTTGGAGGCAGTTTAGATTTGATTTTATCTTCACCAAGGACAAATTGTCTGTTTTGGTAGAGTGAAGCTTTGTATTTAAAAATAAATTCCCAAAATAAAATATTTTTGTTTTAAACACTTAATCTCTGAGTTCAAACATGGCCAATCTAGAATCGATGTTTGAATGAAATGGAAAGAGTCTTTTTGTTTAATAAAAGATTTAATGTGGATTTTCATGGTCGTGTATGCACGGATACTTTAATACTATTTTCCCGTCTCCTACTCTTTCTTTGGAAATTGTCGTTCTAGAATCCTACTTCAGTTTATTGATTCTCTTTTATATGATGCCTTTTATTTGGTTTTGTCTTAACAAAAAATAATTGCAGTTTTTCTCCTTGACTTTGGTACTAGACTACGCACTATTACTTTTGGGGCGATTAACATTTTTTTTTTTATATATTTAAACCTTTAAGGTGAGAGTTTCTTTGATTTATTCTAAAAAAGTTGTCTTAGAGGATGATTTAAGTTGTTTTTTTTCCTAATGTGTATTGGTATTTGCAAAATAACGAATATCTTTTTGAAATGTAAATCAGGATTCTATGATTCATGATACTTTGTGCAATTTTGTTTTCTGCCTATCTCTTTCCAAATCTAATTATGAAGGAAATTTACAAGAACTTAACATTCTTTTTTCTTTTTTTTTTTTTTTTTTAATGTTTTTATTCAGTTTAGTAGGATGCAATGTCACAAATATAGTGGTTGTTATTTAAGTATAACTTGCTATATTATAGTAATTGTTTGCAACTAACTAACCATTACCCCACATCCACAACTATTTTCAAAATGAAAAAAATAAATACATTTGTGTTGTGTGTGCATGCGCATGAACCCACACAATGCTTTCTATGTAAAAGGTCTTAGCTAGCGTATGATCTTGAACGATGTCTGGTAGTGAGGCTCCGATATGTTGGGTTGCAGAGTCACCTCTCAATTACTATGTTCCAGGGTGATAATACCTGTCAGAATTCCATATATGGGTAAAATAAAAATGAATTTACAAAGTATTTATCCATAAAATATACACTTAAAATGCATATGTTTAATACAGAGTGTGGCAGAAAGGTTGCCCAATTTCAAAAGTTTATAATAAAAAGAAAAAAACAAAAGAAAAGAAAAAAGAAACTTGATCATAAGAGAAAAAAAAACTTTGTATTTATAACAAGTGCATTAGATACCTTTGTGGCCAAGTAGTTTGAAAATTGTATCTGTTAAGTGACAACAGGCAATGTTGATGCAATTGTGAAGTCTCTCAAAGGTTCACCATAAATCCTTTGTACCATGCCCCATTAAATTGCATTGATTGCCTGAGTTATTGCTGTCTTTAGATCTTCTGCAATTGTTGATCGGTCTTGACTTGTGTCTTGAGGTCGTTCCATAGAAAAAGTCATAAAGGGCTAAATTCAGGAAACATGGAGGCTATCCATTATCATCTTGTAGTGAATGATGATGACCAGAATTCTAAGTGAATGTTGAGACATATGCGATGTGACACCATCTTGTTGAAGCCATACATCATCTAGATTATGAAGGGTGAGTAACTGGAAAAACTCTTTTACGAGTTTACAATAACGGACTGATGCATCATTTCCTATAATACATTTCTTTAAAAAAAAAAAACACATGGCAAAATCACCCATTTCACACCAGACAGTAACCTTCATGCTGTAGAGTTCATAGGGGTCATTGGCTGACCAGTAACAAAAACTTTATTAATCGTTTGTTTAAAGCGATAATGTTTCTCTGAAGTTAAAAACCATGAACAAATTATTTTTCCATCTAGTACGAGATCATGATGACGGAGGGCAAAATGCTTTTTAAAAGACCGTTGCATTGGTTACATCATTCTCAAAAAACCCTTCAACAACAAATATACAATACTTATCACTTCAGGCCATGGTGAGCTATTACCTGAAACAGAAAATTAAATGGCATGTAATACACTTTAGAGAGAGAGTTTTATTTTTATGTTTATTTTTATTTTATTTATTTTTTTAACATTTAAAATCGAAACAACCTTTCTGTCCCATCCTGTATTTTAGGATGTTAAGAACTTGAAGTATAAACACCTTTACCAAAATCACTGACTTTAGCATCAAATGACCAGAAAAGGGTTGATGTGCTGTATAACAATCAACCAATCTAAATTTCTAGTTTAAACGAAAACTAGTGTATTATGTGTTTTGATAATAAAATGACTACACTATTTGGACTTTCAATATTTTTTGCTATATATATAAAAAAAAATTAAGGCAAATCAATATTATTAATGATAAACACGAAACATCTATTTTTCTGTGTTCTAATCATTGTGTAAACATTCTTATTTGCAGACCACAATTATTTTACTTTGTGTCTTGTAATTGTGTTGAAAAAAACTGAAAAGAATAGAGAACTATAATAAAAATAAATGATCGATAGTTTATCTCCAGATTATTTGGCAAACATCCTGCAATCAGTAAGAGGCTCCTTTCTAGCAACAGTGAAAGATACTTATTTCTTGTACTTCAGCGAACAGTATTCAATGGACACAATTTCTTGTGTGTTCAACATACAACAGTGATATTTACAATAGAGTGTGTGTGTGTGTGTTAGATGTACCTGAGACTCATTGGGTCACAACCACTATTTGTTCTACTTTGATTTCATTTGTAAATATAAACTGACATATCTGAAGACATTCTTGTTGTATAACTGAAAATAAATCTCTTTACTTCTAGATTATTATTTTATAATTACTAGTATTACTACTACTATATATTATTATTATTTAACAAAGTAAATATACTTATTTTGCAATCTAATTTATATACATGTAACGACACATGCATGTAAATTAGATGACCCCACTAAAAAAAAAAAGTGACTCCTTCTTTCTTTCTTTCTTTCTTTCTTTAACTGTTAAGAGACATTAAGAAATATAGTGTCTGAAATAAGTGGGAGGGGAGGAGTGCGAGAAATACATTAGAATAATTAAAATAGTTTTTTTTTTTTTTTCCAAACTCAATCCCAGAACTAAAGTATATTTTAGCATGTATTTTGTTTTAAAGCCTTAGGGAAACAAACGTTGACTAATTCACATTTAGTATAATATATATATATATATATATATATATATATATGTGTGTGTGTGTGTGAAAAAACAAACAGAAAAAAACAAATTTGAATCATGAAAAAAAAAAGATTTTATCGGTTTTGTTCAGATCAACAAACATCTTCAGAAAAAGTGAAGATTTTGAATTTATTTGATAACGGTAAAAACAGAGGAAAAAGAAAAACGCACTGAGACACGTCATTGGCGTGCATTTAACTATTTGAAAAAAAAGAAAGAATAGTAAAACGCGCATGTGGAGAGACGTTAAAATGGGAAGGGGGAGAAAAGAAATGGAAAAAATATGGATGAAGTGTAGTAAAAAAAGAAAAAGTTTCTTTAACCAGGATCGCAATGGCGCAACAATATTGCATTGTTTCAGTGTGGTTTTTGCCAGATGTTTGTTTTAAGGAATAGGATCCTAGTCTGAGGTTTTTCTTAGATGGTAATGAGAGAAGTATTATAGCGCTTTCGATGCATTTGCGACGTGGGAGAGAGTATTTGGTCTTGAGGAGAGTGCAGTTTTAAAAATCAAAATTGTGGGTAAAAGTGCTTATGTGTATGACTCGTGTGTTAGTGAGATTGTTGTGTTTGAGGTCCTGTTTGTGTTCATAAGTACAGGATTTTATATTGCTGGCTGTTTCACCAATATAAAACATCGGACATGCGAGGGAAAAAGTGTCCTTAGGAGGTAGTTGGGAGCAGGGTTTGGTGTTGAGTAAATCCATAATTGTTTTAGAGGTTGATGTTTTTATGTCAGATTGTTTTTGTATAGAAATAGATATGGGATTATTGGGGAGAACTATGTAAGATTTATTTTTCTCAATCATGTTGGTGTTATTTGTGCTGGTGATGTTATGAGAACTTTTTGTGGTGTTAGTCTGTTTTTTGTTGTGGATATTAAAGGCTTTGTGTTTAGCGTTTTGGATAAAAAAAAATTGATATTTTAAAGCTTGGTTAGTATTCTGTATATAGGTTTCTTCATTGCGGTGGTAAGCGGGGCTGTAAATTCTAAGAGCTCCGAGGAACAAGCCTCTGACCATTCCTGATTTTATTTCATTTCTGCTAATGACGTCTCTCTGTGCGTTTTTTCCTGTTTTTACCGTTATCGAATAAATTCAAAACTTCACTTTTTCTGAAGACGTTCGTTGATCCGGACAAAACCGGTAAAATCTCTCGTTTCTTGATGATATTTTCCTGTATTTAAATTTGTTTTTTTCCATTTGTTTTTTTTCACACATCTTGTATTTCACAGCGTTTTATTTTTATGATTGTGCATTTTATCCTCATATATATGTGTATATATATATATATATATATATATATATATATATATTATATCACTCATAATATACATCTTGAGTGACTCTACTTTCGGATTTACCACAGCTTTATTGTTGAACAGTGACTCGACTAATTGCTGCATAATAATCTTGGTATCAAAATGACTCTGTCAATGTATCTAGAAAGACTCTTATTGCTTTGAGAATTTGCAATTTTCAAGATTGATGTCATCAGATAATTTTGGATTTAAATTTCTCTCAAAATCTAATGCGATGACCTATAACTGTTTATATTCTGATTTTCCATGAGATAAGAATCATCTAAAATTACCCTCTCTCACATCGAAAATGATTAAAGTCAGTTTAATGTTAACTGAGAATCACCTCATACAGGTTTATAATAACATTTACCAACATTGTTTTTTTTTCACGTCAGATGAGCAACAGCATGAAAGTAAAATAGTCCAACCGACACGCATATCACGTGTGATCGGCCTTATTTTAAAAAGATTTTTTAATTGAAACAAATACTTCCAGTTTTGTCTATTTTTGAAATTACTAAACAAAAATTACTTAAAAACAAAAATGATTAAATGTAAAAAACAAAACTTTTGCGAGCATATTCCCTTCTCTCTATACTTTGTGAAATATCTTACCATGTTCAAATAAAGATTAAGTGACTTGCTACAATTATTTAAACTAGCAAGACCCTATGAAAATTCCAGGGGTTCTTTCTTCATTGAAATTAAATTCTTTGAAAGGTTTGAAAATGTATGAATTAGTTTCATTTTATAGTAAAAGTAATATTGAATAAAACCATTCCCTTCAACGGGGCAGATTTGCAACCATATTTTTTAAAACATTGTTAAATTTGTAGAGCTGTGGTCTAATGTTTTACAGTAAAAAACCTTTTTTCTTCATTGTACAAATTTTGCGTAATAAATTAAAACTTTTGAAATTAAATTATCTCTGAAAAAAAAAAAATCAGTTGTCTGCTTCTTGTTTACATATACAAAGAGCTGTATTAATACTACTGCGTTGAGTTTTGATGAATTACATCCCTTCGATTTAATCCATGCATATTAGGTCATCCTAACTAATGTAGGGACAAACAATTATTATATAGATTGATCTTGCTTTTGATTTTTGATCTTCTGAACAAATTCTATTTTACATTTTGTATTTTTCCTTTAATTTCTATAGACAAACTTTAAATATACAAAACATTAAAAAAAAATGAATGCCCAGTTGATTTAAGAAAATATATAAAAATCACCATTAAAACACCTCAAACATCAAGCGTGTTATTCTTGGTTACATAAAAAATGATCAAGCCAGAGAATAGCCTCACCGTCTTTATTGAAACGGTGACATAATTCAATGAGCTATGAAATCACTAATATACCCACAACCGAACAAATTTGATTCTTTAGCAAAAAAAAAAAAGGTTAAATTTTATTTCTATAATAATTTTATCAGATTAGCCTGAAAATTATGCGGGAATATAGCTAGTTGAACTTAATGGAAATTTCACTGTTTTTATGCGAGTTGCTCAGTCAGTTTAAAGTATCTATTAATAATACTGAAACGGAGGTACAACCTTAAACAATAACCAAACTATAATTTCAGTACCGCCCAACTCTACTTTTAACTAGATTTGATATACTAGATATACATTTTCGTACTATTCACTGTCTCAAATATATCAAGTTATCAGTTTCTTGTAATTCATGTATAGAGTCCTATTTTGTTAAATACCATGACAGTACATTCATGGTAAATCAATATACATTTCTTACACTTGTATTTTTTTGTATACACATATGTCATTGACTCCATTTCTCTTTTTTTTTTTTTTCTTTTTTATTTGTGATGTGGGGATAGTGGAGTCCATTCCCTATCAACAAGACCATGACAAACAGATTTCTTTTTACAAATTTAGTGCACTTATAGATCTTCCTGGCACCTAGGTTAAAGTGTTCCGAAGACCATTATCAAAAACTAGCTGTACCTACAAGGCGTTGCCTGGGTGTCTTACTTTCATTTTTGATATTTATATATTTTTTTTATATCGCAAAAATACTTTAAGAGTTTTTTTCTTTTTGAACGCTTAAACTTAAATTAGCTCTATTTACCTGGTGTTGTTCAGGAGTAATGACCAACCTGTTTACAAAGAGATGGAAAACATGTTTTATAGGTATTTATTTTTACAGAAGTCAAGCAAAATAACTTGTGACATGATTACTTCCCTTTAATGTATAAGAATATTTGGTGAGTAAGGTAAAAATGTTTCCACTGTAAAAGTTTCTGGAATAAGTATTTTCAAAAATAAACTGACACAAAATAACAGTGGAATGAAGAAAGAAAAAAGCAGGCTAGTTCGAATTAAGTATTGATATTTCAAACAAATTCCTATTTGGGTTTGACTTAAAAAATCTAGCTAGATAACTTTGTTAGATTAGGCATTCTCTCTCTCTCGCACTCACTCACTCACCACTCTGTTTTGTAGTGAACTTTTTACCTGGCTTCATTTCACCACATTACATTATTTTTTGTAAATAGGATTTTTAAAAGGTTTGTTTTAGTACTTTATGCTATTGTATTTTAAATTTCAATAAATAATTAATATTAAATTAAAAAAAAATGTAAGTCACGTAGTTTCAAGAAAGATGTACATACAAACACATGAGAAGTGCTCACAATTTTATTAATATAGACATGTTAATTAAAAAAAAAGTTTAAAATTCAATATCTCAGTTGTTTTTGCAATCACAAAGCTCATTTTGTAGCTGAGACATATATGTACATATTTAGCCAAAATGTTTGTATAAATATTTATACTTGACTAGATCTAGAATGTTATTTACGAATTTTGGTTTTCATTGCAAAAACTAAGATTGATTTTTAAACTGTTTTGTTTTAGAAAGTTCACATATTTGTCAAAGGTCATATCTTCTAAGTCCTTTGACCTCATGATTTAAAATAGGTATTATGGAGGTCTATCTATAAGCGTACTAATTTGGTCTGACTCTTGTTGATTTGGCATAGAACGACGAGTCAGTGAGTTATTTTCAGAGAATATATTTTGGTGGCTTTTTTTAGTTTTCATATGAGCCATAGTATTTTTTAAATATTCAGTACATCAAAACTTTTTGAAATATTAAACACTAGAATTATGGGCCCTACGAGCTCAAATTCTAGTATACAATATTAAATTGTTTTTAACACCAATATGTAGTCAAAGCAAAATAAATTATTTTGGACTATTAAAATAATTTCCAGCACTATTCATAATGTTTATCCATTCATTTATTTATTTTTTTTATTATCACTTATGTTTAAATTTGTTTTGAAATGTGACGTAAATCAAATCTGATGCCACACCAAAGCTATAATTATTTTAAGGAAATTTTTAAAGCTCTATTTATAAGAAAGTCCAAATAGATCAGTTGGTAGAACTGAACTGAATATTTCAAGGTTTTGGTTTCGATTTCCAGTCATGGCATTCACTTTATTTGTTGGGAATTTATTATTTACTATTAATTCAATATTTTCTATTCCTAAAAGTTAAGATCGCTTATATTTCGAAATGAGACATTCTGCAATGAATTACATTTAAAAAAAAAAATTGTGACTGATGGATGGACGGACAACATCCCTATTTATATAAGATTGGGGTTGTTCAACTATATTTAGTTGGTTGAGTTAAAAAAAAACGTTTTTTAAAGTACACATTTTGTCTTAGACCTTTTGGCTAGGAGCAAAGTGTAGTATCTGTTCTGATACTACACTTCATTTTTTTAGTCCTTGGTCAGTGAAGGATAAATCCTTATGGACTAAGCCAATTTTAATTTTTATTTCAATACAGAGTGCCCCCCCCCCCCCCCCCTTTTGATGAATTAAAAACCGACCCTGTGTCTAACTTTGCTCTTGTGGGTAGACAAGTAAATAGGGACACACTTCGTGACAAGAATATTACTCTGTATCTATATTTAGATTTCTTATTTTTGAGAAAAATCTGGACTGATTTCTAAAATCTAAGTTTGAATTATTAATATTTCAAGTTAGCACTGAAAGGCAATTTTAAAAAAAAAATGTATTTTTAATGTGAATAAATCTGACATTTTGTTCAATCTAATAATGCTGCTAGTTTGTTTTTCGTGGGGGGGGGGTATGGAAAGAAATTACATTTTAAAATTGCAAGATTGACTTAATGATAGGAAATTGAATTTTGTATTCTAATAACTAATAATGACTGTTGGAAAGTTACCAATCACTGAATCATGATGTTTCTGTCCGCCATCTAAGGATATCATTTGGATTAATTGGCAGTCAACAGTAACAACAGCAACATCTCTAGACTAACAAGAAATTTTAAGAATAATTTTATATAATCTCAATCTATGATTTCCAACATCACCACTCTTTGCTAATTTAAAAAAAAATTATAACCAAAGACGTTTTTTGCAGTTAAAAAACACGGCTATAACACTGATAAAGATCTGTCCACTGTAAAGGGTGATTTAAAAAAAATAAATAAATAAAAAAAATTAAATTAAGCCAGATACTTAGTTATAGTAGTATTTATGTTCACTGAGAAAATTAATTTCATTCATTAAAGCAATGATGAGGATAGTTACCGTCTGTCTGCCATAATATTTTGCTGAAGACTTTGTCAACATTTTTTAAGCCACAAAAAGAATAAAATATTTTATTTTAATGATTGTAATTTTTTTCCTTCATATGATGAAAAAAGTTCATTTCTTCATAGCTACTATTTCCAGTACTAAAACAAGATAACTAGCTTGACCTATAGACTTTTAAGATTGAAGTGAAAGGCAAAGTTGTGGGAATCACTGTCAGATGTAGCCAGATGTGATTGTGCATCTTAAAATTAAACTTCATTAGAAACCTATTTTAAAGATATTTTGGAACACCTTCAAAAACAAAATTAAATTACATTTTTCTTTTTAAATAAATTAAAAATGGCGTTTCATTTGATGAGAATAAAATAGATTTTAAGATCTTTACAAATCATTCATGCTTACAAATTCAACCTAGAAAAAGTGTTTTAAAAAAAAAAAAAAAATAAATAAAAATCATCTTAATATATTGAAAATTTCCTAATTTTAGAAAATCGATTGATGACATGTGACCTGTTGGATTACTCAGTGTTATGTGTAACTCGTCACTTTTTTTATATTATAATTTAGAATAAATAAAAAAAATGAAAGTAACCTAAAGTGGAATTGTAATCTGTACCCCCCCCCCCCCCAAAAAAAAAAATTGTTTACAAAATCATGAAAGAACTATTGCTGTAAAAAATGTAAGCAAGATATCCACTAATACTTGAACATTATTACTATAGCAACCATCATTAGTTAAATAAGCAAAATGATAAAATGCAAGCCCCCCCCCCCTCTTTTTTTGTTAAATGACAATTAGAAGAACCCCATTTTATAAAGCTTGTTCGGTAATAAAAATGCACACTCTTCATCAAACTTGTTTTCTTCTGCTTCTACCATTATTTAGGAGACTTGAAACTAACACACATTGTGATATTGTTTGGAGTTTTTGCTGTAAAAATGCAAATATATTATCAGTCTTAGTTTTATGTCCATACCATAAATTTCCAACCAAGTTATTCTCTCATATTACAAACATACTTTAATAATGTGTTAGCAAAAACCAAGTCTAAAAAAAAAAAACAGAATGAGATTGGCCGATTTCTTGGACAATGTAGCTTGCAGTTTTGAGTTGGTCAATGCCTTTTTGTCCACTGAGAAACGTCTATTGATGTCGTTTACTCTTTTTGCCAGTTGTGAAGATTTATCTTCTAAATAAGAGTTGTTAATTTTGACTACATTCCATAGAATAAAACCACTTAAACACAAGCTTCCAATGTTTGTTACCTTTATTAATTTTCACTTTGTCAGATATTATCCTATATATATATTATTATTCAAAATTATGTATATTACACACTTTTTCTTCTGTATTTATCCTGCTGAAGCGGGTTCTGCGCTAGATTTTTCAATCCAGATTTGTTTGATTGCGACAATTATATTCTGACCGAGGAGTCATATTATCTGTCACCAGTTACAAAGAGATTTTACAGCATCTGGTATTTCCAAATGGTCACCCATTAAATACTGACCAGGCTCCGAAGTTGCTTAACTTTGGTGATCTTATGTGATTATAGCTATATAATGTGATAATATAGATAATAGATGTAAATATGATTATAACCATTATAATATATTAAATATAGTTGTATTAACTACTATATTTATAGGAGAAGTTGCTTAGTATCTATGATAGAGCTTGTGTAGATTTCAGTTTGTAGACATAGGGTCAATCATGCATCTGTATGTTGCTGTAAATAAGAATAATATAATAAACAAAGAACAATACTAGTTAAAATGGGGAAAAATTAGACATCCTACACAAATGAATATACCATACAAAAATTACAAACATCCTCAATGACATAGAAACACACACACACACACATGAAAACTATCAACGAAAACACGGAAGTGTTCAATAAACTCTTCAAAAACCTCACAACAAACAATGGACATCCCTCATCACACATCATCCCACCATACCAACACTTAATGGCCTCTCCAAAAACACAAACTGTACACACCTCTCCTCTTCATCATATTGGCAGATCCTCTCACAACATCACCAAGGCCATAAATACCCCCTCCCTCTATTATGTATGATAAGTCTAGCACATTTAAAACCCCTGAAAACCTTCTCCATAAATTAAAAAATATCAATATACAAAACCACACCATGAATAGTTTCGACATTATTTCCCTATATGCCAACATACAAGTTAAAAATTCCATAACCTTCTTGCAAACCACCTAACAAAATAACATTTTTATTCCTTCCTCACTATTAAATCTATCGTCGATATCTGCAAATGTATTACTTCCCTCACCTTCTTCAAATTTAACAATTATTGCAAGTAAAAGTTTGGCCTACCCATGAGGAATTCCCGAAACAAGTGGTGTACTAGCATGCTTATTTTTAGAATTCCTCGAAACAGTAACTTTCAAATATGAAATTCCCATAAACAACACCTTTTTCAAATATATATACTTTTCTTCTCAAACCAGCAAGAACAGAAAACCTAGAACAAACTCTTAATAAGGTTGAACCCACAATAAAATTTACATTCAAAACTGACGGTAATAATTCTATACCATTTCTAGATATCCTCATGCCTAAAAACAATAAAACCTTATTTTACCAACTATAGCGAAAACTCACAAACAAAACTACATGCATTACTATTCACACCACCGCACGCAATCAAAATAGGCCCTATAATAGGTCTATATCTGAGAGCATTTAGAATTTGTAGTACCCAATACCTAACAAATGAATATAACATAATAGAATGCTCACTTTTAAAGACCTGAAAATACTCAAAACATTCCATTTTAAATGCAAGCAAAAAGGCAATCTGCATCTTCTACAACTCCCCACCGTCGCAGAACCTGCACCTTTTCTAATAACACAAACAACAACATTCTCAAATATTGCTTCAGAACTATACATTCCACCTCACAATCAAAAATATATTCAGTTAACAAACCATACAAGTCAGCATTTAATAATAACTGCAATAATGTATGATATACATTGGTGTAACTCAGCATCCCCAAGAAAAGAATTTATGAACACGATAGAGCCATAAAATTTGGTAACACTAAGAATGCACTGGTCACACCCATGATAAATTTAAACTACGCATTTAACACAAAAATCTGTAATAATTAAACAAGCACATGACACTAGACTAAAACGTCTCATTGAGGTCAGTCTTATATCCTATATAATCACCTAGACCAGAGGCCGAACTTCTTTCAAATAGCAAATCACTTAACTAAAATAGTCATAAACAAACAAAGAATACAAAATTTTGAATTTGGATGAAAACCAATGAACCATTTACACACACCCTAACTTTTATTCACTGTCAACTTCCCACACAACTACCCTTCCCACCATATTCCACTAACAACAAACACTACCCTACACAGCTAGCTTATATTTTGCCTTCTCTTTCTCTCTCCTCTGTTCACCCTCCCTTCCCTTTCTTTGCACTCTCCTACCTTCAGGCAGCTGCTATTTAAGCTTCAACCAATCAAGTTCCAACATCCCCACACTAACAATCAGATCCAATGTTCAGGACCAGCTAACGCATTCTCTCTCATTTTAACCACCCCCTCAAAGACTACATCCACCCCATTATATCTCCCAATCTTTGTATATTTAAACTAACTTCAACTAAATAAATATTTCATTTGAAGATTGTTTTCTAATTGAAATGAAATTATCAATTCAATATAAGCATGTTTTTGTGTTAATTTTTCCCTGTTCTAACTAGTATTGTTCTTGGCTTATCTTATTTCTATATACACCAACACAAGTCAGAAATTTCTTTTTACTCTAAACACACACACACACCCACACACATTGTAGAATGAGGTGCTCTCCGGAATGGTGGTTGTTTGTTTTCCTAGCTTTCCCCCAAAACGTTCACTATATTTGATATTTATGTGCCCAAAAACAACATACGGTTCAAGAAGCACCGAAGCATAAAACTAAAAATAGTGAATGTTTCAGAATTTTTTAGATGACGGTTGATAATTTGTAGAATTTGGTATATTCGGACTACTGTTCTCATCTTGGGTGTTTTTATCACAACATTTCGGGCGATGTAACCTCCGGCCTTCTTTAGGTGTACCTTGTTGAACTTTGGAATCTGGATGGAATTTCGAACGGAACCCTTTATTAAATCCACGGGAGTAGCATGCTCTCGTTCCATCTGCTATGACTGGGAAGAAGTCTTCAGTAATTCGCTATTCTTTGTATCATCTGCACTGAGGATTCAACCTTCAGATGACTGTCATGAGTGAATGTTTTGTACTGCTCTGATTTAATAAATAAACACAGCAACACAAGTAATTGTATCATTTAATAACTAACACTTTAAATAAAAAACATAAAAACTACTTATTGAGATTCTAAGGTTTTGACTATTGGTGTGTTCACTCCAAAAATTGACTTATTAAAAAAAAAAAAAAAAAAAAAAAAAATGAAAAGTAAATTTTTATTTCATTGCAGTGGGATTAAAAAAAAAAACGAAATATTCTAAATTTTTGAATTTATAACTACCCACTGACTGACCTTTTAGACCAGGATTAAAGTGTAGCATCTGTTCTGGTAGATCTCTAGAGGCCATTCCCAACAGGCATTACCTCCTCTGAAATGACAGGTTGGTTTATTGCCAATCTCCTGAGATGTCCTCACCAGGAATGTGGACAGGTCGATCATGATTAATTTTGCACCCGTCCAAAGTGCCTCCTTTTTGGGGAGCTGATTTCCTACAATAAATTGACTTTGTGTCTAACTTTGCCATTGTGGCTGGCTGGCTGAGAATAGAGCTTTAACAAATTTACGATCAAATCTCGTTTTTTATTTTATTTTAGCCTTTTTATCTTAATTTTCTTTTTATACTTACTAAAGTTGGGACATTATTTTAAACCGATTTATTGCACTTTGGGGATTTATTTTAAATTTATTTCACATATGTTTTTTTTTTTTTGTGTTAGCATGAAAATTATTCATGTTAAAAAAAAAAAAAAAAATCTTTTGTATCTAACCAGGCATCACATCAGACTAATTCTGAGTAAGGGATACTATGATTGGAGATGTAGTGTAGGCCAGGGAATGAGCTGGCTCAACCTGACCAGGGTAGATGCTGTTGCAACAACAAGAATTCTGAGTGAGGGAAATGTAAAAATGGTTTATACAATAGTCGGCTACACCTAAGCAGCAGACAACACATATTTTGAAAATTAAACTTTGCAGAGTTTTATTCATTTCTTATTTCGTTGTTTCTGTTTCTTGCTTTCAGACACTGTTTCCACCATATTGTCTGTTTTCTGATAGAAGTGGCCTTTAGTTTGGAACTCTTCGTTATTCTAGTCTAATATATTAGGAGGCCGCGTGTCTGGAGCTGATTAAGATGATGCTCAACTACTTTGACATCATGCATAAATAGGTTAATCGGTTGAATTGTGGTTGAGCTTATTCGAGCCCCCCCCCCCCCCCCCCCCCCAAAAAAAAATGGCTTAAGAATTGTGTCAAACTAACCCTGAAACAGTATATACTGTTATGAAATGGAAGTTACTATTTTCCTCCTTTTTTCTTCTCTTGTTATATGCATGCATAACAAAGATTAGATAAGATAAATATATGTGAAAGTACTTACTGACATCTACTGATAGGTTTTGGCAGATTGAAATCTCTGCTTTTGTATAGTTTTACATAACAAGCTTTCAAATATTATACTTAAAATTAAAAAAAAACAAACAATAATTTTTTTGTTGTTTTTGTCCTCCTTCCCAACACCGGCATATTTCCATTTCTTGCATTGTTATAACCTTATATTATGAGTCCTCTATATACATATAGACATATTACACACAATGCTTCAAGCAAACTACATCACCTTGTTATACTTTTAAAATTTAAAACTGACTTCATATATTGAATGATTTTAGTCGTACAGAAAACAGAGCATGTTTTTCTGTTTGTCAATGTCTCTCTATAACAAATTTCTCTTTTCTTTCTTTTTTCTCTCCCTTTTATTTTTGTAGGATCAAGTGAAGAGTTATCTAGTAAGTTGCTTTCTTTTTCGCCATAAAAACAAAAAAAAGTTTGTTTGTTTTTTGTATCTTTCAGGCTTCATTGCATTTTGAAGCTGAAATGAACTAAAAAAAAAAAAAAAAATGTTATCGTTGGTTGCATTCTATTCATTTACGTTCTTGTCTAGTTCATTGTCTGTATTTTTACCTATGAGTTGACATACAAGGTACAGGTGAATAAAACCTACTTAGGTTTGTAGATAACTTAAGCATATTAATTTGGTTAAAAAGAAAGGATTTTTTTTTTTAATTCATAGTCTGATAATTTTCTTTAATTCGAACAAATTCAACTCTTAAGAAATTTTATTTTTTTCCTCCATTTTCTTTTCTTTTTCTTTTCTGTTTTTCATATTCTAAACTTTGTAACCTAGTTTCATTATTATGTTTCAGAATTTTTGAGATGAGGATTGATAATTTCTATTTAGATAATTCAGATTACTGTTCTCATCTTGGATGTTATTCTCACAGCGTTTTAGCTAATGTAACCCCTGACCTTCTTCAGGTGCATCTTTTTGAACTTGGGAGTCTTATGTTGAAAGAGTTCAGTTTGAAATTTTGTATAGATTCCCAAGTTCGACAAGATACACCTGAAGGTTGAAGGTTACATCGGCCGAAACGTTTTGAAAATAACAACCAAGATGAGAACAGTCGTCTGAATAATACAAATAATACTGTTTCATTGTGTTAAACTTATTGCTCTCTTTTTCGTCTCTACCACCTTTCAATTTCTACATCAATACAATTTATCTATCCTCCCATCTTTAATTTAGCAACAATCCCAGGGGGATCAACTCTGTCTGGTTTGCTAGTTTCTTAGAAAAAAAAAAGAAAAAAAAAGAAGCCTAACCAAAATTTTCCATAATCAACTGATCACTGCTATTTTATATATATAAAAAAAATTTGATATGTAAACATTTTTTTCTACACCTTAGAAGAAAAAATAGGACACATATTTGTAAAAACATCTTTAGCAACAAAATTGCAAGCATTTACGTTTTTATAAGAAAAAGAAATGTATTTGAAATAACTTAAATGATTTATTATTGAAAATTACATATAAAAATTAGGTTCTGTTTCAGGTTTACAATTTAATTATTTCTGATAGCAACTACTGAGCTGATCTCAACCTCATCTTTTGCCAACTGTTTTCAACATCTGTATCAAACATTTTGAAACATTTTATTGTGTTTTTGTATTTATATATGAGCCATAAGAAGTTTTGGTCTGATTTCAATTCATTTTTTATTTTATTTCGATCTATTTATTCCATCTTTGTACTCAAGACTTGAGAACTTTTGGCGTCTTTCCTAATCATCTATCATTTATAACAAGAAAAATAAATGTTTTATAAAAAAAATCGGCAGCTGATCAGTTCAGTTGAATTAAAGTAATACTACCATAAGAATGTTACATTTAAAAAAAAAAAAAGAAAAAAAAAAGCCTTTAGCCATACTGTATAAAGATTGACAGACCATGGTAGGTGTGTGAGGTATATTAAGAGGATGCTAATTAGTCAGAATGTGTAGGTAACAATCATGGAAATAAGCAAAAACAACTAATTTGAACACAACGAAATTAAGTCATGATACGATTCAATATTTCGGCCTAAGCACAGGCTTTATGAAGAATAACATAAAATAAGTCAATATTTACACAGTAGTGCTGTGGTGAGAGTAAAAAATCCCAAATGTGAGATAATAGGGTAGGAGAGAGTGTTTACTTCAAAGAAACGGTTTTTGGGTAGACGGTGGATGTTTCAACATGAAATTGTTAGTTAATTGAAAATTTCTGTAACAATTTGCTAGTCATTGGTTTTCTATATTAGAAACTCTCTGCAGATTTCAACTAACCAACAATTTCATGTTGAAACATCCACTGCCTCCAAACTATCCACATACCCTTCTCAATCCCTAACAGTCTCTCTTACCCTGCTACCTTTCATTTTGGATTTCTTACTCCCACAATGGCACCATTGACTCTAATTTCATGCTGTTCCTGATAAAGCTCTTGCTTAGAACGAAATATGAAATCATAATTCTTGGCCTTTTGGCTAAGATCAAAGTGTAGTATCTGTTCCGATGGATACCGCACCCCATAGACTGGTATTGTCTTGGCCCTTCGGGGCTTGATTTACGCCGGTCTATGGGATTGTCCTGTGCAGTTCTAGGAGGTCCACCCTCCCAGGCTTCGCCTCCCCTCTTTGGGGAGGAGTAAGTTTATTGCTTACTGCCTGAGGCGCCCCTACTGGGGAATGCCGATGGGGATGCCCAGGCAATTTTTGATGGTCAGAGTGCTCACCTCTCGGGCGCTGGCTTTTCAACCCCCACTTTCCGACCCGACCTTGGGTCACATCTTACTTGTGGGAGTAGGATAAAACTGGCCTTGTGCCTAACTCCTGGAGAGGAGTAAATAATATTCTGTTCATTTCTTTTTGCTCAAATTTATGTCTTTTATGTTTAGTTATTTCCATTTTTGTTATCCACATACACACACATACACACATCCACACACACACTTTGCAATACACTGAAGAAGGCCAAAGGAAACGGACAAACATTCTGTTCTTTAAAAAAACTTTTTTTTTTACGCATTTGGTATCCCTATACGCCAACAAATAATAAAGAAATATATAAACATTTATATATTTTTCACATTAATTTTATATATAATGTGTGTATGTGTGTAAATATCTACAAAAAAGGTAAATAGAAACTATTTTTTTGTGCACAAGTTCTCATTTATTTTATTATTACTGATATTTAACTTGTTCTGAATCGTCTCAGGATGAATGTTAAGATCAATAGGCGCCAATGTATTTCCTTCTGAGGTGGCTCAGAGTTAGCAACATGTTGATTGTAACAAAAATAAGAACTAATAATTGTTAGTAATCATGTTTGTAATTTTTAAAATTTTTATTTAAACCTCTAAAAGAATCCATAAGCAATCATTGAGACTCAGGTTTTGTCTACGTCATCATTTCTTGTAATTTCTAATTAGTTAAAGCTTCATACATTTTATAAATAAATTAGCTTATTTGCCTTCTCTTACATTAAATGTTGATGCTTTATACATTTTGTATTACTTTTAAATGACTTCATATGTTAAACTTGTTTTTCCTTAAAGTTTAATAATGTCTATTAAAAACAAAACAAATTATCTGCTAACTAGCAACTACTTGGTAAAAGGGAATAAAGAAGTATATGAAATAACGCTGATTATTTTTTTACCATAGTTAGAATCCATAACTTTGGAAAGAGCAAACCAACTATTGTGCCTAATAGATTTTCTAAATTTACAATATATCTCATTTTCACGTCTAAAATCAAAATTGGTTATATTTGTATTAATTGTTTAATTAAATGAAATACATCTATCAAATATTTATCACACCTTTTCCTGATAAAAATGTCTGGAAGCCCCCTCCCCCCTATTTTATTAATTTTTTTTTTTTAAAGCCAATTAATTTCGTTAATCTCGTCTCATCTTCACATTTTATAAACATCAAAATTCATACTTTTCTTTTAGCACAAATAAAAAATCAATCATTTTTTTTTTACGTTCAATTTAAAAAAATATTTATTTGAATTGTCTGTCAGCATGAAGCCTAGCCAAACTGACACAAAAACAATTATAAAACATAATTATCAATTTATCTAAAGATTTCAGATTTCTTTTGTATACTTTTCTTTTGTTATTTTTTATTCTGAATAAATAATTTATTAAAAAAAAAAATCCAAAAAAAAATCCACAAAAAAATCCCCATTTTTGTTATTGTGAAAAACTTTGGTTGGACAATGAATTTATTTAGTCCCTTTAATTATTTATATTTATTTCTAAAATAACACATTTTGGTTGACATATGATAAATATCACCCATTCATCTCTTATTGTTGTTTCAATTGTTTGCATATTGAGTCTCCTCCAAGGAGAAAAGCTTTTTCTATTCAGGTTTGAAGTTGGTTTTTCTTGTCCTAGGTGAAACAAACCTCATCAGCCCAGTTTCGGGATGGCGTGTTAGACCTTGCGATCTTCAGCCCAATTCTCTACCATTGAGCCATACTCGCAAGTGGTCTTCTTATAACTTGTTGAATTGCAGTCTACCCTCCATTTTTTGTTTGCTTATATACTGAAAATCTTTTCCTAAAACTGATAACAATTTATTATTATTATTATTATAAGTCCCGGAGAGAAGAGAAAATAAAATGCACACACAGACACTAACCACTTCAGATGTTTTTGTATTTTTATTGCACAAAACTTAAACCTAAAATTAACCAATTAAAAAAAATAAAATTAAGCCTATTTTTTACATTGGAACCCCTTTTCTTCCCTTGATACAATTTAATATCTGCCAGTTCCTGCTCCTTCTGTCTTCCCTTATGCCGTGTTATTGTTTGGAGACATGTTTTATAAATGGTGCAATTTTCCTTTCCCTCAAGAAAATGCAGAGAATTCATTCTTTGTTAAAAGCTTACACCTTATTCTCCCCACCCCCAGCCTCTGCCATATTTGAAAATGTATTTCTCTTAATACATATAGGCTGTACTCTTTTATTTAATTTTAAAATTGTTCACAACAAGTGGAGCGTTTTTAAAATGTAAAACCATGTGTTTTTTCATTTGCAGTAATGTGCTTTTGGATTTCAGTGTAGATCATTACCGTGTAAATTATACATTATTTCCCTCTAATCTGTGTCTGAGTGGCAGTTTTATTTTTTTTGTTCGTTTGTTTGTCAACTTAATATTCTTGTCTGCTGTGGACATAGTTATATTTTACGGAAGAGAGATTCATCAATTTCTCGTAATATAATTTTTTTTTCCAAGGTATATGTAGCATATTTTATGTTCTAATGATTAACAAAGCTTTTGAAATATAAGCAAATATTAATTCTCTGAAATATAAGTGCGTAAAGTAAACAAAAAAAATAAAACTTTAGCAACATAAAGATTTAACGCTTTAACAACATGCAATATAGTAACACAGCTATAATATAAATGATTGACAGAGTTTGGCCGTAGTCAGCTGTAGCCCCATGTATGGGAAGTGGATCTCATTGATTGGTTTAATTAATCATGTGACATAACACAGATCTCTTTACAGTTGCAGAGTTTTTTTGTTTTTTTTTAATGAAGTCAAATTGTAACGTCTGGTGGTGCTTGGTTGGTTGTCCAGTCAGAAGCAACTCTTAGCTAAAGAATGGAGCCTTCATAATTGAGATAAATAACCGATATTTAAAGTAAAAATCATCATCGTCGTCGTCTTTAAAAACAGTATATTTTCAAGTTACTCATCCAAAGAACATTATTACCCCTGGCATATTAGAAAGACAAATAGTAACATAGAACCCTCCTTCATCATCCATCTAAGGGGGGTATCTAACACAGAAAAGTGTTGACCAAAATATCTATGAATGATTATTTGACTTTTATTATGGTCAATTATATATAACTTATAATTGTACAGTTTGATAGGAGAGGCAGCATGATATGGTTGCATTGAATGTGATATCTTAAAAATATATATATATATATATATATATATATATATATAAGCTTCTGCCTTCATTCAATAGTATAAATCAAATCGCTCTGTTTGTACATTAAATCCTCATTTTTTAAATTAATTTATGTAAAACTGATTTTGATAAATATTTACACAATGCCTGCACGCACGCGAAGTAAGAACATAAAGCCAACTATAGCATAGTTAATTTCTTGGATTTTCGTGAATATTTGATTGAACAGGCAAGAATTTAGCACATTTTTTTTTTCTTTTTTTGGTCAAAGTGACTTAATAAATAATTTAGTTTTACTTATTTCTGCTTCCCTGGGGAATGGATTGTGGGGGACACCAGAAAAAGAAAATCCATTATCTCTAAAGAAAAAAAAAAAAACATTTAAAAAAATGGTTTATATATTTTTTTTTTTTTTTATCACTTTGGTATAAATTCCAGTCTGATAGGATTCTATTTAAGAATCTCATCTGAAAGCTCCCAATACTCTCCAGGCGATTCATTCTTTATACCATAATCCCAACATTGGTAAATATTATATTTTTAAAAATTATTTACACTGGTTACATTCTCGACATAGTGCAGCAATTTGTTCCAGCAATGAATTACTCTCTTGGTAAATACATCCCGATGTTTATGTGTTCTGAAATAGCACAATCAAAATATCGAACAGTACAGTTTGATAGATAAGAAAACTCTTCTAGTGCTGCCAACTAGACATGAGCCAAGTCTGAACTAAGAAGCCAATGGTTCTCAAAAGGGAAGCCACTTTGCTCCCAGATGCGTATTTTTTAATCAATGAAAGAGAATCTTAACAAAAGAGTTAATTGGAGAATAATTTTAGTCTTCTATAGAAATCATAGGTCTCCTGTGTTTACTAAAGGACATATTAAAATAGAAGAGAAAGAAACCTCTGATTATGGCGGGAATACTAGTTAGGTCCCTTAGATTCAACAGTATAAAATAAGTAGATGACAATTAAAAATATGGAACAAATTAAAGCCAGGAACACAAGGGAGATAGAATGTCACCGAAAACTCTTTAGAACTACTGTTTTATGCCCACATCATGGCCTAAAGAAGGTTAGAAGGACGTTAGCGAATTTGTTAAAAATAAAACTATTTGAATGGGTTTATTCAAAATGTTAATTACAATAATTCAAAAAGAATCTATATGAAAGCCGACTATTGTAAAATTGTTTATATATATATATATATATATATATATATATATATATAAATTAGTTTTTCCTTACAGTTTTCAGGGGTGATGTTCCTCTGCAATGTTTGTGGATGTGTGAGTAGTGTAATGGATACTCTTGTGGACTTTGGAATCGGCTATGCTGTGTGTAAATTCTATATCAGATCTATTGTGTTCAACTGTGCATGAATACTGCTGGGAATGATATCATCCTACATGCCTCCCACAAGTTATTAGTTCAATAGCAACTTGTATTCGATTGTATACAATGTATTATTTAGAAAAAGTATAGCGTTTTGGTATTAAATAGACACAAAAAAAGAGTTGATATGCCATAAACCAAAAAGATCATTAGTGCTTTCAAGTTTTAGTAATAAAATTTGATTTGATTGACTTTATATTCCAGTCTTGCTATTTTAAGACATCTAGATACTTATTTACACGTTTTTTGTGGTGTGGGTGGATGGATATCATCCTTCTCAATGTTGGTATTTTTTATTTCTAAGCTTCAGCAGATCGTTACTCTGAATTTTGATGTTTTTTCCAATATTTAAATTAGCAATACCCATGAAAAAAATTTAAATTGCTTAAAATATCTCAATAATGGCATATATAGAAAGAACTTGATAATCTAAGAAAGAATCTTTTTACATTTTTTAAATCTACTAAAAATAAGGAATTTATGTCTAGTTTTGTTCCTCGCACAATTGGATATTTTCCCCTCTTTAAGACCATATGCGTTTCGTCACATTTTTACACTAATTTTTCAGTAAAATGCTATCTTTGTTAAATCACAGATTAAGCAATGACATTTACCATATAAGTGTATTTTTGTGCAAGAAATCAGAATATATCTCTGAAAATCTCCAGAAATTCATGGTTTCCAAGTAATCTGCAGTAAATGCACATAAATATGCTGCAATACCTTAAAAAATAACATATATCCATTAAAAAAAAAGAAGTTAGAGAACTCAAAGTTGAATTGTAATACATTTTATGTACAAGAAACTGAAATCTAATACTAAGACTGTTTAAAAATGAATATGTTGCAAGATTTCTTTGGAATTATTGTAGATTAACACCTTCCACTAAATCACCCCTTTGCCTCACCAAAATATGAGATTATACTTTTTTAGGCAATTACGTGTATCTCAATAATATAAAAATATGAAAAACTTGACAGAAAGAAATAAAACAAAAACAATTATTTTAGAATTTAGAGTGGGGATTAATTTCACACATAAATTTAATGAAAAATAATCCCCCATTTCAGAGCCATTCTAGCGTTTTAGGGCTGTTAACCTATTTTATTTTTCTGTGGGAGATAAATCCTGAGCGTTTCCCCCCTTTTTTTAGGGGAGAGGTCTGCATTTTTTGTTTAGACTATTGTGTGGTTTTAAGACTCTTTGTGGGAGGGAAAGGGGCTTGCCACTCGGACTTTGGGTTCGTGGTAGGGCTAGGGGCAATTACATGTGAACACCCTGAAAACTTAGCAGAAAGAAAAAAAAAACAATTTAGAATTTATAGAGGGGAATTAGTTTCATTTAAATGTAATGTAAAATAATTCACCATTCTACCGTTTTAGGGCAGTTAATCAATTTTTTTCTATAAGAGATAAATCCTGTGCGTTTTTCTTGGGGGGGGGGGGGTGCTTAAAAAAAAAATTTTTTTTTTTTTTTTTAGACGATTGTGTGTGGTTTTTAATGTGCTTTTTGTAGGATGGGGACTTGCCACTCGGAATTACAGTTAGTGATAAGGTAAAGGAAGGGTTTTTTGGATGGAGGTTGCCATTTGGATTTAGTGTTGGGGTTAAAGTAGTTTTTAGGTGGTGGCTTGTCACTCGAACGTAAAGTTAGTTGTAGAGTAATTATTTACTTGTTTTATTCTTGAAAAAATATTTTTTAAATTGAACTAAAAGGCAAGAATGGCCGGGAAATAGATCATTTTACGTTAAATTATTTGCAAAACTACCCTCCCCAATTCTAAATTATTTTTTGTTGTATTTTTTCTTTTTTCCGCCAAGACTTTAAGGGTGTTCACACATAATCGCCTAAAAAAAAAAAAGTAGAATCATATTTTTTTTTTAAATTGGCGACTAGAAAGTCATTATTACTAGAATTAAAGTTCGAAAGTTGAGTATATTTGAAAACCAGTTTTTCTTGAAAGAACCACTGTTTTATAAAAGAACCACAAACCACATTAACATTTTTTAAGCACAAAAATTATTTTTGCCTTTTTCTTTTTTTATTTTCAAAACAAGTCTGTAAACGAAGTTTACAAAACTAACTGATTATAACCAGCTTCTGCTGCTTGCTATATCAGTGATAATAGTTAAATTGTTGACTTTCGCTAAAAAGGGGACAATATTTTTTCGGATAGGATAATTCAAAATTACTACTACCAAAAGTTAAAACAACATACAATGATAATTTTAATGTATAAAAAAAGTTAAATAATTCACAGTAACCCCTTATGTCTAAGTGGCAATGTGACTTGTTTGGGGTGAAAAAATAAAAAATAAAAATTAAAAAGAAAGGTTTAAAAAATAAATAAATTTCACAAATAATGCAAAACAATCATATTTAAATAGCAATACCCACCGACCATAAAATGGTTTGGATAATCACAGATTTCAATGTAGTTCTATTAAAATAGTTATATTTTAAAAACCCAAAGCACTTCTTAGCTAAAAGAAAGATCCAGGTCGTCCTCGATGGTTGTAAATCTAAATAATTTCACATTTATGCAGGTGTAGCCCAAGGGTCGACTTTTGGACCTTTATTATTACTGATTTTTATAAACGACCTCCCTGATAAAATTGAGATGGATATATTTGCTGATGCCATCATGCTCTATTCATGACATGTGAGCAAAACGAATGCACACATATCCAAGGCAATGGCTGAATCCTTAGAAAATGTCCTCCAGTCTGTACTGGAATGGCACCAAAAATGGATGGTTACATTTAATGCTGCTAAGACAAAGCTCCTCAACATTAACAATTATAAGAAATTTTTCCAATCACTGATTGCCATGGCTAAGAGCACCCTTCCTGAGAGTCCAACATTTAAACTCCTGCCCTTAACATTCACAGGTAACATGAATTGGAACAAATACATAGAAGATACTGCTAATAAGGTGGGCTCTCTCTACCGGGTTAGAAAAATTCTCACACCTGTCAGTATCATATATCTCTACAAAACCAGCATTTACCCATGCATGGAGTATTGTTGCCACATCTGGGCTGGTGCACCAACCACTAGTCCTTCCTTCTTAGACAGGGTCCAAAAAAGAGTCTCTATAACCTAATAAGTCTCACACTTGAATGGAATGTGCTCCGACCAATTTGTTATATTTTTGCCCCCTCAACATAAATACTCCTGACCAACCAGTCAAGTTGCAAAATTCCACCCCTTCACAGTAGAGGTCCCCATATGCTGGTGAGATTTCTACTCTAATAGCTTCTTTCCTCGAACTGCTTACCTTTAGAGTTCCTTCTCTGCTCCTGACTGTACCAACATGCAGAAATTTAAATCTAAATGTAAAACATCTTGTTGCACAACTCCCAACTTAGGATACCCCAGGCGTTCATCAAGCTTTGGTATATTTATCCTCGTCAACAAGGTATTAGAGCTGATATGCCGAGTCTAATCTGACTCAACATTTCATATCTATCTGATCATTACTCTGTCATTACGCTGAAGACGGGCAAGTCAGGACTGGGTGAGTACCCAGCATTTACCTTCATACAGCGTCATGCTTCTAACACAGTTGCTGTATACCCCCTGGCAGTGAAAGGGATAGCTTGCAATAATTCATGGAACTACCCCATGTCGATTTTAACCTAATGGTTGAGCTAAACTAGCAATCACCTCCAGCACTCAACATATCCTCCAAGATAGTACATCAGAAATTCTCAGCCGAAACTTTATAAACATCAGCATTGCTAAGTACAATATCCTGCAGAAAAAAAACGAAATAAATAATATCTCCCCATTTCAAAAGATCCAACAAAAATAATCTTAACACTTTCCTTATTGGCAAGTATTTTTCTCATCGGAATCGGATTGAATTCTTCAATTAACTTCTTTGAATGAAGAAGAAAATGGATATTTTTTTGACAAAGTGGAATAAAATCTAGAGAATTGTCGGGTTTAAAGAGAAGATATTTTGATGGAATTTTTTTTTTTTTTTTTCTACTTTTTCATTGATTTTATTTGAATAATTTTGTTATACTATATTGGACAACCTGATCTGCAAGATTAAGTAATTAGCATTTTAAAAATTTCTGAAGTTGAGCAATGGAATGAAATAATCACCAATGCTATTATGACCATTGCTGATTTATTTTTTGGTTTCTCTAAAGCAGGAATTAATGGGGATAATTAAAAGATTTTAAAGGATTTGATTTTAATGAACACAAGGAGAGACTCAATTTTACAGCATTTGAACACACGCGTACACATGCTGTGATTATGCCAAGCAGTAATTAAAAAAAAAAAAAAAAAATTTTGTTGTGTGTGTTTATATATATCTTATATATGAAGTAAAGTCGTATTATATATAAAGTATTTGATTGATCGGTATAGCTTCATAGACAAAAGTTACATAACAAAATGTCTGTTTTGTAATTCATTTTTCAAATAAATGAATTCAGGTCTTGTAAAAAATAAAAAAAATTTCGATCCAACTAATCGATTTCACTGTTTGGCCTGAATCAATACTTTAGTTTTTTTGTTTTTTTTTGTCGTATCAGAAAGTCTTTTTACCCTCTCGTTGACATGTACTATGCCCACCACTCATTACACCATAGGCATTTATTTAGTATGATACGTAAGTTTTGCATTGTTCAACAGTGCTTCGTTTTATTTGCAAAGACATTTCTACATTTCATAATATGTATACATTTTAGTGTGTGTGTGTGTGTGTGTGTATATATCTATATATGTATGTATGTATCTATGTATGTATGTATATTCGATTCATCTCCTAAGAACAAGCCATGGACAAATTAAGATTTAATGAGGGCGTAGGGAGGAGTGCAATACCAGTTCTTAGATTTTTATCTTTCTCTCATTACTTTAGGAAATGTAATAAACAAATTGGCTTCTAAGCTACATTTAGAAAGCACTGATATTTGTCAGTATGTGTTGAATAAATTGTGCTACTTTGATAATAAACCTAGAAAAGTGTCCTTTCCTATTTAAATAAAGTATTAAATTCCATCAGCATTTCCTTTTTGTTTCTAAAATTTTTATACAAAACATTTTGATATAATTATTTAATTAGAAACAAAAAAAAAAGCAACACATTTATAGATTATACTTGAGGTTTTGATTTCCAGTAACACCACAGTATAATCTAAAAAATTTCAAAATTCTTACTTGAATTCTTCAAATGATGGTAGAAGTTAGGAATAATATATTTTGTATGTTTTAATGTATCCTTTGCCAAATATCAGGATGTTCAAGCCTGTGATTCTAAAATTGATTGACCGTTTTATTTTTGTTAATTTAATTGAATTTATTTCTGACAATATAATTATGTTACACTCGTGTTCATATAGGTAATAGGTAATAATACCGTTATTAGATAAATGGTTATTTGTTCTACTGGGCTAGCAAGATAGAAAATTCATTTTTCTCTTTGTGAATTTTCAATGATCCCAACCACATGGAATAATTAACCATTGAATTTAATAATAGTATTATCTATGCAAACATCAAAAAGTAGTTTATACACAACACACATCTTTTTTTCCTTTATTGTCCTTTCCTTTATTGTCCTTTTCTTTTTTACCTTTTCTTTCTTTTTTACCTTTTCTTTCTTTTTTTACCTTTTCTTTCTTTTTTACCTTTTCTTTCTTTTTTACCTGTTCTTTCTTTTTTTACCTGTTCTTTCTTTTTTTACCTGTTCTTTCTTTTTTTACCTCTTTCTTTTTTTACCTTTTCTTTCTTTTTTTACCTTTTCTTTCTTTTTTTACCTTTTTTTACTTTTTTTAACTTTTTTTTTTACTTTTCTTTTTTTTACTTTTCTTTTTTTTACCTCCTTTTCTTTTTTTTACCTCCTTTTCTTTTTTTTTTTACCTCCTTTTCTTTCTTTTTTTACCTCCTTTTCTTTTTTTTTTTTACCTCCTTTTCTTTTTTTTTTTAACCTCCTTTTCTTTTTTTTTTTAACCTCCTTTTCTTTTTTTTTACCTTCTTTTCTTAAAACTTGAAAAAAAATTTTCTACCTTTTTTTTTTCTACCTTTTCTTTTTTGCGTGTGTCTATATTTATCAAAGATGTGAGGAAGAGATAAATGTAAAATACCGCAGACAAAGATTCATTTTTATCTGCCCTTTCGACTATGATAAAAGTGTAGTATCTTTTTGATATGAGGCCATCATGTCAACTGATATGAAAGTTTGTCTAACCATTTTTTATCCACTAGCTATACATATCTCTGCGGCGTTGCCTAGGAGTTAAAGACTCCTAGGCAACGCCGCAGAGATACTTTCCTTTTTGTTTTGCTCATTTAAAAAAAAAAGATTTGTTCTAACTTCACCCCAAACAAGGCAAGTTGCTACTGAGAATTAGGGTGAAAGTTTAGAGGGTTATCCTAAATTGGGAGCTGTGTAGCGAGATGTTTGTTCACATTAGTTTTAAATTTCTGCATGTCGGTACAGTCGGGGAAACAGGGTGCAGGAAGTGAGTTCCAAAGGCCGGCAGCTCGAGGAAAAAAGCTATTAGAGTAGAAAGCTCTCCAGCATCTGGGGACCTCCACAGTGAATGGATAGGATTTAGCTGATTGTCAGGTTGGTGGAGTGTATTTATGTCGAGGGAGCACCAGAGCAGCCAGTTCATTGGAGCACATTCCATTGAAGTACTTGTAAAACAAGCACAAGGATGGGACAGGGGCGGATAGTGAGGGACCTATTAGATTAGATACTCGTTTTTTAACCTTGTCTATGAGGGAGAGACTGGTGGATGGTGCACCAGCCCAGATGAGACAACAATACTTCATACAGGAGCGGATGGTGGCTTTGTAGAGATATAGGATAATGTCAGGTGTAAGAAGTTTTCTATCACTTTAGAGGGAGCCCATTTTGCAGCAGCCTTGACAATGTCTTCTATGTATTTGTTAACCCTGTCACCCATTCCTCTTCTAAGTTCTTCATGTAGCCAAACAAAAACAGCTTTTACAATATCAGTTAGCATGTTTTACGTGACGCATGCAGAGAGGTGAATGAAAACATGTTCTCAGTCTGATGTGCTAGTGAATGAAGGAGACCATTTAAAACGTGGAAATGCTTTCTGATGGATTTAATTTTGTAATTAACTTATTTTTTAAACATTTAAAAAATGGTTTTATTGTATCCTATTGCATTTTTTACTTGAATAAATAAAGCAAATAAATTTAGTAAAAACAAAATAATAAAAAAAAAAGAAACAAACACCAAAGTTACGTTGGTGCACGGACTGGCTTCATAATTTCATTAATGTAGATAACATCTGGTTCATTTATTTAATTTTAATTAAGAAAAGAAAATTAAAGAAACCTGACCCGTTTTTAATAATTTGTCTTAAAAAAACAATATCAAAATATGTTATGTTTGTGTGGTTTTTACAATAAATTATTGAATATTTCTAAGCTAATGTTTAATTAAAAAAATTAACCCAAATATTAATAATAATGATGATGATGATGATTATAACACATGAATTGTTTCCATTAGATGTTATTCACCTGCTATTTGTATTTCATGCTCTTTGCAATCTTCATGATTGCATGAAGCTCAAGTAATAGGTGAACCCAATAAATAACCGCAAATAATAACACTTCATTTGTTATATCAATACAATTAAAGTAGTTGTAGATAAATGGAACCAGAATCCCCCCCCCCCCATATTACTAAACTAGAAATTAGAGATACAATGTTTGTGAAGTAAATTTGTATGAATCAGCATAGTATGACTTTTTTTACCCGCTTGATTCTGTTGTTAGCACCCCCCCCCCAATTCTTTTTAGAATAAGATACCCATAGGAGGGACTATGTGAAGGTTGCCAACATCCACTTCGTTCAACCCACCACAATGTTTTTAGAAATCTTTTTGCACCCCAAACAAAAGGTGAACAAAAGGTGAACAATATAAATAACGGACAAATAATAAGACAAATAGTGGGAGGAGGTTAATGACATAGATAATTGAGAGAAAGGTGGTGGGTATTTATCTCCCTTGACTAAGGGAAGATGTGACATAAAGTCGGGAAAGTGGGATTTGAAAATACAGCACCTTAGAGGAAGAAAACTCTGGCCTGCAAAAAATGCCTGGACAGCCCCGTTGGTATTCCCTCAGGCAATTAGCAATAAAGTAATCCCTTCTCAAAGGGTGAGAAGGTAAATCCTGGGAGGTGGACCTTCTAGAACTGCTCAAATCCATACCTCAGTCCGACAGAGAACAAGCCACAAAAAGACGTTTATTTAACGCCTACCCACAATAGGAGTATGTGGCACAAGTTCGGAAAGTGGGATTTGAAAAGCCAGCGCCCATGAAGGTGAGCACTCTGGCCATTAAAAATTGCCTGGGCATCCCGTCGGCATTCCCCGGTAGGAGCACCTCAGGCAGTAAGCAATAAACTTACTCCTCCCCAAAGATGATTATTATTAAAAAATAAATATATATTTACTTGAAAATGGATGATGTCACAAAATGAGTTATTTTTCCAAAGTTACTAAACGCTATAATTCATCCTTTATGATGTCATCTATTTTAAAGTAATATTTTGTAAAAATATGATTTTCAACCAAAATGAATAATATATAACAAATACTGACCCAACAGATCACATGTGGTCTAATATCTAATAAAATTGTCAGACAATATATCATTTCTCTGTAATTCCTGTTCAAATGTAACTGTTTAAATTAACTTTTTTTAAGTGTGTTATAATTTTAAACAATTTTATTGAATTAATGTAATCAACAAAAGATGTAAATAATTCTATAAAGGTTTAGTAAAAATCATTTAAAAAGGGAGTGGCATCTACAGTTGTTTTTAAAAATATATATTCCCTACCCTGTCTATTTCATCGTTAACAAAAAAAAAAAAAAAAATTAAAAATTAACATTATTGCAAAATCGATTTTTATAATGACTTAATAATGAACACTATTTGCCTATGAAATATTAAACAGAATTACACTAACTTTAGCATGAAAGACCCTTGGGGTGCTGGGTGTGTAATGGAGGGAGGCAGTATTACTAACTGTACCTACCTGGTGTGGGTTTCAATGTGCAAAATGAAATTGAAAGTAAAGACTCTGACAACACTGGGTAGATACAGCTTTGGAGGACTCTTTTTAGGGCTCTCGTTTTTTGGGTCGATCTTTGGGGAGAACCAGTTTTAGAGAAACATTTAAAGAAAATAGTTTTAGGCAGTACTCAAATATGAGAGATTGAGAAAAATGTCATATGATAAACACGAACAAAATGAGTTCAAAGCATACGTTCACAAAAGAGATATTTATATATGCTTAAAATGGAAGTTTACCTAAATAGAAAAACAATGTTTTTTCGTATTATGAGAATCCTTGTAAAACAAGGGGATTCATTCACTGAGATATCGAGGAAGTCTGAGTCGATAATTTAAGCGCTGTGAATTGTCCACAGGTCTGAAATCGTAATAAAAACTTCCCAATTCAATTACAAAATTTACATTTGATTAAAAGTTACTAATAAGAGTCAATGTTCATTTGTTTTCATTGTAGAAAGTTCAGTGAGAAATGTTAGGAGTATTAAAATGAATAAGTTTATACATTTGATTTTAATCAGCAGACGACAGTGTGAAAGAGTTAATGTGTTGTGTATGTGTGTGCATTAGTGTCAGAGTGCGTATGCTTATGACTGCGTGTGCGTGAGTTTAGAAAAGCATTATTAGCATCCCAATCGTCCGACGGAGAAGCTAGTGAAATGATGTTAGATCTGTATTGAACTTTGGCTCAAACTACTCATTGAAGGAAAATCTGGCTTTTTATGCACTTGGGGTGGATCAAAACAGCAAATTTGATAAATTCAGAGAAATGCATTTGATTTGCTTAAAATGTTTTTTAAGCATTTTCATTTTGAACACAGAAGCGTAAACTTCGTCACTACACTGCTGTTGGGTCCGCGTCTCTGGCTTGGCAGGCGTCTTCTGGGAGGTAATTTGTTTATATTTATCTACCTCCCACAAGGTAAGATGTGACACAAGGTCGGGAAAGTGGGATTAGATAAGCCAGTGCTCGAGAGGTGAGCACTCTGGCCATTTAAAAATTGCCTGGGCAGCCCCGTCGGCATTCCCCGGTAGGGGCGCCTCAGACAGTAAGCAATAAACTTACTCCTCCCCAAAGAGGGGAGGCAAAGCCTAGGAGGGTGCACCTCCTAGAACTGCACAGGACCAGACAACCCCCAATAGATCGGCGTAAATTCTGACCCCAAGGCCTGGACGATACCGGTTTATTAGACGGGGTGAAAACCCCTGGTTGAATTTGGGAGGTAATTTGTTTATTTACTCCTCTGCAGGAGTTAGGCACAAGGCCAGTTTTATCTTACTCCCACAAGTAAGATGTGACCACAGCTTGGGTCGAGTAAGTGGGGTTAAAAGCCAGCGCTCGAGAGGTGAGCACTCTGGCCATTTAAAAATTGCCTGGGCAGCCCCGTCGGCATTCCCCGGTAGGGGCGCCTCAGACAGTAAGCAATAAACTTACTCCCCCCCCAAAGAGGGGAGGCGAAGCCTGGGAGGGTGGACCTCCTAGAACTGCACATGACAGGCGTGCAGTATCCATCGGAACAGATACTACACTTACTTCCTAGCATGTGCCATTGTTTATTTACTCCTCGCGGAGTTAGGCACAAGGCCAGTTTTATCTTACTCCCACAAGTAAGATGTGACCCAAGATCGGGTCGAGCAAGTGGGGTTAAAAGCCAGCGCCCGAGAGGTGAGCACTCTGGCCATTTAAAAATTGCCTGGGCAGCCCCGTCGGCATTCCCTGGTAGGGGCGCCTCAGACAGTAAGCAATAAACTTACTCCTCCCCAAAGAGGGGAGGTGAAGCCTGGGAGGGTGGACCTCCTAGAACTGCACAGGACAGGCGTGCAGTATCCATCGGAACAGATACTACACTTTGATCTTAGCCAAAAGGCCGAGAACGGCCTGGATGGGAGAACGGCCTGGATGATCACCGTTTACTCCTGTGCCATCAATAAAAAAACTGGAGATTTCATGGAATTTGTGTTGAGTCACCTTTGCCGGTCTTGTGAAAAGGATTAATTTCGACAAATAATTTCTGGGGAGATCTCTCGCTGTACAACATAGTTGAAAGGTGCCTTGAACATGTTAGCAAAGTTATCTGCATAGTCGGCGAATCACATTTGCATTCCTTGAACGGAAAAAGGA
>OY744527.1:77698071-77783071 GCA_963556195.1 Sepiola atlantica
GATTTCCAATCTCTCCAGAAATAATTCTTTTTTTAGTTTTTTTTCTTCTTGTTTCCTTTAACCTTTAATTATTACTTTTTCATTCATGGCTTAGAGTTGAGACGACTTTGGCCATAACTTTAATTTGTATCATATTACAAATGGTGTGGTATCTGTAACATTTGATTGGCATGGGAGACTTCTTGCCCAATCTGTTATGCTACAAACTTGTATTTTAATGATGATAAATTTACAAAATTGGTTCTTGAGTTTTATTGGAGCTATTTCTTTATTTGAAAAATCTTTACTTTCAATTTAATTTGATGACTGAATAGATGGAAATGTTAATCAAAACTAATAATAAAAAAGTAAGAAATCTATGTAATATATGAACTTAAGAAATAATTCGTAACTCTTTGAATAAAAAAAATAGTTCTTCATATTTTCATGGTGATGGCTCCTGTCTGACATTTGAACGAGGATAAAAATGTATTTGCTCTATCATCAGTCGGAGGATAAATCCTTCTCGATTGGAGAAATTTTTTTTTTTTTTTTGTACCATCCAGATTGCCCCTTTTTAGGTAAACTGAATATCCCCCAAATTAAAACCCAGTCATGTGTCTAATTTTGTCCTTGTGGGGAGACAAGTAAATAGTGACTAGAATTTTGATATCATCTATAAGCAAATGTGTTCTCTTGAGCATTCTAACGACTGTGTAATTTAATGAGGAAGAAAGGTTTTTAAAAAGTATTTTTTTTAATTGCAAATTATTTATTTTTGACTTTGTATATAGTCAAATAAATAAAAATCTATCTTACTATTTTTATGTAAATTTTCATTACCTATTTTTTATACAGGGTGGGCCAAAATAAGGGTCCTATCTTTAAATTTGAATAACTTGAATTTGAATAACTTCCACAAAATAAAAGTTAAACTCACCAAACTTTATGTGTGTGTAGACTGACCCTTCCGAGATTTTTTGAAATAAACAAAACAAATTTTAGCCGAAAAACACTTCTTAAAACTTACAAAAACTAAAGTATTGTTTTTTACACTGTTTTGAGTTTTTTAAGCAAAAATAATGTTTTCTAAATGAGGGTACGTTCCTTAGGGCTAATACGGCTCATGCTTGCTTCGGAAGGGGTCCTTTACTTATTCTAAAAAAAAAAATTAAAAAAAAATCAATAAATAAAAAAGTTATGAATTTTTAAAAATAGGACCCTTATTTTTGCCCACCCTGTATTATCTTTCAATTTAAGTGACAAGATATTTAATTCTTTAGATTGTTAAATATGCTCCTGGAAAAAAAATTTTCTTTTTTTAAAGATTTCATTTTTTTTCTTTGAATATCATCCTATAATGTATCACAGCAGATGTGTTAATCACACTGATATCAATAATATATGAACATTTCAACTTTTAATACAAAATATATTTTTACCAAAGATCAAAAAAATCATGAATCAACTTTTCCCCATATTTTCTAAGGAGATGCCTACGTGTATGGCTTCTGTAGTTGAAATTCCTGAGGTACCTACAATGAAAAATTACCGTGAATTACTTTTTAATGGGCAGTGCTCCATCCAACCAGCTTCTTGAAAAAACAAAAACCAACCCCCACCCCTAGGTTTGATTGAATTTTGTTTTTCATTTTTTTGTTTGTTCAAAACCGAGTTAAAAAATGTATCGTCTCTTATGCTTTTTATCTTATCTTTATAAACATTTATGAAAATTATATCTTTATCTTAGTTATTAAAGGCCCTAATAACTTATAATCCTGTATATTTCTCCAGCTTTCCTGAACAATGGCCTAGTCTAATGTTAAACCAGCAGTGGCAATAGCGTATACTCTTAATCCCCTAGCCTTGTTTTTTTTTTCCACTTGTTCCTTTTAACACTGTTTTCTTTATCCCTTCTTCTTCAACTGACTTCTCAGTACTCACCGTTTTCTACTTTTTTTTGTTTTAGTTTTTCTAACACATTTATGGATATTTCTATTAGCATAACATATTTTCTACCCCCATTGCCACTTCAGGTTTAGTATTATTAGACTTGCTTAGTGCTCAGGACAGATACAGAAAAATACAGTTTACAGGGATGTGGGTTCTCCGCTTTTTTTTTTTAATGATAAAAAGCTGATTTCTGCCAAATTGCTAGAGCTTTACCTCCGTATTTTTTTAATCGCTATTTGGCTGGATTTTATTTCTCTTTCTCTCGTTTTATCTTTCTTGTTTTCTGGGTTTTTTTTCTCTTTGTCTCTAACTCTCTTTTATGTCTTGTTTTTCTTCCTCTCTTATGATTGTTCTCCCTGAAAATTGAAAATCTTAATTTTGACATAAAGGCTAAGACTTGAAACAATTCATGAAGGGGGTAGGAGAGTTAGATGAATGATTTCCTGCCTCCGTTTCACCACATGCGCACTCGGTGTCTTTCTCTTAATTTTGACTTTCTTAGTTGAAATTGATTGGAGTTGCCTGATAGACTCTTCCTTTGGTCGACAGTGGTAACACTATGCTGGTTAGTACAGAGAACTTCTGTCTTTACTAACCAACAGAACATTACCACTGTCGATCAAGGAAAGAGTCTATCAGGCATCTGTAGGTAGTGTGATGATGTATCAAAGTGAAACCTGGCTAGTGAGGGTTGAGGACATGCGTTGCATAGAGAGAATGTTACGGTGGATTTGTAATGTGAATCTTAAAAAAAATCTTAGTTCTGATGACCTTAGAGGAAAATTAAATCTGGACAGTAGGGAGATGTGTTCAGAACAAGAGATTTCAATGGTATGGCCATATTGAAAGTATGGATGCGAGTTCTTTGGTTAGTAAATGTAGAACAATTGAGGTAGCAGAGTGTAATTCCAAGGAAAACGTGGAAGGAAGTGATAAAGATGGACTTGGAAGATAAATAAAGACCTAATCAGAAATAGGTTAGTTTGGAAGTCAATTTCTTAAAGCCATCCAACACATATCTGCATGTAAAACAGACGTTAAACCGAATATGATGATAGGAAATAGTTGCTATTTTTGCCATTGGCTACTCACACCAATGACAGCCTGTTCTTGGCCTTTTGGCTAAGATCAAAGTGTAGTATCTGTTCCGATGGATACTGCACCCCATAGACTGGTATTGTCTTGGCCTTCGGGGCTTGATTTACGCCGGTCTATGGATCTGTCCTGTGCAATTCTAGGAGGTCCACCGTCCCAGGCTTCGCCTCACCTCTTTGGGGAGGAGTAAGTTTATTACTTACTGCCTGAGGCGCCCCTACCGGGGAATGCCGACGAGGCTGCCCAGGCAATTTTTAAACCCCACTTTCCCGACCCGACCTTGGGTCACATCTTACTTGTGGGAGTAAGATAAAAACTGGCCTTGTGCCTAACTCCTGGAGAGGAGTAAATCAATACTCACACCAATGAGTTAATCTGGGCCATCCTTACTATAAAAAATTTATTTTTTTAAATGTTTGTAGTACAGTATTTGAAATCACTATTAATGCATGCTAATATTATCAATGATCATGCTTTATACTTACATGATTTCCAAATATTATCAATGATCATGCTTTATACTTACATGATTTCCAAATATGAAATAACATTGCATGATATTTGCATATTGAATTAATGTCAAAAATGAATTTACTAAATCCTAAATTATGAATACAGATGTGAAATTAGTAATTTATATATTCTATTTGGAAGTTTTGTTTAGTAACAAACAAAAAATACTTTAGTAAATGTTGGAAAATGAACTCTTCCAGTTCTTTTTTTAATTAAATGTTTTCTTTGCTGCAAATCCAATACATTTTGCTATCAATGGGGACCAAATTAGACATGCTTAATTTTACTCATTTAAAATACGACAAATAAAACACTGTTAATTTATAATTTGAAAAATTATTTCACATGTATCAACTTTAAAAGAGAAACAATGAAGAAATTGTATTAATGTCTAATCAAATTTTCTAAATTTATTACATTTCACATTTTTAATAATTCATTTTTTTTTAATTCTGTTAACATGTATGTAAAACTTGAAATGGGATTCAACAGTGTTTATATTCATTAAATAAAAAGATTTTTATAAAATGCACCTAATATAGATCAAATTCTAAAGTATTTTTCTTTTTTCTTTTTGTAGAAGGTATACCTCAGGTGTATTACTTTGGCCCATGTGGACGATATAATGCCCTCGTGCTGGAGTTACTCGGGCCAAGTCTGGAAGATTTATTTGACCTGTGTGATCGACGATTTACTTTGAAAACAGTCCTTATGATAGGGATTCAGCTCGTAAGTATTGGTCACCAATTATTTTCTCTCTTTAGTAAATGTTTTTTTTGTTTTCCTTTTCAGAACAGAAACCCTGTTCAATTTCAGTCTGTGTTTCAACAAGTAAAGAAAGAGAAATGATGGTGATACAGCAGATGGACTCTGCATTTTGTGTTCAAATTAAATCATTTTCATTAATATCCGTGAGAAAGGTATGAATTTCTCATCTGAATTCGACCGGCTAATGTCTGGTTGGCACAGATCGCAATGAATGGCGAAGGATTATCTGTTATTACTGTTGTATTTGCACCCCTCTATGTAAGGTGATTTCACATGGGACTGAACTTACCACCCTGTCTCTTAGCCTTTGAAATAGCGACTCTAATGCATGGACATAAAGGAAGACCCACAGACTAGGACAACCCTAACGTACCAAATCAAGAGACAGCAAATGACACTAAACACTTTCCATTCATTTACACCATTGCCATTGGCGAGTGATACAGAATGCAAATCCATTTGCAGAAGTCCGGTTTAAAACCGGTGGTCTCAAAACAGATCACAAGAAGCGATGGTCAATCCTATTAAAAGCTTTTGACTGATCTAAATTGATCAGCATGACCTCTGTGTCATCTTTTGTCCCCTCTATGATCGTATGAATCAGATGCGAATTGTTATGAAGCGATTTGATCATAATTTAGTACTGTTCAGACTCAATCAATTCCTTAAGGACAACCTGCAACCACTTCAATAGGATCCCGGTCCAAATCTTTAATTTGGTGTTTAGCAGGTCTGTAATCAGCTAGTTTCTCCCCGCTATGTCTGTCTTGCTTTTTCATCAATTTGATCAAACCCTTGGTCTCCTTACTAGGGATAGATCCCTAATCAAACCAATGATTCATCACATCTGTCAGAAGCAGTATAAAGATGTGTGACAACCTCAAGAAGAATTTGTAGGGCAGATCAGGTCCTGCCAATTTATTTTAGCCGATCTGTTTCTACGTAGCCAAAACTACACAATCTGTAACACTGCCTTCACAACTAGCTGCTCCAACTGCTTCAAGGTTGGAAGAGTCAGCTAAATAGTTGGCAAACTACTGGACAGTTGGGTAAAATGCTCCTGGAAATGCTGTCGAAATCCCTCACGAGTTGATACGAGAGTGCGTTCGTCTGCATTCTTTACTTTCTGAATGTATCTATCCGAACTGAAACAAAGCTTTTCCTTACGCTCATCTGAATTTAAGTTCACGACTTTGTTAGGGCTAAGTTAAAGTAAGTATCAAATGAGTTGATCTTGATAACACTCACTAGCTTCTTTTTGCAGGTCCCACTTAGCTTGTTCTATGGTTATGACCCCCCCCCCCCCCTCCCCTCCACCATAGAACGGGCTAATTAGAAATTGTAACACAAGGCTAGTGAGTGTCATCAAGGTCAGTTTATCTTCTAAGTGTTTCTTCGGCTTGCCCCTATTTAGTGTGAGATGCTGGCTATACTGGACGGAGAAACTTTAAAACTAACTCACCACTTACCTATGTACACTGCCTACCACATTAGTGCTCACTGAATAAGTTTTTCTTGCTATTCCCGGAAGTTGTGTATCCCCAGCAAAGATATATTCCACTTCCAGTACCAGACTAGTCTAGGTTTATTTTAAACTGCAATTGGGTCATGACCAATGTATGGTCTCATTTCCCTAACCAGTGGAATGTAGGACAAAATATACAATTTACATTGTCTCTTCTAACTAGCATTCTATCCAAATAAGTATTTGGTCAGGAAGACACTATTGGTCCATGTCTATATCTCCTACTCTGGGCGATCAAGACAAAATCTGTCAAAATGTTGCATCTGGCCATCAGTTCATAAAGACTGCTCTCAGACCTATTCAACCCTCTAGTCCCTCTAACTGTATCTATCTTGAGATCAAGGATGGTATTACAATCAGCCTTTAAAATTGTACGTTGGATCTATGAAGACCTCCAACTGTTAAACAAAGGAAACCTCTCTCAAATTGAGTTCAGCATATGAATTGTGGTTACTCGAAAATCATAATCTTTTATGGTAACATCTACCCTGGCCAGCTTATCTTCTGCATCCATATCGACAACATTCACCATCACAGGGTGCGTTTCACAAACAAGAAGACGCCTATCTGATAATCTCCAGATCGAATGTAGTGAGTCTCCTTGATCGCATTGACATCTACCCCAATGGACAGATCTTTCTGAACACGAACATCATCACTTTGAGACCTCATGCCCTTTGCATTCAAACTAGCCAGATACAAGGCCATGATCACTGAACCTACTCATATGAGTTAAAATTCCTCCCAAGTGAGGATGCCACAGGCCTGTCAGAGGCTGCCTTCTAAGAATTTGGATGTAGTTTATCTGCCTGGGGCAACACCTCCAACGTCTAGGGAAAATAAGCTTAGTGCCCTTTAAAATGAGGTGTGAAAATAAACAGGGGCCGTTCCATTGTATTTCGCACCACTAAGCCTTTTAAGGTTGGGGTGTTCATCATCCACCACTTCTACAGCATCGAACTGTGACTGCACTGATTTGGATGCAGGGAGCCTTTGGGAAGTTGGTTGGCTCTGAAACTTCAGGTTTTGCCTCTGGTGCTATAATAGTTCCGCCACTGAGAAGGTCCACCTGTTTTTGAAGGAATGTTTCTCTTCTTTCTTTATTGTGTGTGGAAGGGATGCCGAACAGCTCGGCTCTATCTCCATCCTGCTGTTTAAAAACTGAAAGTGAGGTCGGTCTGAAGGATTGTCTGCATCGTCTTGGTGGAGATTTGGGTTTTGTGGATAAGGTGGTCGTCTGTCATAGTTGGGTCTTCCGTTTCAGGTAGGGAGTGGGACTTGGCCCTATTTAAAAAAAAAAATTCTTTTTTTACTTAGACTTTGTCTTGGTTTTTGATGCCTTGCTCTCCACCTTTTCCACAGAGTTGGAGACTTCTACAATTAAAAGTCATCCTCTCCTCTTCAATGGACTCTACCTCAAACTCGGTTGAGGTGACTGCACATTTGCACTTTATCATTATTGTTCTGCTATTGGCAGTGTTGCTGCTGCAGGCTGCTGCTGCTGCTGCTTCTCAGTTATTGGCTCTTCAATTGCTATCGTCTTAGCAGAAAGTGGATCTTTGGATGGTTTCGGGAACTGTTTATCATTTCTTGGGGGTTGCTTTGCAGGAGCTCCCAGTTTCGAGGAAGCAGGGCTGGAGATGTTCATTTTGGTGTTTTTTCATACTACAGTATTCCAGCTCTCCTTATCATTCCCACCCCCTCTCTGGAACTGGAGTAGGTGCTGATGTTAAAGTGACAATGTTCCCACCTGAAGTAGCAGTAGCAAGTTCTGTTGGTGGGCCCTCTTTGGGCAGGATTTGGCCATGTGCCCCTGCTGCTGGCAGTGTCAGCAATACAAATGGCGGCCGTCTATGATTATGCTTATTTGCCAGCTTTCATACCTGAGCATTAATGATATTGCATCAAGCCCGGCATGGTCCAGGCATCCCTGTAATAGCTATAACTGGCTCGCGGTATGAGGTTATGCTGAGCACAGATCTTTGTCTTCTACCCAGATATTTCTGCTGGAAATGCAGATGTTTCCACTGCCTGTTCTTTCTAGAACATTTTTCAGCTTGTTGTTTGGTCAGAAATGCATATGGGGAAAATTCTGCGGCATATGTAGGCAATAGGAATATTTAATTTCTACAGGAGCTCCATCACCTCTTTATTAACCCCAGTCAGGCAACATGTCTTTTTTGTTGTTGTTTTCTTTCTCTTTCTCTGGTGGTTACCAGAGACAAAGTTTGTTATTGGAACTCTTCCCACACACCAAAGACAACCTTAAGTACATTCCCTTCTGTGTTCCTATGGCATACTGCTCTGGTGACAGATGCTGGGATTGAAGTCTTCACGCTTGTATGAAAGAGTTGCCACTCTTCTGCCAGTCTGGTTGAGATGTTGGTATTGGCTTGGAGATCACGTCTAGAAAGTCTTTAGGAGGTGGGGAGAGGCAGTCCATATGTATTGATGAATTGGATGGCAGCAGTAAATTTAAACAGCTCTCCCTACTCGATGAGGACCCTGGACTGGGAAGACTGTTGACCCTAACCTTCCCTGACGAACCTGGAAGGTTTTTTAGCCAGCCTTACCTGACATGAAACCTAAAGGGTTATATTAGTTCAACGAACGCAGAGTTGTTTGTAGCAGCTCTTTGCATTGAACCATGCACACTATTATAGCCCAACAAACTCAAATCTGGAGGGCTATTTGCAGTGGCTCTCCTTGAACTCTGAGGGCTGTTGGTGGTATGAAGGCTAGTTTTCAGGTATCTAGATATGTTATTTAACTTAGGTATTATTTCAAAACAAGTTATTTTTTTAATAAAATTATTTTAATAAAATAATAATTTATGGATTGTTACATATTTTTTTATTTAAAATTAATTTAAAAACGATACTGTACATAACATTAACTGATGCCTACTTTTTTATGTAATATTTACTTTTTTTTAAAAACTTATAAAAAGTGTATTTTCATTTTATTTTTCTAATTGAAAAAAAAACATTGATTTTAAATAGAAAAAATACTTAACATAATAAATACATAAATCATGATTTTCTTAATGTCAATAACATATCTAACAATTTCTCTGAAAAAATAAAATTGGAAATATAAGTCAGTGTTTTCATGAAGGTAAGACTGACAAATTAAAAAAAAAAGAATAGTTAAAAATGGCGAACAAATATCTTCTGCACTCCGTATAGAAGGAAATTTTACTGAAGCTTATTCTACATTAATACGTTTTCAATCCTTATAATAATGAAGGATATGGCAAATAGGCCGGTTTTTTTTAAATTCAACGTTATTATTTAGTAATTTGAAAATAAATCAATGTAATATGTAGTAATTTTGCTGAATCATTCCTGCGCACACGACACAGTGACTTAGCCATTGTGAATATCATAATTTCTCTTCGAACACACATGGTTTGTTTGTGCTCTGCAGGCCTCCATAATTATATTTGTGTTTCAGTAGTGCTCAGGAGGCATACAAATTTTTCTTTTTTCTTTCCTCACAAAAAAAAATGGAATTTCTATACAAAGATAACGGGGGGGGGGGGGGGGGGGTTAATAGTGCTCTGTAGGCCTCTTTAATTTTAAAAGTGCTAATTATAGATAGAGCTGGTGTTTAATTAAAAAGAAACATTCTGGAGAAATATTGGTATCGGAGGATGGGCAAGAAAACTCCTACACCGCAAAATTGATTTTATTTTTGTTTTTCGTATTAGACAATATATATATTTGTTTTACGTGCCTAAACTAAAATGTACATTCGTTACACATGGTCCACTTTCAGTCACATTTGACTACTTACGAGGGCAGAGTTAGACACAACGTAAGTTCTTACTGTGTCGAAAATCCACCAACATAAATAAACATTTACGCATTCTACAAGGATTTACTTTCAATCACAGACGAGAGAATAGCTAACAGCCCAGCCCGACACAAGTAACCTTTTTCATAATCGGTCAGTGAAGGAGATATCCTTCTACACTGTGGCAATTTCTATTTTTGTTTAACTCAGTAGTAATCTTTTTTGTGGGTAAATATTGTCCGATGTGACCTATTTGCGTTCTCTCGGATGTTGACAAATTTTAATTCATTCTTTTATTTTTTTCCTGGGCAACGCCAGGCGCCGGGTCTAGCTTGTTATATATAAAGTTGTAGTTTTTGTCTCTCTGGTTCGAAAACTCCTAGTGTTTTGGAGATAAAAAAAACTCATATCCCTATATATTATGAAACTACATTATGCAAAGAACTTTGATTTAATTTTGTTCAAAGGGATACAACTTTATCGTTGGGTGTACCTTTGTGCTCGGCATCTATAAATAAGACATATGAGAATTGAAAATTAACAAATAAGAATAGAAAGGTTAATAAGCGATTCAGGACTTGCAGCAGGAGGGCACAGGGGCTCCCTATTCATTTCCGGGAAATGCCGGGTGTGTCTTGAGCAGGTTAAAGATTTAGCTAAATGTATTTCAATTCATATCACTTAACCTAACCCTAACACCCATTCAATTGTTCCTATTTACACCCCATCTCACACATTCAATCAATGCCGAGTACATCTTTCATCCCCATTCCAAAAATTGAATATGATAAAATGTAAAAAATAAAGAATAAAAAAGGTAAATTCGTCTCACAAGGATATAAGATTCCTTATTCAACTCTGGGAAACATCGGATCTTCTTGCTAGTCAATGATATGATTAAACAAAAATACTTGTATATATGCAATAAATAAAAATTCTAATTATAGCTGGGAAAAATAATAGTAAAGAGTAAGCAATCTCCATTGTTGTATGTGTGACTCTTACAAAATCTCTGTTTATTTCTATCAAGGATATGAGTTTTAAATATAGCATAGATACAAGAGTATGACCTAGAAATAATATATAATACACTTAAGAGATTAAGGTATCTTTTTCTTTTTTAACACTTGCATGCAATTTAGTAGAAATGTGCTGATCTTGTGAGCTATTGATAGTTCGTACTCCAGAAATGTAACCGAGGCTTTTATGTTTATCATAATCACAACATACAGCCACTTTTTTGTTATCTCCACATTATCATCCAACCTTTTCTCCACTTAAGGGATTATAAATCAAAGTTTCTATTTACTTGATTCCCCATGAGGACAAAGTCAGACAGTCGGTTTTCAGTGTAGGGGATATACAGCTACCCCTAAAAGAAGCACTCTGAATGGCACAAAAAAAAATGTCCAGTCGAGAAGGATTTCTCCTACCCTGAAAGAGGACAGATCATATACTACACTTTGATCCCAGCCTATAAGCCATCTCCTAATATCTGGTAATCAGGGTTAAAGGGGTTTTTACCCCGCCCAATATACCGGTATTGTCCGGGCCTTCGGGTCTGGATTTACGCCGGTCTATCGGTTGTCCATCCTGTGCAGTTCTAGGAGGTCCACCCTCCCAGGCTTTGCCTTCTCACCCTTTGAGAGGGGGGTTAGTTTATTGCTAATCACCTGAGGCGCCCCTACCGGGGAATGTCGACGGGACTGCCTAGGCAATTTTTAAATGGTCAGAGTGCTCAAATTCTCGAGCGCTGTTTTTTTCACACTTTCCCGACCTTGTATCACATCTTACTTTGTGGGAGGAAGATAAATAGAGTTAGGTATGTTTATTTGTGTGTACAGGATTCACTATAAACTAATTAACTGATCATTGTGAATTTTGAGACACAACTGCTAGGCGCAAGTGGTCCAAATGTGAGCTATATTTAGTTTGATTTAGTTTTATACGAACGGGGTAAAAAGGTAGTGGAAGCCTTTTGTGGAAATTCAAATACCTCCGATTTTTGTGGAATTTTAACAATAGGTATTAGACATCAATTAATAAATATTCCTCAAATTTCTGTTTCTTTTGAATATTTTAAAAGGTTTTTAGGGGGCATAATATGGGCACAACCTCCCATTTTAAAATTCAAATATTTCAGATTTGTATTAAATTTGACCCATAGTAATTAGATACCAATTAAGCAAAATTCCCTGAATTTTAATTTCTTTTTAAGTCCCCTTAAGCTGAAACCTTTTATTTGAGACATTTTCTAGAAACAAAATCATGTAATGGATTTTGATCAAAATTGAAATAAGGATTCTAGACATAATGTTTAGTAGCATTATATGTTGATTTTAATTTTTGTTGAGTGAAATAATTTTATCTGTCCTGGGACGTGTATTCTTCTAGTTCCATATTATTTCTAGATTATAAATATGTCATTATTTATTCATAGAGGAGGTGCATGATCGGTCTAATGGATACTATTGTCGCCTATGAGATCTGCTATGCCATGTTCAAATCCTATCAAACCTATTGTGACCAATTTATGCACTAATACTGTTGGGAAAATTATGAACCTACAATTTATCTCTAACTACAGGTGAAATAAGAACTTATGTTCAATGGGTCATTTTAACAGATATTAAACCCTAAAGGAGGTTATATGCCTTAAAACAGACAAACTAAACTTATTGATAGATTGCAATCATGCACAAAACTGACCAACTGTAAAATATAATAAATTATTTTTTTTATTAATTATAAATATATCTTGATTTGTTCTTCTCATATTATTTGATTTAAGCATTAAGGGTATTGGGTGACAGCTGGTAGAGTTCCTACAGGCAGTAGAAAATGAAGGGTGTCTTCTTGACTCCCCCACCAAGTTTAGATATGACACAAGGTCAACTTAACTTGGAGATACTGACCCCCCCCCCCCATCCACCCAAGAGGGGTAGTTACTCTGGATGGGTACAAAAATGGCCATCATCAGATCCCTCTGCAAATCGGTCATCAAAAGCTATCATAAAGGAGGAAGTAATTCCTGGGAGGATGTCCCCCTGAGAACAAACCGGTACATGATAACTTTTAGCTCAGCTTGAAGAGTGCGCTACACAGTCGAGAGAAAGTGAACTGCTGAGGAGAAATTTTATCAAGCTTAAATAATATCTGATGGTCAAATCTATCTTTCCAGGAGGGGAGACAAGCCTGCTGCTTGGAACATATTCATTAAATTTACAGAGGGGAGAATAACTGATTATAACACATTGAATTTCTACCCCCCCCCCCCCCCCATAATAATTTGTGAGTCCTGCTGGCTAAGAGTCAGCAGTGTTTATTGTATTTAGTACTGAGTCTATTATTTTTCTAAAGAGTTAAAATGGAACTCTTCATCAAACAGTCTAAACGTTGAGATATCTTTTCGTTTCATTTGACTAACCTTGATCTGTGTACTTTAGTTTGCATGGGCTGGCAAACTTTAGTTTTTCATAACCATCTGTTCTTTCACTCGATAACACTGATGCAATTATTTTAGCATCTACATTCAATGACAACTTTCTGCTTTAATTAAACCACTTATTTTGTTAGATACTTCTTTATTATAATCACATTGGCATGAAAAAAGTGCTGTTTTATTTTTTAAATAGTTCAATTTTGGGCATGGCTATCCTAACACTTATAAACACTGGGAATCTCGGTGCATTTCCATAACAAACAAGTAGTTTTAATTTAATGTAAATATAATTAATACATGATAGCATTGCAAGTTTCAACCATATTGTTTTCCTGTGTATTGGATGACATCAGCAGCATCCTGTCCCCAAATACTTTATTTTTGGGGCTTCTCTATATTTGGAAATTATGTAATACTTGCAAAATGCGATCGGAGGGGCTGAGAGGATGATATCATGATGAACTAACTACTTACACTGACCTCAAAGGAGTAGGTAATGACTAAGAAGAGGATGATATCATGACGAACGAACCCCCCCCCCCTCCAAAAAAGTAGGAGTTAATGCCTGGAAGCATGATATGACAACAGAATAGATAGTATACTACCCCCCACCCCCTCTCCAAATAAGAAGGTAATCCTGGGAGGGTGGTATTGTGAGGAACGAACATATACTATATTGCCTCCCCCTCAAAAGAGGAGGTAATGCCTAGGAGGAATGTATCATGATGAGTGAAAATATACTACACAATTAAATAAACATAAACCGTTTTAATGTTAATATAGTTAGAATAGGTGGAAAAAAACTATCGCATTTATTCAGTTAGATAGTATTAAAAACAATAGCAAGTTTAATCATCCACGTGAAACGCCGGAATGAAAATTGGGCAAAAAATATAGTCGCCATCTTTATAAACAAAGAGAAATATTTTAGCTAAGGAAGAATAACTTCCATTCATAATTTAGTTAAAAAAACATGTTTATACACTTTAGTTATCGTTCTTCCTTAGCTAGCCTATTTCTTGACTTGTTTAGATGGTGACTATATTTTCCTGACCTAACTTGTATTTCAGCGTTTCACATGTATGGTGAAACTTGGCATAACAAAAAAAAAAAACATTAAAAATCCTAAGTTTTTTTTCTTCCTAAAACATGGTTTTAGTTAAAAAAAAAAAAAAAAAAGAAAAAAAGATGTTTATGAGTAATGCGGAAACTATTTCACTATAAATAATTTACGTGACTGAAATAGTAATTAATCCCAAATAAAAATAGTGTTTTCGGTCTTTTCCTTATTTCAGTTGCATAAGTTGAACAGAAAATAAGAGAAGAAAGGTCAACATGGCTGTTTTTTATTATTATTTATTGGAGAGGGGAGAGAAATGTTGATACCAGGCTTTATGAAGAAGTGAAAGAAAAATTTAAATAAAAAAACTTACAATTTAAACAGAAAATTCAATTTGATTGGTTTGCATTTTAAGTGAAAAATGTTTTTATTTCAGACTGTATATTTATAATTTTTCAGGAAAAAATGTTTAGCTCTTACGAAGGCTGTAATTCCTGGGAGGACAGTTTTATGACAACAGAACCGATACTACATTACCCACCTCCATTACAAGATATTGTGATTAAATAGAATTTTTTTTTTTCATTCATTTAAAAATGCCTCATCACAAAATCATTACTTTTTTTATTGTTCCTTGGCCTTTTGGCTAATATCAAAGTGTATCTGTTCTCGATATCTCAGCGGTATTTGATGTTTTACTAATGCCGGAAGTAAATTATCTCCCTTGAAAATGAAATTCCAAAAAAGTTTATAAAATCTCTTTATATCATTTTATTAATAACTAGCGGAACCCGTCGCCCGGCTGTGTGCGGGAGAAAGTACTACCTATTGAATAAAAAAGAAACCGCCTATTGTTCTCCCCCCCCCCCCTCTACCGTGTTGGTGAATGTTTTAAATTAAAAAAAAAGAAAAGAAAATGGTTTAGAGCAGAATGGGATCGAACGCCGATACTGGCGATAATGAAACCTCCCTTCTTAACCATTGCGCCACAGTTACTACTTGAAAAATGCATGTGAAAATATGCCACTTAAGGTAAGCTTGTTTACTGGCAGCTTCTGGCAGCGAAAAGTAAAGTTCAACAATGACACGGTTTATGTCATTTATTTGGGAAGGGTTAAAGGTATATGATTTTGAAAATATAAATGTGTCGGGGTCTAACAGCATCTTGGCAGTTATTGAATTAAGTAGGAAGTCGATTCAATGAAGGAATTGTAGCCGCCATATTTGAAGAATAAATGTTTCAGGAACTGTGTTCGTTAATGTCATTCGCTTGATTCCGGAATGAATGTAAATGTGGAAATAAAACGTAATCTGATATTCGTGGAATATCATAGGATTCAACGGGAGCGGTCATTATTTGTTTGCGTATTGTTTTATATTATGTAGTAAATTAATACCAGGCAAATAATAAATAAGGACGGACTGTTTTGTGAAAAGTAAACTGTGTTTATTACTTCCCGGTGTCGATGAGTGTAGTCACAGTACACAATTGTTAGGGGGGAAAGTCTTTGCTACCACCTATATGGAGTTGTTTTTTCGGAGAGACGTTGATGGTGGGCCAAATGTAATATTGAGTGTTAGGTTGGAAAAAAATAATAACAACTTTACTAAAACACGCTCGAGTGAATAAGTGTAGTATAGCGGTGAGTTTAGTAGCCTGTTTTGTATATGGTTATTTTCCTATACTCCGAGAAGGTACAGGGGAAAAAACGTCTCTACTTTATATATTAGATTATAATAATAGTACTCTCAATAAAACGATTGCATCTATAGAAGAAAAATTGACAATACAAATTAGAAATGTATATCCATTTAGATTGAAAATGAGAAAATGTTCTTAAAAACAAATCAAACACATGGCGCAATGCATAAAGGTGTTAAGTAATAATCAATTTTAAGTGACAGTCTATTGAACTTTCAATCCTCACTACAGGTGATACAAACTAAGAATAAAATAAAAATAGCTTAAGACTTTTCCTCAGTAATAGCTGATGGAACGAGAACAATCTACCCCTGTGGACTAAATAAAAGGTTCAATTTGAAATTCCATATAGATTCTTGAGTTTGACAAGATCCACCTGGAAAATTTTGGAGGATACATCGGCTGAAACGTTGTGAGAATAACATTCAAGATGAGAATAGTAGTCTGAATAATACAAATGAAAAAGGTTAAAAACTATTTTAAATTTAATAAGTGTCAGAATTTGGAAAATAAAATAAAGGCTTTTATATTGCTCCAGTCTAACACACGGGTAGAATTCACTCCAGAATTTTATTTATTAAGCTTATGAGTAGAATTTTTTTTTACATATATATATATTGTATGATCTGTAATTATATTGAGTAATTATTATTATTACTAGCAAATATATGCTACCTCCAGTCGCATATTTTTGCTAGGTTGCCGCGTAAGAAATGAACGCTGACGTGTAAACCGATGGAGCCTCAGTCATATTTCTCTGGTGGTTAGACATTGATATTCTTTGTTTATGACCAAGAATATTTTTAGATGAAAATAAAGAAAGAAAAAAAATTCGACCCCACCCTGATGTTTGTATTAATCTTCCACATAAATAGAAATATTTTTAGTTTAGAAAATTCACAGTTGGGAAAAATAATTTAATTCTTAACGATTGAAAAACGTCTTGCTACTGCCGTCATTATTTTCAGAATGCTCATTCCAAAGTTATTGTCTGCTCGCATTTCTTTCCACCCAATCGTTTTGCGCCAAATCCACGTAAGAATTTACGAGATAATAAATAATAGTTTTAGTTTTTCAAAGAGAAGAAAGAAAAGTGTACCGAAAATAAAAGTAACAATAAAAAAAATACAGCGAATACGATTCTAAAAACAGTTATTTACTTTCCCAGTAGTAAGTGCCAACCCCCCCCCCCCCCCCACCAAAGTATCGTCTGCTCGCATTTATAGTTTTGCGATAAATCTACGTCAGAATGTAATAAGTAATATTTTATGTTTTTCAAAGCGGAAAAAAAGCGTGCGTAAATTAAAATCAACAATTTAAAAAACAAAATACTGACCCTATCCGTAATGACGGGGTAAAAGTTAGAGCGGGTCCTAAAGTGGAAAACTAATTTCGTTATAATGTGTGTTTTTTAATAGTAATTTTTAAATCAATTATTATTTTAATTAAACAATTTGATTCAGTGAATTTGTGTTTTAAAACATAATGGCTAATAAGATTAAGAAAATAAACAAACTTAGAACGGTTTAAAAAATGGAAAAATAAGCACGGTGAATGCCAGCGTTGTTTACATTTTATTTAACGCGCTGTATTAATGCTAGCTGTTTAATCAGATCGCCATATTTAATTACCGGAGGGAGGGAGGAAACCACTGATTAAACAGCCAGCGTTGTTAACTACGTAACGCAGTACATGTATGTATATATGTAAATAAAAGAAATCGATTAATAATGGAGTTTATGTATCTGTCTGTCTAAACTATAATTTATAAGTAAGATTATTAGCGTGCAAAATAGCTTATATATATATGGAAATCTTAAGAGAACAATCATGAATGTATATTTGCGAATAGTAATTTATTAGAAGTTGATAAGCAATTGATTATGTAAATTGAGAAACCCGCATAGTGTTTCCGATGGTTTTTTTAGCAGTATATAAGGAAGCTGACGGACTTAGTAAATAACCATGCTACTCTGATGGAGTTTCGGCTTCAGACAGACAGATACATAAACTCCATTATTATTATTCTTATTGCTATTTTTGTTTTTATTTGTGAAGTAGGCTTGAGAATGCAATGGCTGAAATAGTATGAAAATGGCAGCAACCGAGAAAATTATTTTGACCTTCCATGTTACATAGTTCAGCCAAGTAGAAAACCACTGTTGATCACATCAATATTCTTTCTTTTTTTTGATTGATCTAAAGTATTGAATAAAACTGGAAACTTGTGTTTAATTAATTGTATACAATGTATTATTTTGACATTAACCCCAAAAGGGTTGATATGCTGTAAAACAAATCCAAACAAATTCACACCAATTTTTATTTAAAAAAAATCTTTCAACACATTCAGCTGTAAATGTGAGAATGGTGTCAGTTGTTTTATAAAGATCTATAAAAGTGCACAGGTTTTCAACAAAATCCATGTTGCTCATGATTTGACTGCTAATTTCACACTGAGTGACACATATATTATATACGTTGTAATTCTTGTTTGTTTTTATGTATTTATATTTTTTTATGGAAATCGCTCCAGACAAGGCATGAAGCCACCTGATGTAAGAAACTAAAAAAAATACTACATCAAGGTCACAAACTAGCCAATGATAAGTGTTAGATGAATAGATTCCGACCCAGAAAACGCTCATGAAATGTGAGGACTAAAGGACAAAATAAGAGAAGCGAGAGTTACGAGGCTGCCGAAAGTAAACCCAAAGTTCCACTTTCTATTCTCCTTATCCACTAACTCACAGGGTTGTGGCGATAATCCTCAATATCATCATCATCATTATCACAACTACCATTTTTATCACTTCCATATTTTCCTTGACTTTCCCCCTGTGAACTGAACCTGCTACCTCAACTGTTCTACATGTACTAACCTAAAAACTGTCATCCATTCTTTCAACGTGGTCATACCATCTAAGTCTCCTGATCTGTACAACCATATATATATATATATATGTATATATATATATATATATATATATATATATATAGCACTAGATAAAGTGAAAGAATAAAATAAGGTGCGACTCAAATTTTATTTGCATTCAATGTTCAAGCAAAGTCCTTTAAAGTCCTTAACTCATGAGTTTTCAAAGAAAATCTTCTCTTTTCACTGTCATATACTGCATCGATAGCAAACAAATCTCCCGCCTGGATAACTTTTTCGTTTTTGGAATACCATTCACCACTTGGATTGTTTTTAATCAACCTCTTTAATATCTTTCTTGAAGCTGTTTTAAACTTTATGACTTGGATGAACTGTATAAGTTTAGCAAAAAGTATGTTTTGGGTCGATATATTTGATGTTTTATATAATTTTATGTATTTTTATGTAAAAAATTTTTAAAATATATTTTTGAAGTTTAATTTTATTACCTGCAGTAATGGTCCTCTGAGGAGAAGATTTTCTTTGAAAACTCATGAGTTAAGGATTTTAAAGAACTTTGCTTGAACATTGAATGCAAATAAAATTTGAGTCACACCTTATTTTATTCTTTCACTTTATCTAGTGCTATTAATGCTGTATCCAGTATATTGAGCTTCAGTTTTATCCGGATGTTCACTAATTAAAGATATTAGGTGCCTCTTATCTTTTGTTGTATTAACTTTATATATATATATATATATATATATATATTACCATGTGAGGATAAAATGCACAATATATCATTAAATGAAATATGGAAACAGAATGTATGAAAGACAAAAAGGAAAACAATTAAACACGGGAAGAAATAAAAATCAAACAAGAGATTGACCAGTTTCTTTCGAATCGATGAACATCTTCAGAAAAAAGTGAAGATTTGAAATTTTAGCACATGTATAACTATTTGAAAAAATTTGCAACGCCTGGAGAAAAAGGGAAGGGAAGTGAAGAAAGAAAAAAATAAAAAAATGGAAACATGGATAAATAGCATAAAAAATAGGTAGTACTTAACCAGGGTTTATAATGCAGTGGCAGAGTAAATTGCATTGTTTGAATGCGATGTTTGCCAGATGTTTGGTTAAGGAGTAAGAGCCAAACATAAGGTTTGTGTTCGATGGTGATGAGAGAAGGATGAGAGCACTTTTGATGGACTTGCGGCGTGATAGAGAGGATTTACTCTTGAGGAGGAGCATTTTGTAAGGTCGAAATTGTGGATAAAAAGTTCCTGTGTATGACTAGTGCATTAGTGGGATTGTTGTGTTTGAGGTCCGGTTTATGTTCGTAGGAATGGGATTTGATATTTCTGGCCATCACGCCAATATAAAACATCGGACATGAGGCACATTTAATTTTATCTAATCTTAACCACTTTTAGAAATGGAAAATATTGAATTAATAGTAAATAATAAATTCCCAACAAATCAAACGGATGCCATGACCGGAAAACGAAACCTTGAGATCTTCAGTCTGACGTTCTGCCGACTGAACTATTTGGACTTTCTTATATAGAGAGCTTAAAACATTACCATAACAAAATCATAGCTTTGATGTGACGTCATAGATTTATGATTTACATCCTAACAAATTCAAGCATGAGTGGTAAAAAATAAATGAATGGGTAAACAGTTTTAATTATTTCTTCCAAACAAGGGTGTAACATTGTTATTTTCTTCACTGTTTAAACCAGTGCTTTTCAACCTTTTTGCTGGAGTGGAACCCCATGGAAACATTCCAGTGGCTCGAGGAACCCCTGTGCAAAATTTTGGTTGTCTTATGCAAAAAACAGCATTTAATTATACAAAGGAATGCCTCAGATCCTGTGTCTCTTCATCCGCATCTGTCTTGCGTTTTTTCACAAATCTCTCCATGGTTGTAAAATCTGTAAAAGAGTTTAATGAATGTAACGAGTTTAATCATATTAAAAGATTTAACTCTTTACAGTCCACAGTTTCCATACGGCAACTAATAAAATATACATACTTAGAATGAAAAATACTTATAATTAGTGGAATCTATCAGCCAATCATATTTAAGCAATAGTTTTCTTGGAAATTACATATAGACAATTTATTTTATAACTACATACACTAAATAATAATAATATTTGTATACTTGTATTTGTATAAATATAAACATTTTTAAAGCATGTTTTCATATGTCGGACCGTATAGGGTTAAAAGATATGCATATATTAATAAAATAGATTTTCGAAATTGATTCGTTGTTCTAATTTAGAAATTGCGGAACCCCTGGACTGTACTGGCGGAACCCTAAGGTTCCGCGGAACCCTGGTTGAAAACCACTGGTTTAAACAATACTCTTTTGTTTTCACAAATAATGTGCTATATTAAATGTCTAACGGCAATATCCTATAATCCATGTAGTTTATGTTAGAACTCTTGGTCGACGATCGTAGGGTCAGCAAATACAACATTTTCCTTTATTTTCTTTATATGTTGCAAGTTCTTAGTTTATCCTGGGCCACGTTGGGACTGGTCTCGCAACTTTAATCTTTTGTTGTTATGCATCTTACATAGTTAAATGCGTTACTCGACTTGCATTAGTTTTCTTCTTATCTAAAAGTTTGAGACTAAATCGCAACGTTGATACCTGGGTACGACAGGTTTTATTTGTACTTTTTATAGGTTGAATGGATGCATTGCTTGTAATTAACTTGTTTGCTCATTTTGTTATGTCCTAATTAAAGTATCATGTCTAATTGCAGACCAATTGTAGCACTTCTTTGACTGGTTGAAAATAGAAGTTTTAGCAATGAAGGCAATTTTGAGGTGTGTGGGGGTGTGGGTGGGTGCTATCTTTGCGGCTTCTCTTCTTGCTTTTCACTTTTTGCTTAGCAGCTCGATACATTTGCCTTTGATGTTCAGATTACACTTTCAAGGTATTTCCAGCTTGTTCCAAAATGGAGACTCGGGTGTACACACTTCAACCTGAAATCAATTTGAATCTCTTTTGGAAGATAGGGTGAGAAAAAAAATGTTGACATCTTGGAATATCTTTGACGTGTTTTGGCCTGAAATTCTCCCTACAGCACATGATCAGGAAATAAGCTAAGGTGACGGTATTGATCCTATGTTAACAAGTATTTTAAAAGCTTTTTGAAGAAACCTTTATTGATGACAGTAACTTGGCCTGCTAAACTGTACCAATCAATAATGGATGCTTCTGCTACTGTTGCACCTGATCAGCCATTGTCATCGGGGAAGCCTTTAAGCAGCGAAAGGCTGCCAACGTTGGCTTACAGATGAGGAGTCCACTTGACAGTGCGGCAGACATGATCAGTCTCATCTGTTTTCGATTTGTACGTTATTTGAACGATTAAGTAAATAACAACCATGCCCAGAAGTGTATGTAAAAGTAGGCCGGATCTGTTCTTGACAGGAATAGAAGAAATTATTCTGTCAACTGTCTTTTTTTGATTTGAACTGGACTGCTTCTATGTTGTTAACATGTACTTGGATGGTTGACCATTTGGGAATATTGGGTGCTGCATTAGAAACACGGTCCTAGTAGCTTTGCAAGGCGAGGATCAATACTAATGGGCAATTTTTTGTGATCTGTGCCTACCAGACACTTTCTGGCGATGATAAATTAAATTCAGAATTCAGTAAATTTACATTGTAGGTAGGTGTTTATCTGACTCCCCTATGAGGGGAAAGATGTGACACACTGTCGTTTTAGTATCTAGGGAGGTATAGTTAAGCACCTTAACAGCACAGGTGCAAAAATAGCCTGGAGTTCTTTCAAGATTATCTCAATTGTGAGACCCCTTCAGCCCACAAGCATACCACTCTCAGCTTCAGAGTTACGGCCATTGAAAAAAAAAAAAAAAAAGAAAAGGTCTGTAGTATTATCTACCTTTTCCATACACACATAGAGGACACTCAGAACTAATTATCTCCGTTTTCGCATCACTAGGAGGCGCTAAGATTGTGAAGTATAAAAACAAAATTCTCTTTTTTTCTTTTTCTTCCTTGCCCTGCCCAGCATAATGTGTGCAAAATCCAAGGTATGTGAGACACATTCTCCCGACTTTTTCACGCACACACACACACTCTTTTCAAACTTTCTTAGACTTATATATGCGTTTTTCGTACATAATCTAACTGGGAGTAAGCCTGTCTGGATTTGCATTAAATAAATGGAATTTTGAACATGTCACCACTCTTTTGTTCCTTGTTTCATGTATTCCTTGCATGATTTTATATTTTTATATGTATAGATATATAGTAATCCAGGTAAAATAAAAATCCAAAGAATTTCAACCGGGCTCATAAAGAGTGTTCAATATTAAATAGAGCTTTTATATATAATTATTTTTATTTATACAGACATGGACATGCCAACGTCGCGGCTTATGTACATGTCTGTATAAATAAAAATAATTATATATATGGGGGGGATGCTTCCCAAAGCATCCGCAAAACTCAAGATCCCTTGGGACTGATTAAGATGAGGGTGGGAGTTTAATTGGCTTTATAGATACCATCACGTCCTGTGGAATTGGTTATGCAGAGTTTGGATCTATTGTGGTCATATACACACTATTACTATTGGTAAGGATATTAACCTGCATGCGGATAAAAATAGCAACCTGTGTTCGATTAATCGTATACTATGAGACATATGCAAGAGATATTGTGCTTCAGCATTACATGACCAAAAAGGGTTGATTTGCCATTTAAACCAAACTATTGATAAACATTTTCATTTGAAGATTTTTTTAGTTAAAAAAAAAAAATAACTGGACTGCATTAAACCATAATTGATTATTCATTGAAGAATTTCTCTTGGTTTTGAAATGTTAAGTGTCTTCCAACCATTTTCTAAATAGTTGTTTTCTGAATTTGTTCAGATGGATTTGTCTTTTTTTCCCCTTCTGTATACTAAATATTCACATATGAGCTTTTTATCTGGAGGCAGGATTCAATTCAGTTTAGTTTTATGGAAAGCAGCAAAAAAGACACTTTATTTAACTTTCATTGTTTGATTTTTGTTTTCTAGATAAAAGGGCTTGTCACTTTTATTGTTCAAACTGAAGACTCCTTGAAGCCATAAAAGCTAATTCTGAAAATGTCTCTGCTGTAGATCTTGATATAAATCCTAAAAAACAAACTACATCTTGTTAGTTTACTTTTAACAGCTGTCACATTGCATTTGGTATAAAATGCATTGTCAGGTTAACACTATACATATTTCATATATAGGGTGTCCCAAAATTATATGTACACCCTTTGAATTGTTATAACTCGTCGTTCAATTCACTGATTTCGACTTGCAAACAAGATTGAGAGAAAAGTAGAAGAGTACGAATACACATTTAAACATTGTGAAAGTAAAATTAACTAAAACATAGAAAATTAACTTTTAATAAAGGTAAAGGCTACTTGGAGTAATTTCAACCGCAATGTTTCTTCCTTGTGTCTGTTTTACAAGTACTTCAATGAATTGTGCTCTGAGGAACTTGCTGCTCTGGTGCCCCCTCGACGCAAATTCACTAGACCAATCTGCCAAATCCCACCCATTCACTGTGGAGGTCCCCAGATGCCGAAGAGCTTTCTACTCCAAAAGCTTCTTTCCTTGTGCTGCTGGACTCTCGCTGCACAGCTCCCAATTTAGGTCCCCCCCCCTTAAAAAAACACTCTCACCCTTTTTCTCAGTAGCCCCTTACATCTACAGTGGCGATCTGCCCTGTTTGGGGTGAAATATGTTAAAGAACCTTAACCCAAACCCCTTCTGCTCAATACATTTTCATACCGTGAAGAAATGGACCTACAAATGTCCTGCAACATTTACTCCAACATTTACTCCAACATTTACTCTGGTACTTGAGCACATTCTGCTTCAATTGCTACTTATATTTTTCAGCAATTGTTTCAGGTTTCCTTCTTTGAACATTGTAGCCTTTACCGTTATTAGAAGTTAATTTTCTGTTTTTGTTAATTTTACAATCAGCATCTTTAAATTGAATGAGTTATAACAATTCAAAGGGTGTATACATTATTTTGAGATGCCCTGTATCGATGTGTCTTGGCTATAAAGTTTATGCCCCCCTCCTACATGACTGCTTGATAACCTTGGTAACAAAAGACACATAAATCTGTTCAGTTAGTTTTTTCTGTCACGTATTGGTCCATGTTAAAAAACAAATTTTACTTTTGCTTACTTTCTATGATTTTTAATATTCAGTCCTGTTTAACTTTTGCTTTTTTTGGTGGGGGGGGGGGTAAGATTAAGAGGTAATTGGAGAACTTACTTGCTGTTTCTCAAGTCGTTACACTTCACTCAGATTCACCAGGGAATAAATTTAATAATACGCAATTCGGTTCGTCTTTGTTTTATTTGCTACTACTGTGTGCAATGGTGGTGACACACTCAGAGGTGTACCAAGGTTAGCTTTTAGGTTTTGGAGACATTTTTTTAAGGTATGAAACTCTTAATACCAGCGATCAATCAGGTATATTGGAAGCCACACAGTACACATTTTTTTTTTAATGAAAATTGTATGTAGGGGCATTTCAGGATGAACGATTTGAAACTATCTTAGTCAGCCCTTGAGTATCGGTACATTCTATGATTGAAAAGGATAACCGAGATCTTCCTCAACTTAGATTTGATCATAATTGAGACAACTGAATGACTGGAGGATCCCATAGGAGATAAAACAGTAGATGTGCACTGTTCAGGGCAAGTTGTAAGGAAAAGATCAAGAATATTTGCCGATGTCTATAATATCAAGTACGCAGTGAGGTTTGTCAACTATCTGAGTCAAGTGATATTGGTCCAACTTTTAAAATCTCACACGATAACTGTATATGTTAGAAGATGTATATTTAAAGTTGTGAGATTTCTCATAATAATAGTGACATGAATATGTACTTCAAATAATAGATTTGAGAATCGAACGCCATTCAACTCTTGTTATTTGCTTTTATTCATGTTTTTCTTTTTTCTTTCCAGATAACTCGTGTAGAATATGTTCATTCCAAACATCTAATATACAGAGATGTCAAACCTGAAAATTTTCTTATTGGAAGGCAGTCAACAAAGAAGCAACATATCATTCATATTATAGACTTTGGTCTAGCTAAAGAATACATAGATGCCGAAACACATAAACACATACCCTACCGAGACCACAAAAGTTTAACAGGAACAGCTCGCTATATGAGCATAAACACACATTTGGGGAAAGGTAAGAAGCTCATTGATTCCCTTTTTTTTCTTTTTTTTTTTTTTTACATCAAACATAGGAAATAATTTACAATGCTTTTTATTTATATTTTGAAAAGACTTTGTGGGATTTTAAAACATTCTTCTGATGTAATCCTCACTCTGTTTTAAATGTGATAATAAGAGTAAAAGAACTTTAAATTTCTTTTCTTCAATCATTTTTTTTTTATTATTATTATTGCCATTGAAGTTGACAAAGTTGTCTCTATACCAGGTGTCTCAAACTTGCAGACATAAAAACTGTTACGTGATGCAGATGTACAGTGAATGAGAAGCAGGTAACATTACTGGGAGGAGATATGACCAATGTGGATGAAATCGACTGCAGGGAATAATATCAAAGTGTAGTATCGGTTCTGATACTACACATCACTTTTTCTGTCCTCGGTCGGTGAGGAAGAAATCCTTTTAAACTGAGGCAATTTCAATTTTTATGGAGTTGGATTTTCTCTACATTAAAATCTGAACTTGTGTCTAACACTGCCCTCGAGAAGAAACAATAGGGAATCCAGTGAGTGTCATGGGAGGGGCAAAGTCCAGAGAGGGGCTCGCTGATAAAAACAGATTTTTTTTTTTTTGTTTTTTTTTTTGCATCAAATTCACAGATGGGGTGAGTTCATGAAGTGAAGCTAGTTTTCTTTCTTCCCTGAAGGGGAACTAGAACAAACCCCGTTGACCATAAGATAAATTTACTGTCCATTTTCAATTGGTGGGTAGGAGGCTAATGTAAAAATATGGAAGGTGCGAGTGACAAATGTATTAAACTTATTAAAACAAGAGGAAAATATTAGTCCCAAAAATTGTTCCCCCTTACCTTCTGTAGGCAGTAGAAAGTACAGATTATGTGTTTAAGAGCCCTGCTTCATACAATTGATAAAGTCCACTAGTTTTATTTTAAATCCGATGATATTTACATAAGCGTTATCAATTTAAAATCTCTACTTGATCTACTGTATTTTAAAAGTAAAATTGCTTGGTTTCAGAATTCAGTTTTCGTTTTGAATATCTCACTCAGTTCAGTTGGCATTTACTTTTGAACTTTATGAACACATGAAATAATAATGTCAAAATGAAACAAAGAGTCCGATGGAATTTTATAAATGTAAAATTTCAAATCACATTTTGCACTATTCTCCATTATTCATGTTGTGTATGTATATTCACTCTGTTATTCTACCTGTATGTGCATGTTTTATCCTCTCTTTCTTTGTGTGTACATGTGTGTTATTATCTCTAGTTGTGTCTGTATGTTATTCTTCTTATTTAAGTGTTATTCTATTTTGTATATATTTTCCGTTTCTGTGCGAAAGTTAATTCCCCTTTCTATGTATATATTAGTCTCTCTTTTTGTGTAGTATTTCCCCACTTTTTCTCTGCTATTGTTCCTTTTTTTGTCTTTTCATGTGTGTGTGTATATCATTTCTCCTTTTTCTTCTTGTACATATATTTATACTTTTTCTCTTTAATGCATTTTATTTGTTCCTTCTGTGTGTGTGTGTGTGTTATTTGTCCCCTTTTTACCCTATGTGTATATTATTGCCCTTTTCTCCTTTGTATACTTCCTTCCTAAGGATATTCCTATATGGTAAAAATGGATTGCAACATGATACAAGTGTAACAATTATTTGAACCAAAATTTAACAGATTATAAGGCATTCATTTTGTATTGATGCATAATTTGCAAATTTTTTTCAATTCTTACCAATTATATAATATCTGTACAGTTTGAAAATTCTCTTTGCTTTCTCTGTTAGAGCTTAATAATCTGGTTAGCAATATGACTGTAATGTGTTTGTGTTTTAACTGTGCAATTCACAAGATTTGCTTCACCTTTAAAGTCGGTTAAGCTGCTATGTAACATGTGTAAAGTATGATGATATTCAGACACCACACGGTGCTGAATGTGTTATCTTCTAGTATTCTTGAAGCATTTATGAACAACTTAATGTCAACAATTGTCCAATCAAATCATTTGTTTATATACTGATTAGGATTTGTAAAAATCTCCAATTTTTAAAAAATTAATTTCTATAAAATAGTTTGGTGGGAGGAATCTCATATTTGAATTTATATTAACTTTTTCATTTGTTTGAAAAAAAAAAAAGAAGAAAAAAAGAAAGTAAAATAGTTGAAAATAATTAAAATAAAGATTTATATCATCAGGCACAATTTTTCATAAACCATTCAGTGATTTGTTGTACCGTTCATCAAGGCTTTATAATCTCGGACAGAGAGCACTTTTTACAAAATATTTGTTACAAATATTTTGTAACAATATAATTGTTTTAATTTATTAATAACAACCAATTGTGTTCTGGATGGAAATATTTGATTTCTGCATATAAACTTCTGTGTTTTTCGTTAATGCATTTCTCATAAAATTTATGCACAATATTTTGCATGAAAATAAAACAATGGAATTAGAAATCAATAACAGAATTATTTATTGATTTTTAAAAGGTTTTAATATGTAAATTAGACATCTTATTTACATTAGTAAGCACCATTAATATATTTCTCCTTTTCTCTACCTCTTTCTTCCTCCTCCACATATAAAATGTAGTCATCCACAGACAGCTCTTTCATCATCTACAACTCATCAGTGTGATAACAGCTGCATTTAGCTTTAACACTTTACTGCACTTTCACGGTTTTCACTGATCATCAGAAGTGGTTTGCCATTTGATATCAAACAAGGCAATACTGGAAGAAATGAGTTATCTACCCATATTTATTTACTTTTTTGTTATTTTAAATTTTGTGATTTTCATTTTTTGTTTCAATTTTTTTCTTTATGTATTTATTAATATTTTGTAATCTTATTTACTGTTTTTGTTTGTTTGATCACTAATGGACAATTGTTTTTTATTCTGCAATTTTTATTTGGTTTTATTTTATATATTGTTAATTACTTGTTCACTAATGGACAACTGTTTTCTGTTTTACATAATATTGATTGTTAATAATTTGGGCAATTGTTTTTTTTTCTTTCTTTTATTATTAATGTCGACTTAAATAGCAAAACAAGTATTTGTTTTTGTGTCTGCTTTTAGCTCTAAATTCTTCTTTGTCAAATTAACTTTTAAAAAGTTTTATTTGATATTTTTCCTCTAAGCATAATTTAGTTTGCAAAAAGGCTAATTTTTAAGATCTCCCAATTGATATTAGAACCCAATATTTTTATTTTTTGTTCCCGTATATATTTAGTGTAGTACTATTTCTGTAATTTTCACTTCTGAATGTCATCATATCGTGATTATACCTACACTTGAAATTATTTTCCCTGGCTCCTATGTATACTTTTTGTTGATTATTGATGTTATTTAGTGTTGCCTTGTATATGACATTAGCTGTTAAACATTTATTCATTATTGGGCAATTATATTTTATTCTACAATTACGTAAGTTGGTATTATTATTAAGACTACTATTTCTGGTACTATTGCTGGTGTTACCAGATGAGGCTGTCTGAAGATACTGGCTTCCTGACCAAAAATGCACCAAACATTGCTGTTATTGTTTTTTTTTTCCTTTCCTTTTGCAAAACTCGATCATGTTCTGCAAAGCCAAAAACAACAATTTTCCTCTCCAAAATAAGCAAATAAAACACTATCAATAAATATTTGAAGATATAAAAGAATTTTTTACCAAAATAACTGGATTCAGCATTAAATAACCCGAAAAGGGTTGATATGCTGTAAAACAAAACAACCAAACAAAACCTGTTACTATTGTTAATTTTTTAAATTGTTTTTTATTGATTACATCTTATCTATACAACAGCAATAATAAATCTGATTTATCTTGATACTTTACTGCAGTTTCACAGGACATCTAATTGTCAAAAGTGTATGAATAAAATCATTGTGGGCTTTGTATATTTAAATAAAAAGTAAAATGTATAAAAACCGTAAGGATTTTATTCATACACTTCTGATGATTAGATTTCCTGTGAAACTATAGTAAAGTCTTCAAATAAGCCAAATTTATTTTTATTAAGCTCTAACTAAAAGGCTATTGAGCCTTTTATGTTTGTAAGATTTGCTGTCTTCAATCGATTTTAAGAAGTTGATTTTCATGTTATATATTGTGTGTGTGTGTGTGTGTGTGTGTGTGTGTACATATCTTGGCACAATTCGATAATGTGAACAATACACATCAAAGTTAGACTAATATTAAAATGTTACACAGCTCTAATTATTAAAAATCATATTCGGTTTAATGCCAGTTTTACATACTGGCATGTGTTGGATAGCTTTAAGAAATTGACTTCCAAACTAACATATCTCTAATCAGGTTTTTATTTATACCTCTTTCTCTAAAGTCTATTTTTATCGCTTTCTCCCATGTTTTCCTTGACCTTCCCCCGGTGACCTGAACCTGCTACCTTAACTGTTCTACTTCTACTGATCCAAGAACTCTCATCCATTTTTTTTTTCTATCGCTACCATACATCAAAGACTCACAATTTTAGAACTTGTCTATATACAAAATAATGATAGCTTCACATCACGCTATGTCTATTTAAAAAAAAAGAAAGAATTTTATTTTAATATAAACGTTGAGAGTTCAAAATTCATTCTTTTTGTTAATCGTAACAGAATATAAATTACTCGTTTTTCTTTTTTTTTCTTTCTTAAAATTACATATCTTTGAAATAACATGTTTATGAAAACTTCTTTTTGCTTAAGGTAATTCATTTGAGATTTCTATTTTCTTTTTCTTTTTCAGAACAAAGTCGGAGAGACGACTTAGAAGCATTAGGTCATATGTTTATGTACTTTTTAAGGGGAAGCCTACCTTGGCAAGGGCTCAAAGCAGAAACCCTAAAGGAACGATACCAAAAAATTGGAGACACAAAACGAGCAACACCCATAGAAATTTTGTGTGAAAATTTTCCAGGTAATGTTCACGAGTTGGATGTTTTTTTAGTTTTCTTAGCATATGTGTTAAGATATTAAATCGCTAGTGTTTCGATGCTGTCAAATAATGACAACATACTTTTTCCATTGCTTCTTAACTTATCCACAACTTTTATAATTAAAATCACTTGACAAAAAAACGCATATTGTCACTACAAATTACAACAAATACATAAATATACGTTTTACTTCACTTACACAAAAACATATTTTAAATATCGTAAAACAAAACAAAGTTCCAGTTTTCTTCTACAAATGTTGGTTCCGAACTCACTTACTGCTTTTGTAATTGAATTCACTTGGGGGGGGGGGGGAAATAATTCTCTTCTTTATATGACAAACAATACTTATATGCTGAGTCAGCTGCTGCTGATTTGTTGTTGTTGAGTGAATCAGACTTTTGCACACCGTCCGCAGAGATCACGTCTCAGGATTGTCTGGTCTGCATGAAATCATCCTCTTTCCTCACAGCTATTCCGTAGACCTGCAAGATTGCAGGTTTTTACCCCCGACACCCACAGCAGCAAGGCGCAGCAGTTCCATACAAACTCTGGAAAGAACCCTCAAAAGAATGGCAGAAACAATGTTGAGATGGATTTGTAGTTCCGCACCTGACACATCCTTGCTTGCCATGCACAGAGGAAGAGATGCCAGGAGGGTGACGCATCCTGATACTGACTCCTCTAGGATTTTGACCAGACACTACTATGTTACAACCGCTCCAACCAAAGTGAGGAAGGGTTGCACTTGAGGGCTTTTTGCTCGGATATATACAGAGTTATCTCCCTTAATGTTACATGCAAAGGAATAGCTATATGTTTAGAAACTACTAAAACTCTGTTATACTTGCTTGTGCATGAATGTTTTAGAAATGTGAATAAAGGGAGAAAAGGTGAGATGAATGGAATGATGTAAATAATTGAGAGAGAGGAAGGGAATCTATGATGACACCAGAATGTGTTCTGACTTTTTAATCCTTGTAGTAGAAACATGATTACCAACAAATGTCAAATGAATTATCTGTTCAATATATATATATATATACATATATATATATGTAAACTAATACTAATCCAATAGGTCACAAGTCTGGTTATCATTAAATGTTTTCAGAGATTTGTTTACACTATAAAACTATCAATACCAAATTATTTTAATCCATCATATTTTATGGATTGAAATAATTTAATATTGTTTTATGATGTGAACAAATTTCTGAAACAATATGAATATATATTTTAAAGCTCTTGACATTTGGAAAATAAAGCTACCGTCATAAATAGGCTGATATATATTATAAATAGGTCTATGGGAGTTATATTATTGGAATAAGAATTTAATTATCAAGTATAATTTAACTAGTTTTATATATATATATACACACACACACAGTGCATATTAGTGTCTGTCTGTCTGTGTGCGGGGAGACAATGTCATGATTTATAAGTAAAACCTCCCCATTTTGTTCAATATTGAGACCAATAGAAGTCTTGTTAGGTAGATGTTACTAGGGCATTTGTTACCAACACCTGCTATGAAATCAAATAAGATCTCTTACACACACTAATAATAATACGTTAAGTATTAATTCCTGCCCCTGGTGATACCAGATCAGGCTGCCCTGTGGCTCCCTGAGACGAAATTCACCTACATTGACGTTTTTTGTTTTTCTTCTTTTTTTTTTTTGTAAAACTTAATTATGTTCTACAAAACCAAAAACAAAAACAACAGCCCCTCTCCCTTTCTCCCTCCCCTTTTTTATTTTATTTTTAGAACTTGAAGCATGAATCTTTTACTATAATGACCAGATTCGGCATTAAATAACCCAAAAAGGGTTGATATGCCGTAAAACAAAACTACCAAACCAAAAACGATGATTAAACATTTGAAGATATAAAGAACTTGAAGCATAAAAACTTTTACTATAATGGACAGATTCGGCATTAAATAACCCAAAAAGGGTTGATATGCCGTAAAACAAAACTACCAAACCAAAAACGATGATTAAACATTTGAAGATATAAAGAACTTGAAGCATAAAAACTTTTACTATAATGACCAGATTCGGCATTAAATAACCCAAAAAGGGTTGATATGCCGTAAAACAAAACTACCAAACCAAAAACGATGATTAAACATTTGAAGATATAAAGAACTTGAAGCATAAAAACTTTTACTATAATGACCAGATTCGGCATTAAATAACCCAAAAAGGGTTGATATGCCGTAAAACAAAACTACCAAACCATAATTCCTGCCCATGGTTTTGTAAAATCAATTTATTTTTGATCATTTACAATGAATCTTTTATGCCTTTCATCATTAATTAATCTACAGATGGGTTTATCTGCCATAAACAAGACACATCAAATCAAAACAAACTGAAACTTAGTAGATTCTTCCAATAAAATTAGATTTAACTCTCTCCATAGTAGACACTTTATAGCGACGCCATCAAGTCATGAGGAAATCATGTCAAATAAAGATCTCTTGATTTTATTTCAGCATCTTATTTAAAATATACATTTTTAGCATCAAAATAAAAGTATCTGGAAGCATCAATCAAACTTGTCATGGATTTAAAGAGTTCTAAAGTTTATCTCTGTCCTCAACTTTAGCTGGTAACCCCCCCCCCCCACACATACGCACTTGTATGGAATTATTCATTTTAATCAATTTTAGTCTGTATATAGCAAGAGGAAGTATCTCTGCAGAGATCCAACATCCTTGTTATTAAACTGTCTTAGTAACAAGTCTAAGTTTGATATTTAAAAAAATATATGTATATATATATTAGTATAAAAAACGACATACTTTTTTACTGCTTTTGTTTATTGGATCATTCAGTAAGATGCAGATGTGTTTTTTTTTTTAATTGCTAAGATTAAATAAAAAGTTTCTTATCTATATTACAAACAAATACTTTGAATCAGTTGCTGCTGTTTGCATTCACTTGAATATATACTGAATTACCCCCCTTAGTCTTACACACAAAGGGATGATTTATATATACGAGATAAAATGGAAAAGGGAAGATCTAAAACTCCAAAGTTCATCTTAACGTTTTGCCTAACTGTTATGAGAGCTTTATCAAGTGTATTTATTTACTCCTCTCCAGGAGTTAGGCACAAGGCCAGTTTTATCTTACTCCCACAAGTAAGATGTGATCCAAGGTCGGGTCGGGAAAGTGGGGTTTGAAAAACCAGCGCCCGACAGGTGAGCACTCTGGCCATTAAAAATTGCTGGGGCAGCCCCGTCGGCATTCCCCGGTAGGGGCGCCTCAGGTAGTAAGCAATAGACTTACTCCTCCCCAAAGAGGGGAGGCGAAACCTGGGAGGGTGGACCTCCTAGAACTTCACAGGACAGACCCATAGACCGGCATAAATCAAGCCCCGAAGGCCAAGACAATACGAGTATATGGAGTGCAGTATCCATCGGAACAGATACTACACTTTGATCTTAGCCAAAAGTTGAATAAGTGATGTCTTTTGTCACTTTTTAAACTTGATAAAGCTCTCGTAGCAGTTGGGCGATACGTTGAGATGGACTTTGGAGTCTTAGATCTTCCCTTTTCTATCTTATCTCATACGATCAGATTTTATCCTTTATTTGTTATATATATAATTTATTTAAATACTACTGTACCTGATGGGCATACTCTGGTTTTTCCCATCTGATATACAGTTTAATACATGCCAACAAGGTGGGCATTTTCACATACTATATAAATTAAGAGGAACGATTCCTACATTTCTTATTTAACTAATCAGACATTCTATTCAGTTTCACACTCTCGTCAAGTAGTAAATAACTTGTGGGATGTTTTGAGAGAGTACAGATCATCAAAAAACACTGGTTGCCATTGTGCTTCCGGTTCAGACAGTTTGTAACATTCTTAGCAAAATCGATGAACTTGATAATGTTGTTACCTGTTTTAAATGATATTCATTTACTTACATGATTTTCAAGAAAAATCCTTTATTAAATGTATCAAACAAAATTAATTTTTAAAAATCCACGTTGACTAAATAAACAAATTCTATATCCCCAAAAGATCCTGACCATAGACCAATGACAGAGAATGCTTTTACATATGCTAAATAAGCTGAGAGTAAATATTCTTACATGCTTTTATTCAATAAACATTCGATACAACTTGTGACTAAAATTTACATTTTCTGTTGTCAATTTTAGTCAAAATTTTAATGCTTTTCTCTGACCAAATAAGTAAGTAAAGTAGTTGACCATGGCCGAGGGTGACTCGAAAACTCTCTTTTCATTAGCTAACCCTAACCCGAAGACTCTATTTTCATTAGGAAGGTGCCACTTCTTTTCTCAGTAACCAAATAAGAAAATTATTTTTGATGTTTTCAATATACTTGGCATAAAACTCTCCAGCAATCAGCGAAGGTTTAATATTCTAATCACCTTGGGTGGTACTTTTTTATTCCTGTACACATCCATTATGATGTAATTTTGTCTTGACGATCAAATTTTTTTCATTACAAACAAAAACAACAACAACAAAAAAAAATGGTTCATGCAACAATTATGTTTCATTGTATTGCAAGCTACTAAGTGTTTTTCTTTCCTTTGGTCGACATTTAATTAATTATTTATATCTTTAACTTTCCCAGCTCGATTGGAAATCTTTAAATTCTTTAACACCCAGCCATCTGCTGACAATTTCAGATATATCATTTGATCTGAATTTGGAAAGTTGAAAGAATATAAGACATTTTTTAATACAACAGCTGTTTGTCATAGAGCACCTTGCTGATGAGTAATTGGCAGTATTATTCAGAAGACCTTACAGGAATGAGTCTTACCAAGAAGAGAAAATGTAAAATTAAACAAAGAAAAATAGAAATAAAAATGAAAGTTAACTGACTCCCGAGCAATGCCGGGTAGCTACAGCTAGTTTGACATAGAGTGATAAGTTTCATCAATATTTCTATAAAAGTACAAAAACAATGAACAAATTTAATTTCTTGAGATTTCAAATTAAGTCAAATTTATTTGGCAAAGTAGCAAAGTGCAACAAGCCATGTAAAGAGACAGATAGAAGTTATCTGTATCCACATATAGTCTGAATGTTTGTACCCAAGGCGGCTTTAAACCTGGATATGGTAGTAGTATTGTAGTCATCGTCACAACCTCCTCTGGTAGGTTGTTCCACGGAGCAGAAACACTGCCTTCCTTCTATTGAGTCAAAAACGACGTTGGTACCTCTTTTGCAGGGGCCCGCGGAGACCAGGTTTGGCGCTGGGGTTAAAAACTCCTCTGGAGGTAGATTTAAATTCCTGTTGATGATGTTGTACACCAGAATCAAATCTCCTCGCATCCTCCGCTGCTCAAGTGGAAGTAGATGTAGTCTTTAGAGACGCTCTTTGTAGGTAAGCATGGAGAGTCCTGTCACCATTCTGGTTGCCAACCGTTGAACACGCTCCAGGTGTACAATATCTTTTTGTCGATAAAGATTTGTTACTAGGATGACATACTCAAGAGATATGTATAAGGGATGAAAAGTGTGTACCATTAGGTTTCATCTAACTTGTAGGTAAACCTGTCAACTTTCATACACCAAATTTCTGTGTTTAAAATATTTTTAACTTTTAAACTCATCAGGATAGATGCATAATTTAAACAAACGCTATTTGTAGAACTGTCTCTAATGTAAACTAAAATGTGAGAATACGATTATTTCTTTTATTTAATGGAATTGTAAACGGTCATTTAATAAGTACACCTTTTCATGGAAGAATAATTCCTTAAACAATAAGAATCAAACCTTGCACCTATAACTGACTAATACTTATCTTGTAGAGGATTGATAATTTGTATTATTTCGACAATTCGGACTACCCATCTCAACTTGCTATTCCAACAACGTTTTGGCCGATGTAACCTCTGACCTTCTTCAGGTGCATCTTATCGAACTCAGAAATCTATATGGAGTTTTGAACTGAATCTTTATTCAATCCATTCGAGTAGATTGTTCTCGTTCAGTCAGCCATAATCGGTTAAAAGTCTTCAGTAATTTTTATTTTATTCTTAGTATTGGTTGTAGTGAAGATTGAACCATCAACCTCCAGAGAACTGTCATTTGGAACTGATTTTTAATTAACACCTTTTTTTTTTTATCCATTGTGCCACGTGTCCATATGGGCAATTGTAGTATGAATTTTGGGAGCTTCAAACCTAATCTTGGTTTTTAGATGTGTAGTATTAGTACGTATTACTACTGAATAAGGTTGGATATTACATTGTCTGAAATGCTGTAAGCAGGCAGTGGCTGGGAGATCTCCAAACAGTAGCATTAGTTAAGGAGGACCTGAATCGCTGGGCTAGCTAGCAGTATGAAGGTCAGGTAGTTAGAGATAGACTTAAGAAAGTATCTAATAACCGTGTACCTTGGCAAAGAAAAAAAAATAGAGCAGCATTTCATTGCGGTTCTGACAGGTATATTTGAAAAATCAAAACCCCGGAAGGACGTACCTTAGTGTCAACTCGTGAGATTTATTGGGCTTCACCAAGCTGTCCAGGAGTTTGACAACTATTTGTCCGACTCTCCTCACTTTGACGTTGCTGGATCGGCTAGTTGTGATGGTCTGGTTACAGAATGTGAGGTCTGTGCTGCATTGAAACGGGTCGACTATAACAAATCACCGGGACTCTGTGATCTTCCCTATGAACTGTTTTTGAGGTTGTTGCGCATGTTTGTACTGCTTCAGAGATCTGTCCCTGGGCAAGTCAGCCGGGTGCGATCACATTGCTGAAGAAAAGGGACAGCCATGGCGTGGGTGAGTGGAGCTTAGATGATTATAAACCCATAACTCTGCTCAACACAGAGTTAACGATTTTGGCATGAATTTTTGCAGAATCATTTGCAGGTTGTCATTTGGGGATTGGCAGATCCTGATAAGACTTGCACTGTGAAGGGGAGATTGATCTAGAACAATTTGCACAATCATAGATGGAGTAAAAGACGAAACTGAGGCCGCGCTGATCATTTTAGATCAGTCTAAGGTTTTCTGACATGGTTGACCATCGTTTCCTAGAATCTGTTCTAGAGGCTGCCGGTTTTAACCAGGACTTCCGCAGATGGATCTCCATTCTGTATCTCTCATTGCGGCAGTAGTGCAGACAAATGACAAGTTTTCTGAATTTTTCTCTCTCTCGGTCGGTATGTCATGATTGTCCATTGTCGCCACTTCTTTGTCCTTGCGTTGGAGTCCTTCCTCTGCAGACTCGGGGATGGGGTGGCAATACTGCTCTCATGCAGAATAGCTTTACCTGGTGGAGGACGAGCCAGGGTTTCCTGCATATGCCGTTGATTTCACTGTTTGTGTGTCAAGTTGTATAGACATTATAGCAGTGAGCAAGGCGCTCGAACGATACAAAAAAGTTACAGTGGCCGTAATGAACCTCAGTAAGTTACAGTCATTTTAAACTGAATGGATGATCATGTTTAGATCCTAGGTGTGTGGTTCAGGCCTGATCTACAGCTTGAAAAGAATTGATCGAAAGTACAGCAAAATGTTGAAGTGTTGGTTGAGACTTGGCTTTTAAGAAATCTTTCTTTGAAAGATAGAGCTGAAGCATGCACCACTTACAGCTTTTTTCTCATCCTGTACAGACTGGCTGTGCTCTCCTTGCCTGGTTACTATCTCACGGCTCTCACGTGTCTACTTGTCTCACTTCTTTGGAGGAAGAGAAAACCAATAGTTCGCAGACACGTCTGTTCTTAATGTTCGTGTGTGGGAAGCTTGTGAATGCCTGATTTAGCAAGCTACATGCATGCTGAAAAGTTGGCTTTTCTGAGTCGGACTTTGATGGGAGAATCTGCGTAGGCCCTGCGGTACGGGACACTTTTCCTGACCTCATCCCCGATACCTTGTTTGAATGTTGGCGTAGGCCAAGAAGGGAATTGCAGTTTTCAATGAATTTCAAGCTGCATTGAGAATGCTGCCTGGGTTCGGTGATCTCGCATGGTCTAGGAAAAAATACTTTATAGGAAGTTAGTGGTGGCTTCCGCTTCGGATTCTCTTGTGGAGCATCAGAGATGGTCGATTGAGGAGATCTGCTTGCAGTGGAGTTGAGCGCCCGGCCAAAACCTACATCAACAATTCTGAGTACTCTCTGACCTGGCGATTTAGTTCGGAATGTGCTGCCTCTTAATGGCATACTAACTGAAATTGGTTCGAAGAACAACCGTTTTTTTGTCTATGATGCAAGGATCACCAGAAGTAAACAGCTGAGCATGTTTTCTTCACTTGCAGCAGTCTGCGAATTTTGGAGGTATGTCAATGAGGTGATGGCTTGCATCGATCTCGAGCTGTCATCGAGAATAGAAAGACCGTCGTGGCCTAGGGAGAACCAAACAGTTTTTGTTGCAATTCTGACCATGGCTAAACTAGTGACGTGGACAACACATCTAAATATAGTACGCAGAGATGGATCTTTTTCTGATTACGATCTGATTTCATTTGTCAAGCATCAACTTAAGATTAAGATCAGGTGTGATAGGAAGAGATTGTATCAAGTTTTATAGTAGAGGGATGCACACCACGAGTTTCTGCATTAGAAGAGGAGCCGGATATGAGTACATGTTCCCTGGTTAGGCCAGGCACACACAGTTCTGTATCTTGCTGAACCCATTTAGCTTAATTAACACCTTAGCTGGTAAAGTGTATGAGTCGCGCCCCTGCTTTATTTTTGGTATTAGAGTTTCTCCAAGATGCCCACCCCCTTTTAAATCGCAGTAAATATGATATTGATCAGAATTATCATGACCAATTATATTCATAACATCTATGTCTGCATTGTTGGATAATGAAGGTGACTGTAAAGAAAACAAAAACAACTTTATTTTCTGTAGTAATTGGTTGACAATGAATTTTAAATTAAATTTTGTAATCTACCAAACACACATGTGTCTATATATATATATATATATATATATATATATATATATATATATATATATATATATATATATATATATATATATATATATATATAGTGTGTCTATGTGGGAAATATAATTTGTTTTTCCCTTTTGTCTTTTTCACACATCCTGTCTTCACGACATTTCATTTTGATGTATCGTGCATTTTATCCTTGCGTGTGTATGTATGTGTATATATATATATAGTAGGTATAGAGTGTTGAATTATTTAAGCAAGAGCCTAATTTATTTAATTTCGATACAACAAAATAAAAAACTGTACTCTGGACTCAGTTTTGATAAACCCGAGTCTACTGGTCACCATTCATCAGCATAACTAGGCTGAGAGTGAAAGTAAAAATCTCACTTCTGGCCTGGTTATGCTGACCAATAGACTCACGTTTATAAACTGAGCCAGATTTGTCATTAAACCTATGGTACATAACTCGTTTTTGCTTTCTTCTTATCAAAGTTAAATGTTATACACACACATACATACAACACCTTGTTTCAACTATAATAAATTTATCTCAGCCATAAGTCAAGGTGAAGAAATTAATTTGCGTAGGCTCATCGAAAAGTCGAGCTATATATTTGGTATAAAGCTAGGTTTGAAAAACACTCAGGAATTCTACACATTATTTTCTCAATGAAAATTTATGGGATATATTTTTGGCAACATCACAACTGATTTTTTAAAGTACCAACTTTAGATCTACAAGAGAGCTAATTGGTAATGATTAAGAACAAAAATGTATACTATTAATAAAAATATGTGATTAGGAAACAAGGTTTTAGTTTAAATATGCCTGTTTAATTACACTCAACTAATAAGAAAAAATGATGGATAAAATAAATTTCTATTAGTCAACCTGTTATCTTTTATTAAAATGTGTCGACATTTAAGTACATTGCTTAAATAAGTGTAAGTATGGAAGTGAAGATGTCGGGAAGAGTGTTATCACTTTTGATCTATGTTGTGATGTTTACACATCAGATTGAAAGCATTCTATCTCAGGTTTTCACATATTTACCGATGCAGATCGAATAACAGATAAAGTAATTCAGTTAAAGACTGACGATAGACCACTATATTAGGATTGATGAATAGGATTTATTTTTATGTTAGATGGTGTATGTTGATACTTTGTTTGTGTGCGTGTAGAAAGAGCACAGGGTGGAGCAGGTGCTAGCGTGATAGCAAGAATTAAGAGTGGATAGAGTAAGTTCAGGGAACTTTTACCATTACTAACCAGCAGAGCGTTACCGCTGTCAACTAAGGGAAGAGTGTATCAAGCATGTGTACGCAATGTGATGGTCTATAGAAATTTAATCTGTCCATGAATTGCATAAAGAGAAATGATAGATGTGTAACGTGAGTCTTAAAGACAGGCTCAGATCTGATGAGCTAAGAAGATTAAATCTCGACAGTATAGGGAGACTGCAATGGTATGGCCACATTGAAAGAATGGATGAGAGTTCCCGAGTTAGTAGGAGTAGAACAATTAAGATAGCAGGATGAGCCCACAAGGGAAAACCAAGGAAAACATGAAAGGAATGATAAGGATGGACTTGAGAGAAAGAGGGATAAGAAAAAGAAAAAAAAGACCAGCCCAGAGATAGGTTAGTTTTGAAGTCTATTTCTAAAAGCTGTCCAACACATGCTAGCATGTAAAAAAGAGAAAGAGGGATTTAAAAAAAAGACCAGCCCATGCTAGCATGTAAAAAAGAAGTTTAAATCGAATATGGTGACGACGATGATGAATGATAGACTTATCGATAATAGTAAATACAATGCACCAATCTAAAATGATGGTCGGTTAAAGGTGAATTATTCGGTGAACGCATTCATAAATTGAGGCAAGTTCTCAAGCGGATTTCTAAGGTTGTTTTACATCTACTTATTGATGAAACAATATGGTATGTGCGTGTATGTATGTATGTATATGTATATATATATATATATATATATAAAAACAAAAGCTACCAATTGATGGAAGAAAGATCTGTCAATGCTAGTTTCATGTCCTAGAGCAATCATCGAACACGTAGCATTAGCTGTGTGTGTGTGACACATTGAACACTTCTTATTGACCTTTAGCAGGTTTAGCCTTTTTGTTTATCTTATAGCCACCTTCTATTCTTTCCACACACACAATACATATAATATATATACTAGTGGAATCCATGTCCCTGCATTGCCCAGAAAAATTAATGGAACCCAAGAAGTTCCTGCTGCCATCTCTGAAACCCATATAAGTATTTTTCGTTGATGTTGTTGTCGAGTTAATTAAGAGTTCATGTTGCTTGGGAATTTTTGACGAATCTATTCCACGTGTATGATGAAAGTTGCATTGATTTATTGTTTTTAATGTTAATTCTTTGTGGTTTTATTACTAAAACGTAGTAAGATAATTAAATAAAAAAGCTGTTTTTTATTAAAGCCAAAACCAGTTTTAACCAAAAATAAAAGTAAAAATGGCATAATTGCTTTTTAATGATAAAAAACGCCCTAAAAAACTCTTTTTCTCTCTCTTGTTCTAAGCATTATTATTCTAGTGTCTTTAGATAGAAATGAACATGAGAGAGAAGGAAATAGTAAAGGAATTACAGAGAGAAGAGAGAGTGAATATGATCTATTAATATCTCTTTCTTTACTAGAGAGATAGAAAGAAAGGAATGGTGTTTTATTCAATTGTAACAGCCTTGTTTTTAATTTAAGTCTTCTTGCTTAGTATAGCCTTAATGAAATGAAAACATGTGTCTATTGTGTTGTCAAGCATTGGAGCCAATTAGAAAGCCGGAAAAGTTTGTTTATTTATATAAAAATGTATTTCGCTTCATTTTCTTTCAATTAACACTTATTCCAGTTCGGAACTTTTAACATGGTACTATTTTCCATTCACCACCTGCACAGCATCGGCTGCTACATTTCTCTATCTACATTGTTGCCTTAATTAACTGTTGCAAATGGCCTTCGGAATTCGTGATTTATCCCTTATTCTTATGGTACATCTGATTCAATACCAATTGCATATACAGTCATCCATACAAAATATATACATCTTTTTTTCCTATTTATCAAAAACTTTTACATGATTCCCAAAATTTAAGACTGGTGAGAAAAAAAGCTATGCTAAAAAAAACAAAACAATGCGGTAGTCGCATTGTGTGTAGATTTATTAGTGTGTGAGTTTCTGCGGATGTAATATTTTGTGTCACTTTTTTTTAGAAACAATTAAACAAAAGGTAAATTAAATAATTAAAAGAAAATCACAAATACAATTATCGATAACTGGGTCAGATATTACGTTTTTTTTAAGGAGATACTTTTAACTTTCGATTTATTTCTTAATACGCCCTCAGACTTGGATTAGAGTGTCGTATGGGTACTTGTTTGGCCAGAAGCTCAGGAGGCGATCCTCTCAGGCATGATCTCCTTTCAGAGTGTCTGTCTCTCTGGGTTCGATTCAGACAATTTTCATAGGTACTAGTACTGGTTGCCACTGTGATATTCAGGACGAACCTTAAACTCTACTTTATGTCGGTTGATAAATGACTAGTATCAACAAAGAAATTTTTTGCATTAGTTAATGTTGGAGTCGGGTTTTTAAAAAAAAAATTCCAGAGTCAGCTCCTTTTTTTTTTTTGTAGTTAGTGTGTGAAGCTGACTTTGCATTTCATAGCTAGGCTGACTGACAGTGCCACAGATCATCTGATTTTCTCTATCCCACTCTGTCCTCGGAGTTTATTTGGAGGTGTTGTCTTATCTCAATTGTTATCTCCCTTTCCCCCCGGTCTCACATTATATCTGACAGAAATTCTATTTCAAGCTATTACCACATCAGTTTGCATCTTTTAACTGCACTCAAAAGGTTTTCGTAGGGTTGAATTCAACTTTTTTTACTTAAGTGGCCAACACCTTCAATGTGGGTCTTTTTTATTTTACTATTTTCTGTTGATTTTTCTGTATCTTGGTTGAAGATAGTTTAAAAGCTAATTGATCTTAGAAGCTGAACGATCTAGATATGATGGATAATGGAATCACATGAATTTCGTAATTAGGTTTTCATTTTTTATATTCTATAAACATTTTTTTTATTGATCTTTCCATTTAATTATTAATTAATAAATCAATATTCTCAAAGTTCATTACGTTTCTATGAATAAGTACTAATGTACATGGTTTAGACAAAATAATGGAAAGGCCTTTATATTTCCATAAAATTTATTTTAATATAGGGTAGGACCGTCTTTGGCAGTAATTACAGCTTTAATTCTACGAGGTATAGATGCGTACAAAGTTTGAATTGTTTCCATAGGAATTTTTGCCAATTCTTCAGCTACAACAGTCTCCCTGCAGTTCTTGTAGTGTTGATGTTGGAAGATATTGACTCCTTGTTTTTCTAAAATTCACCATAAATGTTCAATAATATTGAGATTAGGGGACTGTTGTTGCTATATAAGGTGTACAACTTCACTAGACATTTGTGACATTCATTAACAACTTTAGCTGTGTGAATTGACGCATTATCATCCTGAATGATTACATTTCTCTCCAGATGTACATACTCCACAACCATACAAATAATTTGATCAGATAAAATCTTAGTCTTGACTATTAATTCTGCTATGAAATAAAACCATTGTGTCAGTGAATTTCCAAGATATAGCCAGGATCATCGCAGATACTTCTTCATGTTGGAAGAAGGCAGTCTAGGTCAAATGCTTCTTTTGGCTGTCTCCACACATGTACTCAGCCAGTGGTCGAATATAAGGTAAAGGATGATTCACCTGAGAAAATAACATTCTCTAGATTTTTATTCTTTAAATGGATACTTCTGCAGTTTATGGGTCATGCTATTTTTTTTTAGATAGGATTTTCAAGTTAAATTCAATCTTTATGGTATCTTTTGTTCATTAAATTGTTAGGTGAAAGTACAGAATAGTTACCCCCTCATCCCCATGTTAAGAATGGGTTTCTAAATAATAACGTTATTATTTCACCACGGTCCATAAACTGCAAAAGTACCCTTAAATGCTCTGCATCATTTATTTTTGAAAGTAGTGGATTTTTGTAGAAACTGAGTCTTCATGGTAGTTATACTGAGCTCTGCAGTAATTTTGGGAGCTGTACTTTTGTGATCGTTTCTAACAATTTGAATAAAAATTCGAAGGTCTCTATCTTGAAGTTTTGGTTTACTTCCAGAGCTGTGTTTCAACAAGGTTTTTGCGTCTTTCTCAAGGCTGTCATTACTTTTAAGGCAGCACTTCTTGTTACACGAACTGATCCTACTACCTCAACTGTTCTGTATATCTTAAAACAAGCACTCTAATCCATTCTTTCAATGTAACCAAACCAACAAATTTTCCCGTTCGTTGTACATCTCTCTATACTGTGCATATTTAACCTTCCTCTGAGATCAGATCTAAACCTGTCTAAAGACTCGCATTACACATCCATTGTACAGGGTGGGCAAAAATAAGGGTCCTATTTTTAAAAATTCATAACTTTTTTATTTATTGATTTAAAAAAATTTTTTTTTTAGATTAAGTAAAGGACCCCTTCCGAAGCAAGCATGAGCCGTATTAGCCTTAAGGAACGTACCCTCATTTAGAAAACATTATTTTTGCTTAAAAAACTCAAAACAGTGTAAAAAAACAATACTTTAGTTTTTGTAAGTTTTAAGAAGTGTTTTTCGGCTAAAATTTGTTTTGTTTATTTCAAAAAATCTCGGAAGGGTCAGTCTACACACACATAAAGTTTGGTGAGTTTAACTTTTATTTTGTGGAAGTTATTCAAATTCAAGTTATTCAAATTTAAAGATAGGACCCTTATTTTGGCCCACCCTGTAGCATTGTAGCATATATAAATTGAATTGTGTATTAAAGTAACGTAGGTAGGTGATAAGATTTTTTTTTATACTAATGGTTCACCACTTACCGAGGCCAAAAGCAACTTGATTATAAGATTAGTGAGATTTACTGTTCGATGATGGAACAGTACTATGAAAGGATTGAGAAACATTGATTAATTCACAGGACGACTTGACAGATATGTCGACATTGGACTTGAAAACAACCATGTTGTAGTCTGTAAACATTCCCGCGGTAACGTGTTCCACAGGTAGGAAGTTCTTGGAAAGAAACTCTGTTCATGCAAGTTCAGTTTGATTTTAGATACACAGAAAGAAAGGTAAGTTCTTGCTGAGAAGGTTTTACGGGTGGGTGGGTGTTATGGTGTTCTAAGTTGAGCATCTATCATGGAAATACCAATAGAGTAGGGAAAGACGAGCCATGTTTCTTCTGTGAGAAAGGGGCTGCAGGGAAGAGAAAAGATAATTTCTTACTAGATTGCAAAGTTGATTTTGTATTATGTCAAGGCAAAAAAGAGTACTGTGCGGCACCTTCCCAGATGTGGCAGTAGTATTCCATCTTGGACCGAATCTGACTCTTATACAAGTAGAGGATTGCATCAGGAGTCGGGTACTTTCTGGAGCAATAGAAGGATCCAACCATTTTTCCAACAGGTTTGATATAAGTATTTCATTTCCTGTCTGGAAAACTATACTTGTTGTATTTTAACTTATATGCATAAAGCTTTAGTGAAGTGAAACTGATATGTAAAATGAATTGCTCACTGCCTCTCGTGATGATAGCCGTCTTCGTCAAGCGAAACGTCACCATCTGTGGAAGAACGTCTGGCTTTTCCAACACAAGCAAAGTTGGTACAAACCCGAGGACGCTTGGATGTAAGCAAATAGTGGAGATAGTTGAGTAATCTGTGTCATTGGGTATGCAGATGTGGTGTCACCAGTGATGGCAGTATGTGGTGTGAGCTTAATATAAGCAGATAAAATTTGTCTCATTCGGCACTTGTGTTTTCGATGTATGTTCGCTGTGGCATGCTGGTGATTCTCTCTTATAACTTTCTATGATTTCGATGACCCTGTTATTTCCATCTCTCATTTGTTGTTTATCGTTCCTGTCCGTTTTTAAAGATGTAAGGGTCCATGGTTCATTGTGTAACCCAACTCTTGAAGTGACTCTACTAGAAGGCTCAGATTCATGTAAAATACAGGGAAAAATTTAATCGGATAAATTTTGGCTCCTTCTGTGAAAGTAACGTACATTTCTAAAGATATACTGTCAAAACCTGTTACAACGTTAAAAGCGATGACAATCGTGCAGATGATGTGCCAAACCAATTCTAGAAATTTATACCATTTTACAGGACATTTTGTTGCATCCCAAACAACACGAATAATCAGTAATCATTATCATATTTGGTTTAACGTCTGTTTTTACGTGTTGGACGGCTTTTAGAAATTGACTTCCAAACTAACCTATCTCTGACCTAGTCTTTATTTATTGCGCTTTTTCTCAAATCCATCATTATCACTTTCCCCCATGTTTCCTTGGTATTCATCTGCCAACCGACCCTACTACCTTAACTGTTCTACATCTACTAACACAAGAACTCTCATTTCTTCTTTCCATGTGGCCACATCATCAAAGTTTCCTGTTTTGCACACATCTCCCTATACTGTCCAGATTTAATCTTCCTCTGAGGTCTTCAGATTTAATCCTGTTTTTTTAGACTCATATTAGACATCCATTGTATGATTAATGACATTTCTAAAATTATTCTATCGTACAAAAAAACTATCAAAATTGTCTCATGCTATAATGGCAATTCTCAGATTGTTTTTGTTTCTTTTCTTTGAAAAGTTTAAACAACCAATAATGAAAATTGCATATTCTTTCGAGACGAGTATTATTTTTCCTCCCTTTACATTTAGTTGTCGTAATCTTGAAAGTTGTTGTTCTTTGCAAGGACATTTGGTTATTCAACAATTGCTATGTCGTTTAAATAGGTCAGCATTTTACCCTTGGGGAGAAATTACTTGGAGGTTTTCAAAACAATTTCAAGTTGGGGTAGTGGATGGGAGATTTTACTCTGGTGAAAAATACTATTTGACTTAATTGTGTATATTTTGTTTTGTACTTTACTTAATTACATATATATTGTATTGTTTCCTAATAACTTGATGAAAGCCATTTTAATTTCAAACGTTATTTGAAAACTTGGAAATTGGTGGGGAAGAGATTTTGGATTATGTAATGAAACATTTCTATATTATGGCACAATATATCTTTATGCTTCTTTGAGTATCTCTTATTTTAATCATTTCAACTTTTAATAAAAACAATTATACAAAATATATAATAATACGCTAAGGTGTTTTATGTTCGTACATACATTATCACATTTCACACACACACATAAAAAAAAATGAGATCATCTGATCAGCAAAGATCGTGATTGGTAATATCCATATTAATGTAACGCATTGTTGTTCGTAACTAGAATTGAGTTCTCTCAATAGCCAGTAGCATGAATGTAAACAAAAACATAAGCACTCAAATTTTCGTTGCTGTCAGGTGAGCATAATGCCGTAAAGGTAACATACCAAACTGCTGATCACTGCTTCAAGTGATCGTGATCTGGTGATTGGGTTTCGAATCTCAGCATTAAAACTCTTGCCACACTGAAGAGCTATGTACAGCGAAACAGCTGTCTGTGAAAAATATCCACACACACATATTGACTGACTCTACCTGGCTTTCTACGAGACTTTACTTGTACTCTTGTTTCACAAAATGCATGCTGGTGGAATTTTTATCAAATTAATACTTTTAAAAAAAATTTAAATTGGGGGTGTTGTGAAATTTCAATTAATTTTATTAATGCATCTTTTGGTTATTAAATTAGTTGAATGAAATTGCTTAAAATTAACACTTAATTTAAACAGATTTTCATGTGAAGTTACAGAGAGATCGAATATTGTCTTATAATTTTCTTATATAGACTAGTGGTATTTACTCAGTGTTGCCCAAAGTGGAGACATTGTCGACTGGGGGGTTTAGAGAAAAATAATTATAGTCATGTTTACATCAATTTTTAAATAGGATTTTTAAAAAAAAATTTTTTTTTAAAAATTGGTTTTAGATTTTACTTTATTTTGGATTTCAATAAATATTTGAGTAATATTAAATAAATACAACAAAATTAATTCAGTGTGTATTTATCAAAGTTACATATAGTCGAGAAACAGGCATACATAAGATCTTGTTTGATAGTTTTATTAATACAGAGCTACAGTTTTGTAAAACTAAGGGAAGTAATTCACTATATATTGAAAGTTAAAAAATCAGGAGCAGCTTACTAGTAGTAAATAGTATTGTTTGTAAATATGTGATCTTTTTTTTTTTCAAGTCAATTTCATAAAAGTTTTATGTATTTATGAACCGAGAAAAATGTTTATGGACAATAAAACACCTCTCAAAACTAAGAACAATTAAAAAAAAAAAAAAAAATTTTTTTTTGACTAATACAATTCCAAATCTTGTTGAAATGAACAGGTTTGATAAACAGTTTGATGCAATAATCCAACTAAAAAAAAAGATATGTATTATTAGTGATGCATATATTAATGAGTACAGGCATTTTTATTCCACAAAATTTATGAAAAGGGCATGTTTGTGTACATAGAGTGAATTATCGATTTGAATATGTATGTGCAATTTGGAAAAAAATATGTTCATGTTGCTATTATTAGAAATTCATGGGGTGAGGATAACAATGTTGCTTTTGCGCATGTACAACCACATTCCTTTGTGTTCTGGGCCAAACCTTCCCCGACTTTGTATGCAATCGCTGAGCCTTGCTGTTATTGGTGTTAGGGATAAAACCCTGCAGTCTTCCAGGTATAACAAACGGCTACGGCAACGAGGAGGACTTGATGTAGACCAAATAATCCTGAGGCACGATCTTTGTGGGTTCTGTGCAGAAGTCCGATTTGCTCAATAGCAGCAGCGTAATTGAATTTATCTATATACTATTAAAAATCTGATGTTTCTTATCTTTCTTGCTTGTCACTGTGCACATTTCTCATTTGTACGTGAATGCTTTAGATGGGAGGAAGGGCAAATGATAAGAGAAGTTGTAATAGGAATAGAATGATTTAAACATGGAAAGAAAGAGGGGTTTATTATGATATCAAGAGTTTCATAAGTATTTGTATTTTTGTTTGAAAGCAGCAGCAACAGCTGTAACTGCTGATCTCTATAATACTAACGGTCTGTGGATTTGTATGTTTGTTTGAAAGCAGCAGTCATACTTTGGAATTTCCAAATGTTTATGTAAACATTTTGGAATTTCCAAATATTTAATAATATAACAAATACTGGCTCAACAGGTTACAAGTGGCCTAATTATAATCAAGACATGAAAATTACGTATTTTCTTGTGACAAATGTCGTATTGAACTATTAAAAAAAAATTACAAAATGTTTGAGTTTCTTAGTCACTCAATAAGTTTTTAATATTTTTATTTCGATTTTTAACTAGCATGGCCAGTTTCAAAAGATGACTTTTTTATACAACAAATAACAAAAAACACTGTTTTTAACCAATTTCTTTTTTTTTTTTTTTTTTTTTTCTTCCAATATTTATCTTTTAACATTTTAAGGGTTAGGGTTAGTCTTTCGCTAGAAGCTGACAGAACTCAATGAGTCCTTCGGGAGATTCAACGTGCTGACATTTATTGTAGAAATTCATTTTTTTTTTTACGCTCTGCAGATTGTAGAAATTAATTTCTTTCAAATATTATTGTCTGCTTGCTTGCAACCTGATTGGTTAATAGTTTTGTCAATTCTCGAGCGTTTCTGAGACCTGCCTGAATGTTGACGACGCAAAGTCACAAAAACGAGATGTTTTCTCTATAAGAGTGCCCCCAAAAATTACAAAATGTTTGAGTTTCTTAGTTACTCAATAAGTTTTTAATATTTTTTATTTCGATTTTTAACTAGCAACCCCAGTTTCCCGGCATTGCCTGGGAAAATTGAGGAAACCGAGAATTCCAACTCCCAGAATTAAATTGACCATAAAAACTTCTTTTTTTTAACCAAAATGCTAAGCCTTTATGCTAAATATAAAAAATATTTGTAAAAGTTATTGGGGATGGATTTTACTCACTGACTTGTTTGCTAGGTCGCAGTGTGTGTGTTTTTTGTTAATATACAATTTAATAAGAATAAAATAAAATGGTTGACCTGTACAAAAAAATCGAAATGCATTGTGAAATTTAATTTTGTAATGAAATAAATTAGGGGTGGAGTACACACTGACTCTTTTGCTTGACCATGGTGAGTGTGCAAGTTAGAGGCAAAGCGTTGTTTTTAATTTATGATGAAAGACTGAGTTACGACCCCCAAGAAGTAAATTGACCTGAATAAACTGGAAAATCTGTTTTCACCCAAAATGCTAAGGTTCTATCAATGGCATAAAGGCATTTGTGTGTTCAATTATTGTCGGTTCTGGGCTTGACCGTAAACTGCATCCAGTGGCAACTACAAGGAGTGTGGAGTTATTCCTTTTTTGTTTTTAATCAACAGATTAAAATGAACATTTTTTTTCCAAAATTTGCAGTATGTAAATTCAACACATAATTTCCAAATTTAATTTGAGAATTGCTATGCGAAAATATTTCAAAAGTTGTTATACTTTTTCCTTAATATTATATTTATTTTTGATAAAAAACTTGAATTACTTGGCTGATAATTAATAATCTTTTTCTCTTTTTTCTTTTCTTTGTTTTGCAGAAGAGCTAGGAACATACCTACGCTATGTGCGTCATCTAGACTTTTTCGAAACGCCAGATTATGAATATTTGCGAAAATTATTCACAGATCTCATGAACAAAATGAACTTTGTATGTGACTGGGAATTTGATTGGACTGGGCGACATTTGGTAAGTTTTAAAAGAAATGTTATTTAATCAAATTTTTTATTTTTATTTTAGACAATTCTTTTTGAAGTAAACAAAAGAATATTGATGGAAAATATTTTCTTGATAAAAAGTTTAAAGTAGATATGATAATCAATACTCCAATACAGATTTCTTTAATTTTTATTCGTTCATAGCTCTGTAGATATTTCTAGTAAGTTTAATTTAATACTTAATATCTAACTGCTTGAGATAATATTTTTAATCTGAAGTTGTATTTTATTCTGTAAGTGGTACCATGTTGTAAAAATGCTTTTATGGAAAAAAAAACCCCACAAAAACAAACAAAAAAAAAACTTTTTTTAAATTTATTTTAATAAAAATGAATCTTTCTTTTCCTAATAAGTCACCACATATCAAGGCTAAAAACACTCAAGAATAAGGGTTAATGAGAAAGATGATGAATACTATGAGAGGATTGGAAATCTCTAGATACCAACACAACAACAGCCAACCAAGAAAAAAGCAATTCTTCCCACTTTGTCCGAAACATTGCTCATTGAATTTGAGGACTAAAAGACAAAATAGGGGGAAGCAAGAGTAATGAGGCTGCCTAAAGTAAATCCAAGGTCTACTTTCTGCTCTTCAGTTATCAAATTAAAATAAGTGTTCTACTTTAAGACTATAATTAGGTAGGCAGGTGTGTGATTGTCTTGATAGATAATATTGCTGACTATGGAATCGGCTATGCTGAGTTCAAATCCAGTTGGATCTATTGTGATCATTTACACATGAATACTGTCGTTGGGAAAGGTGTGAACCCACAGTTTATTCCAACTATGGCTAAAGTAGCACCTTGTGTTCAATAAATCATATACAATAAATATTATTTTCATTTTTCGTCTTTGTGTCTCATGCTGAGGTTAGACGTTTTGTGAATGACTTCCAATTTTCTTGTCTGTTGCCATTTCGCTTGTGCCACTTGCTAGGATCAGGTTGTCGTTAACTGATTCCACTCCATGTTTTAAGCAGCTTACCGTGCGGCCTTTGGCCCTCGACATTGATTTGGGGCGTTTCGGATGACTGATGGCAGGTAACCTGGCGGTACCAGTTGAAGACTTTACAGTGGGACCGCAATTTTCTCCATGTGATGCACGGCAGCCAGGATCGTGTCTTTTTGGCACTTCATTGCCGACCAGGTCTCGCAACCATACAAGAGTACAGGGCGAACATGTGAGTTGTATGCCGCCTCTTGCATATGATAGGATCACTGCATTTTGTAAAATTGTCGACAGCTGCCTAAAGACTCTGTATGCAGTCGATATGCGCTGTCTTATAGTCATGTCTGTTCAACCAGTAGAATTAATTGTTTCCAAGTTTTTTGGCATTAAAAAAACCGAGACGGGTTGATATGCGTAAAAAGACAACCCAAAGTGTAATCAGACAAGCCCTTCATCTTATATTTCATCGTATTTTAAAGAATGGACAGCTTTATTTTCTTGGCCTTTTGGCTAGGAGCAAAGTGTAGTGTTTGTTCTGATGCTACACTTAATTTTTTCTGTCTTCGGTCCGTGGAGAAATCCTTGTAGACTGGGGTAATTCTTATTTTTATCCGAATCCAGAGTGCCCCTGTTTAGGTAGATAGATTTTCCTTAGATTAAAAACTGACCCTGTGACTTACTCTGTTCTCATAGGGAGGCAAGTAAATAGGGTCAGGATTATTTTCTTTTAATTTCTCACAATGTCAGTTGTAAATAAAGCTTAACAATGAAGGAAAAAAAGGAATTTTTCATGGTGTGGTATCATGTTGATAAAATAATCCTTTATCATAGTTACAATTGAAATTCTTTTAAATAAGTAATATTTATACTATTTTGTTTTACTTATCTATATTCTAATAATTAGTTGTAATGTAGCATTAATGTAGGAATTTGTTTTTTTGTATAAACAGGGATACAATATTTATATTTAAAAAAAAAAAAATAAATAAAATAAAAAAAAATAAAAATTACGAGTGAACTTTAGTTAGTGAATTTTGAACATCATACTTGTGGTATATTACCTGGGAGCAGATCAAGTCAAATGTTTAGAAAATATGTATTAAGATGTTAGAATAATTTCTTATATGTAGGTGGCATTTTAATGTTTTCTTTTATATTTCTGTATTGGGAGTTAAAAAAATAATAGAATAATTTGTCAAGTTTCTGATTGAAACCTTTATTATAGAATGAGAATTTATTATTTTATTTTACTGACCATTTATGGATTATAAATACCCAACATTTTCATTTAATGAAGCGTTTTCTGAAAGTAAAGATTTTTTATTACACACACTGTAAATGTTAACAAAAAGAATAGATAACCAACACCAGAATGTGAGTTCTCCCCTCTGTAGCAGAATTCCGCTTTTTTTTTTAAATCCAGAAAAAGCAGATTTTTTAGTTAAATTGCTAGTCTCCCATAGATGGAAGTTTTTCATTTTGGGGTCAAAATCTTTCTTTTCCATTTTTTTTTTTTTTTTTTTTTTTTTTTTTTTTTTTTTTTTTTTTTTTTTGAAAAGAAAAAGTTGTTTTCTACCAAATCGCAAGAGCTTTATCTTATTTTTGGGCCGCTATTTGCCAAGATTTTCTTTTTTTTTCTCTCTTCCTCGTTTCCTATTTTTTCTCTTTTCCTCTTCTTGTCTTGTTATGCCTTCCTTTTCCCTCTTATGACAGTTTTCTCTTAAAATTGAAAATGTCAATTTTGCCATGAAGGCTTAAACTTCAAATGATTCATGATGAGGTTTGAGAAGTTAGATACTTTCGTTTCATGAAAGAATGATTTCCTGTCTCCTTCGTGCACACTCAGTGTCTTTCTCTTAAGTTTGATTTTTTTTTTTTTTGTTGGAACTGATTATAGTTGAGAAAAGTTAAAAGCTTTCAAACCAATCCCAAAAAATAATCTGAAAAATTGACCTGTCAGCTCACTTACTCTGATTAACTTCTATTTAAATTGCCTGTTTTTTTTTTGTTTACATTTTTCAAATTATTTTAAATGTGTTTTTACTACATATCACTAGTACATCATCATCATTCAAGTTATTGTTTTTAGTTGGTTTTTATGTTACCTTCTCCAAATACATGCACCCTGTTGGGAAATTGATCTCAATTTCAGCTTTTTTTTTTTTTTTTTGTCATTGGCTACTCTCATCCCTGCCAACACGATACAATCAAATTAACATTTGTGCATAGCTAATATTTCACTATTGCAAACAAATTAGACACCACTGAAATTTCCATGAATGTTACAAACAAAAGAGAATCTAACACCATAAATTTCGTAGACATCCTAATACTTTAACTTTCCAGGTATGCAGCAAAGCAACTCACAGAAACGACAACATACATTTCTATGCCCATCACAACAATAAAAAAGAGCAGTCTCATAATAAGTTTCTATCTACGAGCTCTTAGAATATGCAGTCCACAACACCTCAATAAAGAAGACAAACAAATTAAGAATTGTATCAAAATTGTAAAATACCCAAAATATTTTATTAAATCCTAGCAAAAAAGCTCTCAACATACACAACTCTCAAACAGAAGTGCCCCTCCCTAAAAAAAAACACTTTCTTTTACTCATAGTCCAATCGCTCTACCTACAAACATAAACAAACCTTTCTATAATAAACTAATTAAACTAAACTAGGAATCCCTATCAGACATGTAACATCAAAAATCATCAAACATTTCATCAATAACACAAAATGCACAAACATCTCACCCACAACTAATGTTGGCATTATTTGATTCCATACAAAGAATGCAACAAAAAACTATTGGTGAAACAACGAAACTTAAATAATATACGAGCATAAAAAAGTCATTAAAATAGAGGATTATTAAACACCCTTTTTTCGCACATGTCAAATTTCAACCACACTTTGAACTTTTTTTAGGCCACACTAATAAAAACCAATCCACAATTTAAAAAAAAAAGAAAAAAAAAGTCTTTGCTGACTCACTAAATCTGCTATCATTTCTAAATCTAACCATATCAAACAATGAATAGAATTCTATAACATCATACCTAGTTTAGTTATTTCTATTTCTTATTGTTCTTCTCTCTCTTCTTCCTTGCATTCTGTTTGGTTGAAAGGTCTGTGAAAAATTATGTATGGAGCCATTTATCACTGATGTTATAGGACTTTTTCTTTGGTATCAAATGTAATATCAAGTATTGCTTCCCTTTTTTTTTCATACTAACATTGTATTATAGTTAAAATTCTGATATTGTGACAATCTCTGGGTGGGTGTGTATAAAAAATGGGATTCTTGATAAAATACAAAGTATCTACTTCAAAAACGCTTCATTTTATATATATATATATATATATATATATATACACACACACACACTCATGCATGTGTATATATATTTGTTGCAATAAATTTAAAATAAACTTCAGTTGGAATATACATAATGTGTTCATTTAAATTTTAATGTTGAGTTGTCTATTTTTGTTTTATCTCAAAACTTTTCTTCTAATCATATATTACATGAAATACTAAATCCAAGTTTTTTAAAGAGTTAATGTAAAAATGTCCAACAGAATAAACTCCATTTAATTTATATTTATTATTAAAAAGAAAACAAAAAAATGCTTTTGCCTACTACATATTAAATATGTATCGCTTACTATCTTATCTAAGTTTACCTAGAATGTATTGGATCTAGATTTCTATGAACTAGATATTCATAGCAAGTTCTTTTTATTAATATTCTTATTATATACAGATTGATGTTGAGTGTTCTATGTGGATAGTTGTTTTATTTCTCTTGCTTTTGTGTGCACTTGTATATCATTCGACTCATTCTGCTACTCTACAATTATTTGAGGGCGATTTAAATCTGATTAAATTATTTTAACAGATATGAAACAGAAGTTATGAAATAATTGTAATGAAATAATTGTTATGAAATAATTGTACAGAATTAAATTCTTATCGATCTTGTCTTTGAGTTGCATTACATTTTATGTCAGTTTTGTTTTTTATTAAGTTATTGTTGTTCATATTTAAATCGTGATCTCATTTCCATCTTATCTAAAGAATAGGTGTGGACTAAAATTTTATGAAAGATGTTATCAAATGTTTCAGTATTTGGTAAATAGTAAATAGTATATACTGAATGTGCTCAATACTATAAGTAGAGCGGTTATATCATTATTGTAACGAAATGCAATAATATTATTAATCTGACATCCTGTTCATGTTTTTTTTTTTTTTGTGATTAATTAATCATTTTCGAATTTAGACCATCTTTATTGTTGAGTGTTTTGTATAGCAAAATTGACTTTGATACATGAGGTTGGCATGTATAAAGGGAGATAATGATGCCAGTTCTTTTAAAAAAGCCATTTTGTATTTTATTTTATTTTTAAAAAAATTTTATTTTTTAATTTTTTTTTAAGCAAAGATGTAAAAAAAAAAAAAAAGAATGACTTTTAGATAATCGGTGCATTTTCTAAAGTATCTTTGGATAATGTTGACTGCTGATGATTAGATTTATCCTGAATTTATTAACGAACTCCTCTCCGTTGCCAGGTAAACAGGACACTCTCCCGCCAAACAGACGTTAAGGTAATCTCTCCGTGCATTTGTCTTTTGAAGCAGTCAAGATCTCATCTTCACCACTAGACTGGTTCTCTAGTTCAGCATCCTTCTACACTTTCCCATGCACATATCAATCAAAATGAAAACAGTAACAACCATGTAGTGTCTGAAATGAATTGTTTGTTTATCACTAGACCTAGATTATAGACTTGTTTATTTCATGTAACCCTGTGTATTCAGTGTTGAGCAAAACAAAACAAAAAATGTTTTAAATAATAATTTGCTTCTGGAGACAAATCCAACAGTTATAACTTTTGATTTAATTATCTGGCTATAGTTACACAAGTAAATCTTAATTTAGTATTCTATATATATAAAAAGAAATTCCAATTCTAAGATTTTTACATTAGACTAACTTTATAAATAATTAGTGAATAAAGTCATTTGTACTAGATTTTTTTTAGTTTAATCATTAATTTGTACTTTTTTTTATTGATAGAAAGTTAATAGTTTACAGTTTGTGTTGATAGTTTGAAAAATTTGAATTCAACAAAATATCAATAATCAGTAAGTTTTTAATTTGTTACAATTTCAAATGATTTATTTATAATTACATGTTAATAATTCCTCCTTGTTTGAATTTTAAATGATTAATTCAATTTCTTTAATCAATGTAAATTTCTGTGCTAACATTTATTTTTACTATTTTATTTTTATTATGAAACATTCTTCTGGTTAACATCAAATGATGGATTTTAATGACATTTCTATGATACGAGAGTTGATTGATAAGTAAAGTCTTCTGCCACATGACATTGTCGATAGCAGAGGAATAGAAATGTCTTAAATGGTAGACTATAAAATCTTATTCAGATTTTCTTAGTGTTAGTTTGGTTCTTAAGGTGTAGCGACATTTATTATGCGAACCAGAGATCGGAAGTCAGCTGGAAAACTTACGCAGTTTGTTTAAAAAAATTAAAATAAATAAATAAAACTGGTTAAAAAATATCTTACTCTCCACTCTGACACAAATATGAATTCTGACTCTCGATCGAATGTAAACCATAACCAAGTTTTATATATAAAGCAATAATCAGTGATAGGTTTGTCACTTGCTAACTGCCTTTCAAAGAAAATGAATTAATGATGAGTGTTACATTTGCAGAGTGGACTAGCTTTTGGAGATGGTTTTTCAGAAAATATAGACAAATAACTTTGAAAAACGGTTTTAATTATCAATATGTTAAAAAATAGTAATAAAATGATCAAATATTTAAAAAAAATTTTTTGCTTTACTATATTTTAATTTTAAAATTCTTTGCAAAGCATTTTGTAGTGTAAAATATTGTTAAAAAAAAAATTAAAATAGTAAAGTTATTAAAAAAAAATTAAAATAGTAAAGTTATTAAAAAAAAATTAAAATAGTAAAGTTATTAAAATAGTAAAGTTATTAAAAAAAATTAAAGAATATTAAATTTTTTTGTTTCGTAACATTAAATTAATATTATTAGATGAATGTACAATTTTGAAGAGCAATGAATTTCCTAATTTTCTTATCTCATTTGGTGAGGCGCATGCTTTGTCTAATGAATACCATCATGGACTATGTAATTGGCTATGCCGAGTTCAAATCCTATTGGATCTATTGTGGTCTTTTATGTACTAATACTGTCGGGAAAGGTATAAACCCACCCATGCTCCTATTGGTAAAATAGTAACTTGCGTTCTACTAATCGTATGCATTATTTACATTTTTTTTCTTTTGAATATTGTCTTCACCATTATTTCTGCAACGTTTCAGCTTATGTTCCTTCCGATCTATCTTCAGGTGTATTGATCATTTAAAATGTTTTTCCTGTATTTGAATGATTTTAATTTGTTATTTTTGCACGTTGAGGTTTCTTACACACTTAAATCCGATCATGAAACGTAAACATGTAAGAAACATTGAGGTCACCAAAATTGAACAATGAATGTGAAGGCTGGAGAACATGTCGACTAAAATGTAGAATAAATATCAATGTTAAAAAAAATAACATGAAGAGACAACAATGTTCATCGTGGTTTACAATTAATCACTGACAATAAGTATATCCACTGCAGCAAAAACCCGTGGTGCAGTAGATACAGTACTAAGTAAAATTCAGTTCTAAGTGATAGTCATCTGAAGGTCGAAAATTCAATCCTCAGTGTGGGCGATATGAAGAATTGCGAATTACTGAAGACTTCTCCCAGTCATGGCTGACGGAACGAGAGCATGCTACCCCTGTGGATTAAATAAAGGATTCCGTTCGAAATTCCGTCCAGATTCCCAGTTCGACAGAGATATTCCCAAGTTCGAAAAGATACACCTGAAGAAGGCTGAAGGTTACAGCGGCCGAAATGTTGTGATGATAACACTCAATATGAGAACAGTAGTCCGAATAATCCAAATTATACAGAGGTTGATAAGTCGTAAAACAGATAAACCAAATCTATTCTATTTGATCTAAAGTCTTTCCAGTATTTTCTAATTGCAATCCACCTCGCCATGAAGAAAAGAGCTAAGTTTTCACAAAAAATTGCTATAATGATCACAATTTATGATCTTATGTCTAGGGTAAAAAAAAAAAAAAATCTACTTACACTTGTAAGTCCACTTGTGAACCTTACATTGAGATTGCTTAGTCTAAAGTATGTTTTATAAGTTTGGTTTAGTTTACGACATATCAACCGTTTTTATATCACTTAATGTCGAAAACACGATTCACATTGGATTCAGTTTACTATTTTACCAATTACTTGAGGAATTTTTTTTTTATTAAGATTTGGAAACATTTATCAATCATATATTGTACTAATTAATATATTTTATTAAATAGGAATATATGTATAGATAAAATGTTTTCAACTCACATTTAAGGACCCCCTCTTCATCTCCTCTATTTGGGCACATGGTTAAAATAACACTGTGACACTAAATGAAATCAAGTAAATATCACTGAAATAGAATTAGTAAAGTCACTTAAAATCGTCTAATTGTGACTTATGCTGTGAAAACGCCTCTTTTCCTCTTTAAAAAAAAAAATGACATTCCATTCTTGTTGTCCTGTTACAATACAGTGCCATTGATGCTAGTGTCAGAAGAATGTCATGTGGATGCTTCTTATCTTTCATCATCATCATCATCATCATCATTTATTTTCTGTTGTCCCTATTTTTGGCTCGTTCTTTTTTCGTTAAATATTAAAAAGAAAATTTATTGTAAATTTTTTTTTCTGTCAAACATTTGCCTTGTTAAGTTCTACTTTATGCTTATATTCTTCTAGCCAATTCGTGCCTGTGTCCGAGCTACACACTCTCTCTCAAACATAACCCCACTTAGCCTTCCATTTAGTTTCATACTCATCTTCATCATCCTTCTTTGTGCTATAAACGGTTTGTTTAGTTGGGAAGACAAAGGTAGTAAATAAGTCAGAAAAAATTGTTTCTCAGATTTTCCTCTCTTGAAGGATTTTGTTTTTTTGTCTTAAGTTTTTCTGACATCTTCAGAAGAGACATTTTCCCTCCACCTTCAGGTCAAGATCAAAATGTAGTATCTGTTCTTAATCAGAAAAGAAATTCCCAACCCAGATTGCCTCTTTTAGGGAGCTGGATTTTCCCTACATTAAAAATCGATCTTGTGTTTAACTTTTCCCCTGCAGGGAGGCAAGTAAGTAAGGACTTTTGACTTTCAAGCAACATTTTTGAGCTGCAAGAAATTATTTACATGTTTTGAACGGCTCTCTTCATCTTGGTTGTTGCACTCTTAACTTTGCGGGAATTTAATAATTTGGAGTAGACAGTTCTTTCATATTACTTTTTTTTTTAGATGTCTTGTATCAATTAAAATCTTTTTAGATTTATTTTACCAAGAAAAAATATCTATTTAATAACACCTTTAACCATTTTTCCATATGTTCAGTAGGAATGTTTGTAGGGATTTATAAAGACTTATGCCTCTTATCGCATGTTTAGTGATTACTTAATATTATTATTTTAAATTTTGAGATAATCTACTCTTAATTATTGATTCTGATATTATGCTCATCTTCATGCTTGGTCTACTTAAGAGGTCACTAGCTTTGGATATACTCTGGTTCTTTGTTGACTACGACCAAAGTTATATGAAAAAAACGTGAGAAAATACAATGGAGAAAATGTAAACAATCAAGATGAGGACAACAGTCTGAAACAATGATTACTTTATCCCTAAAATATTGTTAAATGAAGGGTGAAAAATAAAGTTCTTTTGAATGTTAGTTTCAGCTTTCAACAAATTTTCTAATCAAAACTCTTGCTGATTCATTATCCTAAAGGAACCAATATTTGTTAGACTCAAGTTTACAGCTCTGCTAATTGCATATTTTATAAGTTTCTATAAAAGTTCACATCGCTTAAATAACCAACATCTGAAGAAATAATTATTTTTAAAGAATATTTTTCTATATTTAAAAAAAAAATTTTTTTTTTTACTCTCCAAATATTAAAATAACTGTTTGTTTTCTACTCAGGTCCTATGAAGGAATATCTTGTGTGAACTACATTCTTAATTCTAATAACACATTTTTATCGAGTCAACAATATTAAGTAAAATATTTTTTAAAGTATAATTTTAGAAATAAGAAAAATTGATAATTTTGCATCGTGAATTTTATTTAACATATATCATAGTTATATGCATTTTAGCGTATAAATGCTTAAATTGACAATGAAAAATTACATAGTAAAATTATTTAATGAATTCTGTGAATGTTTAGTCATTCTCGTCTTATTTTGCTTTTAATATTTTGTTCAGCCAGTCAAATTTCTGTGGACATCGGCTTTTTTTTTTAATTTGAGATTTTTATTTTTCTCTTTCTCGCTGTCTATCGCGCTTTCTTACATTTTTTAAAGTTATGAATAAATTTGAGGAAATTAACGATTCCAGCTAAGTTCACTTAATGTCACTGTAATCTCAATTCTTGCATACATCTTTTCAGTTGAATGTATGTGTTTTGTGTTTTTTGTCCAGCTCACAGTTCATATTCAGTGCTGCACTTTGTCTTATCTATCATTTTGTTTGTTCTTTGAATGTCTTTTTCATCCAGATTTCATATATACACACATACATATATAAATATATATATATATATATATATATATATATTTATATATGTATGTGTGTGTGTGTGTGTGTTTAGAGGTACAAAATTTATAAATAGTTTTAAAAAGAATGGACGGAACTTCAGTCTCTAGACCATTTTCATCCAACATTTTTTTCAGGAGAAACTCATTTGATGTACGAAAATAATCTAGGGGGAACTTTATGAAATAATGTCTCTGTCGATTAAAATAAATATTCAATAATTTTTTGTTTGAAACACGAATAACACTTTTTGGAATGCATGCAACAAAAAGGAAGGAAAGGAAAAAGATGTTTTTACAAATTCTATCTTTTGCCCAAGATGTTAGCAGGATTATCCTTATTTATTTACCTCCCATGAAGGTAGATTTTTAATATGAAGAAAAATTAAGCCCCCCCCCCCCCCCCCCAAAAAAAATGGAGCGCTCTAGATTGGGACAAAAATACAAAAAAATGCCTTAGTCTAAGAGGCACCTTTCTTTCATTGACCGAGGACAGAAAAGATGAAGTGTAGTATCTGCACCTTGCTCCTAGCCAAAAGGCCAAGGAAAGTGTCTACAGATTATTTGTTTACAAAAGACACATTTATAAAAGCAACTAATCTACAAGCCAAATGTGTGGTTCCACTGTAAAATGACCCAACAGATTTTGACCTGCCATAGAACCCTACAAAGCAACTCAATGTCTAAATCTTTTTTCCAAAATAAAGACAATTTTCTGAAAACAAAAGACAGCCTCTGACTACTTTAAAGAATCTGCTCTATGAAGTACCTTGAACCACTCTATTTTCTAATGAATAGCACAAGGCGTATTATCCATTAAAATATTAACCAATCGCAATGTCCAAAGCAGCAAGAGATTATTTTGTATATCCAACAGTTATCACCTGAAACACTGTTTCTCAACCTTCTTACTCTTGCCATAACCCTTAAAATAAATTACATGTCTCAAAGAACTCCTTGTGCAGAAACAAAATTATATACTATATCTTTTTTATTTCATTTTCATCATAGTTGATATAGTAAATATAATGTTTTTGAATTACTAGTTTAAGAAAAAATTAATGTCTTTGTCAACTTTTTTAGTAATGCTAAGTAAAATTTATTATGTTCGTTTATAATAATTCATCAGGAAGTTTTCATTCACACAAAAAAATTCTAAATATAAAAAAAATAAACATAATCAATATGATATACTTATTTTACTTACCTCTCTAGGAGGTCAGGTGTTAAGTTGAAAAGCCACTGCACTAGCATTCTGGACTATAAAAATGCCAGAACAGCCCTGTCGGCATTTACTTGTAGGGGCACCTAAGGCGATTAGCAATAAACTAACCCCTTCTGAAAGAGAAGTTAAAACCTGAGAGGGTGGACCTCCTGAGACTGAAAAGGATCATACCTCAGCCTGACAGCAACAAAGTCAACATCTGACTGATTATCGAGGAAGACTCCCCAACTGGGATTAACAGAAATAAGTTGAGGCAACTTATCCAATACTTCATATGCAATAATTCATATACTTATAATATAAATATAAACAGAAGGAAAACTGATAATTGCTGCATCAGTTTATTATTTATCCTTTACAGGCAATGTTGAAACAAAAAACATAAGGTAAATCAAGGCAAAAATATCACATGAACCAATAAATGGTTTAAGAAAATGTTACTTTCAAAACCATTTAATAAAGTGAAATATACCTTTCTCTGACACTTGTGCTTCTCTTTTCCTACACAAATACTTAATTCTAGGTGAAACATTAAATAATACACATGAATTTTATTCTCAATTGAGATTATATTGATGTCTATATTACAATATTTCAACAACCACGAATTAATTGGGAGTGTTTAGTAACATAATGTATATGAAATTAAATAAGTCAAAAGTGCATTAGTTTATCTCGCTTGTTCTTGTGGAACCCCTATTTAGAAACGCTGTCCTAGAGAGATGTGGATAAAAGAAGCCTAGAAACTGAAGTTCCATTCTGTATTTTTAAAACATATCTATCATTTATGTTTGTTTTCATAAGATTTGTTTGCTTGAATTTATAACCTTTTTTTTTTTCTTTTTTTTTGTCATTAAATGTCATTTAATAAAAAAAACAGATTTTTAATTTTTTAGTGTTGGCAATTTCCCATTAATAAAAAAAAAGTGCATTCAAAACATTTTTGGTCGATGTTAAATTATTGTAAATTTATAAAATGTAATTTGGTAATATATAATATATCATAAATGCTATAAAATTCTCTTGAAGTCTTCAAAAATCAAAAGCGACAATATTTTCCCCTTTCCTGTTATAAGCATGTAGAGTAAGTAATACGCTAGTGTAACCATGGTGATTTGAAATTGTATACCTGCATGGTGGTTTGTGTCTCCTTTCCCTTACCATATATATATATATATATATATATATAGTTATTACCACTTTGAATATTATAATGTCTCTCCGTCATCAATGTCTTTCTGAATGAATATATATATATATATATATATATATATATATATAGTTATTACCACTTTGAATATTATAATGTCTCTACGTCATCAGTGTCTTTCTGAATGAATATATATATATATATAATATAATATAAGAGTAAAACATGAAATGCAATTTCAGACAAAATGAAATGATTAAAATATGGAATTATAGTGGATAAGCATGTAAACAGACTCGTTAAAATAATAACACAAACACATTTCTAAAGCTAACCAATATTTTACCACAGATTAAAGTCGGTTCCACAACCAAAATATTGGTTGGCTTTAGGAATGTTATTTTAATTAGTCTGTTTCCATGCTTAACCACTAATTCCATATATTAACCATTCCACACACACATAATTTATTATGTACGATATGCCTTCCCAATATGTAGTTAGTTTGATGCAATGTGTTTCATGTACATTCGTTATGTTTATAAAACCTGTGTGTTTTGAACGGTTATTGAAAAGAATTCTGTATTTCCATTTGTATTTTATTATTTAATTCTGAGACACTTTGATAATCTCAAGATTCATTTTCGAAAATTGTTCAGCAGATTTTAGATTGTACATCTAAAATTTTTGAAAATTATTTGATTTTAAATTATTAATGTTTCTTAACCTGTAGATGTGGTCTGTGAGAAATAAATGCAACACTTTGCAAATATGTGTGCTCATATATGTCTATCAGAAAATTATATTAACAACAAATGTGTTATGCAAAACATAAAATACTTTTAGATAGAAAATGTATGGATGTAAGTGGCAACATGCAAACGGTGTGACAAACTTGAATATACCAATTTATACTTTGATCCTTGATATATTTAGTATAAATCTTTATACATACATTTTGGCTACATATTTGCATTTTTTTTTTTACATTTTGCTTTTTAAAGACTTAGCCTCTTCAAGCCGAGTTGTTGGTTTTCATACAAAACATTTGACTTCAAGAAGCTAGCCTTTGCAAGGTTATAATTGAAAACTGTCTGCATATATATAACCAAAATGTTTGTATAAATAAATAAAAAAAAATATACAGCTCTACTTGTTAACGAGCACTATAATATAAAGGGTAAGGATTCACACGATTAAATTCTATGAAGAAAACTTTACCTGAATTATTATTATTATTATTATTGTTATATACGCACGCACACATGGTGTTCAGAAAAAAATTGACATTTTTTGGGGATAGGGGGGAAAAAAAGTTATATTTTGGCTAATAATTGATGCATTCACAAAATTCAAAGTACAGCTCACTCAAAGAAGCCACCTTGAGTCTTCACCACAGCCTCCAGGTAGGACCTAACCTGGTGCACGCTGCCATCACAGTATCCTTCCAGAGATGGCCGAGCACCAGTTTGATCCTGGCAAGTTTGAGGGGAGGGGGCAGATGTTAGGACCGGTAAAGTTATGGAAGTTCTCGGGTGGCTACTTCTGGGTTTTCTTGAGGGGTGTGACATGGAGCTGAATCCTGCTGCCATACGTATGGCCTACCAGCAGCCATTCTTCCCACCCAGCACTTGACAACAATAGACAGCAACTCAATATTGCCATCTGAATTGAGTTAGTCCCTTTTCAAAGATGTAGGGTGGCATGACGTGGTCTTCCCTGGAAACACACCCAGAGACTATCACAGTTTGAGGGCACTTGATCTTCATGATGAGCAGGACTTTGTGCGGACTGTAGGCTAGCTATCTGTTGTTCTATCTGTTGTTCTATGTGTTGTACAACTCATTGTGAGAAGAACCAGAGCATCTTTGGCTCGACTAGGTGTTTGATTGTGGCTTTCATAAGGTGGTTCTCTTGGGCCGTAATGGTGAATAGTTGGCCCTTGCAGCGCTTGTATGTGGAGTAGTAAAGATTCTTGTTCAGTGTTTCTTCATAGTATTCACTCTGATGACCATCTCTCTAGCTAATGTTCACATTGCCTTGCCTGGACCCCCCCCCCCCCCCCCCAGCTTCTTGACAAATTTTGTTGCGCGGACACAGTCAGAACGAGTGCTATGATCTTTGCTGCTAGCCACTGCTTCCACACCTCCATTGCAATTCTCCAGCTCACATCACACGGCCTTCAAGCTAGCTATTCAAGTAGCACTGAGCTGCAGCTAAGATGTCAGAATTTTTAAATCTGTTATTAAATACTTCAAATGGTTCTGGAATGAAAGTTAATCAAAAAGTTATCACATCTATTCCAAACAATTTGTATGAATGATAGATTTGTTTTGAATGGCAATTACTTAACATAAAGCATTATGAGAGTCCTCAAAGTTATTTCTCTTTTTTTCCCCTTTTTTAAAAAAAAAAAAGTTATATTTTCAATACATATTACAGTTGAAGAGGAAAACTCTTTATATTTATTTATATTACTTTTTATTATTAGTCACTATACATTTTTTTATAACTTATTATATTCGTTTAATTATGTACCTGTTTTGTTTATGTGAGTGCATGTATGTTTGCCCATACACACATTTTATACAGGTACAAACTTAACTGGATCATCTCTGTATTCCATTTACTGATGTATGTGTTTTTTGTATGGAAACACATACATGCATGTTTCATTTATATTATGGTGGCTGTCTATTCAATTTCTATTTGACCACTTTTGGTGTATCGAGGTGATATCAGTGTGAAGGCGCGGATGTGACTCTTTAAGCCTGCCAGACTTTTACAGACCATACCACAGATGGGGCAGGGGTTGTGATGATCTGAGATGCCATAAATGAAGCCATTTCTCGTCCGTGCTTGATTTTGCAAAACATGCACTCGTTGGTGATTCAACAAACCTGCATGTGACATAGTTACCAAGTTGCAAGCTTGGCATCTTATGTGTTCCATGTTTCCTCGATGTGCTGGAGGTGTCATATCCCGTCTCTTCCTCGCTGCTCTCTTCTGCTGCTGGTATTTCATTCTATTCTATTCAAAAAGCTTGCTGCCTTCAAAAAGCGCTTTCATCAACCTTGACTTATCTGTAGCCACCCCCTTCCCATATCCAACATCAATTCCAAAGCAATTCAAGTCGTCTTTGAGACAATCTTTGAATCGCTTACGAGGTTTATGCTGTGGGCGAGTATTCCCAGTTAGTTCCCCATAGATCACCTGCTTATGCAGTCTGTCATCGGTAAAATGAATAAGATGACCAGCCCAACGAAGTCTGTTTCCTTATATGAGAATTGATGCTTGAACAGCAGCTCGTTCCAACACTTCGGTGTCAGGGGAAAACTATCCTAAAAGATGTTAAGCAAGTGCCTAAGGCAATTCTGCTGAAAACACTGGAGCAAGTGAATATGAGCACTGTAAGTGGTCCATGTCTCACAAGCATATAACAAAGTTGATACCACACAAGCCTCATACACGAAGATGTTAGTTTCCAGCCTGATATCGCGTGGTGCCCACACCCGCTTCTCCAAATGACCAAAAGACATACCAGCTTGTTCAATACGTCAGCATCCAATGACCTGTTCCTCAAAATAACACTGTCTAGATACATAAAACCATCCACCACAGATAATCTGTGGCTTTCAACAAATATATCCGGTTCCTGATACAGGCTGCCAGTGGCTGGGGCAAACATAGCCTTTGTCTTGCCCAGGCTTATTGTGAGACCCATCCTTCTACACGCCCATGCAAAGCGATCCATGATATCCTGCATATCATTCTGCAAGTGAACCACTAGATCCACATCATCTTCATAGAGCAAATCTTGAACAACAGTGGAGAATGTCCTTGACAAAGTCTTAAAATGCTGTAAGTTATACAGCCGATCCGATGTGAGAAATCGAAGATACACACCTTTGCCACAGTTGGTGAAAGCCAACGTAGAGTTACAGCAAAATAGATGGAAAACAAAGTAGGTGCAGGGATTTCATTCTGCTTAAAACCGTTGTCAACTGCAACGGGTTCAGAGAGACAACCATTGCAGTTGACATGTGCTTTCATGTTGTTGTGCAGCTCATGAAGGAGTCTAACAAAGTTAGGAGGATATCCCAACTTACCCAATACCTTTCACAGCGCATCCCGATTAACTGTATCGAACATCATCTTCTTTAGATCAGCAAAAACCTGATATAGGTCTAGACAATGTTCAATACACTTTTCTTGCATTTCGACGTGCGGTAAAGATGGTATCCCACTGATACGATCTTTCTTTTATATATATATATATATATATATATATATATATATACTAGCAGGACCCGTGCCCTGGCATTGCCTGGGATAGATATAAATTAAATTAAAAAAATATAAGTATTAGAGTATTAATTAGTCAAAAAGCAGTTGAAAAGAACCCTGTAATTTAGGTGATTAAAATAGGATGTAGCGATGTTTTGAATCAAACAAAATAGATTTCTGTGTTTTAGGTGTGTGTGTATGTGTCCGCCTGATCTTTGTGTCTTATGTTCACCCAAACCGCTGGACAGAATTGCTTGACAATTGGCATGTGGACTATTGACCTCTCAGTGAAGGTCATAGGCTATATAAGAAATATATCACTTCAACGTTGGGGGGGGGGGTCCCTGTGCGGCATAAACCCACCACTGAAAACGGTTTTCCCTTTGATTCAAATAAAATTTAAACCATAGGTAAATGACCAAAAATTAGGTCTATTAAGAGATCCTTCCCACACACATTGAAATTTAAACAATAGGTCCACCGAAAATTCAAATAGGTTTAATTTCAATGAAATGTATACCTTATTTAATACACATTGAATAAGGATGATTTAGATAATAAATATATATATATATATATAATAAATGTAAAGCGAGAGCTAGCGGGCGAAGCCAGCTATGTAATGTATGAATGGTCAAAATTGAAAAAATGTACTTGTTTTCTGTTAATTATTATTGGAAGCTTTGTAGAGAAACTGATGTTACGTGCTTCCATGAAATTTATATCAACAATTGAATGTTTTTGAAGTGATCACTGCGGTCTGTTTTATACTGTTAGTATTTTGAAAATGATTTTTAAGCCTTAAATTTATGTTATGTATTAAATTGTAAGTGTTTAAGTTTAAAAAAAAATGAAATTATACCTTAAGCAATCAAAGATTGCTAAGGGAAATGTATTAAGTCGATTCGATTAAGAGATTGTAGCCGCCATTTTGAATCAAAATAGAGTAAAAGTGATTAAGTTTATTAATTCTATTTCGTAAATTCCGGAATGAGATGAAGTCTATACGTAATAGTTAGAAAAAATGTCGGCCTTGTATCTGATACGTAATCCAATGTTCTCTCAAATCAGTGGAATATGAGGGAACGTCTATTAAATTTGTGTGGAATGTATTGTATTATGTATTAAATAGATGGAAGATGAATAGAAAATAATAATGATTACGTTTTTCTAAAGTATTCCCGGTGATAAAAGGGAGAGTGTTAGTATGAAAATATTAGAGGGGAAAAGTTTTTGCTACCATCTTTATGGAGTATGCTTTTGGTAGAGTCTGTGATGACAGTCTAAAAGTAATATTTATTGTTAAATGGAGAAAATTATAAATTTCTTCAAACATGCATGAGTGAATAAGCTGAATAGAGTTGTGAGTTTAGTAGCTTATGATGCATGTGATTATTTTCTTAGGCTGATCAAAGGTACAGGGGGAAAATCGTCTTCACTTTGTATATGTAGATATCTGGTGTAATATAATGGCATGGACTGTTGGTTTGACGTTCTGGAATGGAGTTATGTTTGAACTACTGCATAACTTTCACTAATACCTTTGAGAAAGCTATGAATCCAGACATCTTCTCTCCAGCTATGGATTCAATTGTACGGTAAACTAGACTCTCAATCCTTGATTATGCAACTAGTCTAGGAGAAGGAAAACTCTGAAATAGCACCAGTCTTTCTCTGCTTACCCCAGCATTGTTTTCACTCATCCTGGACTTCTTGCCACTGGCCTCAAGCAATGCTGGTTCAGGGAGGTGTAGTTTGTGATTGCACAATTCTTACTTCGCTATAGACTCTGTGCAGGCATACTCACATGGGGTATCCATTGTCTCTCAAAAATGAAATGGGAGCTTATGTAAAAACTATAAAATAACATATATCTTGCATGGAAACTGTTTAGGCAGCATTTGACAATTTTTTCAAACGCAGGGATTCTATTGTATATGACAGAAGGAGCATACAACATGTGTATCCAACCTGTACTCTTGCATGGCTGTGAGACATGGTTGCTGACGACATGTCAAAACAACATGATCCTGGCTGCAGCACATTGGATTGCGATCTTGAACGCGATTTCCATTTTCCATTTGTAACAAATGTTGTGAGTTCAATGGGGTAAAAAATGATTTGTTACTTTTAATGCCTCTAAAACCAAGCTTATCTCCTGTCACTAATAATGCACAGATTGCTTATTTCTCTCTAGTTGAAGTGAATGGCTCGGTCCTTAAGGAATCCCCCTTCTTTGATAAGCTCCTAGTACTGACTTTCACTCCAGACCTGAAATGGAAGAATTACATCAAATCTGTTGCTAAGGTCGTTTGACAAATGGTTGGATCATTCTACCACTCCATAAAGTACCTCACTATTGATGCAATTTTGTACCTGTATAAGAGCCAGATACATCGTAAGATGGAGAACTGCTGCCCTATCTGGGAAGATGACGCTTGGAGCACTCTTTCTTTCCTTGACAGAATACAAAACCAACTTCGATGATCTCTTCCCTACAGCCTATTACACTGAAGTGATGCTGCTAGCCTCTCTACTATATCGACTGAGCTCGAATCCCTGGTTCCTTCCTGTAAAACATTCAAAGCAAGAACTCGCCTAGTTACAACTACAGCAAATAACTTTCCTTTCTTTCTCTGTACCAAAAAACCAAATCTGTGGAACAAAATGCCACGAGACTGCTTCCCAACCGCCTACAACATAGTCGTCTTCAAGTCTAATGTAAACAAATACTTGTTGGATTGTAAATTTCTCTTAAATAATCTTCTGCTCAATGCACCCATTGTTTCCAATGCTTGCGTTGTGATGATCATTGCCTGACAATCTCGTTAATCTTTATCATCGAGTGGCCTTCATAAGTGGTGACCCATTAGTAAAAAAAAAATTAAAAAAAATAAAATAAATTTTTTTAAATATTAAAAACTATAAAAAAATATCCGACAAAAAATTATTTGAATGACCAGAATGTCTAACATTTTTAAAGGCAGATGCAGCCTATGTCTACCAGAAAAAATTGAAATCATCAAATTTTCAGACAAAAAATTCTTTAAAACAAAAGAAATGTGATCATTTTTAAATGCAGACATAGAAATAAAGTCAAATTAGTTCATAAACATTATATCCTGGATATATATATATATATAATGTTGTAAGACTTTGTTTCTGTATGTATCATTGTAGGGCTCTATATTTTATAATTTATTATTCTTGGTGACAGATATTTTCTTTACTCTATGACCGATGTTGTATTTTTGATAGGTTGTATATGCTAACAATGCTTGTGAAAAAATTTAAGTTGGGGAATACATACAAGGTTTATACTACCTTTTAATATTGATCTGTCTAACAAAAGATATAATTAGTAATACATGGTCATACAATAGAATTTATTAGATGTACGATCAAATGTATGTATGTATGTAGATTTATATGCAAGGGGTGCCCCCTTTTCTCCTCCAGTAAATTCAATGAAGCACACAACGGTCGCCTCTTATGTTAAATTATAGGTGGTGTCTAGAGCAAAAATACCTAATAAGCTCTAAACAACAATATAAACTACTCAACAAAAATACCTAATAAACTGTAAACAACAATATAAACTACTCAATAAAAACCATGACTTCATTGCCAAATGTAGACACTTAAACTAATACCTCCTCTGCCACATGAGCCCCAATTAAATTATAGAACAAAACAAAAACATATTAGCCAACATAAAAGTACATAGAAGCACCAACAAATAAAAAAAGTGGCTTTGCTAGTTAAACTAAGATTTAAAAAAATTAAGAAATAAAAAGCAAAACAAAAACAATTGTCCACATTATTAACAATGTTGTATAGAACCTCTCCCCCCCCCCCTCCCTAAAAAAAAACAAAAACAACTGCAATTAATATAAAAAAATAAAAGTAAACAATAAAAGTTATTCCCGATAACCCAGAACAATCTGCCAATGAAAGGAAAGTAACCTAGTGGATTAATTAAAAAAAAAAATAAAACATAGCAATAAACAAGAACCCACTAATTAAAATAACATGGACCAACAATAAAGAAAAGTATCTGTCAGGTGCATTGCTATTTAGGTTTAAAGTTGAAAACCGGTTGACTTAATTTTATATATTAAGTATGGGGTTGAGGGATATTTGACAGTCTGGTATAAAGACAGAAAATATTTTTATGTGAAAAAGGCTTTATCCATTAGATATGACATTTCATTATATTCTTCAGATATGTCAAAGACAAGGGAGAATTTTTCTTTTAGCTACACTGTTGTCCTTAATTGCTCATTTGGTATGCCTTCATTTTTTTTCACTTGTCATTTGTATATCTAAAGAAAGTAAACAATCTAATAACACACAAAGAATTTCTATTCACCTTTACAATAACAGGAAAATAAAGATATGATGTATACCTTTAACGTAGAACCTACCATGAAAAATTGATGCTTGATATATGAGATGGAGCAATTATATAAACAAGTAAAAGATGGGAATAAAATTGTATAAATACAATATCTATAAAGTCATCAGTTATTCAAAACAAGGGGATTTCAAATAAAAAGAAATTGAAATGAAAAGCTATGGCTTAAGGAAGGAATAATAACATTTATTTTATTTGAAACCCCTTGTTTTGAACAACTGATAGATATTGCATTTTATGCAATCTTTGCCATCTTTTACTTGTTTATATATGTGTGTGTGTGTGTGTGTTTATATATATATATATATATATATATATATAAATTCTTTGTAGAATGGTAGGAAAAATCCCAGCAGAGTGCTCGATTAATTAAGAATCAAAGTTAAAAATTAAGAGCATAATATTTATTTATTCTGGTACAGAAAAATTAGTACAACATTCGTACCGTCGGTTTCAAGCACGGAAGGTCTTACCCATCCGGCTCTCTTCAGCTTCTGTTGACAACAGAAGCTGAAGAGAGCCGGATGGGTAAGACCTTCCGTGCTTGAAACCGACGGTACGAATGTTGTACTAATTTTTCTGTACCAGAATAAATAAATATATATATATATATATATATATATATATATAATAATAATAATAAATGATTAGAAAAAATGTGACCTGTTGGGTCACCCAATGAGTTCAGGTTAAATTGTTTGGATCAGGGGAAGGTAAGTTTGGAAAGCCAGTTAAACACACACACACACACATATATATATGTATATATATATATATATATATATATAACATTCAAAATTAGCCCTTTTGTGCTAGCTATCTCTGTCTTTCTCTCTTTGTCTTATTTCCTCTCCAATGACAGGTTAAATAGTATTACTGTCCTGGTTATATTCCCTTTGGTTTATAATGGACTATTCCAATCTTTTTATTCTTTCCTTAATTTATTAAATTTAACTGTTTATATATATATATATATATATATGAATATATATATGAGAGAGAGAGAGAAGCTAAAGTGAAAGACGACCGGAAGTAAGGGGGAGTAAACAACATGCAGTGTGAGACGGTAAAAGTGATAGATAAAAATTTACTAAGAGATGGGTCACTTGATAAATTAATTGCAAATTACAACTAATTAGAACAATAAAAATGGAAGTGTCTTTCAAACATAACTGAACCCCAAAACTAGGAATATTTTAGCGTCTGTCTTGTGATTAAAATATTTAAGAAATAACCTTAGGGAAATAAAAATTGATTAACTCTGTTTTACTATATATATATATATATATATATATATATATATATATATAAAATTATAAGATGTACCCATGATCTGTACCAATTACTACCACTATTCTATTTTGATTTCATTTGGAAATGCATAAACTGACATATCTTTTATGATATTCTTCTTGCATAATTAAAAATTATAAGTCTATTTATGTCTATATTATTTTTATTATGATTGTTATATAGAAATAAAGGGACTTATTATTTTACCATATAATTACATGCAAGGTGTACATACACCTATGTAAATTAGATGACAATGCTCACTGATAAATTAGTCTTTCTCCAAATTCTCAGAATATATATTTGAATCACTCAAAATACAGGTTAAAATATTCCTTGATTTTGGAATTATGTTTGAAAAAAATTATTTTAATTCTAATATGCTGTAAATTACAATTATCTCACCCATGTCTATTATTTTCTCCCTCTCATTGCATCTTGTCTGACTCTTTGCTCTTATTTTATATTGTTTTTATCACGCGCCTCTCTATCTCCCCACTCTCTGTCTCTATCTCCCCATTCTCTGTCTCTATCTCCCCACTCTCTGTCTCTATCTCCCCACTCTCTGTCTCTATCTCCCCACTCTCTGTCTCTATCTCCCCACTCTCTGTCTCTATCTCCCCACTCTCTGTCTCTATCTCCCCACTCTCTGTCTCTATCTCCCCACTCTCTGTCTCTATCTCCCCACTCTCTGTCTCTATCTCCCCACTCTCTGTCTCTATCTCCCCACTCTCTGTCTCTATCTCCCCACTCTCTGTCTCTATCTCCCCACTCTCTGTCTCTATCTCCCCACTCTCTGTCTCTATCTCCCCACTCTCTGTCTCTATCTCCCCACTCTCTGTCTCTATCTCCCCACTCTCTGTCTCTATCTCCCCACTCTCTGTCTCTATCTCCCCACTCTCTGTCTCTATCTCCCCACTCTCTGTCTCTATCTCCCCACTCTCTGTCTCTATCTCCCCACTCTCTGTCTCTATCTCCCCACTCTCTGTCTCTATCTCCCCACTCTCTGTCTCTATCTCCCCACTCTCTGTCTCTATCTCCCCACTCTCTGTCTCTATCTCCCCACTCTCTGTCTCTATCTCCCCACTCTCTGTCTCTATCTCCCCACTCTCTGTCTCTATCTCCCCACTCTCTGTCTCTATCTCCCCACTCTCTGTCTCTATCTCCCCCCACTCTCTGTCTCTATCTCCCCCCACTCTCTGTCTCTATCTCCCCCCACTCTCTGTCTCTATCTCCCCCCACTCTCTGTCTCTATCTCCCCACTCTCTGTCTCTATCTCCCCACTCTCTGTCTCTATCTCCCCACTCTCTGTCTCTATCTCCCCACTCTCTGTCTCTATCTCCCCACTCTCTGTCTCTATCTCCCCACTCTCTGTCTCTATCTCCCCACTCTCTGTCTCTATCTCCCCACTCTCTGTCTCTATCTCCCCACTCTCTGTCTCTATCTCCCCACTCTCTGTCTCTATCTCCCCACTCTCTGTCTCTATCTCCCCACTCTCTGTCTCTATCTCCCCACTCTCTGTCTCTATCTCCCCACTCTCTGTCTCTATCTCCCCACTCTCTGTCTCTATCTCCCCACTCTCTGTCTCTATCTCCCCACTCTCTGTCTCTATCTCCCCACTCTCTGTCTCTATCTCCCCACTCTCTGTCTCTATCTCCCCACTCTCTGTCTCTATCTCCCCACTCCCACTCTCTGTCTCTATCTCCCCACTCTCTGTCTCTATCTCCCCACTCTCTGTCTCTATCTCCCCACTCTCTGTCTCTATCTCCCCACTCTCTGTCTCTATCTCCCCCCACTCTCTGTCTCTATCTCCCCCCACTCTCTGTCTCTATCTCCCCCCACTCTCTGTCTCTATCTCCCCCCACTCTCTGTCTCTATCTCCCCCCACTCTCTGTCTCTATCTCCCCCCACTCTCTGTCTCTATCTCCCCCACTCTCTGTCTCTATCTCCCCCCACTCTCTGTCTCTATCTCCCCCCACTCTCTGTCTCTATCTCCCCCCACTCTCTGTCTCTATCTCCCCCCACTCTCTGTCTCTATCTCCCCACTCTCTGTCTCTATCTCCCCACTCTCTGTCTCTATCTCCCCACTCTCTGTCTCTATCTCCCCCCACTCTCTGTCTCTATCTCCCCCCACTCTCTGTCTCTATCTCCCCCACTCTCTGTCTCTATCTCCCCCCACTCTCTGTCTCTATCTCCCCCCACTCTCTGTCTCTATCTCCCCCCACTCTCTGTCTCTATCTCCCCCCACTCTCTGTCTCTATCTCCCCCCACTCTCTGTCTCTATCTCCCCCCACTCTCTGTCTCTATCTCCCCCCACTCTCTGTCTCTATCTCCCCCCACTCTCTGTCTCTATCTCCCCCCACTCTCTGTCTCTATCTCCCCCCACTCTCTGTCTCTATCTCCCCCCACTCTCTGTCTCTATCTCCCCCCACTCTCTGTCTCTATCTCCCCCCACTCTCTGTCTCTATCTCCCCCCACTCTCTGTCTCTATCTCCCCCCACTCTCTGTCTCTATCTCCCCCCACTCTCTGTCTCTATCTCCCCCCACTCTCTGTCTCTATCTCCCCCCACTCTCTGTCTCTATCTCCCCCCACTCTCTGTCTCTATCTCCCCCCACTCTCTGTCTCTATCTCCCCCCACTCTCTGTCTCTATCTCCCCCCACTCTCTGTCTCTATCTCCCCCCCACTCTCTGTCTCTATCTCCCCCCACTCTCTGTCTCTATCTCCCCCCCACTCTCTGTCTCTATCTCCCCCCCACTCTCTGTCTCTATCTCCCCCACTCTCTGTGTCTATCCCCCCCACTCTCTGTGTCTATCCCCCCACTCCCTGTGTCTATCCCCCCACTCTCTGTCTCTATCTCCCCCACTCTCTGTGTCTATCCCCCCCACTCTCTGTGTCTATCCCCCCAATCTCTGTCTCTATCCCCCCACTCCCACACTCTCTGTGTCTATCCCCCCACTCCCACACTCTCTGTGTCTATCCCCCCACTCCCACACTCTCTGTGTCTATCCCCCCACTCCCACACTCTCTGTCTCTATCTCCCCCTCCCACTCTCTGTCTCTATCTCCCCCTCCCACACTCTGTCTCTATCTCCCCCTCCCACACTCTGTCTCTATCTCCCCCTCCCACACTCTGTCTCTATCTCCCCCCACTCTCTGTCTCTATCTCCCCCCACTCTCTGTCTCTATCTCCCTCCACTCTCTGTGTCTATCTCCCTCCACTCTCTGTGTCTATCTCCCCCCACTCTCTGTCTCTATCTCCCCCCACTCTCTGTCTCTATCTCCCCACTCTCTGTCTCTATCTCCCCCCCACTCTCTGTCTCTATCTCCCCCCCACTCTCTGTCTCTATCTCCCCCCCACTCTCTGTCTCTATCTCCACCCCCACTCTCTGTCTCTATCTCCCCCACTCTCTGTCTCTATCCCCCCCACTCTCTGTGTCTATCCCCCCAATCTCTGTCTCTATCCCCCCACTCCCACACTCTCTGTGTCTATCCCCCCACTCCCACACTCTCTGTCTCTATCCCCCCACTTCCACACTCTCTGTCTCTATCCCCCCACTCCCACACTCTCTGTGTCTATCCCCCCACTCCCACACTCTCTGTGTCTATCCCCCCACTCCCACACTCTCTGTGTCTATCCCCCCACTCCCACACTCTCTGTGTCTATCCCCCCACTCCCACACTCTCTGTGTCTATCCCCCCACTCCCACACTCTCTGTGTCTATCCCCCCACTCCCACACTCTCTGTCTCTATCTCTTCCTCCCACACTCTCTGTCTCTATCTCTGCCTCCCACACTCTCTGTCTCTATCTCTGCCTCCCACACTCTCTGTCTCTATCTCTTCCTCCCACACTCTCTGTCTCTATCTCCCCCTCCCACACTCTCTGTCTCTATCTCCCCCTCCCATACTCTGTCTCTATCTCCCCCCCCCCACTCTCTCCCCCCCCCCCCCTCACTCTCTGTCCCCCCACTCTCTGTCTCCCCCCCACTCTGCCCCCCTCCCCACTGTCTCCCCCCACTCTGTCCCCCCACTGCCCTCCCCACCCACTCTGTCTCCCCCACCCACTCTGTCTCCCCCCCCACTCTGTCTCCCCCCCACTCTGTCTCCCCCCCACTCTGTCTCCCCCCCACTCTGTCTCCCCCCCACTCTGTCCCCCCCCACTCTGTCCCCCCCCCACTCTGTCTCCCCCCACACACACTCTGTCCCCCCCCCCACACTCTGTCTCTCTATCTTTGCTCTTTGTCTCTCTATCTATCCACAGTCAAAGGTAATAAAGAAGGGACAGAATAAAAATATAAAAATAGTCTATTATAAACAAAAGCGAATATCAATAGTTTAATAGGAAAAGAGAGAGGGAGATATATGCAAACAGAAAGAGGCTGATTTTAGATTTTTATTTAAAAAAATATTTAACTGACTTGGGAAACTCACAATTTTCTGATTTCAACAGTTTAACCGAGTTAAATAGGTGATCCAACGGGTATATTTTTGTGGTGAATTACATTGTTTAGTTCATTTTTCGTGAATTGATTTTCAAAAAAATAAAAATGTTTTTTCTACCCCCCCCCCCTTTTAAAAAAAAAAAATCATTTTTATCAAATTCAATTCTTTGTTCAATTTTTAGCTGTGAGGCAACATTTTTATTTTGTTTTTTATTCTTAACAATGTTAGAAAAAATGACTAATTTTAAACTTAAATGAACAAGCTTATTTATTTAAAAAATATGATGCAATGTAATACAGTTTTATACGTATAGGACAGTTTTTGGTGATTTGGATGCTATGGGCTTAAGGTATTAAAAAGTTTATTCAACACTTTAATTAAATAAAAATGCACTTTTTGCATGCATATTATTATGCAGAAAAAACAAAGATAAAAATTAGAATTTATTTTAAAGAAATGTTTAATTTTGAAATAATAGTGATTCATTAAACTCTTAATAATTAAAATAATCGTTACGTGTGAAAACAAAAATGGAATTGTTTAGTGCAAAGTTATTTTTATGTATTTTGTATTTTTTTTAATTGTTTACTCTCTTTGTTTCATTTTACTTCAGTCGAAGTTCTCAGAAATCAAGGGGGCCCCTACCTGGGGCTAACACTTGATCTCTATATGAAATACATAGATATTCAAAGGTTCTATTAAAGTTCTCTTTTATTTCTCAAACATTGAGTTAGTAAAGAAGTTAAGAACATTAATTTTTCTCTCCCCAATTGACCAGTTAACTATGTTGTAGTATATCTTTCTTGAGTTTACCGGATTCCAGGATAAGAATTCATCTAGTCTGGTGGAGTATCCAGCTAAGTGTTGTTATTTGAGGTAACATCACTCGAAGAATGTGCACTATTCCTCATATGAGCAAGTATATAGCCGTGTCGAGGGGATCTTATTTGTGCTGCGAATACTATGTAATTTTAGAATTTTGGGTCAGGGTTTATTTGTAGGGTGAAGTATCCTCATACCAGGTTGTCCTGACAAACCCTTGTACAGATAGACCGAAGACACTCGAGGATAGTGTTTAGTATGTAATTTAAACTCTCCTAATTTACTCTCAGATTGTGTGTGTGTGTGTGTGTGTGTGTGTGTGTGTGTGTGTGTGTGTGTGTGTGTTCCGTAAAAAATGTATTTTTTACAATTTCAAGTTTTCTGTGTATTTGGGATATTGACATCAATTTTGATGCAAAATATTGATATGATCAAATTTTACAGCAGGATAACTTTCAATTCTTAAATATAAATACTAAACGTACCCGTGACACGTTAGGTCACAGCCACTACCACTATCCGTTTCATTTTGATTTCATTTGAAAATTCATAAACTGTGGCATATCTTTTAAGAGAATCTTCTTGCATAGCTAAAAATTATGTCTATTTACTTCTATATTATTAGTAGTATTCTTATATAAAAGTATTATTATTCTTATGTAGAAGTAAAGATACTTATTATTTTGTCATCTAATTTACATAGGTGTTTGTGGTGTGTACCGAAACACATGTAAATTAGATTGCTATGCGGAAAAAGTCACTCTTTTCTAAATGACGTCAACAAATGTTAGTGTTTGGAAAAACATAGTGAGAGGGGTGAGAGAAATACATAGATAACTAAAACAAGATTGTTGACTTGTTCAGTTAATTATAAATTACAGCCAATTAAAAACATTTTTTTTTAATTTTTGTAAACGCAATGCAATCCTAGAATTAAGGTATATTTTAGCATGTCTTTTGTGTTATAAAAGTATATAGGAAAAAAAAGACTTAAGGAAACAAATGTTAGTGAACTCACTTTGAGTATGATAATAACGTGTGTATATTTTGACCGTTTAAATCATTGTTCAAATCATGTTTCAAATAGCATACACAAAGATATTTGTTTATAGTTGTTTCAAGGCAGTGTTTATTTTAAGTAATACAATGAACCATAAGATACTTTTACACAAGAGATTGTCTTCAGAACAAAATTTTACTAAGTGCCAAGCAATAATTACAAATCAACAGCAATATCCAAAAAATTTAGAAATTCCACCAAAGCAAAACAAAATCACAATAGATTCATTGTCAAATATCTTGATAAAACTTATTTCAATTAATTCCATATCAAAATGCATATTATCATAATCCAAGAAAGATTTAAGACACGCAAATTCACCTTGTTTTAAAAAGAAAAAAGTCTTTTTAAAGAATTTCAAAGTGGATATATATATAAAATCAGGGGCGGGCAACCTCCGGCCCGCGAAGGCTTAGCGTCCGGCCCGCCACCCTGCTATGCTTTATTATTGCAATCCGGCCTGCGGACGTCCCAGTAAAACTCATATCATTTTGTGACATAGACATAAAAGTAGATTTCCATTAAGATTTACAGTGGGATAAAAATGTATGAATAGCAGCGAGCGATGATGAATGCATATTTCATTTTTCTTTAACTATTAATTTCAAATCCTTGGCCTGAGATAAAAAAGACAAAGAGAGGGGCAATGAGGAATCGAGAGACGGGTGAAAGGACATGAAACAGAACTTCTGTGAGGTGTGTCAAAACGAATGCTGGATCAACTTGCTACTTCCCCGTCATTATTTTTTATGATTCCAAAATAGCTCTTCGTCGGCGCCTTTTATAACATTACATACAGAAGTCTCTCGAGAAAAAATATCAGATTTGTAGAGTACAATTTATTCATGTAAACAAAATATAGTAATTCTGAGATTTCATTTTTCACTCCGGCCCGCGATCTCCTTCCAAAAGTCTCATCCGGCCCTCACTCTGAAAAGGTTGCTCGCCCCTGAGATATGTATGTATATATATATATATATATATATATATATATATATATATATTATATCCATTTTCAAATTATATTCATATTTGTGGTGGCTTACTCATATTTAACTTCTAAACTTTAAGTCAGAAATATTTGATCTGTTTTGGCTTTAACATATTTCTTGTCAAACGGAAGCTTGTAAAATCACATCTTGAAATATTTATATTTTAAACATTTGAATACATTAAATTTTTTTTTTTATATGAATTGAAATTCTCACATTTTTATTAGTGGTAATTATGGAAATATCTATTGTGCTGTGTGAGGCACCGTGTCTCAAAAGCTATTGATTGTCACAGTATCGGGTAAATGTGTTAAGAATTTTTCACAAGTATTCATTATATGATAGGTTTTGTTCTTTGAAAATATATTTCTTTAGTCTATATAATGAAAATTGGCACATATGTATAAGGAAGATTCCATTGTTTTGATTTCCATCTTTTTTTTTAAATTAAAATAAGAACTGTTATTTAATTATATATATATATATATATATATATATATATATATATATATGAGCATGTGTGTGTAAAATTAAGGTGAATGAAAAACATTACATATAACTGACATGGTGGTTTTAGTTTTTCTATATAATTCTATTCATTTTTTAACTCTCTAACCGGAGTTAACCTGAAAAGGACTCCAAATATTACCCTTCATCCAATTCGCATCTATAAAGTTATATATGTTACAGCCCTCTAATATTGAATAAGTTGTTAAGAATTTTACTATTTTGATGCCATTTGGTTTGTTGAGCTGAGTAAATATTCAGAATCATAATCTACCTAACGAATATTAGTCTCAATTTTACCCAACCAGAGACTTGGATAAGGGCGATAACTCTAAACTAATTTGTCATAGTAATACAGGTTGTGTTGGCTGCTTATTGAGTTTGACTTACCACTACAACTCATTTGTTCAAAGTTATAATGTACAACATGTGTGAATAATAACATACCTTATTAGCTCTTTGTTAGGACAACTAACGAAAACGAATTATCTCCCTTGAACCATTTCGGAAGTTAAGAGTTATCGCCCTTGGAAATGGTCTTCTGCCCAGAGAGAAAGAAAACACAGATCACGACTTCGGGCTGTTAATATGTCAATCGCGTACAGCGGCAAAATAACTCATTAATTCATTCTGTGTTCAGTTTTAATAAATCTGTTAATCGTTTCTCTTGACAGTTCATCCATTTTATTTACAAGTTATTATTTATTATAACCTAAATTACTAGGTTATAAAACTCCTTTACAGGATTTTTTTTTTGCCCGGGAATTTTGTAACTTTTATTTTTGTTTTGTATTTTTAAAGTAGGCTGTTTGTTTTTTAAGCCTCCTCTTTTTTACCAATTTTTTTTTTGAATAGATATATTTTAAAAGTTAAAATGAATAATTACAGTATTCTTTCGTCATTAAAGTATGAATTAAAACCAAATCATAAAAAATTAATTACATTTCTCAAGGTAATGTGGTTTTGATGTATATTTATAAAATTATTGGATGTAAATAGCTTTCAATCTTTAAATACATGAGCATTTGACAGTTTAAATATTATTTAAAAAATTGTATTTTATTTTATGTTATTGCATTTATTTCAGTAAATATTTCAATAATGGTAATTAAAAAAAAAATGTAAGTCACGTAAAGGCGAGAAACATGCACACATACGTACACACAAGCAGATGAGACGTGGTCACATAATTTTATTAATATAGAGATAACTGCGTCTATTTTATGAAGAAAATATTTTGTTTGTATTCGTTTTTTTTTTTTTATTGAATGGAAATCTAGGATTCATTAATTGCACATTTAAAAATTTAGATTAACAGTAAAATTAAAAATCAAAAACAAAAGCGTAAGTCATATATAAGCGAGAAACACACACATACACAGAGACAGACGATGTTGTCGCAAAATGTTATTAATATAGAGAAGAAATGGAAAGAAATTCTCAATAATAATTCTTAATTTAAGGAAGTAATATTTTAAGCTGCAAGATTTCTCTCTCTCTCTCACATTATTTAAGATTGTTGCCATCGTCACAATCTTCTTAACCAGAATAATTTTCTTTTTCAAACAAACTGAAGCCAAAGACATGGTATTGTAAAGGACAAAATAGTTAGGCAGAATCAAATATCGATATGTCAGAGGAGATACTATTTGGGTCATAATTCTAAAATCCGACAAGATAACTAAGATAAATGAAGGAAGAGAGATAAAGATGTGCAGATGATAAATCTATTTCATCTTTGATTGTTCAATGCAAGGTGTATTCTGTAAAAAAAAAAAAAATAAACATGTTTTATCGAGTACACCTTTGTCATCCGCACATCTTTCTCTCTTCTTTCATTTATCTTTATAATTGCTCTATCTCGTATATTGAGCTTAAACCATTTCACTATAGGTTCATTTCTCTAAAAGTATACATCTAGTCTCATATTTTATTTTATGTATATATATATATATATATATATATATATATATTAAAATCAAACTGACAGCAAAATCACATATTGATCAAGCTGACTATCAGCATGGCTGCTGTAGTTAAGTAACACTGATTAACAGTATTTACATGAGGCTTCGTTTAATCATACAATGCAAACAATAAAAATAAAATTACAAATTAAGAATTAAACTGCATAAATTGCAGCAATATAAATTAAAATCAAAATTTCAGAAAAATCAAACAATTAAACTGATTAACAGTTAACCATTGAAGTTAAATATATCACTTCACTCGTTTTAATCAATAATTCCATGTGCCTAGTGCAAGAATTTTTGCCTAAAATATTGGCCAATTTAAAATATAGAAGTAAGTTAATGTACCTTATAGGTAGCATATCATCTTTGTATTATCGTTTTTTTTTGATTTTTAATTTGTAAATATAA
>OY744527.1:77788071-77848071 GCA_963556195.1 Sepiola atlantica
TATAAGAAAATACAATAATGCAAAAGTACAACTGTATATTACAGAATATTAATTTATTAGAAGCTGTTTATAAAATAATTATGCAAATTAAGAAGACCTAAAACTGTTTGTGGATATTTGCAATCTACTATATATATATATATATATATATATACAGTATTTCAAAATCTAATATAGTATCATAGAAGTAAATAAGCAGAACCTTTTTTGATGTTAATATAGTTAGAATAGATGGAAAAATCTTTCACATTTATTCATTTAGATTTTAGTAATGTATCTAGATAAATGGTGAGTGCAAACACTGGCAAAGCATAATTTTTTGGTTGGGATTTTTGGCAGAGGATGGAGGATGTACATTAGTGTAAAATGTGGAGGAGACGAGCTGGCAAAAAATAAAATACTCTTATTTGGTATTGGCACAGTGTTTTTAATTAACATCTTAAATTTTCCAAGTTTACTTCTTGATTTAAAATGTAATTAATGAAAGCAAACCCCAATTTTCAATGGTGTATCTAATTGTAAGAATGCAATTGTCTCCGATGGTTATTGAGGTCTCCATTTAATGCTGGTCTGAATATCAGATATTTTAAACAAGGTCAAAATTTGACTCAGATGGAACCAAACTTCTGATTACAGATGAGTAATTATGATCAGGCCAGGTAGGAGGGATGGATGTATGCAGTTGAGGAAGGTGGTTTTGGGGGGGTCGAAGGGTTTAAATGATGTGTTGCAAAAAAGATGACTGTTGACAGATTACGCTTGTCCTTAGTTGTAAAATGAACATCATAGGAAAAATGTCCACTTATATTTTCCCAATAAACCTATTAATTTCTGTGTTGAGGGGAACCCTGAAACTAATTAATGGATCATTATGAATTTTGGAACACAGCTATTAGGTATAAGGGTGGTTATTAGAGCTATATTTAGTTTAATGTAGTTTTATGCAAAGAAGAAATTCATATTCGTCCAATTTTCATGAAAATTTAATCCTCAATTTAACATCAATGAATAAATATTCCCCAAATTCCAGTTTGTTTGAAGTATTTTAAAGGGTTGTTAGTGGGCATATGTGCACAACCTCCCATTTGAAAACTTCAAATATTAAGATTTGCAGGAAATTGGATCCATAGTTATTAGCCACCAAGTAAGCAAGATTCCTTGAATTTAAATTTCGTAAGATCCATTAAGCTTAAGCCTCAAATTTTAGCCATTTTCCTAGAATAAAAATTCTAACAATTCTAAACATATGGTTTCGTAGCATATATATCTTAATCTTCGTAAGGGGACGTAAGCGGTGCAAAACCGTTTTTGTTCAGTTAATTCATTTTATTATCACCTTGCAGAATAGCTGTCATAGGACTGGCATTCTGCTGGCACTACAATAAAATGAAGAATTTCCATTTAAACTATATACATCATGCTCATCAAATGTAGTTTTAGACCAATGCTTATTTATTGCTATTTTATATCAAGTAACCACAAACAATTCTCACTTTTTATCAGTTGAATCGGCTGCTTCTGATTTTATATACTGAATTATCTCTCGTAGTGTTACATACTATTTATACATACATACATATATATATATATATATATATATATATATATATATATATATATATATATATGGTAATTTTATTTACACAGACATGTACAAAATCTGCGACACTGGCATGTCGATGTTATCTATCAATATCATATATAAAGCTCTATTTTGATATTGAGCACTTTTTATAAACCCGGTTAAAATTCTCTGGATTACCACCCTGTGGATATTTTTCACCTGGATTATTACCATTATTATATATATATATATATATATATATATTGAAACAATGTATATTATTATGGTTGATGATGATTATTATTAGAATCATCATCATAACAATGCATACTGTTGCCGTTTCATAGCTTTATTATTATCCGCATTTAACCGATTTGTTTATATAAACTATGATTTGTTTATTGAATACAAATAAATTATTTGCATTGCCAATGTACTATGAATAAATGCTGTGAATTCTTTGTATTGGAAACTTATTTCTTTTTTATAAATCTCATTGTCTCTTGAAATAAAAAGTTAGTAAATATCTTATTTTTTAAAAATAAAAATACAGAATAAAAAAATGTACTTTCTGCTGTGAAAAATGTTGAACTTTTTAAAACAACTTTTTTTAATTTTGTGTACATTGTCAAAAAGTTGCTTCTTTTTTTAATAAATATGATAATCTTTAAAATTCGTACATCATTAAGAAAAGAAAGAAATCAATCTTAGGCCACTGTTTGAAATAGTGTGTAGTATTACAATCAAAGTATACATTTTTTGTTTTCTCTTGATATGATGCTTTAAATGAATCTTTTGTTTCCTTATTTCCACAGGTAAGTCATCTTATTAAGTAGTTCTCTTGTAGTTTTGTGTCCTATTAAATGTGGTGTGTGCGTGCTGGCAGTTGATCTTTTTGTTTCTGTCTGTTTAACATTTCAACATGTGCTGCACTCAGTTGTTGTAAAATGGGAATATTTCTCTGCTTAATGCTGTATTCTGCTTTCTTATTTTTAGCCAAGACATTACTTTGGATTTCGGTTATTTTAGAAGGCGGCGGATTTTAAGCTAATATAAATGCCAGAATTTTAAGATATTACAACATGTTATGTACAATTTGTTTTTCTTGTTGAAATGAAGTCCTGTACGATAACATGTTCATAAATTCCAAATAGATTTTAATGAAGTAACTCCTGATTCAAAAGCAAATTATTTACTACTTAGATTGTAAAAACAAAATAAAAACGAAACTAGGGATGGTACTATAATTAGAGATGGGACGTAATGGGTGAAAATTTCAGATTCATGCGAGTAGTATTTTTTTGTGTTCATTTATACATAAATAACACTAAACAATCAAACATTTTGAAAATTTTGCAAAATTCAGAAGATGCAGGCCACTAGTTTTTGGCTATTTTACATTCATGAAAACCCTTTCACAGCCTGAAAATGGTCCTAAATTAAAGTACTATATCAGATTTAACCATCTATATCCATTCATAGCTTTTGAGGATGTTTTAGGACCTGCAATGTCGCATGAAACCACTTTTTCACCAAAAAATGATGGATTTTGAGTCCCGTGGAGCCCTAACAGTTATTTTTGGCCTGCACCTTCTGAATTTTGCAAAATTTTCAAACTGTTTGATTGTTTATGTATAAATGAACACCAAAAAATACTACTCACATGAATCTGAAATTTTCACCCATTACGTCCACCCCTACTATAATACCAACAATAAATCTTTTATATATTTAAGGACATAATTAATCTATGTATCTTTTTGTTGTAATTTAAAATGTTGCTTAGCTAAAAATGAATTTCTTCAGATTTGAATAATAAAAAATAGCTTTATGGAAAGCATAAAAAAACATGTAAATTATAGGTGTTAATATAATTTTTAATATTTGACAGTCCTCTGTCCTTTCTAAGGAGAGGGGCTAATATGAATTTTTTATGAAAACTGACCATTTTCAACATGGAACAAAATTTCAATTGTCTTTTGATTCTCCTGTGCCTACAAGCATCTATCGGACCCCCACATGAAACTGTATGTTTGAACCTCACATAGAATTTCTCTTTTTTATTGTTTGTATCTATTTTTCAACGTATGAGCGTTTATCATGTTACTATTACCGTCAAGCACAAGTAATTTTGCCAAAACAAGATCTTTTTTCTAATTTGTAAAAAGCTTATACATAAAAAAACAAAAAAAAAAACAAAAAAACCCCAAAAAAAACAAAATAAATAGGAGTTCAAACCTATATAAACAATAATAATAAATTATGCTTATCCGAACAAGTGTTCAGATAAGCCAAATTTATTATGTAGTATTGTTATAAAACTATCTGAAAATATATTGAGCCCCTTATACAGGGTGTCCCACAAAAACAAAAAAGAAATAGGAAACTTAGATTTAAACCAACATTATGTATTTACTCACACATTTTACTACGTACAAATATTTCAAAATGTAAACCAATTAAAGGAAGGAGATGAACGCAAAAAAATAGAGCAAAGGGTCCCAGACCAATACGCCTTGAATGGCTCTATCGGTAATGGAAGTTCCCAATGGCATAACCCTGACACTATCATGTTGTCACCACTCTACCATGGTGAAAAGGAGTTGGACTTTAGGGCAGATATTGGCTAACCATATCGTGTGACCTAGCTCAGGATCAGTGAAAGTCGGCTGTGATTATCAGAGACTCTGTACTTGATTTGGAGGAAACCAGCTCAACCTGACCAGGGTGATAGCCATTACAACCAGTACAAGTATTTTACTATGTACAAATGTTCAACGATGTAAAGTAAATAATGGGAAGATCTCAATGGAAATGGCAATAAAATGGAGCAACGGTAAATACATTCAAGGACACAGTTGCTTGGCTCAGAGCTGATACTTCTGACTTCATTGAATCAAACCGATGGCCTTCAGAACGTTCAGATCTCAGCATGATGGATTTTACCATTTATAGTTTACTGCTGCATCAACTTCAGTTACAGAAGAGAAAGGTGACAGGCATAACATCCTTGAAATCTGTTGATGGAGGCTTGGAACAATATCGCACTTGAAGTTATTCAAAAGTTGATTGCAAGTTAGCTGAACCATCTCCATTCTGCAGTTGTGTTTTTCTTCTTTTTTAACAATGCTTATGTTATAACAACTCTTATCTATTTCCAATCGTGCTAAATTTGCTCGATTTTTGTGGGGCACTCTGTATGTACAAAGGTTGGCTTTGGAATCATTTCTCGACAGTTTTGAGAGGTTGATTTTTATGTTATATAAAAACACTTTGAGGCTGGAAACTTTTGTGTCAGGTATTTTTCCGCTCAAACCCCTCACTTATCAATGCAGTAAAAATACTTAATATTAAAATTCAAACAAGAAAATAAAAAAAAATTAAATGGGGGGGGGGGGGTAGTATAATTGATACCGGGCACGCATTATGGAATCATCTAGACCAAATTCAAACCCAGTCAGTTCTGTTCTATTCGTTTTACATACTATAATATCATTTGGATAGATATGAACATATGAGTAAAAAAACAAACTATTTGATGAATCGTTTACAAAAGGTATTATTTCTGCATAATTGGTAAAGGGTTTGATATGACATCAAACAGATAAACCAAACTGCTTGATGATTACAGTGATAAACATTTTGTAGTTTATAGTTAAATACCGACACCAGATAAAATAGTAATTATATCATAAACCGCTGATTTTTATTTACCCTTGTCATAAACAAAAATGATTTTCAAATTTAATGCAGAAGGGTTTTTCTTAGCCTTTTTTTTTTCTTTTTTAGGGGGGAATGTGCAGACAAACAATCTTTTAGAAATTTTTAAAAAGTAACCTTACAAGCATCTGAGTCATGAAAATCAAACTTTCTTAGGTACAGAAGATCCTAAAAACCTATAATTTTATCTTTTGAAACAGCTCTCCCTAACACGAGCCTAGTCTATTAATACTAAACTAGCAGTGGCAATGGTATATATATATATATATATATATATATATATATATACATATGTACTATCCTAATCTGTTTTACTAGTCCTTTGTCACATTTTTTAAAATTCCTTCTATTGAATTCTTTTTGGCACTCACTTTTTTCTTTTGTTTTTCTAACGTATTTACATATATTGCCTTAGCATCACTTATTTAAATCTATATATAATGTTATATACCTATACTCCCATTGGCACTGCTACTTTTACTATTAGACTGAGCTAATGTTCAGACAAGATTGAGAGAAATCTAGATTTGAATTATCTATAATTATAGAATTTGATTTTTACAAATACATGAAAACTCTTCAGTTAATATTTGTCTAGATGCGAAGCCGTCCTTATTTCCATTCCAGATAAACTTTTTTCTTATTCCCGTTGCTGATGATAACAAACTATTTATTACTTGAAATGTTTTAGATAATTTTAGCAGCGAAAAGGGAGGTAATTTGTAGAATTGCCTAAATTACAAACTTAATTCTTTTTTTTCTCTTATTTATTAATTGAATGAAAGTATTTCTACTGATTGCAACAACAAAGTTTTATTCTTACATGTGTTGTTAATCCTTCAGTAAACCAACTTGTTTTCAGCTTAACAACATTTGTGTAACATAAAGGTTTATAAAGTTAGTTTTTTATTTCTTCTTTTCTAAAAAAAACAAAAACAAAAAAAAACAGGGACTCTTTTATAAAGCAGTAAGTAATATTTGTGACATGCAAATTAACTTCTAACATCTGACAAATCATAAAAAAACATTTTTGAAATAAATGCAGATACAGTTGGTTCTTTATGACAAACTTCTTACGAAAATCGAATGAATAATTAAAAAAAGGAGGAAATACAGCTTATATTCTAAAATGCCTGAGTATAATTACTATTTTTAATAGCTTGAGAATTTTTCTTAACACATTTTATGTTTGCAGCTTTTTTAATTCTTTTTTTAAAGCTTTCATGGAATAATCATACTTAGTTATTTTCATTTGTACGGCTGATCAAATTAAAAATAACGTTTAATTAACATTAACTCTATGGCAATCTTTAAAAGTTGCTAGGCACTATTTAAAAACTATATCAGTTTGATTTGTACGCGCGAAACACTGCAATATAAACAAATCGATCAGGGCTCTAAGGGAAATAACTTTGTTCATAATAAAGCAAGATAACTACATCACCATCCCATTTTTTAATAAATGGGGGGATAAAAAGCCATTTTTATTACCTACGGGGTTATCTCCCTTGTGGGCATATGAACAGAGTTAACTCCCTTCATTTATTGTAATTTTTCGTGATTATCATTTTTGCTCAATTTTAGTTATTAAAATGTTAAAAATATTTAATACTTTATGATAAAACAGAAACGGATATTGGGGATATACACCAACATTTATTTCATCATTTAAGCAAATCTAGCTGCAATATGCAGTATAGTATAATACAAAACCTATTCAACTGACACGGATGTATGTAATGAAGTTCAATATGAAAACCAACCAAAAGATCAAATGATGATCTACTTATGGTTAAGTTTATATATATATATCGAGAAATATAATTCCCAATTGATTGGGTGGTCAGAGTAACGACTTGGCTTCTATCATTGTGTGCTAGTATTTTTAATTCCTTACAATATTTTTGTCTTTTGATTTGGAATGGCATTTGAAATGATTCTTGGTCTCTTATTCTTTTCTGCATGCCAATTGTCATTTTGTGGTTGTTTAGCTATCTTTAATATATCTTGTACTCAACGTAGCAGAACCTTTTTTCAGCAAAATTCAAACATAAACTAATTCTCTTTTCTTGTAGATAATATATTCACAATTTATTTCTTTTTTTCATATTAGGTATTTATATCCCGATTGAAGGAAACTGATGATGATTTAAAAAAAAAAAAAAAAAAAATTAAAAAGTCAATGTTATAGTTGATCTTTTTCTTTTCTTTCAAATTCCATTTTTTTTTTTTTCCAGTAGAATTTTTTTTTTTTCTTTTATATTTCATCTGCTCGTTTTACGGACTTTACTGCAATTTGGAAAACTAAATTAATGTTCATATTTTATTTTTATTGTCTTGTACTTTTTAGTTTCTTTTGAAATACTTTCATCTTTTATGCATTTTTTTTAAACACTCATTTGAAGTAAAGAAAACTTATTGATGCATCGTTAATTTGATATCTTTGAAAACGTTTTAATTTCTATTTTCTACGTATCTTGCATAAAGAATGTTTGTTTTTTTACAATTTTAATTTATTTGATTAAATCTCATAATATACCGATGAAAGTTTTTCAAAAGAAACAATTATGTACAAAACAAACTCGATATCTCATCACGTGATTATTGTTGCATTTTGCAATCTTTAAAGGAATTGAAACAAAATCTTGTTTTAGTCTTAAGGGAATTATTTTTTTTAAATTAATTTTTAGTATAATATTTACAGTTCAGTATTTTTGATAGTGGCATTTGTTAAGTATGATGTTTCTTTAGTTTTAAGAAGGATGTTGGTATTATGTTTAACGTGCTACCCTTCAGAAATGATACTTTCATTGATTAGCACTTCTGCTAATTAGAGAATGTAATGTGCTCTTTCTTTTTTTTTGTTTTTATCTACTAATTGGTCGCCACTTATCAGGGCCAATAGGCCACTCGAGGATAAGGGTTAATGAGTTTGTCAGGACGACAGTCAAACAAAACGTGAGGTTTGGTAACAATGGTTGCGACTGGTCAGAATTAGATTATTTAAGAGGGCAGCTCAAGAAGATTTTGTTGACATTGGACTTGAAAACGACCACGTTATAGTCAGCTGGGAAGTAGCCCTGTGGTATTGTTTCACAGACAGATAGTTCTTGCAAAGAAACTTTACTTGTGGAAGTTCTGTTTAGTTTTAGGTATACAGAGCGAGAAAAGAAAATTATTTACCATGGTTGTAGCGAGACAAGTCTTTGCTGTGAGAATTTTAGAACTTTTCGTGTTGGGATTAGAATTGTGGAAAAGATCAGTAGATTTGCTGAGAGACGGAACAGAGAGAATGAGTAAGCAGATTATCTTTGTAAACCATTGAAGAGGGAAAAGCCATAGCAGTTCCCACTAATATCGCACCGGTAACTATTGCATGGTGCAGACTCCATTCACCAAGTGGCAATACAGCAGCTCCGGTATGATGCACCTGCTGATAGGACAGTCTATTTGAGAGTTAGTCCAAGGACCCAAACTTTGGAGCATCAGGTGGATAACGTTAGCCCAGATAAAAACGTTTACTTCCAGGATCCGTATTAGTGACATAGTAACAAAGATAGAGGAAAGAAAATTTACTCCTCTCCACGTACGGCTTTATTATTTGCAGAATTAGAAAAGTTTTACTTTAAACAGTCCAAGTATTAGATTTCAGTTTCTTGTACATAAAATGTATTACAATTCAACTTTGGGTTCTCTAACTTCTTTTTTTAATACATGGTATTTTTAAGGTATTGCAGAATATTTATGTGCATTTACTGCAGATTATTTGGAAACCATTAATTTCTGGAGATTTTGAGTGGCATATTCTGATTCCTTGTACAAAAATACATTTATATGGCAAATTTCATTGCTTAATCTTGTGTTTTAACAAAGATATAACATTCTTACGGAAAAATTAGTTTAAAAAATGTGACAAAACGCATATGGTCTTAAAGAAGGGAAAAATATCCAATCATGTGAGACACAAAAATAGTCATGACTTATTTTTAGTCAGATTTTAAAAATTTAAAAAGATTCTTAGATCATCAAGCTCTTTCTATATATGCCATTATTGAGATATTTTAAGCAATTACAATTTTTTCATGTGTATTGCTACTTTAACATCTCCATTCTCTCTCTCTCTCTCTCTCTCTTTAATTTTATATATATATATATATATTCAACCGGCTGAAAAAATAAAACACATGAATAATCGGCTGCAAATATAAGAAATATCAAAAAAGTGCTCAATACATAAAAAAAAAATATGTAAAGCTAATATAAATTAAAATAAATAAGCAGAAGTTTCACCTAACAAATATTGTCACGAGTGTACCTGATGGTCTTTGTTTGGTTAAACCCAGGTCTTAAACTTTTGCTTGTTTGAGATATATATTGTGTGTATTTAGGCAGCATTTTCTCATTTATGCAAACATTGTTAAAAATAACAGAATTCGTCTGTTTAATTATACCTTTTTTTATTTTTTCAATTTTTCTGATGGTCTTTTTTGTATTAAAATCGAAAAAAAATTTATAAATGTCTCCTAGGTTTCGATTCTTCATTGAATCATCCTCAGGTGTCAAAAGCAAATGAACAAAAAAGCTGGAGAAAGAAGAGAATTTTTAAAAAGACGGCAGCGAAACTTGCAGAGAACGTTTTTCGCATTGTTAGCGATGATAGTTACACCCCTTTCTATGAAGCAATAAACAGTTACGCACGTTATTATTCAGAACTAGTTCAAGAAAAAAGTGAAAAAAAGATCGGATTGTCAGATTGTGACTTGCCTACACATCTGCCACATCCAATCTCATTCTAACTGCTCTTGATGCATAAGTATGTCCACTATGTATAATTAAAATAATGTTAGCATTAACACTTCATCATAATCATCATCATCATTATTATTATCAAGTTTTGGTATTTAAGTTGCTGTGAGTGTTCCGGACTCTAGGGTGGACAACAACAGGCAACATCTCATGTCTGCTCTTCAATCCAAAGGGTTGATATCAGTTATGGTGTATGCAGTCAAATCATTTCGGCATTCAAGCTAGGTCTTCCTCGGTCTAATAAGCTCCCTCAGGTAGTGAGTTGGAAACATTTCCACCAACAAAGGCAGTAAGGCACCTCCTTCCCTCCGCTAGCCTGTGGTCAATGTCGAGTACCCACTTAGCCCCCCGATCAGGGTACGTGAAGTCATGGCACGCAGATGATGGATGGAGGGTTGAGCAGCCTAATGGATTTTAGAAACTGGTCAACCCTTCGTTTTGTGTTAAGCAGATTATACTGATTTTTGTACAATGGCTAAGACTTCCTGCTCTGTAAGAGCACTGCCCCTATAGAAGGTAATTGCAACCCACTATAGGTAACCTCTTTGCTAAGAACATCATGGTGAAACAAAATATTGGAGAGCCATGATCATCGATGTCTGCGAACAGACCTGATACCTGAAGAAGTGGTGCCTGGGATATCCAGGCATGTTATGGAGTTGATACAAGAGGTGTGATGCTGTACATGGCCAAACCACTCGAGACGGTGAGTGCATAAGACATCCATAATCTCACCAATGCAAAGTTTCTGATGAAACACTGTTGTAATTGTCATTTATTTCACAATTACCATATCCTGTTTTGAACACAAAAAAGGTTGCAATGGTTGTTTACCCTGAATTCTAAAGGATAATTTTATTCCAGCAACAGTTAAAAAAATCACAAATCCAATTAATAACTGCTTTGACACAGCAATTTAATATTCAACTGTCTGCGGCAAAACACATGGACACGATTCGATGTATGTTTTGTCTGATAACACTAAATTCTGTTTGACGAAGCACATGGATGTGCTAACACATAATGCTTCTAACAAATCTTCTCACAAGTATAACGCTCGGAAATCCTGACCTTTTACTGCAAAACTTGACGCACGTACATTAATGCTTCACAGATGTTTATCTTACCCGAACAAGTTAAAGATGTAAATTTACATGTAGAGAAATTAACTGAAATATTTAGTACACAATAATTCCTATTTCATGTCAGCTACAGCTGCTTGAAATTATCAAAAAATGAGATGAATGACTGTGACTTTTGTAGGATTTGTAAATTGCCAATGTGAAAATTTCAGCTGCAATCACTGATGAAGGATGTATCATTTATTACGGGTTAATATTCCCAATTTAAAGATTAGACCTGGCTAGTCTGCAGGAGAGAAGGATAAAGATTCTAGGTTATTGAGACCATGCATAACTAGAAGTCTTTTCCATATATAAAAATGTTTAGAGTTCTATTCCACACAATGATATTAACAAACGTTTTGTCACCTTGTCTCTGGTACTCAATTTTTATCAGGTTCTTTAAAATCTTTTATAAACTTGGGTTGAGGCCATGCGTTGCATGGAGAGAAATTATATGAGAATGATACGATGGATGTGTAATGTGAGTCTTAAAGACAAGCTTAGATCTGATGACCTCAGGAGGAGATTAAATCGGGACAGTATAGGGAGATATGTGCAGAACAGGAGACTGTTGGTATGGTCACGTTGAAAGAATGGAGGAAAGTTCTTGGGTTAGTTGATGTAAAACAGTTGGGGTAGAAGGGTCAGTTGGCAGGGAAAGGCCAAGGAAAACATGGGAGGAAGTGATAAAGATGGACTTGAAAGAGGAATAAAGACCTGGTTAGAGATAGGTTTGCTCGGTAGTCATTTTCTAAAAGTCGTTCAACACATGCCCGCATGTAAAATGGACATTAAACCAATGATGATGATACTACATTCGTAGAGTACAAATTCAATTCATCTCTTGAATTCCTTCTTTGTCCATATACTTACTGTTGTCCTCATTTTAATCTGTATCTAATGCGTTTAACGTATCAGTATAGTTCCAAACAATGACTAGTGACATCTTCATCTAATCCTGAACTAAATAAGCAAGAAGAATTCTTACTGTCAACCAGGTAATGCTTCATCTGATAGTGCTTAGGATAACCTATGATTTGTTTTAATGTAGATTTTTTTTTATATATGAGACAACAATTTGTATGTATTATTGAAATCATCTGGTGAGTTAGCTGTTCAGGGTAACCACTTCGATTAGAGTGTCATATTTTTGAAAATAATTATTCATTAAACAATAATAAATGCGGCTAATCTTACAAGCCACATTTATTATTGTTATTGTTTTTATGAAACTCTATCTAAACGGATATTGAGCTCCTTTGTGCAAGGCCTGCTGTCTTTGATTTAGCTTAGTTCCAATTTGAGAAGTTGATTTTCATGTTATATTAGTATTTCAGGTATAGTTTACTTTCATAGAGATCGGGCAAACAATCCCATGAACCTTACTGTGTTATATAATAGTGCTCAATAACAAATAGAGCCATATTATTTACTATTAAAAGGATACCTGGCATTGCCCAGGCTTGAAAGAGAAAAGCTATGTAAATTTGCTGTCAGACCAGAACATTATATTACTTTTTAAAATTATTTTTTACATTTTATTATATTCAATTTTTTGGGTGGGGCCCAAGGACGTACCCAGCATTGATTGTGTGAAAGAGGGTGTGAGTAGAGTAATTGAAATAAATTTCAGTAAATTTATGGTCTTTAAACCTTCTTTCCCCAAATCCATGAAGATCCATGTACACTTCTACTTCAAGCCCTGAATCCCTTATTAACATTACTATTATTTTTTAATTTCTATCATTTTTAAGTTATGAATAAAATAACATAAATGGCATTTCCTTTTTATGGATGTCCGGTGTGAACACTGACCCCATGATATTTTTTTTTCCTTTTTGATTGAAATGATGTAAACTTATCCAAGTAGTTGGGTAATGTAATTTCAGAGTATATATAGTTATGAAGGTCTGTTTCTAAAACATTGGGAAGAATTAACAGACAGGAACTACAATTTTATTATATAGCACAGTGCATATTATACAGCATGGTGCATAAGTGTCTTCAAGTTGTATACTATTCCAGGAGACGCAGCAATTCCACATCTTTACTCTGTTATCACCTCCAAGGACATGGACCTGAGATTGGATTTTGCAGTGTAAAAAACAATTAATAATATAGTTAAGTGGAACATATCCATCTAACTCGAAACCCACTTCTAGAAAGAGTCAAAATATTCAGTTCTGTATTCGCATGTGGGCGAATTTAGATATAGTTTTGGTTTCTGGAATTCATTCTCTGTTGGCAGTATAATTCAGGGGAGATAACTTGAATATGGTTTCAAGGACATGGTTCTTAATATACTACACCAACAATTTGGTGAGTTTAGGTTGTTAAGTACTAAGTTCAAATTATATTAAAGAGGTGGGTATCCGTTGACTCGGAAATACGCCATATTTTCAGAGATAGGAAGAGGAAGAAGAGATTTATTTCATTTTCTCTGTTGTATTCTATTTAACAAAACAAAAACATTTAAGACATTTTCGATTGATTTTTTTTTCCTTTGTTCATTTTGGGAAACGTTTGCTCTGGTCAACATTGAAAATATGCAAATAACAAACACCAAAGCAATTACAATTTAATTAACTGAAATAAAATTTGTCATATGTAAACAAAAGAATTAATCATGTGCATCAGGATGAAAACAAAATCGTTTTACTTTCAAAAAACATTTTATTTTTGAATTCAGTCTCTCTTTTGCCTCGTCATTAACGTCTTCTGGGAGAGTGATTGTGGTAGGGAGCTTTGTGCTGCTCGCTCATTTTTTTGTTACTCTCTCTCTCTTTATGTCGGGAAGAAAAAAAAAATGGATGCAAATCGAAAAAAACGACTTGATTAAATATTTTTGATATTATGATATTCCAAATAGATTATCATTGAGATACTAATCTCAATAGTATTTTATTTACCTCCTCTCCAGGAGGTTAGACACAAGGTCAGGTGTGGGTTTTGATGAAAGTGTTTCTGTGAAACGAACTGGATTCGAACCCGGCACACCCAGGTCCTCAGTACATGTCGTTAACCACTTAGCCAAGGTGTCATCCCCCAATCTCAATAGTATGGCAAATCTTAATAACGAAACCAAGTCAAGTTGAAACTGATAAATGTATCTATAGTAGTTCCACAGATCCATAGTGAGGCTAACTTTACTTTATATGTTAGATGAATATTTATTTATACAAACATATCTTGCTACATATGTAAACATTTTCCCACTAGAGCCCCAAAATGACAGTGATGATAAAGTGGTACAAATGGAGAATGCATATCCCCCTGAAGAAGAAAATCTCATGATCACATAACTCCATCATGCTTCTTTTTCTTTCTTTCTTTCTCTTCTTTTACATGGATTCATTAAACCTTCTATATCACAATTTTATTGCTATGAAATTTCATATGGTAACAATTGCCCTACCCTAATGGACTCACTGATCCAGCTAAACAGGAAAAGGATGAGGTTTGCAGGGGAGGGGGGCATAGGGGTTGAAAACGAAGTTACGATTGCTTGGGGGAGGGGGCTAAGTAAGTGATTATCACATACAACATAATAGGATCTTTTTCAGGAGTGAGTGTATAATCTCTATCCATAATATGCAAGTAGATCATACGAATTAACCAAATATATATTTTTAAGATGTTTTTTAAATTGGAAAAAAAAAATTCTTGATAGCTATTTTTGTTTCCAAAATCGGAATAATGTTGAGAAAAATAGTCTGAAATGTTCATAGAAAATAAAGTGACTTAAGATGGCTTAATGTGCTTTTCGTTTTTTGCATCAAAAACTTGTGCAACCAAAAAGAATTTGTTTTTGTATTGAAATTATTTACCTCGCATATTTAGTATCTTGCCATTATGTGAACATTTTCCTTTTATTTTTTTTATTTTTCCAAATTATTTTGATGTTATTTCTTTGTAAAGTTGTGAGGAGGAAATAGCTATTAAGAAATTATTACTATATAACTAATTTCTTTATATATATATTTTAGAATATCATGTTATTGTTGCAATTGTTTTCTGATCTGACCCTTCTGACTTTTACTGCTAGTTGACTACATAGGTCTAAACAAAATATTTTTTTTAGTTGATTGAAAAAAGGAAAAGAAAAACATAAAATTAACCCTCATTTGTGGCCTGTGCACTTTGTTATGAATTGGTAATGTTTGCTTGCGCTTTTTTTGGCTGGATCAGTTCTTTTCTCTATGTTTTAACCTCTCCCCACGCCCATCTACCCTACTTGTAAGCCTGTTTTGGGGTACAGCTTGCTTTCACACATACACACCAGCTAGATATACACACCCTCTTTTCTTCTTCTTTGCCTATTTTCCAATATTATTTTGTCACTATCTTCCCCAATTTGTTATCCTTTTTTTTGTGTCATTGCTGAAGCAATATCGAAAATGGTCGCCTGCTTGGCTGGCTGCCTGATCTTTTATTTTGTGTTTTTGTTGTTTTTTTTTTATATACTTAAGCTCTGCTTTTTAAGCTTTTTGATTTTGTTGTAGACTTATTTATTTATTTGGTATTATCATAAATGTATTTGTCTATTTTTTTTTCTTACTCTTTAAAAAAATATGCATCAAAACATACAAAACCTTTTATTTCCAGGGTTTATCTTTTTTTTTTCCCTTTGTTCTTTATTTTCTATTTTCTTATTTTCTTACCTCCCCATCTGTGAAATATTAAATATTCAGTTTTTTAAATTATTTGTTTTATTAGATTTGTAGAAATCCTTGCATGGCTTTTCCAACAAGCTTCTCAGAAATACTTTTATTTCAAATTTTTCTAAAACTATACTTAAATTAAAAATATCTAAAAAAAAAAAAATAAAATAAATAAATAAATTTATAGGAAAAGTGGAACAACCACAAAATATAGACGGATTCAAATCAAAAATATTTGTTGACTAATATTTCGTTTCTTTAACAAACTTTATCAAAGTCACTTTCACAAAAGAAAGGAAATATTAGTCAAGTGTTTTTGATTTGAATCTCTGTCTTCTATGTTTTGCAGTTTGTCCACTTTTTTATTCATTTTTTTATACATTTTGTTGGATTTTATCCTTATATGAATCTCATACATAGATATATAGTAAGGAGCTGCATTATTAAATATCTTTTTATTAAAGTATAAGTTAGATATTCTGCAGCTAATACTAGGGGCCAGATTTATTTTAATACCCTGGGGTGTTTATATCTTTTTCATTAGGTTTATAATAGAGGTTTATGGCTTCCACTTAAGTCTGTCTAAGAAGCTGATGTTGTTTATATTGATGTGAACAGTAATTTTAAGACCTATGCTATGTAGTTGAAAAATTTAATTTTTATGTAGTTTATCTAGGGTATGGCCACTACAGCTGTGAGATAGTCACAGGTCATTGTCTCGATATATTCTAAATTTGTGGTTGAGAATTTATTCGTAACATACATTTACGTGCATTAAGATGAGTCTTCAGTGATGTTATCGTGGCATCATAAAGTGTTTATCCTTTTTCAACATCAGGCACCTTTAGCCAGATTATGAAGCTTGAATTGATTTAAAAAAAAAAAAAAAAACCCAAAAAACAAGCTCATCTCTTTTGGTATGCACTATAATTGCTTCTGACATGTTTTTTTTTTCTCCAATTGTTGGTAATTTCCGTTTTAATGTTTCAAATGTTATGTAAACAGTCGATGAAAGAGATCCATTTGAATCGTCTTTTTATCTCGCACTATGAGGAGGAATTTCTTCATGAAGCATAATCATTATAAATGTAGGATCAAATTTCCATGTTTATTTTGATTAGTTTAGCATGTACATTTGTACTCATATTATAAATTCTAAACTTGTTAATTTGATAACTAGGGGGTAGAGGAGCCATGGTATATTATTTATTTTGCATTAATTAGACCCCCTTTTATTTCACAAGTATGACATTGCATAAAATTAAGATGTAATATCAAATTTAGAATGATTAAAAATATAATGCTAAGAAGTTAACTGATTATAGTAGTTAAGTTTAGTATACTATAGTGTTCGTTAATTAAGTTTTATAGTTATGATAGATTGGGAGGGGTCTTTCGGCATTTTTTTTTTTTGTCTTTTCTTTCTTTTTCAATTAAATAGCTTTAGTAATGGATCTTAACAGTTGTATGCGAGTAAACAAAATTAACAGGATAAAACAAGATGGACGATGGATCTAAGGAAAGGTAACTCCTGTTATCAAACTAAGTGCAACATGAGATGCATTAAAAAGCGTGCCATAATCAAGGTGTAGGCATGTTTATCTTGGAATCTTGTCTGGGTTGCTGCTGAGAAACTAGAAACTCCCAAAGAAGCGAGTACAGCACATGTATTTCAATGTGTGTAGTAGTAGTAGGAGTATGAAAATATATCTATGGCAAGTAAGTTACACAGAGGCGTCCATGTTTCATGCCTGCAGGAAATCATCAGGCTAAAGGCATTTAGCCTGATGATTTCCTGTGACAATGAAACATGGACGCCTCTGTGTAGCTTACTTGCCATAGATATATTTTAATACTACTACTACTACTACTACTACCACTACCAGGCTCTACTCATATATTGAGCCTGGTTGAAATAAATACTGAAAATATATAAACAATATATTATATTGTCTTATAACATTATGTGTATATACATGAAATAATGATATATATATTGACAAAGTATTTTTTGGGACAATAAATATTTCCTTTCGAATGACTAGACCCAGCTGCTAACAATACAGAAGTATTCCCTCATTCATATTCCTAGTGACAGCGCTACCACAGCCTCCAAGGGGTTTGAATCCTAAGGATACTAACTAAATCAGAATATTGCAGACTTATAACTTGTATGTAACTTTCTTTTGAGTCCTACAGCTTTAATATTTGTTTGGTGTAAACTTTTCATGGTTTTGTTAGTGTATATGGCAACACCAGGCCCAGGCTTATTTTACCTGTGATCCTGTCAACGGGATAATGTTTATCTATCCCATATTTAAAAATAACAGTTCAGTATCACACATGTTAGATGTTTATAATAAAGAATATTGATCAGTGTTTGTTTCAATGGCCTATTACTCAGAAACCAAACATATAGAACATAATTCAAAAGTTATGCCATCGATTTCCCAAAACACACATATATATATATATATATAATTCACCCATTATATTGACAGAACAAAGGAAACAGGATATAGGCCAATCTATAGAAAACAGAACAATAGAACAGGATATAGGAAGTAACACTAACAAGACCTTTGTTCATGGGAAGCCCAACGATTGGCTGAGAGAACAACAAAGAATATGATTGGTTAATTAGTTAGCCGTGTATATAAAAACACCCGGCAAAAATGACTCCATGCATTTTAGCCTGAAGATTCCCCCTGGGGATGAAACGCAGGAGCCTCTGTGTAGCTTAATTGCCATAAATATATTTTCATAGCTTTTATATATATATATATATATATAGTTTATACTTATTACTTAGTAATAAATTTGATATATATTCATTCCAATAGTGCTCGATACTAAAGTAGTTGTTAGTAGATTGGTACATATATATTCGTTGTTTGGCCTACATCGACAAGTCGAGGTGTCTGTCTTTGCAACCTGCTTAAAGTCAATTCACTATTCAACTTCAATAGTGAATTGGCTAAGAGATGATCGCAAAAACTGAAACCTCAACTTATTGAAGTAAACTAACCAACCAACCCACCTGTTATTGTACTATCAGAATTCCGTGGAAATCCCACGGCTGCTTACCCACTGTCTCTTCTTTCTTCTTACCATAAACATAATTATCAGTTAAATATCCTTTAACTAAATAAAATGAATGTCATTTTTAAGTCTACGTCAACAACATACTATTTTGGGTTCTCTTGTTCGATTTTGAAAGAATTTTAAAATGGATAAAATCTAAATTTTTGGCACTCAATTACGTTAGATAATTCAGATAATTAATAATTACTTTTTTGCATTACATCTTTTGCGATCGGACAGTCTTATTTTTTAAATAAATCTGCAAGGTTATGACTTGAATACAAACGAAGGTACAAGCATATTATTGCATGTTTTTATAGAATTTTACTAAATAATATTTTTAAAAAAATGTTATTTGTAAAACAATATCCATGTTCGATGTTTACTGAAATCAGTTTAGCCTCTAGAAATTAGCTAGTGTCCCATTTGATAGCAAACTATTTGTTTAAATTGTTTCCACATTAGACGTTTATTTGATATCTTTACCCCTATTAACCCCCTTTTTTTTATTTTGAAGATGGTTTTTTAATTCCATCTTTTATGCCCTTTGCCTGGAAAACATCTTTAAGATGTCAATAAGTGAATGTGCCCCCCTCCCCCGACTTCTTTACAATGGATTTTGTGATCGCATACGATAACAATTCGATACAAGAAAAGGATATTTCTAATGAAATTAAATCTGCATGTGATTATGAAGCAGAAATTTTATTTTAAATACGATGAAATGACAATGATTATCTGCAGTTTTTAAAGTTTTTCTTAAATAAATCGACTTCCACACTTTGCGACATTGTTTAGACAGCTGAGTTTTTATTTAAACTTTTCACTATATAGTCATCTGTATTTATGATAAATATTCAAGAATCTTAAAATATCAACATTACTTCCATGAAATTATTTTGAATTAAAAATTAAAGGCAAAAGGGGGAGGGCTTATTATACACAAATATAAGTTTTCAGAAATTTTTTACTTACCTTAAAAAAAAAGAAAAAAAAAACTTATTTGAAACATTAACATTACATATACACCCTGTTAGCATATTAGATAACCAAAGTAAATAAATGCTGATAAAAATTGTTTATAAAAGATATTTCATATTCTCTGGAAATAAGTTTTATTGGACATCTTTTTTTTCCCAAACACAGAAAATTCACTGAAATTGATTAAAGGAAATATTAAAAGGAATATACGAGATCTGATGTTTTCATAATATGGCTGAGGATTAACACTTCCATAAAAATGTAGTTTAAAATTTTGATTAAATCAGGATAGTATAGTAAAATGTGTGCAGAACAAGAGGCTTCAATGGTATGGCCACATTGAAAGAATTATAGTTTTTATAGTTAATAAAAAAAAAATTTAATTTCGTTTTATTTATTGTAAATTAAAGTGCAATACTTATTTTTATATAATAATAATAAAAAAAATGAATTGATTTTTTTTTTTGTGTGTAAATTATTTTAGAGTAGTTTTGAATTTTAAATATTTGGTTATATAATTAAAAAACAAACAAACAATAGCTAGAAACATAGCCTAGTTGATAAAAATGTTGATCCAAAGATATTCTAGAGTTAATTCTACCTGGAGATTATGAGTTCAGTCCTCATTGAATGGACCTTAAAAAATAAAATAACTGATATATCAGGAAGAACATGGACTGCGGAATGAAAACAGTCTATCTCAGTTAATTAAATAAATGTTTCTTTTGAAATTCCCAAAAGGTTACCATCTATGACAAAAGCACTTGAATAAGGCCATTGAGTAGAAAAGCAAAAACGTTGGTAATAAAATAACCGGAGTTGAGGAGTCTTAAAGTATATTCCAACTCCTAGAATCACCAGATATCCCGACTGCTAGAATCCCGGAGATATCTCGACCCCGGCTGCTAGAATCCCGGAGATATCTCGACCCCGGCTGCTAGAATCCCGGAGATATCTCGACCCCGGCTGCTAGAATCCCGGAGATATCTCGACCCCGGCTACTAGAATTCCGGAGATATCTCGACCCCAGCTGCTAGAATCTTGGAGATATCTTGACCACGGCTGCTAGAATTTCCAGATATCCACCATGTCTTTTGGTTCTTTGGACATTAGCAAATTAAATTCCCACTCCTAGCAACTTTATGAGTCGAACTCGGCAACCCTGATGATAACGATAATTTTGAAAAAAGTTCATATGCTGTTAAACAACCAAACAAAACTTTCTTTAAAAAAGTATTGTTTGAAGTTAGATATTAAATTTTGTTTATCAAGTATATTTTCAAAACTGATTCTTAAATAAATTCTGTTAAAAATATATTTATTTGAATTAAAAATTTGCTTAAAAACAAATAAAAAATAAGTGTGCAATCTATTTAGATTTGACATTTATGGTTTTCGAACAATTTGTGGAGAAACTTTCAAATTGATTCTCAATTTGGAAAGAATAATTTTTATTTTCAATCTCAATAATTCTTATGTTGTGGAATCCTTTTTTACTAAAAATCTAAATAATTTTCTTATAAAAAAATGAAAGTATTTCTGTGAAGTTTTCGCTTGGAACTAGGCATGCTTCTCATATAATTTTAGTGACCCTGTAGCCAATATGCTGGCTAGAATTGATAGCCTTGCCCACATCTTCAGCTCTCCTCAGTTTTTTTTTTTTTAATTTAATATAATTTGGTGCCTCCCTATTTGCCTTTCAGCCCAGTTCAAATCAAAGGGGGCATGCTTGGGGTGAGCAACCACGCCAGATCAATAGCTATCTGGGGCCTAACCTCGCCGCTGATAGACACGGGGGCTCGGTTCAGGTAGGGCAGACCTTTCAGTTCATCCCATTTCTTGCTCTCATTTTTCTCTATTTTTTTCTTTTTTCTTTTGTATATTTAAAAATCTTTTTCACTTTCACCTCCAATCCCCCTCCCCCCATATTAAATTTATTTATTAAAAAAAAATATTTTCATTTAATTTTTATTTTTTAAACACCTTTTCCAGTTTCTCCGCCACCCTCTTGTGATGTAGTCATATTTTGCTCTCTGGTTTATGGTAGACGGCATTTTTATCACTCGCCTTTTTAATTACATTTTTTATTAAAATAATAGTACTCGCTTCCTCTGTTTTCATCAAGGAAAAAAGCAAACTTTTTTTGTTTTCTATTAGTAATATTTGAGCACGGTTTTATTTTCTTTATTGGATTACGGTGAACACTAGAGTGTTCTGTTTAAGAACTCTAAAGAGATGCTTCCACACTCACTGCTGCTTCAGCGGCATTCACAATGTTATCGTCTTTTAGGGTTCAGTGATTTCATTCCATCCTTAAATAGATGCCCTTTTTATTCAATATATAAACTTTTTTCTTTTCATTGTGTGTGTGTGTGCGTGTGTGTGTATATATATGTGTGAATTTGTTTCTGATGATTTTGTAGTGTTGCAGAGATGATATTGACATAAAAATGTTGTTTGGCACAAGACAAATGAAACGGACCATATATATCTCACAGAAATATTATGTTTTTTGGAAATGTGAAAAAAAAAAAAAAAAAAATAAAACCATGGTTATTGGAATATAATATGAACTGACTTATATATATATATATATATATATATATAAACCACCATACGATTCCATGTGATCATTCCCGATGAAAAATGCAGGGCATTCGAAATATTGAATAATAACATATTTTTTAAAATACCTTGTTTTATGCTTCAACTACCACCCATACTCCATTCTTATTTTTGTTTCTAAATATACATATTTGGTATAAAAATATTTATTTATACATTTTTGGCTACACCTTTGCAGATGTTTCAATTCTAAGTGCAAAGCAGCTGAATTCCATCAGGCCACCATTTAATATGGATGCAAAAATGGAAATGAAAGACCAATGTTTTTCAAGAAGTAACGCAATGAATCACGTGATTCATTTGGATAAGATTTCTAGGATGACACGGCCAATCGTCAAAGATTAACATTTTTTAATTCTGAGCTTACCTAAATTGAAAAATGTCGTAATAGCCAATCTTCGAAGATAGCTAAGGAAAGGAATTTAAACTTGTAAGTTAAAATAAATCTTAATGGATCACGTGATTCTAATCACATGTTACTTCTAAAAGGAATTGCTCTTTCATTTCCATTTTTGTATCCATATTAAATGATGTCCTAGGGAAGTTCAGCTGGTTTCCAACTAGAACTGAAACATGTCTGCAAATGTGTAGCCAAAAAAAAGTTTTATACCAAATAAATACAACACTTTTATATAAACACAGTAAGGATTCTCTGGATTATACCATGTGGACATAAACTTACTGGGATTATTATAGATAGTTTTTTTTTAACCCAAAACAAGTTACACTGATTGAAAGGGGTTGGAGTAAATCAAAGTTTTAAACAATATTTAAAAAAATTAATTTCTTGAATAGAACATTTTGCTCAGGTCTAGTGTTTTTTTTAAGTGTTTTTGTTGTTGTTTTTTTAAGAAAACCCTTGAGACTTAATTTAAATTCAACTAGTACGAGATATTTTTTCCCCTTTTTTATAAATTTAATTTCAATAAACTAGTCTGCTCTAAAAATATTTTAACACCTTGACAAAATAAACTTTTCTTTTAAATTTTTAACTGAATATATAAAAGGCCATCTATAATGTGTTTATTTATTTTTTAATGTAATGCTCCCTCAAATGTTCAGATGATTGAGTCGCTTCACATATAAATAAATATTTAGAAAATATCTTATTTCATTCAAGAGTCACTGAAACTGCCTTAAAATGTAAATGCTATGAAATGGATGCTGTAAGAATAATATTGAAGAGATCAACTGGTGTTTGTTTTAAGGAATGGCGATTTTTTTATTTTTTTATTTTTTTTTATTTTTATTTTTTTTTATTTTTTGTTTAGGAAGAAAACAGATACTCAAAGATTATTTGTATTTCATCATTCTAATTTAAATATTTGAAATATAGAAAGTATAAAAAAAACATTGTAATTGGATGTTGGTTGGAATAGTTTTCTTTTTAATGTCTGGTCTTTCAAAATACTCAAATTTATACTAAAATTAAAAAAGCCAAAATCAATTTTGTATACTTTTCTTTTCATAGTGTTTCTATTTACAGTGTGTGGACGCTTTTTGAATTCACAAAATGTTTCTTATTTTGTGGATTGCATTTTTGGTCAATATTTAAGCAGATTGATTCAAGTTTAAATAATTCCAGATTTTAATGTTTATTCTTTCCATTTGTTATAGTTATTCTTCAGAATTTATCCACATGAAGATTTTGTTTTTTAAATTTTGTTTTTCTAAATATTTTTCAAGATTTAAAGAATGGAAACCTTTTATCAGTTGTATTATTTGAAATTGATGAATATCATTTTGTATTTTAGAAATAGTTTTTTTTTTCACCTTTGTGTTGTAGAAAAAAACATTAACTCATATTAAAATTACTTTAATTACATTTTCTTTACTCGCTAATATGTAATTTTAATCAAATTTAGAATGGAGTTCAACTACTGAACATCGTCTATCTGCAGTAATGAAGAGAATAATATTTCTGGATCATGTCCTTATCAGCTGCCAAAAGAGAAAGCTGAACAGCTCAAAATTTCATTTTGCACAAGTTATTTGAAGTAAACTGAGTGAGGTTTTAATTTGACAACACTGTACAAATGTGAGGTTTTAATTTGGTGACACAGTAAATATGCAAAGCTTGAATTTGATTATGTGGTACAAATTTTTGAAATTTTGACCTTTTCATTTCTGTCCTAATCTGGTATGTCTGATAAAACATGATCCAGATTTCCTAATATCTTATCAGAATTATGGTTGGTGTGAGATGCAATTATATTTGGTGCAATCTAATATATCGGCCTCCCAACGGTACCATTACATCCTTATTTAACAGTTACTTATTGTTTTACTAATGTACTATATATTTCGGTCAGAATTCTTTCCTTTTAGGAAATCCTTTGTAATTGTTTAATTTTGATAATTAATATTGTTTTTACTGTTTTTTTTCCCTCCTTTCTTCATTTGTATTTTATCAACTCTGTTTACTGATTCTAAATTCAATTTTACTTTATGAATTCATCACATTTTTATTTTTACTTTTGAATTATTTTACTGATGTAAATAGTTGTGGTTAACAAATTTTAACGTTTCTTCTGTTTGAAAGGAATTTGCATTCATTATAAATTTTATATCCGTTTACAGGATTGGAAGATAACTTTCGATTTGCAGATTTTAAAAGATTTCTTCAAACTCAATTTGTAAAATGGCTCGAAATCCTCCTTTTATTTTTGTAGTTTTATTATTAAACTCTTTTAACCAAATATTCTTTATTTGGTACTTGCAAGGAATGGGTAGCCAGAGGATTTCTGTACTTACCTAGTTTGTCTCGAGTATCGGCGGAGAATCCTAAGTCAATCCCGGAAATGGACAAAGCAGTTTACTATTTAAAAGTCGCAAAAAGATTTAAAAAGGCAGATGACACTAAGCATGTTAGGGTTAAAAAATATTTTAGCCCCTTAATAAAAGAAGAAAAAAAGTGTGGCTTTCAAATCATAAACTGCTTTGGCCATTTCTGGGACTACATTGATACTCTGGACTGACTGTAAATACTGAAATCCTCTGGATACCCATTCCTTACAAGTACCCTTTATTTTTAGGTGTCACATTGCATCATTTGAAACCTAAAAATCTAGCTAAATTTAAAGAAAAAGAAAGCTAAAAAAATGGGTTTCATTTGTATACATTGTCTCTGAAAATCTTTTTTCAACTAACATTCTAAACAACGAAGATTGTTAATGCGGAAAATGTAACTTTACTCCAAAACTTTTGAATGAAAAGGCCTCCGAACGTAATAGGTGTCATCCATGTAGTAATCAGCAAAAATAAGACAATCAAGTAATGACTGACCAATCTTTGAATCACAAATTCTTTAAGAGTTCATCTGATACTGCCAGATTCACACTACCATTTGGAAGAATAAATCCAGGGCTGTGGAATCGAAACACAAAACCTTCGACTCTGTACTTGGCAACCCTCCCCTGGCACTTTTATATTTGGCATCTCCAGTTCCTCTAATTTTAATTTGCTCCCTCCAGGCTCGTCCATACCCGCCTCTCGATTACGTTATATTGACCCCCCTTCCCCCCAACGCTCTTCTCCGATTATGGTCTACAAATTTCATAAAGCGGCCAAGACGACAGGATTCTATTTATGACGTCTTATTCAATTTTGGAACAATTCATTTTGAATTGTGCAAAATCTTAATTTTTGTCATTCAGCGATTTTTTTTTTTTTTTTTTTTTTTTTTTTTTTTTTTTTTTTTTTTGCATTTCATCTTTGGCAATCAAACATTCTAATTTTCTTTTAATGGATGTTGGAGGGGATACACACTAGCTGCGTACAAACGAAGGTAGATATTATGATACAGTTGAGTGCTTGTTTATTAACTTTTAAACTGTTGTGGCCCCCCCCCCCTCAACCAAATAGAAATAAATATTTTCAAATTTCTTTTTAAAGTTACCCTCCTCCCCTCTCTAAAGTGTTCTCATATTATCCTATGATAGCCTTATTCTTTTAACATGAGGTTTTCAATGGTCTTTACATAATTTTCTTTTAAAAAGTAATTTAAGATTTTTTTTAACTATTTATTAAAAATTAACAAATGATGTAAATTGTAATTGAAATGATTTAAGCCACTTTAACTTAGCAGTGAATCATTTCTAAATTGTTCTAAAAGAAATGTCTGCTTTCAATTATTTTGCTAATTAAAGAAATAAAAATGTTTAAAATAATTCTTTTTCCTCCCTGTAAACTGTTTTTCCCCATTATCTCATATTCCCCAACGTCTTCTGTTAAGAATATGAAAATCAGTAGTGGGTGAGGTTAAACATTCTATTTTGACATTTCCATCCATTTGTTACTCTAAGACAGCAGAAATTGTTTTTTCGAATATAAATTCACAAAGAGCGAAAATGAATAAAGGGAGATAAGTCAACAAAGTTGTTTCCCTTAGATCAATCTTTTGTGAATACTCTCAGACCTTAAACTGTACTCCTCCATATACAGATATTTATATATATTTATTTTTTAAAATTAATTTAAAAAAAAAAAAAATGTATCTTGAGGTCTAATTTACTATTTTGTGATTTTATTGATAGGACTTGCCCATTTCATATGATTTGTTTGCTTTAAATTATATATACTTTGCAAGTAATACAGTCATGGCAAAAATGTGTTCAGTGTAAGTGTAATAATCTAAGTATTTAATAAAGGCCTATCACTCTCCACAGACTAGTTTTATATGACACAATGTGGTTGGATTACCTACTAAACACAATCCTCGAGTGTCTTCGGTCTCTCTGTACAAAGGCTTGTCAAGACAACCTGGCATGAGGATACTTCACCCTATAAGTAAACCATGACCAAATATTCAAAATAACATGGTATTCGAAGCCCAAATGAGACCCCCTCGATACGGTTATACAGTGGCTTGTGCGAGGAATGATGCACCTTCTAGTGATGTTAGCTCAAGTAACAGCACTTAGCTGGATATTCCACCAGACCAGAAGAATTCTTGTCTTGAAATCCAGTAAGACCAAAAGAAAGATATACTGTGGCATAGTTAAGTGGTCAATTGGGGAGAGGAAAATGAATGTTCTTCACTTCTTTATTAGCTCAACGTTTGAGAGATAAAGAAAACTTTAATCAAACACATGGATATCTATATCTCATATAGAGATCAAATGTTAGCCCAGAAAGGGGCCCCTTGATTACTGATAACTTCGACTGAAGTAAAATGAAACAAACAAGTACGTTTGTGGTAGATGATTTTGGAGGAATTTAAGTGGTTAGAAGATAAATGAATTTGAAATGTATGTGTTAAGATGCGTTGCATGCAGAGAAATGATATGAGAATGTTATAATGGATGTGTAATGTGAGTTTTAAAAACAGGCTTAGATCTGATGATCTAAGAGGAAAATTAAATCTGGAGAGGATAGGAAGATGTGTGCAGAACAGGAGACTTTGATGGTATGGTCACGTTGAAAGAATGGATGAGATTTCTTGGGTTAGCAGATGTAGAATAGTTGAGGTAGCAGATTCAGTTCACAGGGGGAAGCGAAGGAAAAAATGGGAAGAAGTTATAAAAATGAACCTGAGGAATAAAGACCTGGTCAGAGATGGGTTACTTTGGAAGTTAATTTCATAAAGCCATCCAACGCATGCCAGCATGTAAAATGGATGTTAAACCGAATATGATAAGAAAATAAACATTTGAAAAATATTTTGCCGGTACAAAAATTGATTATTACCTGAAGTTAATACACAAAAATGGTTACCTGTAACAGATTTTTGTAAGAACATCGTATGAGAGAGGGGTGGAAAAAGACATTATTGGAAAATTACTTTAAAATGTACATGTTTTTCTAAAATATAAAATAAGAACTTTGTATTTGATGACTTTTACAAACATTCAGTACCCAAGAATATTTCAGTTTTTATGGATCACAGTTCCGAATATTGCCGGAGAATCCTATGTTCGTCTTGGAAATGACTAATGTTTACAATTTGAAAGCCGCGAAAAGGGGGGAAAAAAAATGATTCAGCAATTTCTGGGACTGAAATTCTCCATCAATGTTTTAAACTGACTCCATGGTAACTGAAATTATAAGTACCACTAAATTTACTGGGTGGCTTTTTGAGTATTCTTGGGAAGAAGAACAGCCTGGATATTGGAGAGGACACCATCTTGTGCAATGGTCACTTCGGATGGTTAACTGCAAGTGACTGTGGAAGATTCTTGATTACTTGTCTCTGGCAGCATTTCCAAACAACTAGAGCACCCCAGTTGCCAAATATTTCATTACAGCAGTCAATTAGATAGGAGCACCAATACGCTTTCTCTGAACATATTTGCCTTTACTCAGGAGACGATAGATACAGCTGACGGAGAATTGAAGTCCAGTATGGGTTGAATGAGTCTTACTCTTTCCTTTTATGTGACGTCCTTTATCACATCCAGGCAGTTGAATTTTATTTACTTGACCTCCGCAGCACAAAAGTTAGACACATGGTCAGTTTATAGTGAGAATCTAGCTTTTTTAATATAAGTTAAAAATTTGACATGAGCATCCTCGTTAGCATTTTCCGGTGAGGCCACCTTAGGCGGCCCCCACACGCACATATTTTAAGTAACTCTTTATCTATGTTTTTCGTCATTTTACCTCTTTGTGATTTTTGTCTGAGTATTTTCATTGAAATCTTTATTTTATATCGCTTTCTTCCCCCCACACCCACTCCTCCGCCTCATGCCCTCTTGGTAAATTTGTTCTTGAACTTCAGTCTAATACTTTTATCCTCAATGGAAGTCTGTCCCATTACCCCATGATAGCGATTACTCTATGAAGAGTTGTGTCCATTCATGTTTCAATATTTCTTTTAAATAATAAAAATGGATGTTAAATGTCACTTTCTCTCACAGGAATAGCATTTTTTTTTTTTTTTTTTTTTTTTTTTTTAAAGCCCAAAAAAGGAAAGATAAAAGCATACAAGTCTTTTTCTCATGTCATTTAGTAATTATTCAGAATATTTAGAAATTTATATTTCAGTTTGATTGATATTGTCTTTATATTGTTCTTGGTCGTTTATTTTTTTTTGTCACTCACTTTAAGAATGACTATTTTTTGTCTTTTATCCTTTTTTTGTGTCTTGTTGTCTTGCAATCTTGATGGATGATTTTTGCCTGTTGATATTTTAAACAAATTCTAATGTATTTTATATATTTATCGTTTTTTACTTAAAGTCCACATTTAAAATATATTTTTTTTTGTTTGTTTGTCCCCAAATATTTCAAAGCATTCAATATTTGTATGTAAATAGTTGGCAACTGGTGAGCTTTATACACAAGATTTCCTTCAACCATCTTCAGAGAATTTTCAAAGCAAAATACAATTACTGCCATTGTTCTATAATATATAATGAGCATTGTTTTATACTATCTTAGCACTATCGCATTTCAAAGGCGAAAAGACGAAGATGTTCTAAATTCTTTTCTTTTAAGAAGACAACAATTTTAACTTTACGCTAGATTTTATTTACTTAACTAAATGGATCTCCAATTCCTCAACTATGAGTTGCTTCTTCACTACCTCCATAGGGAGAATGAGACATATTAGTAAAAATCTATTTCTCAGGACCCAATATGATGTGTGGTTTAGCTGAAATACTGGCAGCAGCTAAATTTAATTTCAATCTTCAAATCTGTTGGTTAAACTAAGCAATCAACTCTACTTTTCATATGAGGTTCTAACTGACATCTAGGGTTATCCCCTGACAATGCTCTAGGTGAACTATTGTACACTTTATTTCAAAAGTATATTACTGCCAAAGAAATAGCAATGCAACAACTGTTATTACCAGTAAATGTTGAGATAAGGCTGGATAGAAAAGTATGGCAATCTGTTTAATTTTCAGGACGAGGGGTTTAAATGATTTTTAAAAGAAACAGTCTAAACATATTAAAGCATATTCACTTACTTCAACATCTACAGGTAGTAACAAGTTGTAATTATTGTATACACTTTGAATAATTTAATGAGAAAAGGCCATCCTTTTTATAATCCATGTCCTTTGTCAACCATTTAGAAGTACATTTTATGCATTTACATATATTGGGTGTGCATAAAATCTTTTTATAATTAAAAAAAAAAAAAAAAAAAATTATTACATAGAAAATTGCTAAAATATTGCAATCAGTCTTGTTCGGTTATACTCCGTGGTTTTCAAAGTTCCTTTTTGACCTCATTTAATATGGCAACGCTTTATGGGCACCATTATTTATACAAAGTCCATCAAGATGGTATCCGCGATTTCTTGACATGTTCCCTGTAGAATAGTCCCATCGATGATTTTTCTTTTTTTAACTCATGAGTCAAGGATAAGGATTAATGAGATGAATAGATTAACAGTTGAATGATGATGATGGTTTAAAATCTCTACACAACTCACTCAAAACAACAGCCGATCTAGAAAACAGCAATTTCTACCCCTTTGTCAGAAACCTTGCTCATGGAAGTAGTGGGGAGGGAGCTGGAGCTACAAGAGTTGCAATCACATCTTTTGTTTTAGTTCAGTAATGCCCCGTATCTTTGTTTGCTACATGATATCTTTTAGATAGTTCCAAAGAAAGTGACCCAGACTTATGGTGATCATAGAATTGGTCCACCCCAGCCAATCCAAGAGTCTATGAAAATTTTGATTGAACAACTCACAAACATGCATTCCCCAATATGGTAGGACCCCATCTTGCTGGAAGATGGTCGATTCAAAGTGCTGCATTTGTGACATCACATATTCATTCAAAAGATCAATGTAGACATTTGCAGTAATGTTTTCCTCGGGTGTTCATGATCGTTCACTCTTTTTTTCTAACACTGTCTCTTACTCCATAAATTTCTGTAGTTTCATTGAGTCTGCAGATTTTGTCTTTATAAACCATGATATGCATTGTGCCATCTCTTGAGGAGTAGCCATTTATTAGGGGGTTCGTTCAGATTGTTGATTAAGCAGGTTTAATCAACAGGATGCCGGAAACAAGAATGCAATCAAATTACAAACTTTGAAAACAACTGAGTAGTACAATAGAAACAGTCGGATTAAGATATCTTACCAATTTTCTTTGTAATATTTTTTATTTTATTCTAAAGAGGCTTTATGAAAATCCTGTTTACTAACTTAGTAATTTCTATTGTATAATTAACAATTTTTGTTTGTTCCTGAAGTATATGACCATCATCATCATCATCATCTGTTTTTGTGTAAGGAGATATTGATTCAAACTGAGTGATCTAATCTTTTGCGATCTTTTTTTTTTCTTTATAAAATAACAAGATGTTTCTTTTCTTAAAAGTATTTTCTTATGTGATTATGTCTTAAAATCCTTTAAATGTAGATGAAATATATATATATATATATATATATATATATATATATATATATAGAGAGAGATACATACATACATTTCCCTTATTTTAATCTTGTTATTTTTTTTCTTTCCAAAAGGTGGTGAGTTCCACAAATGGCGAGTTGGCACCAGACGACCCTACTGCTTATTCAAATACACCAATCACAGTACCAAACAATGATGTTGAAGTTGTTGATGAAACAAAGTAAGTATCATTTTTGTTTTGAATAACTACCCTCATTTCTATTTTGAGATTTTGTAAAATATTTACTCGTTCTGTTTAACTGATTTTTTTCTTATATGAAATGTAGGCTTATTTTTTTATTTTTAAGTTCTTAATTGAGAAGAGTTTATATGCTGCCTATATATCTCTATTAATGAAATTATCTGATCAAATATTTGTGTGTGTGAATACGAATAAGCATGATTTATAAAAATAAAAATCGATTAATTAATAATTTATTTAAAATAGTTAATTAAATGATGGTAATGAATAATTTATTTCACAGTTAAAAATTCTTAATGTACAAATATGCATCCCATCCCACTCTAATTTAAATTGTATTTTTGTTTTAATATTGTAAATAAAAAAAAACAAAAAAAAAAACAAAGGATTTTTTCCTCTTCATGAAATTATCTCACCAAATATTGACTCTAGCGACACCGGGTAGGTACAGCTAGTTATAAAATATATATGTCTGTATATATTATTTATATTAAATAAATAGAATAACATGAAGGTACAAGAATGGAGATGAGCGATATCAAAACTCAATCATCAAATTAATGATTTGGTGAGATTTATGATTGAAAAATACCTCAGATCTATTCACCATGTTCTTCAGAGAAAATGTAAAAATCCATATCCGCATTTCTTCTAACAACCTAAACAAATTTTCATTCCATTTTTAATATGACTCCAGCTAACTGAAAGCTCAAATCAATATGAATTTTCGACATTTTTATACAACTTATAATTCAGAAACTGGAAATATAATCCATCTTTTTTTCGAGGATGTATCTAAATACATTGAACTGAAAAAAACAAAAACACATGCTGTTCTGTTTAAATACATCATCTTTGAATAAAGAACTTCTATGTGTTAAACAATGATAATCTTGCATCTGCTTACCAAGGAGTCCTCATATAGCTGTACTGTCCAATCCATGAGCCACACCATCTACCAGTTTTAAAACAAATAGTGGGCACCGGTAAAGCAGACACACAGTCTACTAATTAGGAATTGGTTTGCACTAATTATGCAGAAAAAAATTAAAAATCCATATAAAAAACTTGGAAGTAAGGAAATAAATTACATCAAACCTTACAAAAAAAATAATGGACCAAAAGGAAAACAGTTTAAAAGAAAAACATATATTTGTTTTTTAAAACAAAATATATTTTTTGTATTTAATTTTTTTTTTTTTTATGGAAATCGCTCCAGACAAGGCATGAAGCCACTTGATAGAAGTTAAAAACATTTTTTTTTTACTTCAAGGTCAAAAACTAGCCAATGATAAGTGTTAGAGGGATAGATTCTGACCCAGAAAACAGCAATACTTCCCCTTTTGCGAGAAACATCGCTCATGGAATGTGAGGACTAAAGGATAAAATAAGAGAAGCAAGAGTTACGAAGCTACTGAAAGTTCACTTTGAATATGCTCAAACCTTCAAATTATACAATGATCCCCCCTCCCAAATACAAAATGATTTAAAAACAAAAACTTTCGCGTTTTTGAGCAGCAGAATCATCATGATCGAGAATAGAGGTTGTGATTTTAAGTCTTAACGATGGATTGAAACAGTCATTTGTGTTACCTGTCAAACATAGAGCAGCATTTACAGAATATGTTCCTATTGAAATCGTTAACTTTTAAAAAAAAAGGGGGGGGGCCACCTGGTGTTGCAGAGGAGTGAATGAAGAACTACATCCTCTCTTTATTGCTATCAAAACTTATCCCCATACTCAACAAAATCGTGTAAAATTCTGGATTTTTACAAAATCAAATTATTTTGTTTTTTCTCTTTTGAACCTTGAATTGGTTTCACAATGTGAACGCTTTTTGGTTTATGTCATGTGAAACTTTGTAGAAACGTATACTCAGTTATGGCGGGAGATGTATTATTGGCCTAGTAGATATTCTCACGGGCTATGACAAGCTCAAATTCTATCGGGTCTTTTGTATTCAATTACACACTAATACCGTTGAGAAAGGTATGAATCAGAAATTTAACCCCATCTATAGATAAAATAATAACTTATGTTCAATTAATCATAGACAATGGGTGTTATGTTTGGCATTAAATGACCCAACAGGAGTTGATATGTCGTAAAACAGGCAGTCCAAACCAGAGATTTGACAACTTCACATATATAAAAGAAATAAAAGCATAATTTTATGATTCAAAACATTTTATTATTGACTCCTCAATGTGTGTGTATTGTTTCCGGAATGCGTGTGCAAATCTCGGATAAACTCCTATCGACAATCAAAACTCTGAGGCATGGTATATTTTAGACACAGGTTTTTTTGAACGTTGAATAAAGATAAAACTAAAAAAGAATGAAAACCTAGTGTCAGAAACGCGTAAATACAAAATGAAGACTTAGCAGAGATAAAGAGTCTAATAAGACCTAAAGAGAGCCGTAAGCTTACTAATATTGTAGAAAATATATTTTAAGCGTAAAAATAATAGAAAGGAAAAAAATACAAATTATGCTAAGTGCGGGCTGATTTATGAGAGGTTAAATAGAGGCTCACATAGTGAAAAAGTAAACAAAGTTTGTTAGATAAAAGAAATAATACTAAAAAATGATATAAGCACTATTTAATTCTATTCTTTGAAAGAAGAAAAGCAATATTTCTTACCGCCAGTGCTCATAACGTCAGAATATGTAAAAAGATAGAAGACTGCTGTGTGGTTATGAAGTATACAGCAAAAGGAGACTAGCATCGATGGGAATTTACCAATGACGTCTTTAGGGAAATCCTTTCAGAAATAAAGGCCGACAAAGGGAGATAACTGATAAAGAATCCATACTCTGTCAGATAGAAAAGTGTGTGAGTGTATGTAACATATCAAGTTGTCAGATTTTAACAGTTGGATCTTAATTGCACTTCAGTGACATCAAACTTTGATTCTAACTAGCCTATTTTTATTTGTTATTGTTACTAAAATAATGTGCTTTGCTACAGTTTATTTACACAATTTTGTAGTTCTACCCGGACAACTTGTAATAGGGAAGCATTTTTCAATTATGACAAAAAAAAATCAAAATCCGCTTACATCATTAATAAAATGATTTTTTTTTAAAAATCATCGGTGATCTATTTTATTTAACAGATGAGCATTTACTTTATTCAAGCTACATAAGTCAATTCCTTTCTAACAATTACTTTACTATCATGATAGTAGATAACAAAATTTCGTCTATAACAACTATTTAAAGTGATGTTTCTATAATGAGGCAAGCAGCATTACTTGCTAATGGCTATGCATTGTCTTCTTTTTTACAACATGGCATACAATTCTATATTACTCTTTTAAATCTATATTTAATTATGATCATCGCTAGCAATGATAGTTTTTTTTTTTCTACATTTAAACATAAAAAACACATCGTCAACATCAAGTACTTTTCAAATTAGGTAATTACAAATTTGCTGTCTAAAATATTTAAGAACTTAATTACCGCGAGAGAGTGACAGACTTATCAAACGTCCAGAGCAGAAACAGTTTAAAATATGGGTCATAATAAATCATTTTGAGGCAATTACATGTAACAAAATCGTTCAAAACAGATTTTATTTATTATGTTTGCACTAAATTTAAAACCTGAATAAAGAGATTATTTGCATAAAAATTAACTAAGTTGCCTCCCTTTATAGTTTTAAATGACTTAAAATAAAAAAAAATCTTTGGGAAAATAAAATGAGTAAACTGACATTTTCTTTTGCCGCCAACAAAGAAAAACAGTCTGAACATATTGGAATATTGATTTTTGACTGAGCTATCCGGCACTGCCCGTGTGTCAAGTATATAATATACTAGCAAAAGAGGGAAATCTCTATTACTTACATTGTGACCACTTCTGTGTATGTGTGTTTTTTTATTGCTCCTGTGTGAATTACACATTTTCTTTTCAAGTTAGTAATTTTAATCGTTTATTGATGGTAAAAAAAACAATTATTGACATTTTGACCCTTCAAAATTTATATGGGATTTGGAAACCTATTGTTTTACTTATTCTGTATTAAACAAAAAGTACCTATTCAAAAAAAAAAAAAAAAAAAAAAAAAAAAAAAGAAATTACGTAAACAAACATGCAAAACAAAATATTAAAAAGAAACAAAACAAAAATGACAAAAACTCTCAGACGGACAATACCAGATAGATAGATACAGCTAGTAATATATATATATATATATATATATATATATATATTAATCAGTATTAAACATTTTTTTTTTAAAATAAAAATGGAATTATTTTAAAACTCTATCTCAATAAGATTGTGAGATAACTTCTCGTGTGTCTGTATATATGGGTGTGTTTTTCACCCTACTATTTCTTTTTATTTACTATTAATCAATTATGTATTGAAATCAAAAATGCAATAGTGTAATGTACTAAAACAAACTTTAAAAAAAGTTATGTAATTACAAAATTAAATCATCTGAGTTAAGTATCTTGTCATAGAAATGGAAAAAATCTCAATCCATAAGGGGTTATTGTGATAGGGGCTTGGTGGGAAGATGTTTGTTCATAGACATTTAAATTTCTGCATGTAAGTATGGTCAGGAAAACAGAGCAGGAAAGAAATTCACCAAGACAAGCGATCCTAGGAAAAAAGCTATCAGAATAGAACATTTTATTGCTTCAAGAAACTTCTACAGTGAAGGGGGAATGTTGTTGCTAGTCAGGTGGATGCGGATATTTTTGTTGAAGATGTACAAGTGTAGTAAGTTCGTCAGCACGTTTCATGGAAGTACTTGTAGAACAAGCACAGAGATGTAAAACTGCAGCGGCAGGAGCTGAAGCTTGGCAGACAGTGCGGCAGGAGCTGAAGCTTGGCAGACAGTGCGGCAGGAGCTGAAGCTTGGCAGACAGTGCGGCAGAGGCTGAAGCTTGGCAGACAGTGCGGCAGGAGCTGAAGCTTGGCAGACAGTGCGGCAGGAGCTGAAGCTTGGCAGACAGTGCGGCAGGAGCTGAAGCTTGGCAGACAGTGCGGCGGGAGCTGAAGCTTGGCAGACAGTGCGGCGGGAGCTGAAGCTTGGCAGACAGTGCGGCGGGAGCTGAAGCTTGGCAGACAGTGCGGCGGGAGCTGAAGCTTGGCAGACAGTGCGGCGGGAGCTGAAGCTTGGCAGACAGTGCGGCGGGAGCTGGAGCTTGGCAGACAGTGCGGCGGGAGCTGGAGCTTGACAGACAGTGCGGCGGGAGCTGGAGCTTGGCAGACAGTGCGGCGGGAGCTGGAGCTTGGCAGACAGTGCGGCGGGAGCTGGAGCTTGGCAGACAGTGCGGCGGGAGCTGGAGCTTGGCAGACAGTGCGGCGGGAGCTGGAGCTTGGCAGACAGTGCGGCAGGAGCTGGAGCTTGGCAGACAGTGCGGCACCTATTAGATTAAAAAAACATTTTTTGCACCATTTCCAGAAAAGCTAGTGGTTGATGCACCAGCCCAGATGTGGTAATAATACTCGATTCATGAGCAAATGGTGGCTTTATAGAGATATAGGATACTGGCAGATGTGAGATTTACCTTTTTATGACTAGATAAGTGCATAGGAAAAATGCAATACCCCATAAATGCATTTTTTTCAGAATTTTCTTCTGTGATGAATTTTATATAGAATATGTGAAATACGTATGTTAGAAAAATAATATTACGGCACGTTTGGTATTTCACAAATAATTATTATTCAATCACTGGCTATTTATTGAAGAACATAAATCAGCGAAAAACAGAATTTTGTATGCAGGTATGAATTTTTTGGTTTTGTTTGTTAAATATGTTTATTTTATTTCTTATTTTATTTGTATTCTAAAAATATCCTTTATTTCTTTTTAAATTTTGTTTTGCCAAAAAAAATTATAAGGATTCTGATCGATGAATGTCTTTTGCATCTATGAAGATGCAGGAAGAAGTGTATTTGAAGATAAACACAAACAAGGGTCAGTCGGAATGTGAATGGTTGAAGGTTCATACTCCTGACTATGAATTTCTTTGTTGATAAATATTTTCTAGATCAGAGCCTAACTATAAGTGACTAAGACATCTCACTAACATGTTTCTCCAAAGGAAATGGCTTCATCAATATGATAAAAATGAATAAAGCAAAAATATGAAACTCTAAATATATTTATTTTTCAAAGTTTTGTTTTATTCAATTTTATCACTTTGATAATGCTGTTTCTTTTGATGATGCATGTGAGATAAATTGCTTTGTATATTGTGTGTGTGTGTGTGTGTGTAATTATATATATATATATATATATATATATATATATATATATATATATATATAATGTAAACTTTGTTACATGATCATTTATTATTTACACTCCAAGAATTCAACATAGACAGTATGTGTATGATCGTTTCTGAGACTTTTTATTTTTTATTAATATCGGTTCTCTTCAATAGAACGGGGTATAGACACCAATTTAAAGGCATACAAACAGCATCAAGGCTTTAGAGTTATGGTTCTGTTGGTGAAAAGGAAATCCAATAGTGCTCGATTATTCTATAAGAGCATAATATTTATGATTTTACAGGTTTAAATCTCATGGTATCAAAGGATTCACAACTAAAATGGAACAATAGAATGGATTACACCCAGCAATATTTTGCTCGGCTCCATTTTAGTTGTGAAACCTTTGGTACCATGAGATCTAAATTTATGTAAAATCATAAATGTGTATAGTGAAATGTAATTTTGTAACTATCGTCAGACATTTAAATTAAATGTTCAAAATAGTATTTCCTATTTTTTTTTTTTTAAGATTTGAACTTGGATTATATAATATATATATATATATATATATATATATATATATATATATATTTTAAAGAAAGAAAGATGAAGATAAAAATTGTACAAAATTACATTAAGTTACATAAATTAATACAAATTTTATTACATCGAAAGTTCAGATGCAAGGAGTTACATGTAATTTTGTACAATTTTTTTATCTTCATCTTTCTTTCTTTAAAATTGATTGCTCTACTCAACGTATTGAGCTTTATTTTATCGAGATAGATCACTCTACGATATTTCGCTTATCGTTAATTCTATTATCATTAGTAAATATATATATATATATATATATATATAATATAGATAAATTTTTACTGTCTTAAAACTATTTTAGATAGAGATTTATAAAAATAAGTAAAGATATGCAAAATTTATTACTTATTAATTTTGTAAGACTCTATCTGAAAGCATATCCAGCCCTTGTGTGTGCAAGGTCTGTTGTCTTAAATTGGCTCTGTTTTGACTTTGAGAGGTTGATTTTCATGTGTGTGTGTGTGTGTATATATATATATATATATATATATATATATATATATATATTCCACTAGGTTTTTATCTTTTCCATTCTTGTTTACACTATTTCTCTTTCTCTTTCAGGTGCTGTTTCTTCAGGAGACGCAAGAAAAAGAAGAGTCGACAGACATAGATTCTGAGGTGGATATGTGTATTCAAATCCTAATCTGTACAGTTTGCGAAAATGATCAGAGAAACCTTCCTATCTTTTTCTCAACATCTTCCTCATTATTATTTTTTGGTATTGTAGCAATAGCAGACACTCTTAAATTGGCCCCTTTCTAAGACGACAAATCCGAACAACACCAAAACAATAACAGCAACAAGTCTGCATACATATTAAGCTTTTATGTTTAAGCTGCGGCGGCCTTATCTTTCTACTGACATGTTAACAAATATCCTCCTTAGGATTTCACGTGTACGACAAAGAGAGAAAGAAAAAGCTCAGTACTGTGGTCGTACAATTTATTCCAATCGAATTCCATTGAGCGCATCTGAAACTTTTTGGATTTTACAAAAAAAAAAAAAAGAAAGAAATAAGCAAAACAAAATAGAAAGAACAAAGAGTGAAACAAAAACAAAAAAAAAGATAGGATTGGTTTATTTATTAATAAGGTCATCGATTAAAGATTTTTTAAAAACATTTTTTATTTTGGAAGATTGGAGAGGAAGGATACAATTTACTTGTGACGAAAGTTTGCAATCTGATTTCAACACGAATTAAAAAAAAGTAAGTTTGTATCATCTGAAAAACAAAAACAAAAACAAAAAAAAAAGAAAGAAAACTCCCCAAAACATGATTAAATTTTGGGGTGATTGAAAAATGTCCACCTGAGTAACTCCTAAAACAAAAAATAAGGATAGCTTAAAAATTAGTATTTTATCTTCTCCATTCTAAACACAAAAATTAGTATTTTATCTTCTCCATTCTAAACACAAAAATAACTGCTGAAATATATTTTTTAATTTATGCAATTATTATAATCTGTTCAAATTCATTTTTCTTTCTTTTCTTCTTAAACCAGTTTCTGTTTATTAAATACTTTATGTATGTGTATGCATATATTTATAAAAGAAGAGTGCTCAATATCAGAGAGAGAGAGATATATAGAGAGAAAGCCTATGTTAATCTAAGTCTGAATAGAGTAGATATAGAATATACAGTACATGGTGACTCAGTTTCTAGCTTCTGCCTTTGTCAGACTTTGAAGAATTAATGTTCTATTCATTCTCTTTTTATGCTGTTCAAACATTTTATATATATATATATATATATATATAAGATAGAAGAAATAAGAGTGATAAACATGTACGAATGTCCAGATTTATTTCAAACTTTGATTATTCAATGCAAGCTATATTCTGTAATAAACTAATGTTTATTATTTCCTTAAGCCAAGGCTTTTCAAAGATCGAAATCTTATCAGAGGAGATATACAGATAGATAAGTTGACTGTGGACAAACCACATATCTTTTTTACACGAACTCTTTTCACTCCATTTTTAATAATATTTTTTCAAATGTTTGAACTTTGGCTTTTCCACAGCCAACTTATCTATCTGTATATCTCCTCTGATGATAAGATTTCGATCTTTGAAAAGCCTTGGCTTAAGGAAAGAATAATAAACATTAGTTTATTACAGAATATACCTTGCATTGAACAATCGAAGTTTGAAATAAATCTGGACATTCGTACATGTTTATCACTCTTTTTTTCATCTATCTTTATAATTGCTCTATCTCGTATATTGAGCTTAAACCATTTCACTATAGGTTCTATCTAGTAAAAGTTTACTTTTAGTTTATATTTGATTATATATATATATAGAGAGAGAGAGAGAGAGAGAGAAGGGGGGGGATATCTGACGATATTAATAATGACTGAAAAATATTTTATGGAATGGGCTTTATCCAGTTTCGGTAAAATGTATCCCTTTAGATATGTAAAATTTGTGAGAAAAAGGATGTTATTACAATAATAAAAAAAAAATTACACTTTAGTAGGGGAGGGGGCAGAAAAGAGAAATTGATTTGGTGATTTTTTTTTTTTTTTTTTTTTTTTTTTTTTTTTTTTTCTTCACCAGATTGGCAAATGGAGGTTAGATGAACGCTTCCTCAAATTTTTCCTTGTAACACCTTACTCATTTCTAATAACATCTATTTTGTTATCATTTACATATCTGAAGAAGGTCTATATTCTACTGAAATGTCACATGACCTGAATTTTCCAGACATTATTTATATTGTTTCTACACACACACAAATGTTTTCTTGTTTATCGAGAACTAAATTGTGTTAGAAGCGAATCAAATCCTATATGGCCAGCCTATACAAATGCTAAAAAGAAAATGTATAATAATAATAAATGGAAACAGTAATGAAGGGAGGGGGGCGCACCACATTATTTTTTCCTCAGGATTTAAACTCAAAAAGAGTTTCCAACGAATAACCTTATTTACAAGTATGTTAGATTTTATTTCTATCAGTAAAAAATATCAATATAATTCTTAGAGATACACATCCCAACATTATACTGGGTTTCATATCCTTTAGAGACAATTGTCAGATGCTGCTTTTCCTATGATTTAGTTTCTATTCTTATATACATATATTTGGTGGAAAGTGGAAAGAAATCCCAAAGAGTGCTTGATTATTATATATATATATATATATATATATATATATATATATATAATTATTAATGACAATATATGTATTACCATATACCATCAGTTCCTTTTACTTTGTAGTCTCCTTAGAAGATTCAGCTCAATGCTTGTCAATTATATATATATATATATATATATATATATAAAAGAAATGGCTAACTAGTGATAGAACAGATTACACTCAACAATTTTTGCGAGGCTTCATTTTTAGTTGTAAAATCTTTGGTATTATGAGAGCTAAACTTATTTAAAACCATATATATATAAATATATATATATATTCTCATCATGATCAAGGAAGATATCTTGACCAATTAGATTGTCATCTCCTCTCTTCTCCCTTCTATTCTTTTTTATCTCTTAATATTTTTTACCGCTTCTTCCATTGACTTTACAACAATAGCAAAAATACACATTCTCTCATCAGTAATTTCAATGTTTTCTTAATGATCAGGTTTAATGATCTACAGACAACATGGAAAAATACTGGTAATTCCAAATATGAAATTTATTAAAGGATTATGTGCATACAGATGCTGTAGGGGGGGGGGGGAAGGAATGTGTTTCTTCACAATCACACTGCCATGAAAAAATGCAGTATTATTTTTTAATTGTTTCAATTTTGGAGTATATATTCGAGTATTCATAAACTATTAGGATCATGTTGTTTGCCTGTGTATTAGACTACAGCAACACAAAATACTATTAATGTCCACATTCACGTGCTTAAATCTATTTTTGACATTTAGGTGCTTCGGGAACTTATTTTTCGTTACTTAGAGAACATTTTTGGTTCTTCTTTAATTTTGAAAATTATAAAGTTTAGAAAATAAGTAAAATAAAGTTATCTTAGAACAAACTGTAAAACGATTCATTTCAGAATAAATGAGAAAATTTGGTCAAAATAAAATATAATTTTTTTTATTTTTATTTTTTTTCAACATTAGAAAGTTTCTAAAAGTAACTTTGTGAAGCACCGAAATGTAAAAGTAGTGGTGGGCGTTTATACTGTTGTCATCTAATACAAAGTATCACAACATGGCTGACAATGGTAATACTATCATATTTTTAAATATGAAATGTTAAACAATTTGGGTTGAATATGATGCTTTGCTTGTATATAATTAAAAAAACAAAATCAGGGTATAAGAGTTTGTAAAAAATAAGGTTTTATTTTACCCTCCATTTTCTTCCTGGATAGCGTGTTCATAAGCACGGTTTTCTATTACTCACTTGTGGTTTGAAATGGAAAAGACATTCATTTCATGTTTTCGAGCATGCATGACCTGTTTCTTCCTCCTCCTCCTCCATGTCCAACTGCTGCTGGTTTGCCCTTGTCTCATTTAGATCACTTGCGTGCATTTTTACATGGGCCATTTCCTTTTAACAAAACAAACACACTGACTTTCTTACTGTTTGGCAGAAGGCCACTGACTAGAAGCATTCCTCCCTTTTCCACACTTTTTAAAGATGCCATTTGTTAATGAAATGCACAGAGATTGTAAGAGTTGGTTACTATTGGCTTACCTACACCAAAAATTGGACTATTTATATTTAAAAAAATAAATAAATAAATAAATTAAAAAAAACTGAGGTATTAGTATAGGTTAATGCCGATTGCTACTCCCTCCCCTCAAATGAGTTTTAACATTTTTTTTATAGGTGATTACTTGTGAACACCCGGAAAAACTTGGCGGAAAGAGAGAGTAAAAACAATTATTTTAAGATTTAAAGTGAAGGATAAGTCTTGCATATAAATTTAACGAAAAATGACCCCCCCCCCCCTTTTCCGGCCATTCTAGTGTTCTAGGCTAGTTACTCCATTTTTTTTTTTCATGGGAGATAAATCCTGTAGGTTTTTTTTTGGGGGGGGGGGGTATTTTTGTTTAGGTGGTTACATGTTGCTTTACGATCTTGTTACTTAGACTTAGGGTTAGTGATAACAATTTTTTGCTTAACTGCTCTAAAAAGCTAGAATGGTCTGGAAATGGGAGGTCATTTTATGTTAAATTTATATACAAAACTGATCCCCCACTCTAAATTCTAAAATAATTGTATTTTTTTCCCCCCTTTCTTTTCAACCAGTTTTTCATTGTTCACAAGTAGAATCTTTTATTCTTATTTTGTTTATAGAGGGTGTTAATCTACAAATTTACCAAAATTTACTTTTATTGCATGTTGGTGTGATTTTAAAGAAGCACTTTTTACCCATACCCCTCACAATTCGCAGGGTTATTAATATATTTTTTAATATCTCTGTCAGTTTTTTGTTTAAAAATGTTTTATTCAGTGATTGATTGATTAATCCACCCAGAAACAGTTGCGCCTCAATCTGTTACTGTTCTCAATTGATTTAATAAATTCGTCATCTAAAAAAAAAAATAATAATAATTTTCTCTCCTCCTTTTTTAAGCACCTTTAGAGTTATTTCCAATTTGCTCAAAGAAATAACTTTAAAATAAGGAAGTGCACATAACAACATAAGGTAGGCGCTTTACTTACATCTTGTCCCACCACTACAGTGTATTGATGTTGCATTGTTTTGCTCGATTGATGGTAGTATGTTTATTATGACTGCAGAAGTTTGCTTAACTGTTTTGACAAGTGAATCCAGGAGGATTGCATTTATTTCTATTTTTATTTAGTCTGATAAAAACGTGCATGTCCTGCCCAACTTCAGTCAAAAAAAAAAGAAAAGAATAGAACGTTCTAGGCAGCCGAGAATTGCAAATATACGAGCATTTATAGATTTCTCTTACACATGGCAGTGGCTGATAGCATAGTGAATACAGTAATTGACTGCTTATAAGGCGATCGGGTTTTGAATAACGGTTTGAAGTACTTACCCATTTCTAGCCACACTGAAGAGCCGTGATACGGTGAAACAGCTGCATGTGGATGAACAAACAAATATATATATTTGTTTGTTCATCGTATCACAATGGCCGAAACGTTTTTTAGAATGACAACGCTCAACACAAGGAAATGGTGCAAAACATTTATAAATGCTATATATATCATAAAATACATCTTGTAGATGCTCCGAGGGCCATCATCAGAGATGAACTGGTTTCACTGCAAATTTCCGGTTTGAAATCATCACACTCACTCGACCAGCAACCCAAGCATTTCTCAAAAGAGAATGTCTTCTCTTCCTATGAAAAGGGATGATTTTGATCTAATAATGAGCGTAATTTGATGACTCGTTTTGCTACTTTTGTAGCTTAATCAGATTTTATTTTTTAATTTGACTGGGGAATAGAAAAAAAAAAAGAACGATTCTTTTCCTCCAAATAAAACTGTTATCTAGTGAAGCTATGAAAACAGCAAATTTCATCATTTCATTTTGCAACAAAAAAAAAAAAACGGTTTTCATGTCAATATTTCAATTCTTTTCTAGAAAAAAAGGTCAGCCATATTGGATTCTATTATTTTCGACTAATCCAACAAATATGGCTGACTTGTGTTTACTACTATCGTGTGACTTTATTATTCAAGATGTACGAAAATTGCTGAATAGAAAGTGATTTCTGGCTTTAATTGAATTTTAAAGGCACACGCCTAGCATTAGGGTTCTTTTGTGCCAAAGAAAAATCACATACCTTTTATTCTATAAGAATCGATATTATTTCACTAATCCTATCTAAAACTGCCACAGCCTCACCAGAAAGAATTTCTTTAAAAAAACAATTAGGACACTTGATGATTCTTATAGCTATGAATTTTCTTTTTTTTTTAAGAATCAAATCAATTGAAATAATATTTGAGTAATATTTACTTTTGGAAAGGACATTTTCGGGCACCCCAAAAATGCAAATTTTTGAAGGCTATTTGTTTATTTTTTATTTTTAAAGTAGTAAAAACAAATAAATTTGTTTTAAAGATCTTGATCAAATCCTATTTTAATTAACATTGAATTTAATAATGTTTTGAGACCATGCGGATTTGCATTATTTGTATGTAACCCCCTCTTTCCCCTCTTTAAAAAAAACATAAACAAATAAAACAACTTCCTTCAGCATCACTCCCTACATTTGTCTTCTCCTCCCCTTCTCTTCTCCCCCTTTCCCTTTTTTTCTGTATCATTTTATCCAACTTTTATCTAAGTTTGTATAGAAATGATATATACATACAGGCACAAAAAATGATGCTATGTTTTTCAGTTTCGTCTATTTTATCTCCACATGTAATATAGAACCTTGTATGTTACAAAACTTTTCTCTTTATTATGTAGTACAAACCATTTAAGTTAAACCGTTAACCTTTAGTATCAGTCACTGTCACCATTATTATTTAATAAATTGATCTTCCTTTTTATGAAGTTATTTTTGTCTCATGCTCAGTGGGTTCTTAAAAGAATAAGTCTTAGACATATATACACGTAAATACACACTTTTTTCTATATAACATCGGTCACCCCAAACAAGGCAGGTCACCACTGTAGACGTAAGGGCTACCTATGGACAAAGCACAAAATAAACAAAATCAAGTCACAAAAAAAAACATCAAGTAGACTAATATTTTACTTCTTTTTATTGACAGAAACTTCAAAGTAAAGCAGATAGTATTATCGATACATTTTATGAGATATTGATCATAAGGAAAAAGAAGCTCTTTATATTCCATTTGCCTCATAATTCGTCTCTTGTATAAAAGGTATCAATAATACCATCTTTGTTTTACTTTGAAAAAGTTTGTCAATAAAAAAAAAGTGAAATATTAGTGTACATGGTGTTTTTTTTTTGTCTTTTATATTTTCTGCTTTGTATACTTTTCTATTGTATTTTTTCTATACATGTGTGTATATATATATATATATATATATATATATGAATTTACCTCTTTGCAAGGATGTTAGACACAAGGTCAGGTGTTTTGAGAAGCCAACACATTCTGGCCTACAAAAAATGCCTGAGAAGTTCCATCGGCATTACCCACTAGGGGCGCCTCAGGCGATTAGCAATAAACTAATCTCTTCTCAGAGAAGGTACAGTCTGAGAGGGTGAACTTTCTAGGACTGAACAGAAGAATACATCAGCCCGACAACAATAAAGCCACTGTCAGATTGATTTGTATCATAATTATATTCAGTTTCGAATCTTGCTAAGTCTAGCCACACTGATTAGTTATAGAAACAACGAAACACATGTTTGTGGATAACTAATACATATATAAACACTGATAAGGGAAGGTATCTTGACCAATTAGACTCTGCTTATCGCCCTTGTGTATATTTTAATGATACACAAATTTGGTGGCCGACTTGTTAAGTTGAGCATCATCCTGGTTGATAGTGCGAGGTGTTAGCAATGCCATACAACATTTTTTGCATTGAGTGTGGCTTGCATGACACAGTAATTCTCACTAGAAATACCCAGAATCCCAGAGACATGCAAAGTGCAAGATACCCTGCTCTGTAGAGAAGCTGGTTTTATATGCTGGAGTTAACCATTTTGTAGAGAAATATCTGGACCCAAACCAGTCGTCCGTCAGTCTCAGTGGCTCACTCTGCTCTTGTAAAAATCTATATGAGATGGTTGTCAACTTGTAAGAGATGAGAATGATCTTCGCTGACCTGTAGAGACAATGTTAAGTGTCAACAATGCCTGTGCAAGGGGTTTTCAGTCGAGTGCAGCTTGCATGACACCACAATTACTTGCATTAGCAATATCAAGACGCCCAGAGACAAGCTAAGTGCTCAATATCTGGTTCAGTAGAGCAGCAGGGTTTTTTGTTTTTTTTACAATGGAATTGACCATTACCTAGATGGATTCATTGAAAAAAACACGTGCATAAACTTCTACAAAATTTGAATTGTAATTTAGTGATTTAAAAAATCTTTTATTGGTTTTAAAAGTTCTTCTCCGATTTCCATTGGTTTTTGCGATATAATTTTAGAACTTTTGAATATCTGACAAAAATTCTGTTAGATTTCTCTCTGGCCTCTTCTCTAACTGCATGTGCCTTCCATCTGTTGCTGCTGCTTATGATGATGATTCTCTTTCACGTTTATGACATCCCTTCACCATTCTTTATACCTCAGTATTATTAATAAGTACTTATTTTGGTGCTGCTCTATATTCACACGACACTGTGAAAAAAAAAGGCGAATTATTATTATTATTTAAACGAGGCGATTCTTAGTCTGGCCACTCCCGTATTTCCAAATTCTTAGAATCTAGGTCCATTTTGATAACAGGTAACAAGAATGTTTTGTGTATTTCTAATTTAAAATGTCACTTATTACATGGCTATCACTATTTGACCGGTTTTTGTTTTTAATTATAGCAGCACAAAAGGTTTACTATTTTGATGTATAGCGCATCAGAAATCAGATCCATGCATCACCAAAATATTAAAATCATTAGCGTTTTGTGCTACCATAGTTTCATACATAATCAGTTAAATTTGTGATGCCCGTAATAAGTAAAACTACTTGTTATTACAAAGCCTCAACCATTGTTGCCAATCCTCACGTTGTTGTTGTTTCACTGTCCTCCTGATAAACTCATTAACCCTTATCCTCGAATGGCCCATGGGCCTTGATAAGCGGTGATTCATTAGTACGTAAAATTTTTATAAATTAAAAAAACACTGAGAATTTAAGAGTTCAACGTTATTGGAGTACCAACCCTCAAAATGGCCTATATATATTTTTTTTCATGGGGGTATGATAGTAAAGAAGCATGTGTGTGTGGATGGATTTAAAATAGAATTTAAATCAAGTTTCAGAAATAAGAGTTCACAAAAGTGGTTTACACACGTTTTGAAGCTGAATTTATTATTCTAAGTCTGGTACAAGGCAAGACATGAAAATAAAATTAGTTTTATTTTTTAATTCATTTGCTGATATAAACAAAAACACTTCTCATCAGAAAATAAACTGAAAATCATCCAACAGTCATCAAAAAACGAATACTGCCAATACGAACAAATGAAATAGTGGTCAGAAACATTTAAAAATATATATACATATTTCTTTAAAAATATATTTACTTGTGAAAGTGTGTGTGTGTGTATGTATATATATATATATATATACACACACACACATATTTAAATTTATCTGTCTGTCTTTATTGGCAGTATGCATTTTTTGCTGACCGTTGGATGATTTTCAGTTTATTTTCTGATAAGTGTTTTTATTAATATAAGCAAATGAATTTAAAAAAAAAACAAAATCACTTTATTTTTATGTTTTGCCTTGTACCAGACTTGAATAATAAATTTAGCTTCGAAACTTGCGTAAACCAGTTTTATGTGAACTCTTATTTCCGAAACTGGATTTAAACACTATCTTAAATCCATATATACATATATATATTAAGCTCTAGTGTATCGTCTGAAGAAATATTGAGCTTTCTCCTCTTCTTCTCTGAAAGTTGATAAAGATTCATTTAGATAGCTCCATGTGAGAATTTTCTAAGTGAATTTAAATAATTATTTAAATAACTTTATATATATATATATATATATATATATATATACACATATTTAGTGATACTAAAGATCTTAGAAAGTAGTTGTCATTTATCACATTTAGATTTCATTTTTTAATATTGCATATCTACAGTAAAAGTTGATTATAAAGCAGTAAATTAAAGTTTTGATGATACTACAAAATACATTTGTATGTCTGTATAAAAATTAGTGATCTTAGACATTAAGAAAATAGAAATCGGATTTTAATGAATTATGTTTTGTACACACTAATTTTGACCTTTTTTTTTCTTTATTAAATAAATATATAAAGTAATATTTTATAGATGTAAACTTAAAATATAGATTTTGGAATTTAGATTTGATAATCTGAATGATTTAGACTACTATTCTCATCTTGGATGTTATTCTGCCAGAGATTGCATCGTCTGAAACGTTGTGAAAATCACATTTAAGATGTGAATAGTAGTCTGAATAATCCCCCCCAAAAAAGAATTTCTTTTTTTTGTATAAATGTGAGGAGGAGTTGATATTAAGTTTTGTGTTTTAACTTTTTATTTTGTTTTTACTATTTGCTTCAGATTTACTGTACGTTTCAAATTCTATGATCTATTAAGAGAAAAGAAAAGAAGAAAGAAAAAAAACCCAACAAAACAAGGAATTTCTTTTTACAACCTCTCCCTCTTCTTGCGAATTGTCAATTTCCAAACTGTTAGGTTATTTCTATACTTCCGTGTATATAATTTAACTTGTACATACGTTCAGTACAGAACATCTGCATGATTATTACGTCAGCATTTTAAAGGTGTAACATTTTTAAATAAGCTGTAACAAACAAAAACTAAAACGATAAAAAAGAATAATATGAAAGCAAATTACAACACCCTCAGCTTCATCCTAAAGTTTGATTCAACTACCAAAACAACTTTAACAACAACAAAAAAAAAGTGTGTATGTGTATGTGTGTGTGTGAGGGGGGTGGGATGAAACATTAAAGAAAAAAAAATGAATGCAAAAAAAAAAAACTATAAAAAAAAATAAATCCAACAAATTTGTATCTTTTTCTTTGAATATACCATATTTGAAAGTAAAATAAAGTTGGTGATTGAGGATATGACTTATGTTTTTTAATTAGTGATTTTGGTAAGTATTAAAAATAAAATAATTTTCTTTTTTTCTTTTAAATTGGAAATTGGGGAGAGAATTGAAAGAAAAAGATTGTTTTTTTTTTAATATATATAGTCATCCACAGACAGACTGTTTCGCTGTATCACAGCTCTTCAGTGCGGCTAGACTAGCACCCATCCCAAGCCAGGGATCGAACCTCCAACCAACTAGTTGATAGTGACTGTCTGTTAAACTCGGCTCAGCTTTCCGGTTGGGATCAGGGAGTGTAATACTTCGGCCCCTGGTCAGTAAACGAGGAACCTTTTAGACTTGGACAATTTTTATTTTTGTCCCAATTCAGAGTGACCCTTTTTGGGGAGCTGGATTTTCCCTAATTAAAAAAGTCTTGTGTCTCTGCCCTCGTTGGGAGGCAAGTAAAAAGGAATAGTCTGTCATGCCTCATTTGGTTTAACGTCTGTTTTAAGCATATTTAAATCCATCTGCACATCTATACGTCTCCGTCCGTCCGTCATGCTTAAGTTTTAAATACAATTAGACCACTGGTGACCTGTTCGGCCAGTATTTGTTATATTATTGGTAATCATTACTATTTCCAACATAAATTATTTTAAAGAAATATAGATGGGAAATTATTTATTTATTTTACTTTATCTGCTCATCTGTGACCTATTTGCGTTAAAAATATATTTGATAGAAGTTATAAACCTTTAAAGTTTGCCTAAATACCAATTCTGATCTTTGTTTAGTTGGTAATGTAAGCAAAATAGCCGCTTTGCTCAGAATCAGTATTTAGGCAAAGTTGAAAGGCTTATAATTTCTAATATATATATATATATATATATTAAACGTAAATAGGTCACAGCTTAGTAGGTAAAGCAAAATAAATTGTTTTTGACTAATTTCCCAACTGTATTTTCTTTAAAATAATTTTTGCCAGTAATAGTAATGATTACCACATTATTAAATATATAATTTCTAAACTTTGATATTGTTGATAATCATGTACAGGGAAAATCAAGAACAGAAAGGAGAAAGACAGATCCATCAAAGCAACAGATGTACAATTAATCTCTCTTTTCTCAGGTGATTCATAATTTCTTTGAAGTCAGTCTTTGGCAATAAAAAGATATTATGTGCTCTTTGCTCCTCTGATTGATTTCATTTTTTAGATTCGTTATTAGGTACTTCATTCTCATTGTAGAGCTTCGGTCTCTTGATTCCACTGTGAGCCATGACCTGAAAATATCAATTTTTACTGTGAATGGATAAAAAAATAAATTTTTATTCTCCAACAAGTACGGACGTCCACCCAGTAGTGGCCATTATTTCATTTTATTTTTCCTCCCAATATGTCAACCTTACATGTATCTGTACTTGCATGACATTTCTTTCTCTATATTATCATCCTGATGAAGTCTTATAAATAAAGACGAAACGTTGATGTACACATAAAAAACATCCATTTTTTGGTTTTCCTTTTTCATTTTCCCATATATATATATATATATATATATATATATATATATATTTACTTGAAAATGGATGTTATAAAGGATGAATGGTAGCTTTTGGCAAGTGCCAGTGTCTTATAGTAAAATGTAAAGTTGTTGACCATAGTCGAGGACGGCCCGAAAGCTCCCTTTACATTAGCCACTATACCAAGGTGTAGGGAAGGGCGCCACTCCGTTTCTGGGATTACTCCACTTACCCTTGATCCTCAACCTTATACTGCTGAGTGTTAGCAAAGGGATATCGAGTACTATTTCTTAAGTTCTTGGTATGTATGACTCTACCAAGTATTGAACCCTGGTCTTCCAGCCCATTAGCGAACACTTACAATTATACCAAATGGGCGGGTAATAAATTCCAATAATATTAGAAGAGTCCACACATCTCTATAAAAGACTGTCTGTTAGTCTGTCATACTCAAGTTTGTAACTGCATTTTCATTGCTAAATGCACAGATTGAACAGTCACATTGTGAGACAATCATAGATTGTAAGGAATATGAAGGTAGAACTTCAAATCTGTGGAACAAAATTCGATCGGCTGCTTACGAATTGATTATTACATGGTCGTCTTCAAGTCCAATATTAACAAATACTTGTTGAGCCATCCTCTTAAATAATCAAATTCTGCCCTTTCCACCCATCGTTTCCAATCCTGTCATCGTACAATTGGCAATCTTTTTAACCCTTATCCTCGAATGGCCTCCGAGCCTTGATAAGTGGTGACCAATTAATAAGGATTGTGAACAAAACTCAGATGGAGATAAAAGTTTATTTGATTTTTTTTTTATTCACATCAAACAAGGCATTAGAGGCTAGATTTATAGGGGGAGGACAATGTTGGTGCTGTTGTGCAGCAAAATGTTTGTTCATATTACATTTAAATTTCTGCATGTTGGTACAGTCAGGGAAACGGGGAGCAGGAAGTGACTTCCAAATTCAAGCGGTCCGAGAGAAAAAAATCTATCAAAGTAGAAAGTCTCTTGATATCTCGTCACCTCTACAGTGAAGTGGTGGGATTTTTCTGCTAGTCGGGTGGTTTGGGGGTATTTTTGTTGAGTTTGTCACCAGAGAACTCGACCCTCAAGGGAGTGGGGAAACAAATCAAGTTTACACTTAGTTTTTATTCGAATACACAATTTTTTAAAAGATTATCTGGGACACTTTTGTTTTCATTTTACTTCAGTAAGTTCTCGGAAATCAAGACCCCCCCCCCCCCCATCCTTTTGGGGGGCTAACACTTGATTTCTATATGAGATAAATAGATATCCGAGTGTTCAATCCAGATTCTCCTCCACCTCTCAAACTTCGATTTAGTAAAGCAGTGAAGAACATTAATATTCCTCTTTCTAATTGACCACTTAATTATGTTATAGTATATCTTTCTTATGGCCTCTTGGTCTTACCGGATTCCAAGACAAGAATTCATCTAGTCTGGTCGAGTATACAGCTAAGTGCTGGCAACATTACTCAGAAAAGATGCACCATTCCTCATCTTAGCCAATGTATAGCCGTGTCGAGGGTATCTTATTTGGCCTTTTGAATACTGTGTTATTTTGAATATTTGGTCAGGGTTTACTTGTAGAGTGAAGTATCCTCATGCCAGGTTGTCCTGACAAACCCTTGTACAGAGAAACCCAAGACACTCATGGATTGTGTCTAGTAGTTAATTTAAACATTCACTTTTTATTTTCATTCTACTTCAGTTTAAAGTCTCAGAAATCAAAGGACCCCTTCCTGGTTCTAACATTGTATCTCTATATGTGATACATAGATATCCGAGTGTTCAACTAATTAGTTAAGAAGCAAAGAACATTAATTTTCCTCTCCCCAATTGACCATTTAACTATGTTTTAGTATATCTTTCTTATTGTCTCTTGGTCTTACCGGATTCCAGGACAAGAATTCATCTAGTCTGGTGGAGTATCCAACTAAGTGTTATTACTTGAGGTAACATCACAAGGAGAAGGTGCACCATTCCTCGTATGAGCAAATGTATAGCCGCGTCAAGGGGATCTTATTTGGGCCTTGAATACTACGTTGTTTTGAATATTTGGTCAGGGTTTACTTGTAGAGTTAAGTATCCTCGTGTCAGGTTGTCTTGAGAAAACCCTGTATAAAGAGACCGAAGACACTCGAGGATGGTGTCTAGTAGGTAATTCAAATCTCCTTTCATGAATGTGTAACCATGTGGATAGTTTGTGAACCAAACAATGCAATGGTTTTACCTTTGTATCATTATATCTGTAGATGAGAAAATCATGGAACAAAATAATAATTTTGTAAACAGAAACATAAATTGAAATATTTTTAAAGTGAAATATTTTGAAAATCAACAATCGTGCAATTTTAAATTCATTTATTCATTTAAAAATTTTTTTTTTTTATGCGAGTTTTCGATGTAGTACAACCTTGTCAGGCAAGACTGTCTTATAGTTTTTTTTCTTTCTTTTATTCCTCCTCATTTTGATGGTATTAATCCTGAGGGGTTGAATAGACGTCAAGTTCTTAAGACGCACTTGACGTCTATTCGACCCCTCAGGGTTAATACCATCAAAATGAGAAAGAAAGAAAAGAAAAGAAAAAACTATAAGACAGTCTTGCCTGACAAGGTTGTACTACAACGAAAACTCGCGAAAAAAAAAAAAAAAAAAATTTAATGAATTTTTCATTTAAAATTGCACGATTGTTGATTTTCAAAACATTTCACTTTAATACATTCTAATCCGTGCTTCAAAGATGTTAATTTCCTTACTTAAATATTTTTAGTTTGAATATCTATGCTAAACAAAAAGCAGCCTCTGCCTTTAGTAAAATAACAACTGATTTTACAGAAAAATAAGAATGAACATAAACATTGCGAATTACAATATCAAGCAGATTATTAAGTTTTGAATCAGTATAAATTTAAATAGACAAAATTGTCTATTTAGATTTATACGGATTCTTTGTTAAAAATGCCATGACTCCAATTAAAGAAGTAGTTAAATAAATTTATTAGTAAACAGGTTGTTGTTTTTTTTTTGTTTAAAATATAGATATTTAAATAAATACATTAAAGACAAGCTTAATTTTTATGACTTCAGAGAAAAATTAAATCTCGACAGTATAGGGAGGTTTGTGCAGAATATGAGACTTGGGTGTTATGGACACGTTGAAAGAATGGATGAGAGTTCTTGGATGAGTAGATGTAGAACAGTTGATGTAGCAGGTTCAGTTCACAAGGAAAACATGGGAGGAAGTGATAAAAATGGACCTGAGAGAAATAGTGATAAATAAAGACATGGCCAGAGATAGGTTAGTTTGGAAGTATATTTCTTAAAGCTGTCCAACACATGCCAGCATGTAAAACAAACGTTAAACCGAATATGATGATGTAAACAGCCAGAAGAGATTAGTAATAGTGGTGGTGGTAGTAGTAGTATCATAACTTATCTCTAAAAGGAAATCAAATTTTTGTTCTGCATTTTTTACCTACATATTTAATTCTTTTAATAAATTAAATTTTTAATGAATATGTATTTTTTATAGTTAAATTTTATAAATATGGCACAGCTTTAGTGAATAAAGTAGAATACAAAATATTGCCTTGTCTTCAGGTTGTTGGACACAATTCAAATTGAAAACAATGAAAAAATAGCATCTATGCTATCTATTTTTTTATTTATTTAATCACTGTCATTTGTGCTAAAAATCTGAATTCTGATATTTACAAAACTTGAGCGTTGTAGTGTTTTCTTAATGAATACAGTTTCAGCAAGGCAATTTTTGAGTCTTCCAATACGTATACAGACACGAATCAAAAGTTTTGATACCATAACAAAAATGAACGTTAGCATGCTGACTTGTGTTTAACTAATCCACAATTAATGATTTACAATCGGCATTGTCTTTCGACATTAAATACGCTGGAAAAAGGCAAACAAAATATGTGAGACAAAATTTACTGGCTTTGAGGATTTCTTTTTTTTTTAGGGGAGGGGGTAATCTAATTAGAGACAATTCATACAGGTATGGCAAATTGGTTTAAAGGTGTTGAAATAAGATATTCTTGATTTATCTATTAGACACAATAGTTGGTTTCCTTTTCGCTATTTGAAATTAGACCATAAACGTACATAAGTGGTGTGTGCAACAACCCAAACAATCCGCGCTGAAAGAAATTGTTCCTGGCAATCTGAAAACTTGACAAAATATGAGGTCGTGCAATAATAAAAATAATAGCTAGAAAACTTTTCATGCATTTCATTTTGTGCCAACACCATGAAAAAGATAAGTGCTGTATCCAGTGTATTTGTAGCATCCCAATTCACCCTAGCAGTTGAAAGGAACTGATTTAGAAAGGACCTGTATCTGACGTCACTTGATGATCTCCGCATGGCAAATGTAAACAAAGCATATATATTTATATTTCTTTAAAAAACTAAATATGCTGTTTCAATTTGATGAAGTCAATACAATCAAAACACACAACTATTTTTATACAAATTATTAAAAAACGAAATTCAGGGGAATGTTTTGGAATAAGAACTCATTTTTTTTTGTTTACAAAAGTTATTTAAGTTATTTTTTTTTTTACTTATCTATTTTTAGTATTTTACGACCAGAAATAATTATTTTGATAAAAACAGAATATATTTTATAAAGGAATTACTTTTGTAATAATTGGAAAGATTTTAGGGTGGGAAAAATAGGGTTTATATTTTACATATGATGTGAAGTTTTTAGACTTATGTATGGAAGGGACTATCAGTGAGTTATGTATTTTCATTGTTAGTTTATTTAGCTAGTAGAAATTTTCTTCTGTGGAGACATTGTTTGAAGATCTCAGTTTTGATGTTCATACAGATTATGGAAGGGTTATTGATTGCTTGTAAGATCCTAAATCGTTCAGTAATGCATAGTGGGCTATTCCTGGAGGTTGGTCTATAAAGCTTTTGTTTATCGATGATCCTTCATTTAATTTCATAGGGGTACTAGACTTCTTGAGTTCCCATATTTTTTTTTTGGGGGGGGGGGGATACATTCCGACCATTACTTAGACTAAAGAAACAAGACATTAAATATACATGTTTGTATAATGTGCATTCAAGCCTCATAAAAAGGCAATACATTGTTTCTAAATTAATTTGCATGTCATATTATTGAGATGGGATGGAAAATGATTTATGTGCTTGAAATTTTTTAACTATTCTTTTTTTTTTATAAAAAATCTATCTATCTATCTATATATATATATATATATATGCATTTTTTTTTTTAAGAAATAAATATAAATTGTTTGGGATATTAAAAAAAAAAAAACTTATTCAGACAGTTTGTATGCATTTAGAAAGGTGTGAAGCTTGAGTGACATCATATATAGTGTCATACTAAACACGTTCCTTTCATCTGCCAGCTTAAATGGGCTGCTGAAAAGACACTTTATCCAAAGTTTGTTATATTTACTTAATGAGATACTTGAAACAAAAAAGCGCATCAACACATTAACGACTATGGTTCTCTCCTTCTTGGTCTTTCTGGAGGTCTGGAAACTGCTGTCTCTGAATGGCACTGTTTTGGAAAACGTGGAGTCATTTGTATACCTCTGGTCTTTTCGTTTCATCTGGGCAATGCACAGTGATGATCGATCATCGAGTTAGGGCCGCTAAATCTGCCATGTGGTCCTTTTGGGGCACTTCAGAGATTTCAATATCAACTAAGAGGCATGTCTATCAATCTATCGTCCTGTTGATCTTCCTCTGTAGCTGTGAGACATGACCAATAAGGATGGTCAATCGGCAGAAGTCTTTGACAATGGTGCCATTTTGCTGTTCTCCACGAACACCTCAAAGTTTCAGCTCTCTTGTTGCAGTGAGCTCTTCGATGGTTCAGGCATGAAGCTACGTAATCTTCTCTACATCTCTGCCTAGGTGGCATAAGTGTATCAATGGGCAACAACGATCAAAGAGGGCTGAGCCCCTAAGCGGTTGGCCTTTGACAGTGTAATTGTGATTCATTAACCATCCCGTTCGACCATACTCAGGACCGCTCTGTCCATGGGCCACTATGGTTTGTGATGTAGTGCAGGCGAGAGAAAAAGATGGCTCAATTTGACCAGGGTGAATGCTGTTATAATAATAATAATAATATCAGTTAGATTTCAAAATGTATATAAAACTATAATGCCACGGCTTCAGTGTTTTTAATTTTTATTTATTAATTCATTAAAAGTGAAAAATTAGAGCTGCACAGGCTTTGTGCTTTCTTTGTTTATCCTCAGCCCTGTGGACTAAAAAAAACTTTTCACTTGTTAATGAAAGTTATTATGCATGTGGTCTTCTATAGTTAAAATGGTTAAACTAATTTCAATAAAACCTTACTTGAATTAGTATTTAATTATAGTAGTGTCTCTCACCTGATGAGCCAGATCTAATGCAGATTGCTCTACAGGGCTGGGGATAAACAAAGAAAGCACAAGGCCTGGGCAGCTCTCATTTTTCTACTTTGTAATTTATTGTAAGTGTTTTATTGAACAGATACCATAAAAGAATTAATAATTTACTGAAAATACTTTCTTAATAATGTCTTAGATTTCACTCAAAAATTTTTTTTTTTCTTTTTTAAATTTTTTTTTTAAAAATTGGTATTTCACCGCACCAGATCTGAAAAGTTTGAATTAAATAATAAATATCCAAGTTTTAAAATAAAGTTTTCTTAAACATTTTATCTTTGATGTGTATCATTGGAATTTCTAAGATTTTTTTAGAGATATATAAGAAAACGCCTTCTAATAATAATAATAAATTATGACAATGAAATGTTATCATGGATATTATTTATTGTTTCTTTAGGTGAATAGCATTATATATAGGATGTCCCACCACCCCTAAAAAAGACTGCCCATGGAATCGTTAATAAAATTCACAATTCTTTCTGCAATTCAGTCATATTCAATACAAATAAACTTCAGTCCCCTAATAATTAAATTTATTTACTTCTCTGTGATGAGTCTTAATATATTTAGAAAGACCCGCTGTTGTGTTCCAACGTAGTCAACTCTACGCAGCTGTAAACTGATCGAACAAAAAGGCAAATGTGAAAGTATTTTTGAAAGAGACTAAATCAACCACAAATGAAATTCTAAAAATATATATATATATATTCATATCAAGTTTGGTGCAATTCTAACCAATAGCTTTGGAGCATATTGATTTTAGTATTATTAGTATTAACATTTTTACTGCATTATGCCACACCTGACATCTCAAGGAACAAGCAGAGATATTGAGATTTGAACAGGAATCATTTCACATGCAAAGCAAGTGCTCTAACACTGACCCAATTTCTTATAATAAAAAATACATGTTTACTGTTTTCATCTATATTGACCTGAGATGACCTTATGATGGTTGAAAGGTCGTTAAACACCAACAAACAAACATGTTTACTGTAAGATTTTTAATTTAGTTTACCTGATGATTAAAATGCTGACCATGTCTTCATATTTAACCTAATTCAGTGACTTTTTTTTTAACCTGATGTGAGTATGCATTTTTTGAGCATGCGATTGGATCACCAGCTGGTATATAATTAATATCAACTGGATCCTTTAGGCATCAGTGTCTGATGTTTGGAGACCTGAAACTCCCAATGAAATCATGCATACAGCACTGACCATGTGGCCCGGTACATTTCTTCAATGTATTTTACAAACCAAAATAGAGACTTTAAAAAAAAAATCATCTTCATTTTGTTGTGTTGAAATAAAACCAATTATTTTATTTTAAATGTATCTTATATATAAAGAAAAATCAGTCGA
>OY744527.1:77853071-77928071 GCA_963556195.1 Sepiola atlantica
ACAATGGGGATCTAATTTCAGTTTTAGTTACTCAAAGGGGTCGAATATGCCACACAAAAAAAAGGACAAACATAGCTGAAAGAAAGGCAAACACAAAATTCTGAGATAGTATTCTGTTGGGGTACAAATTCTCAGTAAAAACCGTTTTTTTGTAACTCCAATATCTTGGTTTCTCTTTCAACTTTTTTAGGGGTAGACTTTTTTGTCAGCCAGCCTTGTAACCCTTCCTTCCCTATTCAGCTCTTGAATGGTTTACTTTTGGCTAGCCTATTTGGAGTCCAGGGGATTGAACGCTGATGGTGGGGTCTCTTTCAGGCGTGGTTTGTCTAGAAGTGATTCTACCATCCTCTCCTTTTTTATTATGATTAACTCCTTACATCAAGTGGCTTCATGCTTTGTCAGGAGCAACTTCCATAAATAAAAAAAAAATATTATCAAAATTTAACTGATAAAAATAACCCGTTTCCTCCACCATTGTTAATATTGTCGCTCCACTCACCACCTAATTCATTTTGCCCTCAGCAGAATTTACTTTGTTTTATAGGAGCCAAAGTTGAAAATCCGAGCATTTAATGCAATCGCATGTATGCAAATTGCATCGCTCCCAACATCCTGGCACCTCAAATCTTCACATACAGTCATCACTTATTCAACGAACTCACTGTAAGCCATTAGTTTGAAGTTAGAGATCTAACCACGCAAATGTCACCTACATGCGATGCACGTCGCCACACAAATTCTTGTAGTTGCTGGTGAGCAAGGTTTTCTATCCGTACCTCATTTGCCATAATAGCCAAGCAATTGTTTCCAATTAGTATTGTGATAGTATACTCACTAGAGAGAGCTCAAACTTGGCCTTTTGGCTAAGATCAAAGTGTAGTATCTGTTCCGATGGATACTGCACCCCATAGACTGGTATTGTCTTGTCCTTCGGGTCTTGATTTACGCCGGTCTATGGGTCTGTCCTATGCAGTTCAGGAGGTCCACCCTCCCAGGTTTCGCCTCCCCTCTTTGGGGAGGAGTAAGTTTATTGCTTACTGCCTGAGGCGCCTCTACCGGGGAATGCCGACGGGGCTGCCCAGGCAATTTTTAAACCCCACTTTCCCGACCCGACCTTGGGTCATATCTTACTTGTGGGAGTAAGATAAAAACTGGCCTTGTGCCTAACTCTTGGAGAGGAGTAAATCAATACTCACTAGAGAGAGATTCATCGTACGATTGAGAACAGAACTGCATTGTGTCAGCATGTGTGGGTAGCAGATTTGACTGAAGTACTTGCTGAAGGCATCGTCAGGACTGTATTTTTATTTGCAAGTAGGTTTAACCGTCCTCCCACATACAGTGCCTGGTCTTCCCAAATGGTCACCCATCTGGTACTGACCAGACTCAACGTTGCTTAACTTTGGTGATCTAACAAGAACCGATATGTCATTGTGATTATGACGTAGGTATTGTTTCAGCATTAAATAGCCCCAAAGGGTTGATATGCTGTAAAATAGACGAATGTAGCCAATGAAAGAATCTTTACAATAGTCATTGTGTTTTGGTATTAAATAATTCCCAAACGTTTTGCTATGTCATAGAACTGCCAAATATAGCCAATAAAGGAATCATTTTTATTATTATTATTGAAACACTTGAGTGCTTAATGGCAAATAATTACAAACACATAACGACTCATATTATCAAAATGCATTAAAAAGAACACTCTTCGCTGTATTGACAAAATTCATAATCGACTTTGAAATCTAGTGGGGGATGATCTCTTCTGTTCTTTACAGCCTATTTCTCACAGAAGAGACGTTGCTAGTCTCTACTCTATCGTTATTTCCATGGCAGGTGCTCGACTGAGCTTCAATCTCTGATTCCTCCTTGTAAGACATTTACAGCAAGAACTCGTCTTAGTACCACAACAAAGAAAAACTTTCCTTTCTACCTCAGTATGCACAGTGTCAAGTAAAATTTCCACTAACACCTTCTTCACAAGGGCTTCCCAACTGTGGAACATATTGCTGCAGGACTGCTTCCACACATATTACAACTTGGTCATGTTTAAAGCCAGTCAAGATTCCTATTTAGAACCGTCCTCACAAATAATTGGACTTTATTGTAACAATTATTGCATTTTATTAAATCTTATCCTCGAGTTGCACTTGGCCTTGATAACTGGTGACTCCTATCAATAAAAAGAAGAAAAAAGAATTAACAATGAATAAAACTAAAATAAATTGGCTATACCTATTAATCTGCAGATAGAACAACACTAAAACAATTGATATTATGTTTTTTGAAATTTTGCGATGTGGATTGATAATCAGTAATATTCGAATTATGCGGACTACTAGTTTAGTAGATGAAGAACAGCCATGACCTACTAGACGTGTTAAGTAATTTTTATTCTATTCTTCGTATCACCTTTAGTGAGGGTTGAACTTTCAACAACCAGAAATTTGCTACTCGGAACTATTTGTTGCGCCACGTGTCCATGTGGACAAGTTGCACTTGAAGAAGGTCGGAGGTTACATTGTCCGAAACATTGTGAGAATAACATCCAAGATGAGAATAATGATCCAAATTATCAATCCTCATCCTAAATAATCCGCAACATTAAATGATCATTCAGATATCTTCTGGTCTAACCTGTTCAATTTGCAGGCTGATAAATTTTTTATTTATTTTTTTTTTTTCAATTTGCAGGCTGATAAATTATTTGTTTATTTATTTTTTTTCAATTTGCAAGCTGATAAATTTTTTATTTATTTATTTTTTTTCAATTTGCAGGCTGATAAATTTTTTATTTATTTATTTTTTTTTCAATTTGCAGGCTGATAAATTTTTTTTTTTTTTTTTTCAAATATACATGCAAATTAATGTAAGACTAATGAATTTATGAGACTACATTACTTATGTCATTGATTTTTAATTGCTAAAAACTATGATCGAAGCAGATTGCACAATATTGTTCAACCAGCCCACAAAATGGCCACTATGCTCTTATGTTGATGAAAGTTTGGAAATAAATCAACACGTGATGAATTCTGGAGGATTCTAGCATTCTTTATTTCAAGAATTGAGAAAAATAGATTCCTGGAAATACAATCGCAATTATCATGAGCTGTTAGATTCCTTAAATAATGTTTGTTTTAATGAATATTTGCTGCATATAGTTATCCACAGACATGTGTTTTGTCGTCTCAACAATTCATTAGTGTGATTAGATGTAACGAAATTAAACACTGGAACCTCAGTGGTTAGCATCAATTTCTCTACTCACGAAGCAAACAAACTGCTATATGTATTTATATATATATATATATATATATATAAAAATATATATATATATATATATTTCCCACCCACTCGGCATGGGTACTTGATAGCTTCGGTAATTAAAGCCACATACATAATTTTTTTCAGTCAGTGATTTCTGCCACATGTTGATTTATATTGTTAGAAAACAACATTTTTATTTGGTTCACTTTTCTTCGATTTTAATATTTAGTCCTGCTTGATATTTAAAAAAAAAAAAATGTCACGCAGGAAACAAATGGTCTCACACTCAGATCTACTGCCACCTACATACACTGGAAAGACTTTCTTGTGCGTGTGTGTATATATTTATTTTTAATAGTCAAACTTTCAGGGATTAAAGCTCAATGGATGTTAATATTTTTATTTTTTACACCAGAGCATATATAAACAAGCCCTGCGTGCGTGCGTGTGTGGTCCCCCTCTGTATTATACTTGATGTGGCGAGTGTAAAATGCAATAAATTTGGGCAATTTGGGGCATTTTTGACTCCCATTGTGCCCCCTGGGGGCGCGAACCAGAATTTTTTTGAGGTCAAGGATGCTTATTTTATATCCAGAACAATTGCCTCTACATTTTGGCCAAGTTTCAGAAAAGTTGAATGGATGGATCAAACGTTATGGGAGAAAAGGGTAATTTTTTGCCATTTTGGAGGCTTTTGACCCCCTGGTGGCACAAACCAGATTTTTTCCAAGGTCAACGATACTTATTTTCTATTAGGAACAATTGCCTCCATATTTTGACCAAGTTTCAGAGAAATTGAATAGATGGATGAAAAGTTATGGGGCAAAAAATGTCATATTTTTGCTATTTTGGGGCTTTTTGACCTCCTGGGGGGGCTAACCAGATTTTATTTCAAAAATCGGAAAATGTCACTTTCTACCCTGACCAAAGTTACAACTTCATGCAAAATTTCAGAGAAATTCAATGAATGGTTGCGGAGACAAATCCGGACGGACATGCCTCAAAACGTAGCCCCCCCCCCCCGATTTTATAAATCGGGGGACCAATAAACAAGAGAATGCAGTAATTCCAGTAACCCAGTCTTTATTCATTTTACAAAAAATGAAAGATGGCGTCCAATGTATTAATAATGGTGTCCAATGATTAAAAGAACATTGTTCTTTTTTTAAACGATATTCATAAATCCTCTAAAAACGTGAGCGTTCTTGTTATTTTTCTGTTCCTTCTGATGTTTTCTGGACACGATTTTAGGACTTCTGAAGAGTCGCACCTATGGAAAATACAAGATATATAATACTATATTTGGTTGTTCATGTGTAGACAACAGTTCTGTCAAGTATATGGATTTTTTTTGTAAAATGAATAAAGACTGGTTACTGGAATCTAGAATTTTATTGTTTATATATATATAAGAAGTAAATTTTGTCTGTCTATCCAATTTTAAGGCTTTTTTAATTCTCATCCAATAGAGGACTAAACACTGTACTCTGAGGATTGTTTAAAGCAAAAAAAAAACAAAAAACATTGGGACTAATATACTTCCAACTCAACACTGAACCCTACGTTTCAGACCATTTAATTTTTTTACTTTTTATTAAAATTAAATTACTTTCTATTACACTGTTTATAAATACATGTGTGGAAGATAAAGATATAACCTTGCTGCACTAACCAATGCTGAGTAAATATTACATTTGTAATTGTGTATTTTTTCATTTGCTTAATGTTTTTTTTTCTTCTCGGTATTAATCTCAATAAAATGTTAAAATCTCATTGAGATCCCTGTTAATTTTATGCAATATAAGGGCAAATATATTTATTTAAATAATGAGGGGAAAATTTGATGACTAGGGTTCAAAGTTTAACCTGCATTTAAACATTACTCATGCTATTTTGTTTTATGTAATGCACTAGCATGGCTACCCGGCGTTGCCCGGGAGCATACACAACAAACTAGAAGAGTTGAAAAGTTTGTAACAGATTTCTTTTAAAACTTCTATCTATATATATATATATATATATATATATATATATCCCCCCCTTTCTCTCCTCTCCAAACAAGAAGAATTTCCCCTCCTCTGGCCAAGGGCAGAACAGATACTACACTTTTATCCTAGCCTGAAGGCCAAGAATGTGTATTTTAGTTCAAGTTTCACACCAAAGGTTGATGAAAAACAAATCGCTCTAAATGTTGATACCCCCCAAACTAATTTTATCCCTGTTTACTCCCAAAAGAAATGTGTCCATATTCTATCCGAGACAATGCTAAAAAAGAATATATCACCTTTGTGGGTATGTCTTGTGTAGTTTTTAACTTTTAGCTGAACACACATAGAGAAAACCACCCTTTATATAGTAGGTGGTATGCATGGAAGCCTTGCTAATACAATGTGATATTAAGTAGTTGGTTAGAAGTATTTTTTGTAGTGAACGCAGTGCTCAATATTTTATTTTTCAAATAGAGCAGTAATAATTATTTTTGTGTAATATTTTAATTTTTTTCTTCTTTTTTCTTTTTTTAGGTATGCTTAAGGATTATTCACCAAATTAATTTTTGGTGTGAAGAAACCATCCCTCTTTCCTGTCTTACAATGGGAATTTTTAACTTGGGCCTGCTGCTTAACAAACCCTAAACAAGGAAGATTTTCATTGTTTTTTTTTGTTGTTTTTTTTTTTTTTAAATCTCAATATTCCTTTACACCAGAAGGAAAAAAGAAAAAGAAACAAAATATTAAAAAACAACAACAGAGAAAGAAAAAAGAAAAACAACAAAACAAAAGACTATTTACATAGCTCCATGCTATGCTTATTATTATTATTATAATTATAATTATTATTATTATTATATTCGTTTCTTTTAAATTTTAACTTCCTCGTTGATTTGGGGAAGGGTTAAGATTTAAACTGGTAAGAAAACAAAAATACTGCAAAGCAAAAATAAAAACTCAGATATTTACATGAAGTAAAAAAAAAAAAAAAAAAAAAAAAAAAAAATTACATGACACCCCTCACCCTCCAAAAGATTTTTTTTAAAAAGAAAACTCACAAACTTAAAACATCTGTCAAGTTGAATTTCTGCTCCTCTTCGACCAGAGAAAAAAAAAAGAAATAAAGAAATATATACACACACATAAATTTATCTCAAATGACAGCAAAAGCTAAGTAAATTTTTGTATGTATCTTGTTTTTGTTTGTTTATAAAAAAAAGATTTTCCTAAAAAAACAAAAATTAGAAAAACAATGACTAAACAAAATTATATATATAAAAAAGAATAAAATGAACTCACATGAGGAAACACAAAAAATAAATGAAAATATTCTCAACAACAACAATAATACCCCCTCCAAAAAAAAAAAATCACTAAAAAGGGAGATGAGGATAGCAGATCTTTTCGTCTTTAAATCTTAGTGGAAACAGATGTGAACATGGATTCAGACTTTTATTATTTTATTTTTTTTGTTTTTTGCTTTTTTTTGTTTAAAAAAAAGCAACAAAACTTCCTTTCCTCTGTCTTTCCCCCCTCCCTCTTCTACCTCCCACTTTCCCCTTTTTTCTATCTATCTAAATCTTCTGTTGAATACTGGCGCCAATAACATCTACACTGTAGGTTGTAGCGTCAACATATGTACATCCGAAAAACAAAAAAAATACAAAAAACAAATCTGCTGCCATTTTGATTTAAAAAAAAAAAAAAAAAAAAAAAAACTCTACACCAAATTTTACACTTGTTCTTTTTTTTTTCTTTTTTTTTTTTTTTTAAATTTGAAAACCAAATTTTTATTTTTATTTTTTGACTATGGAATACACCTGGAAACTATTTTGGTTGTTTTGTTTGCATTGTTGTAATTCTCCTTAAATTTGATTTTTATTACGTCACTATCGCGTTATCATCCTTCATTATCTTACATTCATGAACAAAAGTATACTGCCACACTGCGCCGTTATTTTCTTACAGTTAAAACACGAATATAAATTAATGTTAGTATTATGCATGCTGGCTTCCTTCGCTCTTGATTAGTGCTCTCTATACGATTGAAAAATGGTTCAGAGAGTTCCAAATTCAAGGGGGAGACAACTTCAAAAAAGAGAAACTACTGCTTGAATTACTCAGAGCAACCACATACTTTTAGCCATTCTATTGTTGTTTTAGTAGGTGAGAAATAGCCCTGCAGTTTCTGATTTAGTTATGACATCCTGAAAGCATCTGGTTCATCTACAAAACAAAATTGTCCACAAAATATTTGTTTAAAAAGCAGATATGTCCATGGAACAGAATTTTCTACAGATTATACGGGGTTGGGCAAAATGATCTGACACATTTGTAGCATTTTATAAAAAAGAAAATAAGAATAAATAATAAAAAAAAGTATTTTTATTTTCCAAATCTGCATATGATGCCATTTTGTTTTTAAAAATACATCATTCAAATGTTTGCCGTTATTGTCCGTCCACACACTTTCGAAAACGTTTTGCGAAAGTTGTTCATAACTCGATGACTCATTTCATGTTGAATTGAAACAATTTCTTGATGAATGGCATCTTTTAATTGTTCTGTAGATCGAGGGCGATGAGTGTATACCTTTGACTTTAGATATCTTCAGAGAAAAAATATGGCATCATATGTACATTCGGAGAAAAAAAAAGATACATTTTTCATTATTCAAACGACAGAAAAAAAATGGCATTATATATACATTTGGAAAATAAAAATTATTTTTTCATTATTTATTCTACTTTGCTTTTATTAAACCGTACAAATGTGTCGGATCATTTTGCCTCACCCTATATGTCTATAAGACATGAGATTGCTTAAAACTATTCGCTTATTACTTATTGAACATTGGCACTAAATAAAAAAAAAAAATAAATAGGGGGGGGGGTGATATGCTGTAAAACAAACCAAACAAATGCTTGAAAGTCAGAATATTTGCAGAGTTAAAATTTTATCCAATTTACTTTATTCAATTAAACATTAATACTGTTGAGAACGTATCAACCATGATTCCCCCTTCCAGCTATGACTAAAATGGCAATTTGTCCTCATAACGATATATAATTTATGATTACGGATGGCCCAAAGAACATCAAATCTCTTGCTCGGATTTCAGCTTGACGATGCCCTTTTACAGACTACAGATTGTTAATTTACAGAGTAGATTCATCCGATAACATCGGCTGTTGTTTGAATCGGTGATATGTGAAGATTTTAAATCCTCTCATGATATTCATCATCATTCAACTGTCAATCTATCTCATTTCTGTAGCCTTGATAAGTGGTGACTCATTAGTAAAAAAAAAACATGACTTTGTTCTCAATCTTTAAGCCCCAAGGTTTTTTGGCTTCGTCACTTAACCCTTAAATGATTTATTTTTTATATTGGTTTGAAAAATGTTATCAAGTTAAAAACGTTTCATAGGAGTAATATAAAGTAGTATAAATGATTTTTGGAAAAAAAAAATAAATAAATTATTGAAAAAAAAAATTATGTTGCAAATGTGAAACAAATGGCATAAAACTTTACATATATAATACAACACTACAATATATGCATCTAAATTATCATAATACACTAGAGAATCATAAAATAAATTTTACATATATAACACAACACTACAATATATGCATCTAAATAATCATAATACACTAGAGAATCATAAAATAAATTTTACATATATAACACAACACTACAATATATGCATCTAAATAATCATAATACACTAGAGAATCATAAAATAAATTTTACATATATAACACAACACTACAATATATGCATCTAAATAATCATAATACACTAGAGAATCATAAAATAAATTTTACATATATAACACAACACTACAATATATGCATCTAAATAATCATAATACACTAGAGAATCATAAAATAAATTTTACATATATAACACAACACTACAATATATGCATCTAAATAATCATAATACACTAGAGAATCATAAAATAAATTTTACATATATAACACAACACTACAATATATGCATCTAAATAATCATAATACACTAGAGAATCATAAAATAAATTTTACTTACCATTATAATGACCACATTTAAAAGTTTAGGCTTTTGAATTAGGCCGATGACACACGCATGACACTTCCCTGTTACATCAAAGATACTGATTACCTATTTAAGGGTGTGCTGATGCAACACCATACTAATACCTACTCACACTTGCCAACAGATGTGAAACAAGTTGCAGCTTGACACATTTTCATTGAATATTATATTGAATAGGCATTTTGTTGGAATGTGTCATATTTGAAACAAAAAGTTAAAGGTTAATATTTCATAATTATCATTATCCCAAAAGTTGTTTATAAACAACAACGAAAAATATTTAAGTTGGCTATAGGTTGATGAAAGTTAAGACAGTGCAAAAGTAAAGAAAGGAATTAAGAAAGTTTGTTGGCTGCCGCTTTTTTTCGACCTATATTTCTTCCGATTGACGAAGGCAGGAGAAAGTTGAGGAGACGTCTTTCTTTGTTACTTTCAGAAAACTCTCTGGCTGTTGTCTGCAATTCCCAAAGGGGCCGAAGTAGTTCTCTAAGGGACGGTTGAAATTAATGCGCCCTGGAAGCTGATTGGTCCTTTTATCACCAAATCACCTCACAGGGGCTGCTCTCTGCAATGAAATAAATGGCTCTACAAGGCCAAACTCAAAGCTTATATGACATGAATCAGTCATAAAAATAATTTCTCGGCCTTCAAGCTGAGATCAAAGTGTAGTATCTGTTCTGTCAATGAAGAAATCTTTCTAAACTAAGACAATTTTTATTTTTATCCCAATCCAGAGTGTTCCTTTTTAGGGGAGCTGGATTTTCCCCACATTCAAAACCTACCTTGTGTCTTACTCTGCCCTCGTGGGGAGGCAAGTAAATGGGATCATAGTATTAACATTTTTAATTGATGAGATTTCTAAGATGACATATTGTTGTTTGCATATTTCGGGATGTTATCCTAATCTTTTTTGTTGTTATGATCACATCATTTCGGCCATTATATTCTCTGGCCTTCTTCTCAGGTGCTGTTTTATCGTAGTTGGAAACCATTCACATCTTAAATTGAGCTTTTATTTTTAATCTACTGGGGGAGATTGTTCTCATTCCTTGTTCCACGCTTTTTAGATATAATATATATATTTACTAATGGGTCACCTCATATCAAGGCCCGGAGGCCACTTGATGATAACGGTTAAAGATATCATCAGTTAATTTTCTATTCACCCTAGATTGTTCTGCAAGACAAATATCCTTGTGGATATGAGCGATGGTCAAAATGTATAACTTAGAATGATTTCGACAAAGAGGTTGTGAGATCAATCCTTGGTGAAGGAACTTAAGAAACATGAACTGATAAAGGATATCTAAAATGCATGGAATGCCGAATGAGAACATGGATTAAATAAAGAGTTTAGTTAAAAAAAAAAAAATCACAGAATTGACAAACGGTACTTGAAAATAGGCTGGAAAATACAACGGCTGAAACGTTGTGGATATAACAATAGAAGAAGCGGACATCTTACAATGGAGATTTGGTATCTGTCTGTTTGAAACCGAAACTATGCTATTACTATCTTTTAATACTTAATTCAGTTTCTTCCTATTTCAGACTAACGTACTATCTTTCAATGTAAAATTCAGGGAGAGGGTAGAGGGTAGTATAGTATCTGTTCTATTGTCATGATATCATCCTCTCAGGGAGTACTTTCTTTTTTTTGTGTGGTAGGGTGTAGTGCAGTATCTGTTCTATTGTCATGAGATAATCCTCCAAAACATTACCTCCACCTTTTTTTTTTTTTTTTTAGGGTGGAGGGCAGTGTAGTATATGTTCGTTTGTCATATATACTTGCAAAAACTATGTGACCTGAGGGAGCATATTTTTGCTCATAAATATGATAATAGCACGATTCAATTACAATTATATGAAGAACCAAATCAAAGACACGAGTAAATATACAGGAAATAAAGCATTACCAATAATGAAGAATTTTATAGCAGAAACAAACAGTCTGTTTTTGAATTTCAGCAATGGTAAATAAATTAATTTAGTATATATATAAATAAATTTTAAAAAAAAATGCTCGATCATAGTCGAGGGCAACCCGAAGGCCTCCTTTTCATTAGCTACGACACCAAGTTGTAGGCGAGGGCACCAATCCTTCCCTTGATCTTCACCTTATAATGTTGAGTGTTTAGCAACGAGGCATCATTTTTTTAGTCTTTGGTATGACTCGACCGAGGATTGAACTTTGGTCTCCCAGCCCATGAGCGAACACTCTTACCATTATGCCGAATGAGCCAGTAGGTAGTAGTAAATCCAGGTAAGTAGTTCTGGTGAATTGCGATATGTATGGTACATACGCTACGTATAATATGTATATCCCCAAAAAGTCTACTGTCTCACAACAGGGGACAGAATTAAAAAGTATGTTTAATTATGGTTGAGAATTTTTTTCGATGAGTGTTAATAATTTTTATTATTCAGACTACAACTTTCAACTTGGTTTTTATTTTCACAATGTTTCGGCTGGCGTTACCTTTGACCTTCTTTAGGTGAATCTTATCGAACTTGCAAATCTTTATGTCGAACTTGGAACCTATACAGAATTTTTAACTGAACTCTTTATTTAAGCCACGTGAGTAGATTGTTCTCGTTCCATCAGCCATGATCGGATAGAAGTGTTAATTATTATGTAATTCTTAGTTATTATCGCCTGTAGTAAGGATTGAACCTTCAACCTCCAGAAGACTGTCACTTATACAGATTGTACTCAAAGCCTTTAACCATTGTGCCATGGAATGAGAACAACCTACCCTAGTAGATTAGATAAAGGGTTCAGTTCGAAATTCCATAAAGATTCCCAAGTTTGAAAAGATGCACCTCAGGAAGGTCGAAAGTTACATCGGCCGCAGCGTGAGAATAGTAGTCTGAGTGATACTAATTTTAGTTATACTGGCATTCACTTTTATAACAAAATTTTATTCCCACAATGCAATTTATCACGTGTGTGCATTTCTTTCGACATCTAAATGCTGTCAGTTTGTAATAATTTATACAATTAGAACCATTTTACAACAACAACAACCAAGATTAAGACGACATTCAGCCATGACCGGAAAGAAGTTTTAAGTAATTCGTAATTGGATTTTTAGTATCGCTCGTACTGAGAATTGAACCTTCAACACCCAGACGACTCTCACTGAGAGCTGATTATTACTTAGCAAAGTAACCCTGTGGATTAAAGGTTACTTCGGCTGAAACGTTGTGAAAATAACATCAACAGTGGGAACAGTAGTCCGAATAATCCAAATACAACAAAATATTAATCCCACAATGCAATTCTGCATAAATGTGCAAGTCTTTTTTAACACCATTAGTTTGTTGTAATTTATACAATTATAATCATTTTATAACAACAACCAAGATGGAGACGATATTTTGAACAATATAAATAATGTAATAACATTTTCCCCACCTTATCTGAACAGTTTCAGTAAATGTTTACCTCCTTCCCACGACAGGAAGATGTAGCACGAGGCCGGAAGGTGGGAGGACAAAGTCAGCGCCCCGGCAGAAGAGCCAGGATGGTCTCTAAAAAAAGCCTGGGCAGCCCTGTTGGCATTCCCCAGTAAGAGATTCCCTGGCAATTAGCAATCAACTAACTCCATTTCCAAAGTGACGGCAATGCCTGGGAGGGTGCACCTCCTAGGACTACCCAAGACATATACCACAGTACGACAGATAAATGTCACCAAAATCGCCAGTCTTTGTTGAACTGATTGTCAAGAACGTATTCTTGACTGGTATTTTGGCGGTACAATCATTAGACGCCTTTCGTCGACTGAATCATTTTGGAATCGATTGTGTTGTTCATACAAGTCTAAGATACGTCCTTGACAATCAGTCTGATAGTGGCCTTGTTGCCGTCAGGCTGAGATATCGTTCTGATGGTTTTACCTTCTCTCTTTGAGAATGAGTTAGTTTATTGCTAGGCCAGTGTGCATTTCACCTAGTGCGCGGGCTTTACAAAATCTCACCTGACCTTGTGTCTAACCTCCTGCAGAGGAGGTAAATAAGCATATTAACCCAGTCTAATTGTAACATTGCATGGGGAGTTCTAGAAGGCCAAATGTTGTGTAACGTTGTGTAATATTATGCCCGTTCTTTACTTGTCGTCCCCAAATGCAAAAGGTGTTGCAGCAAAAATGAGGAATTCAACCACAAAAGTTTTCTTCACCTTACAATTTATAGTGTTAGTTCACCCCAAATAAGGCAAGTTGCCACTGTAGATATAAGGGGCTACTGAGAGTTAGGGTGAAAGTATTTTGGGGGGGTCATCCTAAATTGGGAGCTGTGCAGCAAGATGCTTGTTCGCATTAGTTTTAAATTTCTGCATGTCGGTACAGTCGGGGAAACAGGGAGCAGGAAGGAAGTTCCAAAGGGAGGGAGTATTGATTTACTCCTCTCCAGGAATTAGACACAAGGCCAGTTTTTATCCTACTCCCACAAGTAAGATGTGACCCAAGGTCGGGTCGGGAAAGTGGGGTTTGAAAAGCCAGCGCCCGAGAGGTGAGCACTCTGGCCATTTAAAAATTGCCTGGGTAGCCCCGTCGGCATTCCCCGATAGGAGCGCCTCAGACAGTAAGCAATAAACTTACTCCTCCCCAAAGAGGGGAGGCAAAGCCTGGGAGGGTGGACCTCTTACAACTGCACAGGACAGACCCATTGACCGGCGTAAGTCAAGCCCCGAAGGACAAGACAATACCAGTATGGGGTGCAGTATCCATCGGAACAGATACTACACTTTGATCTTAGCCAAAAAGCATGAGGGAGTAGAAGGCTCTCCGGCATCTGGAGACCTCCACAGTGAATGGATGGGTTTTAGCTGATTGTCGGGTTGATCGAGTGTATTTATGTTGAGGGGGCACTAGAGCAGGAAGTTCATCGTAGTACATTTCATTGAAGTACTTGTAAAACAAGCACATTTGCAACATTGCGGAAATGGGACAGAGGCTGGATCTTGGTGGATAGTAAGGGACCTATTAGACACTCTTTTTTTAGACCTTGCCTAAGAGGTAGAGACTAGTGAATGTTGCACCAGCCCATATGTGACAACAATACTCCATGCATGGGCGGATGATGGCTTTATAGAGATATAGGATACTATCGGGTGTGAGAAATTTTCTAACACAGTAGAGGGAGCCCACTTTCTTTGCAGCAACCTTGGCAATGTCTTCTATCTCAGGTAGGGTGTTATTTGCCATGGCAATCTGTGGTTGAAGAGGTTTCTTGTAATTGAAGGAAAGAAGCTTTGACTGAGCAGCATTAAATGTTACCATCCATTTATGACACCATTCCACTACAGAATGGAGGTCATATTGTAAGGATTCAGTCATTGCTTTGGATATGTGCGCTTCTGTTTTGCCTACATGACGAGAGTAGAGCATGGTGTCGTCAGCAAATATACCCATCTAAGCCACAATGTAATCAGGAGGTTGGGTATGAAAATCAGGAACAATCAAGGTCCAAAGATCTATCCCTGCGGTACACCTGCATTTATGTTGTGTTGTTTGTATGAACGGCTATCGAGGACAACCTGGATCTTTTTTTTTTTTTTTGGTTAGGAAGGATCTAATTATATTAAATAATTGTCCAGTAATACCATATAAATTAATTTTTATGAGAAGCCCTTTATGTCAGACCTTGTCAAAGGCTTTGGATATATCAAGCTCTACCTGCTTTGTCCAGTGTATGGTATATACGTTCAGAGATGACCATTAGGATATCCGCAGTAGACCGTGCTTGCCTAAGTCCATACTGATAGTTAGAAAGATGTTTAGCATTAACGAGGTGCCGGACTATCGCTTGATTGTTAAAAATTCAAAGAGTTTAGCAAACAGTGGGAGTAGACTGATTGGGTGGTAGTTTAGAGGATCAGTTCTATCTCCAGAATTCTTGAAGACTGGTACCACACAGGCAATTTTCCAGCTATCAGGGAAGCAAGATTCGGCAAAGTATTCGTTGGAGAGGACAGGGGCCAGTTCAGCAGAGCATTTCTTTATTACTATTACTGGTATAAGATCAGGCCCACATGCTTTGGTGGTGTCATGGTTTTTTATGATGTCCCGTACATGAGATAGGGTGATGACCAGGTCATCAAGTATGGCTTCAGTCCGCAATTGGAAATTTGGGAGGGAGTTGTTTGCAGAGTCCAAAGTGGAGTTTAAGGCGAAACGCTGAGCAAGTATTTCAGCCTTGTCAGTTGCCGTGCAAACAACGTCATTGTGGTTTGATAGTGGGGGAATTGTTCACTACATTATTCAAGATTTTCCAGAAATCACAAGTACCTAGTTTCTGTGACTGAATGTTTTTTCTGGTCATCTCTGTATACTTTTTCTTTGCTTCATCTATCACAGTCTTACAATTTTTTCTTGATGCTATGAATTTCTGTCTATTCGTAGTTGACTTATGGCGCTTGAATTATCGGAATGCTTGCTGCCTCTGAGCAATAGCAGCTTCACATTTGAAGATGAACCATTGTGGAGAGTGAGCCTGCTGTAGAATTTTAACATGGGGACATGTGCTTCAATGCCTGCTTTTACTCATTCGGTTACCTCATTTGCACACTGATCAGCAAGGAGGGGGAAAAAAGCCCATTGGGGATAACTGTAGGATCCCTTTTCATGCGCGACATGGCATGTACAGTTACCCACGATATTATACAACTGTTAATGAAGCGGCCGTTATTAGCGCTACCCAAGAGTTTGGGCTCCTGCACTACCAGTCAGAAACAGCAGCCAGACAAGCTGTTTAACCTGTACCCTCAACCTGTCGGAACAAGAGAAACACAGACTAGTCATGTGAGACTTCGTTACCCAGATTGATAGAAAGAGAGACAGTGTCCATTGTCCTAGTCAGGAAACAAGCACAAACACTGTGTGTCTTTGAGGTGTACCTGCACTAGTACTTCTGTGCCTGGCTCATAGACAAAGAACGAGTGCAAAGGCCGGGCGATAGGCAGAGTCCATCTACTCCTTAAGCAATTTTAGGTTTGCAAACCGGATATTTTGTTCGAGACTTCAGCTCGAGGAAGCTTGTCGATCGGGACTAAGGAGGCCTCCCCCCCAACGGTTTTCTGCCAAGACGTAAGTAGTTAGTAGCACAGTTTTTATATCATAGTTTTCCTTCTAGATGTATTACCTGACAAGGTTTATGGGTCCATCACACCGAGAGGTGTAATCCTGCACCCGTGTACTAGTCAGTCATTTCAGAGACCCTGCAGGTATTTAGAAAAAAATCTTTCATATATATATATGTAGATAGAATAAGTTTTCTCTTCCAAAAAATAAAATTAAAGATATGTTCCCCTCTCATAATAGGTAGAAAGGGAGATAAATTGAAAGCGTCAAAAGCTTTGTTTTATTCATTAATTTCTTTTAACACAAATTAAATATGGTTACAAAGATACATTAATAACTAATACATTAAGAAAATACAAAAAGAAAGAAAAAATTAGCACTTATAGACGTCTGCTTAAATTCGCCCTTGATTGACAGGAAACCGATTTTTACCAGTCATTCATAGAGACGGCTTCATTTAAACAAAGGCAAGGGGAAAACCATGACGAGTTCGCATTCAGGTTTGTGGTTTCTAAGACTTACCCAAAGCTACTGTTATATATATATATATATATATATATATATATATATATATATATATATAACAACTTTGGTTCCCAAAAGACCCATGTTACCCGGATTGTAAGAGTATTTTAAGAATCAACTAATGACACACGAGGAAAAAGAAGACATTTATTTTAAATAGAAAATGATTAAATATGGTTAAAAGATAGGTAAATACTATAAAGTCAATATAAAGAGAAAGAAAAAAATTAGCACTTATCTACGTTCACTTTAATTCGACCTTGATTGACCAGACACCGATTTTTGCCAGTCAATCATAGAGACGGCTTCATTTAAACTTTGTGCTATTGCATTTTAAAAATTTAAATAATAATAGTAAATAATAGATTCCCAACAAACCTACTATTGAAAACCTACTATTGAAAACGAGATCTTTAGAGCTTCCTTAATTGAACTATTTAGGTTGGCTATATATCTTGTAATTCTTGGTAGTTTTATTTGGACTTGCTGCTACTGCTATTACTCTCTATGTTATTATTGAAAAATACATCCATTTAAATAATCTTCCGAGGCAGATTAATTATTTTTTGAAAGAAACTGACTCGAAATGCATTTTTTCTTGTTAAATAATGTATAAACGTTTTGCAAAATACCCTGATCAACCAGAATCAAACATTGATTTTGTTAAAAGAATGCTATTTATCACAAATATTCGAGAACGTGACGAACTCTACTTTATTATATATATATATATATATATATATATATATATATATATATATATATACATATATGTATACATATGCATATATATACATATATATATACACATATATGTATACATATGCATATATATACATATATATATATACATATATGTATACATATGCATATATATACATATATATATATATATATATACATATATGTATACATATGCATATATATACATATATATATATATATACATATATGTATACATATGCATATATATACATATATGTATACATATGCATATATATACATATATATATACATATATATACATATATATATATACATATATATCTCCCTCTCTCTCTCTCTATATATATATATATATACAGTCAAACCTCTGCATACGATTGCCTCTACATACATTTTTCTAACAAATGACATGAAATTCGATCCAATTATCGACTCTACACCTGATGGAAAATCCAACATACAAGTTTCATGGTAAGCCTGCTATGTGACAGCATTCATGACAGGATGGAGAATTCCGTTCACAGTTCTGCTTCTGTCCCGGAACGGATTAAATCTGTATGTAGAGGTTTGACTGTATATATTTAGTTCGGTGGTGTTTCGTTTAACAGCAAATTAACCCTTTTTGTATTATTAAATGCCAACAAACACAAAAACCTATTGTAATTGATTGATTTACATCTGTAACCGAAATTGCTATTTTGCCCATAAATTGTGGGGGGGGGGGGTACAGGTTCATACCCTCTACAACAATATTAATATGCAAATGACCACACTAGGTATGAATTTGGCATAGCCAATTTCATAGTCCATGATGCCATCCATTGGATCCATTACACACCTTCTTATATAGTAAAACATTGAGGGAAGGTATTTCCAGTATTTATTTAAATACGTTGGCAGAACTTTCTAATTATTTGTCGATGAAATTGAATGTGTTTATCCATTCAACATTTGATTATTTCTTAATATGTAAAAGGCACATACTGACTTGCAAGCATACTCGTGTGAAACAGAAACTTTGAATACGCAGGAATCATTTTTGTGGAGTGTCTATTTACTTCTTTCATGTCTGTGTATATGCTAGCTCTATTACCCATCGTTTTCCTCGGTGACAAATAATTATAAAATATATGAAACGTCCCGTCTTATTTCAGGATGCACAACCCTTCCAATTATTAACCCTATTACCACCTCCCAGGATGTCGACTAGAAGTTGGATTTTCAGAAGCATAAATATTGTATCTATTTTAGGTTGTTAAGCAGACAAACCCCTGTTTCCTGGAGATAGAGTAGAAACCATCAATTTAATCGTGGAATCACTTTTAAGATACCCATGGGATAACATGATAGCTCTTGGATATGCAATGTTCGCTGTTAAAATGTAGATAGGTTTTTGATAAATAAAAGATATGAAAATTGAAATGTGTCTATGATGGTGTGAGGAAATTGAAAAATGTATACTAAGAATTTTAAGTAAACTCGCATCTGAAACAAAACAACAGCAAATGGAAAAAAGCTAAATTGAAACATAAAATCAACAGTAAACGGAAAATTAGTTGTAAAATAAATAACTAGTAATTGCCCAAAAGTGTAGCCTATTTTGGCACTTCTTTAGTTTATCTGTGACCCAGAAATCAATGTTGAAGAGTTACATTCACTCCTAACCCAATCAACCAGAAGTAATTCAGACTTCAAATCAATCTTGAATGTTTGTTTGATAAAAAAATCAGACAAACTCTTCGTTTTTATAAAGTTTTAAATAATACAAAAGAAAAAAATCATTGCAGTGTAATGCACCATCTATTTGTTTGTTTACACTGCACCTGCTGGTGATAGTCTCCCCTTATTTTGGGATTATATATGGAAAATGAAGAATGGTAAAGCTGCAGGACTTTCAGGCATTGTTGCAGAATTGTTGAAGGCTGCGGGTGCAACAGGCATTGAGATGATCACAGACTTGACAAATCAGATCACAAAAAGAGATTATCCCAAAAGACAAGAAACTTAGTACAATCGTGAATTGTTACAAGGATGAAGAGGAAGCTCTAGGTAGAGGTAATTACAGAGGCTTAAAATGAATGGATTAATTCTTGAAAGTGAGTAAGAGAATAATTGAGCAACAAATAAGAAGTCAGGTAAGCATAGATGAAATGCAGTTTTGTTTTATGCCTGGGAAAAGTACCACTCGTGCTATATTAATCCTGAGAGAAATGCAACAGAAGTACCTTGGTAAAAAGAAGAACCTGTATTTTGCTTTTGTGGCTTTAGAGAAAGCTTTTGACAGAGTGCCAATATAGGTTGTCTGTGGACTTTTCAGAAACTAGGGGCAAACGAGTGATTGGTGATGGTTGTTCAAGCAATGTACAAAAATGCTCAAAGTCGTGTTAGAATTAACAGAAGATTAAGTGATAGCTTTAATGTTAAAGTAGGAGTACATCAGGGTTCTGTACTGAGTTCATTGCTTTTTGTTTGTCTTTTAGAAGCATTGTTCAGAGAGTCCCACACAGGTTGTACGGAAGAGATGTTGTATGCTGATGATTTAGTACTTGCCTGTGAAAAAAAACAATGGATGACACACTTGTTAAGTTAAAGACTTGGAGGAATGCTATGGAAAGTAAAGGTCTGAGTGTGAATGTTATGAAGACCAAAGTTATGATCAGTGATTGTAGTGTTGGAAATCCCCTAGAAAGAGGAAAGTTCCCTTGCTCAGTTTGTGGAAATGGAGTCGGATGCAACTCGATTTTTTGTGGACCTTCTGAGCATTGGGTACACAAGAAGTGAAGATAGGTTGAGAGATGATAACCAGTTTCTGTGCAAAGAAGTGTACGACAATGGAAACGGATGAGAACCGAAATGTAGAGAAAGTATATTTGGATGGCGAATCTATTGAGTTTGTTAAGAGGTTTTTTTTTTACCTTGGTGATACCATTGAAGCACAGGGAGGGCAAGTGCTAGTGTAATTGCAAGAATTAGAAGTAAATGGAGTAAATTCAGGGAACTTCTGCCATTACTAACCAGCAGAGCGTTACCACTGTCAACCAAGGGAAGAGTCTATTAGGCATGTGTGCGCAGTGTGATTATGTATGAAAGTGAAACCTGTTCAGTGAGGGTTGCATGGAGAGAACTGATATGAGAATGATACGATGGATGTGTAATTTGAGTCTTAAGGACAGGTTTAGATCTGATGATCTCGGAGGAAATTTAAATCTGGGAAGATAAGTGCAGAACAGGACACTTCAATGGCATGACCATGTTGAAAGAATTGATGAGAGTTATTGGGTTAGTAGATGCCATACAGTTGAGCTACCAGGATCAGTTCACAAAGGAAGGCCAAGGAAAACATGGATGGAAGTGATAAGGATCAACTTGGGAGAAAGAGGGATAAATAATGACCTGCCCAGAGATAGGATAGTTCGGAATTCAATTCTTAAAAGCCGTCTAACACATGCCAACATGTAAAAGAGACGTTAAACCAATGATGATGATGATGATGATGATGATGATGATGATGATGATGATGATGATGATGATGATGATGATGATGATGATGATGATGATGATGATGATGATGATGATGATGATGATGATGATGATGATGATGATGATGATGATGATGATGATGATGATGATGATGATGATGATGATGATGATGATGATGATGATGATGATGATGATGATGATGATGATGATGATGATGATGATGATGATGATGATGATGATGATGATGATGATGATGATGATGATGATGATGATGATGATGATGATGATGATGATGATGATGATGATGATGATGATGATGATGATGATGATGATGATGATGATGATGATGATGATGATGATGATGATGATGATGATGATGATGATGATGATGATGATGATCATCATCAATCACTGGATTGATTAAGGATACAAAGATTTTAGTGAAGAGCGGGAGGAAATATATAGGGCAATAATTTTACGGATCAGTCTTGAAAATAGTGCCGCAGAGGCAATTTTCGAGCAAGCTAGGAAGCAAGATTCGGCAAGCCATTTGTTATAGAGTCTGGAGAGGAGAAGGGCCAGCTGAGTGTGTAAACATGCACTTAGTGGCATGTTTACTGTTGCATGTTTTCGGTGCATGCTAGTAGCACACTTGTTGCAGATGAGAGATGTTTGGCCAAGAGAGATAGGGGAGGGTAGCACAGTAAAAATTGAAAATATTTCTGATTTTGTGTTTGGCAACCCGGAGTTTGATTTCTCTTAGATAAAAAAGTAAGTGTCTCGGTAAACAGAGGTTTGGTGATGTAGTTATTAACCACTTGAGTTTTGCTAGGAATAACGGCTGCCACCCCCTGTGGATTGAGTCTTTGATGTTTATAGGTAAGGCTAGTCATTATCTGAGTGGTCCTATCGGGTGGCCGAATGGAGATTACTGAGAAAAAGACCGGAATCTAAGAGTATTTATTTACTCCTCTCCAGGAGTTAGGCACAAGGCCAGTTTTTATCTTACTCCCACAAAGTAAGATGTGACCCAAGGTCGGGTCGGAAAAGTGGGGTTTGAAAAGCCAGCGCCCGAGAGGTGAGCACTCTGACCATTAAAAATTGCCTGGGCAGCCCCGTCGGCATTCCTCGGTAGAGGCGCCTCAGGCAGTAAGCAATAAACTTACTCCTCCCCAAAGAGGGGAGGCGAAGCCTGGGAGGGTGAATCTCCTAGACCTGCACAGGACAGACCCATAGACTGGCGGAATCAAACCCCGAAGGCCAAGACAATACCGGTCTATAGGGTGCAGTATCCATCGGAACAGATACTACACTTTGATCTTAGCCAAAAGAGATCTAAGAGTAAAGTACATATATTCCAGTGTTGGGCAATCAGTTTGTTTTTCTGAGGGCTGGAAGTCAGATGGATCTGTGTGCTTCTTCAAGCAAGGTGGGCCCTTGGACTTGTGTTTTGATTTGATCGGGCGAAAGTCTTTCTACTGCAAGCCTATTGTTCAAAAACGAGCCAAGGAATAAAACATTGTTATTTGTTGAAACGGGAGTTGCGATTTCATTTGGAGGGAGAGTTCTTCAGTTGCAGCATTGACTGAGACCACACGGCTGACATCGCGACTGGCGTCGGAATTAAGTAGTAACGTTGGACCGACACAATGAGCGGGATGATCACGGCCTGTGCAGGGGACGCACACAGACATGTTCATAAGCAGATCACTTTTCTATACCTACAGCAGGGATAAGATCTGATCCACGTTCTTTGGGGGTGTCGAGGTTTTTTTATGATAGTCAGGACATGGGAACGGGTGATAATCAGATCATCTAGTGCAGTTTTCGTCCATAGTAGAAAATTCGGGAGGATGTGGTTTGCGGAGTCCAAGGTGGAGTTTAGGGCAAACTGTTAGGCAAGCAATTCAGCCTTGTTCGTTGCAGTGGAAGCGACTTCATGGGTTGGATAGTGGAGGATTTGTTGGAAATAGCAATGGAAGTTGACATACCCAGGTACTGTACCAATGCCGTCCAAGTGACAGATATAAACTAGTTTTATTTAATTCAATTATCTGTAATGTTAACGTTGTTTTTTGAAACATTATTATTATTATTATTATTTGTGCTCACTAGTAGTTCTCACACAGATCATCGTCAGTGATTGCTCACCGACAACAACCAGTGGTATTTCCTGGAGTCTGAGTGACAACAAGCCTCCCCAGATTTCTAGTATTCTTCACCTCTTTTCGATAACGATGCTGTATCGCAACAGCCTCTTACCATTGATTTCTCGCTGGTAAGGACAATTGGTCTTCTCTGGGATTTGGCTGGCAATAAGACTCTGCACTTTTCCAGTGGAGGTCTGATTTGTGCTGTCCCTCCTCGGTCTTCTCATCCTCCTCGACCCTCTACAAATATTTTGTTTGGTGTCAGCCTAGACCGGCACCATTAAAAAAAACAAACTAAATAAATTAAAAAAAAAAAAAACATTTTTTTTTTAAATAAATAAATAAAAAATAAAAATATATAAAAAAAACCCAAAAAACAAACCTTAATCAAAAAAAAAAAAAATTGTTTTTTAATTTTTAATTTTTTTAAATTTTTAATTATTATTATTATTATTATTATTATTATTATTATTATTATTATTATTATTTGGTCAAACCATTAGTTTAGGTGAGGCAAATAAACTCTGATGTAACATCAACGATTCTTTGTACAGGTGAGGATTGTTAGTCTTTCTTGTTTACCTAGAAAAGAAAAAAAATATAAACCGTCAATCCTAGAGTGCGTGTGACCTTTTTGATAAGCAACATCATGCCTATTTTAAAAAAAGGTCGTCCAGGTAGCTAATTGGAAAATACTGCCCACTTTTTAGACTCACTTCCAAAAAGTTGTGTTGGGGTTGCTTTTTTTAATTCATGGAGTCCCAAAATAATGTCGCCATGGGAAGGTCACCCATCGGTTGATTTAGCCACGTGGTCACCGATATAAAATAAAGACTCGGAGCACACTTCCTCTTCTCCTTTTTTTCAGGCTGGTCATCTCGATGGTAACAGGTTTGCTAAATCCCTTAATTTTTTTTCTTCTAATTATTTGGTCTACTTACCGGAGCGACAACATTCGGTTGTCCACTTTTCCAGAGAAGTTCTGTGACATGTCGCCATAGACGTCTTGGTAAGTCCGCTTTTCATATCTCCGCCCATTAAGAAGTTTTATCACGTGTTGCATATTTTTTGTATTACGTATGAGCATAAATAAATCCAGTTATATTTTTATAAGTACGTTTCTTTTGTTTATCTCTTTTCTTTATGTGTAAGAAGAATTAAAAGATCGATAAAACTTATCAATGGTGATCCTGACGTGATGAAAAATACTTTTATTAATTCTATTCCTATTTTAATGTATTCTATTGTAACGTATGTGAATATTTACACAAAGTATTAAAGTTTTCTTTGTGATGAAAATAATAAAAATATTACTTTGGTTTCGTTTTTTCTCGAAATAATATAAAATAAAACCACAACGACAAGGTCTAGGGTGTCTTTGATGAACTACGCATCACCTGGAAGTCCTTTGTCTCTGACAATCTGAAAAGATACATTTTAGTCTGTCTTGCTCTAGGATTCAACAACTTAGACACTGACGAAACAACAAGAAACTTCACCTGACGGACGATGCATAAAGATGTTACGCGTTGCATTGAACATCATCTGGAGGAAACACTCCTCCCCCCCCCCCAAAAAAAAACGCCTACATTGACACCTATCTCTGATCTCAGCCTCGCTAAGAGAAAAAAAGGTTTCGACTTGCTTCGTCACTCATGGAGAAGTAAATCCGAACTTGTGTGTGACATTCACCTATGGAATCCATTATGCGGCAAAAGATCGATTAACTCTGAATGCCGTCTAACATTTTATAATCATTATTCAGGTTAGGGCTAACAAAATTTTATTATTCGGTTTAGGGCTAACAAAATTTTATTATTCGGTTTAGGGCTAACAAAATTTTATTATTCACTTTAGGACTAAGAAAATTTTATTATTCACTTTAGGGCTAAGAAAATTTTATTATTCAGTTTAGGGCTAACAAAATGTTATTATTCAGTTTAGGGCTAACAAAATTTTATTATTCACTTTAGGGCTAACAAAATTTTATTATTCAGTTTAGGGTTAAGAAAATTTTATTTTCAGTTTAGGGCTAAGAAAATTTTATTATTCACTTTAGGGCTAAGAAAATTTTATTATTCAGTTTAGGGCTAACAAAATTTTATTATTCAGTTTAGGGCTAACAAAATTTTATTATTCACTTTAGGGCTAACAAAATTTTATTATTCAGTTTAGGGTTAAGAAAATTTTATTTTCAGTTTAGGGCTAAGAAAATTTTATTATTCACTTTAGGGCTAAGAAAATTTTATTATTCACTTTAGGGCTAACAAAATGTTATTATTCAGTTTAGGGCTAAGAAAATTTTATTATTCACATTAGGGCTAACAAAATTTTATTAGCCCACATGACGAGAGTTGAGCATGGTGTCGTCAGCAAATATTCCTATCTCAGTCTCAATGACATCAGGGAGGTCATTTATTAAAATCAGGAACAGTAGAGGTCCAAGGATGGATCCCTGGGGTACACCAGCATTTATGTCATGTTGCTTAGAAGAACGGCCATCGAGGACAAACTAGATCTTTCTTTTTGTTAGGAAGGATTTAATTATATTAAATATTTGTTCAGTAATACCACATGAGTGCAGTTTTAGGAGAAGGCCTTCATGCCAAACCTTGTCAAAGGCCTTGGATATATCGAACGCTACCGCCCTAGCTTCACCTGCCTTGTCCAGTGTATGGTATATGCGTTCAGAGATGACCGTAAGGATATCTGCAGTAGATCGTGCTTGTCTGAATCCGTATTGATGATCAGAAAGAAGTTTAGCATTAACTAGGTGCCGGACTATCGCTAGATTGATTAATGATACAAATATTTTAGCAAAGATCGGGAGTAGACTGATTGGGCGGTAGTTTAGAGGATCAGTTCTATCTCCAGAATTCTTGAAGACTGGTACCACAGAGGCAATTTTCCAACTATCAGGGAAACAAGATTCAGTAAAGCATTCGTTGTATAGTTTGGAGAGGACAGGGGCCAGCTCAGCAGAGCATTTCTTTATTACTATTACTGGTATAAGATCAGGCCCACAGGCTTTGGAGGTGTCAATGTTTTTTATGATGTCTTTGACTTGAGATGGGGTGATGACCAGGTTCTCAAGTGTGGCTCTAGTTCGCAATAGGAATTTAGGGAGGGGGTAGGTTGCAGAGTCCAAAGTTGAGTTTAAGGTGAAACACTGTGCCAGTAGTTCAGCCTTATCAGTTGCCGTGCAAACAACATCGTTGTGATTTGATAGCGGGGGAATTGTCCATTGTCCATTGTTCATCACACTATTGTAAATTTTCAAGAAATCACGAGTACCTAGTTTCTGTGACTGAATGCGTTTTTTGGTTATCTCTGTATACCTTCTCTTTGCAATCATTTCTTGCCTCTACAAATTTTTGTCTGTTCGCAGTTGACTTATCGCGGCCGAATTTTCAGAATGCCTTCTGCCTCTCAGCAATAGCGGCTGCACATTCTGAGGTGAACCATTGAGGAAGGTGGGGTTTGCTGAAGAATTTTAGCTTGGGGAAATAAGCATCAATGCCTGCTTTGACCCATTCGGTTAGCTCATTTACACACTGATCAGCAGGGAGTGAGAAGGTTTCACCCCATGGTGCGTCACTGATGTGATCCCTGAGGGATTCAAAATCAGCCTTCTCATAGTTTCTCGTCATATTGCGCAACGGCTGTTAAGCTTTTGGACGAGTTTTTAAGGTGATAAGTATCATTACCACAACGTGATCAGAGTTTCCGGGCGGGCTATGGGCATTCGCCACAAAATCCTCGGGTAGTGAGGTCAAGAACAGATCGAGAAATAAGGCTTGCTGGTCCGCACGACCAGGAAGGCAGGTCAGAAAAGTGACAGCTGTTGAGAGGTCGTGAGCTGAGGAAAAATTAAAAGTAGAGTTCCCAGCTGCATCAGTAACGCTGGAAAATCCCAACCAGTCACGGTGGTGTGCATTAAAATCCCCAAATACGTGTATTTGGGCATTCGAGTCGAGTGAGAGTGATCTATTTAAGCTTTCAGAGACAGAATCAAGCAGTGTACAGTCCTGAATCGAAGGAGAACGGTATAAGAAATATAAGTCACTAACTCTGTGATGTAAGGTCAATCTAAAGCACATGTAGGCTTGGTCATCTGATTCTAATCTATGTTCTCTAGTCAAGGGGAGAGTGTTCCGAACATAAACTCCTATCCCATGCATATGTTTGTCAGAGTCCTTACGGTAGAGTGAAAGGTAATCAGTCATGTCAAAGTAGTGAGAGTTGATTGAGGATTGAAGGTTCGTTTCACTTAGTGCTAGGATATCCGGGGAGTTTGCCAGGAGAAAAGTTTCTACGTCGTTAATGTTGGTTGTAAGTCCCCGGATATTTGTGAATGCGAGCCTCAAAGTCTGAATTACTTACGGTTGATTGGGTTAGAAGTTTAAATAATGGTAATTCATAATTCAGTTTTTTGCAGTATTTGATCGTGAATTATTATTTTCTTTAAATTTATATTGAATAAAGATCAGTTTCAGGATAAATCGAATCGTGTTCCTTTCTTTTCTTTTTTTACATGCAATTTTTAAAGTTTTCTAATGCTTTGTTTTAAATATTTACAATATCGTATGGTCAACATGTTTTGATATTTTGGATAACTTTAGTAAAGGTGTTTTTTGTTTACAAGAAATAATACATTTGCACCAAGCTTTATAATAAAGTAATGGATTTATTATATTCCGTGATCATTAATTAATAAATACTGAAAATTTCATTAAAATTGGTTGATTTCCTGAATTTTGATGGATTATTTAGTGAATAGAGAAGTCGAAATGCCTTCTTATTGTCATTACGTCGGTCCTTGTTTTGACACGGAATGCAATGACGTCATTTTCTAGCCAACCGGCCTGTAGTAACTCTCGGTGGCCACGGGTTGTGGCCTCGGGAAAGCTCACCGGGGATAACTGTAGGGTCCCTTTCCATGCACGACATGGCACGTACAGTTACCCATGATATTATGCAACTGTTAACGGATCAGCCATTCTTAGCGCAACCTATGAGTTTGGGCTCCTAACTACCAGTCGGAAACAGCAGCCAGACAAGCTGTCTAACCTGTATCCTCAACCTGTCGGAACAAGAGCGACCCAGACTAATGTAGGACTTGTTGACGAAAAAAATTCCCCAAGTTACCCAGATAGAGAGAAAGAGAGACAGCGTTCATTGCCCTAGTCAGGAAACAAGGCCAAGTACTAGGCGTCTTTAGAGGCGTCCCAGTGCTTGTACCTCTACGCCTGGCTAATAAACAAAGAAGGAGTGCGAAGGCCGAGCGATAGGCAGAGCCCATCTACTCCTTAAGAAATTATAGGTTTGCAAACCGGATACTTTGTTCGAGATTCCAGCTCTAGGAAGGTTGTCGATCAAGACTAAGGAGGCCTCCATCCCCAACGGTTTGCTGCCAAGACGTATATAGTTAGGAGCAAGGTTTTATTGTCAGAGTTTTCCTTCTCTTAAATGGATGACCTGACAAGGTCTACGGGTCCAACACTCTGAGAGAGGAGAGCCTGCACCCGTGTACTAGACGGGTATTTCCAAGCCCCCGCAGGTAAACATGTTTTTTTCCATCCACATATCTACACGTATATATATATATATATACTCCGAAACAGTTACATGGTAAACAACTGATGATCACCGTGTTAATATTAGACGCTTAAGGTCTCCTGTTTTTGTTTTACTGTTAGATACTTAACCCCCCCCCTTTTTATTTTATTTACTTATTTATTTATTTATTTATGAATTTTCCAACGAATGTTAAGTCTGCAATATCTTGGATTTAGTTAGTTTCTCTGGGAATTTAAACTGCATTTTACTTCTTTTTTTTTTAAAAATGACTCAAAGCTTCTTTAGACTATATATATGTATATATATATATATATATATATATATATATATATATATATATATATATATATAGATAGATAGATAGATAGATAGAAGTCTAGCCACCGCCGTCTAGAGATAATGAAGGATTAAAGATAAGTTACCCTTTCACTCTATTATAAGCAACATTTATTGTGGGGACATTTCACCGGCCATTATGGTGTGTGGGAGGGTTTAATCTACTATTGAGTAGGTCCAACGAGGAGACACTTTAGCTATGACGTTAAAGTATAAACAGTAATTTTGTGGTTGCGCTACGTGGATAAAATATTGCTTAACTAACTAGTCATCGCAACGTAAATACATGCCTCATTTAAGATAGAGACAGTTCAAAAATTAGAAATTAAGAACTTAGCTGTTCTTTTTTCTAAAATTCTGCCTATAAGCTTTAGTTGCATTTGAGGTCTCCATTCGCTGTCGGTGGTCGATATAAATGTATCAACCCGTGGCTCTTTACTAACGTCAGGCTAGTGGATTTTGGGTGGGACTTCCCTGTTTTTTTTTTTAACTACATTTGATAGTAGATTCCTTCCCCCTTTTAACCTCGAACGTGTTCTTATTTCTGAGATGTCAATGATGTTTCGAATTTTAATTGGATCCACAAGCATATATATTTTTAATATTTATTTTGAAATACATTATTAATGTATATTTGCATGGAAGTGCTATGTAAATGAAGTATAAATCTTCGAATAATTACGTACCAAGCGATTTTAGACGCCATTTGCAATTTCCTGTTGCAACAAACGCAGTGATTTGATTTAATAATCAACAGAGATGATTATTCAATGAAAGTAAATGGTGAATATGTGGGAAATTACGTTACCGGAAGAAATATCCGACCGGATATTGTATGTACTTGATGAATTGATTTAGAATAGCAAAATTTTGTTTTTAAATCAATCAATACATTATGACTTTCGTATTGGGGTTCGAACCGTGTGACCGGCAGGAATTGCCTCCTCCCATACTGATGATTGCGGGATTGGCATGAAATGCATGTTAATTTGAAAATTATTATTTGTGAATAATCATTCAAAGATCTCGCTGAATAGAGCACTTTAAGTAAGTTGACAACAGGCCGTCATTTGCAGTGTAATGCAACACTCTAGGCCCCGTTTATTGAGTGCTCTCGAAAGCCTGCTTATATGACTGCTGACTTTGCAATTTTAGACGTTAATTTACTCTCCCATTTTATAGACAATGCGTGGTGGGCAAATTGGTACGCGCTCCGACTACTGAGTTAAATATGACTTTGCAGTCTGGCATTCTTATCCTCGGCCACCAAGAATTATCACGGGAAAGGAAAGAGAATTAAGATCTATATAATATAATATGATATAATATAATATAATATAAATATATATATATATATATATATATATATATATATATATATATATATATATAAGCCCCTTTATATATTATAATAAGCCCCTTTAAGAAATTAAAGTTGAGCAATCTTGTGGATGTTAAAAATAGACTGTCAAAAACCTCTAATGTAAAGTTCCGAATACGTTCGTAGAACACTCTCGACTAGTCTTCTATCTGTGCTCGCTTTTAAGTACATATAGATCTTAATTTCCCTTTATTACGTGACAGTTTCCGGTATCTGAGTGGATGTGGTGACTCCTTGCAGATTCTAGGCTGACTCTGTGAACCGGGTTCCCGACCATCTGAAATTGTTACTTTCCTGCACTGATGAGAGCAATAAGCTTGAAACGCTAGCGTCTGTAGGTATTAATAATTTAATATTTATATATATATGTTACTAGCGGAACCCGTCGCCCGGCGTTGCACGGGAGAAATTAGTACCTATTTCATGACGTCGAATAAAAAAAAAACGGCCTATAGTTCTTTCTCCACCCCCACCCCTATACCTTGTTGGTGAATGTTTTAAATTTAAAAAAAAAGAAAAAAGTGACAGAGTTGAACGGGATCGAACGCTGATAACGTCGATCAGTAGACCACCCTTCTTACCCAAAGCTCCACAGGTTCGAGTTAAAAGTTCGACAATGACACGGTGTAGGTCAGTTTTTGATGAAGTAAATTCATTTGGGCAATTGTTCTATAATATACGTGTTTAAGGTGTATGTTTTTGAAAATGTAAATGTATCCGCGTCTACCAGTATGTTAGTGCGTAATGAATTAAATAGGAAGTCGATTCGATCAAGAAATGTTATCCGCCATGTTGAATCATTAAATGTTGCAGGAACTGTGTTCGTTAATTTCATTCGCTTAATTCCGGAATGAATTTAAATGTAAAAGGTAGAATTAGATAGAACGTAATCTGATATTCGCGAATAATCATCGGAGTGTAAGGGAGCGGTTGTTAATTTTTTGCGTATTGCTTAATATTATGTAGTAAAATAATGCCAGACAAATACGAAATAACAATGGGTGCTTTATGAAAATTATACTGTGTTTATTAGTTCCCGGTGTCGATGAGTATAGTCACAGTACAGAATTGTTAGGGAGAAAAGTTTTTACTACCACCTATATGGAGTTGGTATTTCGGAGAGTCGTGGCGGCCGGGCCGAATGTAATATTCAGTGTTAGTTTGGAAAGAAGAATAAAAGATATACTAAAACACGCTCGAGTGAATAAGTGCAATGTAATTGTGAGTTCAGTAGCCCGTCATGCATGTGGTTATTTTCCTATTCTCCGAGACGGTACAGGGGAAAAAACGTCTCTACTTTATATATTAGAAAGAAGAAGAATATATACACACACATATATATATATATATATATATATATATATATATATATATATATATATATATATATATATATATATATATATATAATATATATATATATATATATATATATATATTATATATATATATATAATATATATATATATTATATATATATATATATATATATATATATATATAAAGTTAGGTATGTTTATATATTTGTATGTACAGAATTAACTCATAAACTAATTAAACGATCATTATGAATGTTGGAACAACAGGGGTAAGGAGTGGTAATGTGGGCTATATTTAGTTTAATATTTTAGGTATGTGTGCTTAAAAAAATATTTCACCTTTTTTATGCGTTGCAGTTTTTACTTGTCCATGCAGGTGAATCTTTATATTTCGGATCCCGGAGATGAACATAAGCAATAAAATGCGAACACATACAAATACGCACTCACGTGAACGTACATATAGACAAGCCCACATACATAAGACACACGCACATACATGCACACCGAATATACACAAACGGTCGCACGAATCTGCACTCTTTCACCCCCCCCCCAAACACAGAGGATAAAAACACAGACCTTGCGCACTCGCAGGTAAAGCAACACAGGCTAAGTTAACGTGTTGAAAATAAATGATATAAAAGTCGTGGCTATGTTCAACAATAAAAATAACAATCTTAGGATATGTGTTTCAACGTGAAAAGGTCTCTTAGTAAAAATAAAACCCCAAAACAAGGTACCTGAAAAGGAAAAAGATATGTGCACCCAATATTTAAAAGAAGAAAAAGAAAGAAAATAAGAAAAAAGAAAGATAAATAAAAAAGGAAGACGTGCGTCTAATACAAAAAAAAAAAAAAAATAAAGCAAACAAACGCACAAAAAAACAACAAACCAGAAAGGCCCGCCATGAACCCGATGTCTTGTAAAATTGACGTCTTTCTTCCTGACAAGCCTCATCTATTGACTTTGTTACAAAAAAACCCAAAAAACAAATCATCTATTTTGTCGAAAGCAAGCGATTGGTCGGCCACGCATAGCAATGCAAACACTCCGTTTTGCCACCGAAGTCCACCACAAATTTCCTTTCCCTTTCTTTTCGCTTGTTCGTAAAAAAGAAAAGAAAAACAAGAAAATGGAATTTATACTAATCCTTTGAAGCACACCTCGTTTACTTTTATTTTCGCATATAAATTTACTTTTCCGTCGATCAGAGAAAAAACTCGAATGTGTGCGCAGTTTACAAATGACCAGGACTCTTTTTTGCGTCACAATAATACACGTGTATTTAATCAAAGGGGTTCATTAGGTTTGACATCCGGGTTCAGGTGAGATTTCCTTTCCTTGTCTCTGACGGATCACATCAACACCACGTGCCATTGATGAAGGTAAGAGAAAAATGTTACTTTATTTTATTATATTTTAAATTAGTTGCAATAAGCGTCACAGAAGGGATATTCACAAACGCCTTTTATCAAATGGTGATTCATTAGTAAATAAAGTATCCGAGAGTTTTAATAATGAGTTCAATCGGTGTCATCTTTTGAGTTCAGAATACAATCATTGGTTTGTCTGATTCTATGAGAGCGCGAGGGGTGCCTGCCAACAGCACAGTCACCATAGGGGATCAAAATCTATATAATAAAAGTAAACGTATGTATGCCCGGCTTGCTTCAATAACGACGTATGAAAATTCATTTTATGAGCAAAGAAGTGAAAGCTTAATCTTAATAACTGATAATAAAAATAAAAGAAAGAATTTATTTCACTTTTAATAGACACCAAAAATTCCTTTGTTTTTGAAATTTTTGTGACTAAATAGGAATAAATATTCAAGAACACAGATGCTATATTTACAGATTCACGGGATAGATAGATACTAGATAGATAGATAGATAGATAGATAGAGAGAGAGAGAGAGAGAGAGAGAGAGAGAGAGAGAGAGAGAGAGAGAGAGAGAGAGAGATTAGATATTTTTCTTGTAAAACTCGCGTATTTTTTAATAATTTCCGAATACCGTTCAAATCACGTCGGGGTCACCGTTTCTAGCGAAAGATACAAACTCTCTATATTATGCTTAAGTCACGAAACTGTCGCACGAAAAGAAAAACAGAACATTTTTTATAACAACAAATAATGGGTTTATTAAATAAATTTACCTACGCCGTATGGTATAGGTAGAAGAAGTTGGACAGTGATTGTCTGAGTGAAGAAAGTAAAATGTAAAGTTCTTTGGGCTGCCGAAGGTCTGTCAGCAGATATCTTCAGGCAAAGATAGTAGGTGCTGAAGCGTCAAGTGGACAAGGGCAGGAGAGAGAATGTAGATGTGTTTCCTTATTGCTGGCAAGTGTCTCTGCTGACCGACCGTGATTCTCAAAGGAGCTAAAGAAGTTATTCAGGGAACCGATGGAATAAATGCGCCATGCAAGCTGATTGGCCAGTGTGTAACCGGATCACTTAACAGGGACATTTTTCAGAGGGAGGAAATAGGTCTTTCTTTATGACTGCTGCATATGTTTCCGTATCAATGCTGACATCAACACGGTTCGCAATATATTCAGTTAACGTGCAGTATGTTTTATCTACATTATATTACAGCCAACTGAATATATTTTTGTTCAGTAAAGACTTTTTTGATACACAATTTTATGACAGAAAATCATCGCACACGATTCCTTACTTGTTCTATGTTTTAATTTATGAAGAGAAATTGCATTCTCTCGTGATAATTTGTAGCAATTAGCAGTTAACTCTTCAAACCACAGTTCTCTCAATTGGAGTATAAGTCCATTAATCTCAACTATAATCTATTTCATTGCGTCATCTTCTTACTTTACCCTATTATACGATCGTTTTCAACTCACTATTACTTTCTGTCCATCAGAGGTCTGAACTCTACAACAAAACCAAGAAAAAGTTTTCGGCATTTCTCACAAAATAAATAAAGAAAAAGAAACATGTTTACTCTATTTTTCTTTTTTAATTATTTGGAAAATTATATAATAAAGTAAATTTGATTTTCCCCCTATTTCATTGGCTATTATAGCTTTCGAACACAAACGTTCATATGCTAATCCACCCATATCCATCAGTTACTTAGGCCAATTCCTCATACGTATTTCAAGAAGATATGCGTTCATTTCGCGCCCTTTCAAATTTATTTATATTTTTTCTGGGCATAGACTTTTACTGATGGGGGTCGCAGTCATTTTCACTCTCATGCTGATATTAAATATAAATCGCTCCCTTCAAATATTCTTTTTCCTTTTCGGGCGTATTTTAGAATGGTGGAATGCAGGAAGGAATAACGGTGTACCATTACAAAAGAATTACCCTTTTTTTTACATTACTAATATGATACAATTCATATCAAAACAACAATTACATTACTGCGTCACATTGAATATTTTGGGGCTATTTTTTGTTCATGCTTACTTCTCGATTTTTGCCTATTGTAGAATAAGTTAATATCATCTGATCTAATTTAATAAGTTAATATCATCTGATCTAATTTAATAAGTTAATATCATCTGATCTAATTTAATAAGTTAATATCATCTGATCTAATTTAATAAGTTAATATCATCTGATCTAATTTAATAAGTTAATATCATTTGATCTAATTTAATAAGTTAATATCATCTGATCTAATTTAATAAGTTAATATCATTTGATCTAATTTAATAAGTTAATATCATCTGATCCAATTTAATAAGTTAATATCATTTGATCTAATTAAATAAGTTAATATCATCTGATCTAATTTAATAAGTTAATATCATTTGATCTAATTTAATAAGTTAATATCATCTGATCTAATTTAATAAGTTAATATCATTTGATCTAATTTAATAAGTTAATATCATCTGATTTAATTTAATAAGTTAATATCATCTGATTTAATTTAATAAGTTAATATCATTTGATCTAATTTAATAAGTTAATATCATCTGATCTAATTTAATAAGTTAATATCATCTGATCTAATTTAATAAGTTAATATCATTTGATCTAATTTAATAAGTTAATATCATCTGATTTAATTTAATAAGTTAATATCATCTGATCTAATTCAATAAGTTAATATCATTTGATCTAATTTAATAAGTTAATATCATTTGATCTAATTTAATAAGTTAATATCATTTGATCTAATTTAATAAGTTAATATCATCTGATTTAATTTAATAAGTTAATATCATCTGATTTAATTTAATAAGTTAATATCATTTGATCTAATTTAATAAGTTAATATCATCTGATCTAATTTAATAAGTTAATATCATCTGATCTAATTTAATAAGTTAATATCATCTGATATAATTTAATAAGTTAATATCATCTGATCTAATTTAATAAGTTAATATCATCTGATCTAATTTAATAAGTTAATATCTGATCTAATTTAATAAGTCAATATCATTTGATCTAATTTAATAAGTTAATATCATCTGATTTAATTTAATGAGTTAATATCATCTGATCTAATTTAATAAGTTAATATCATCTGATTTAATTTAATAAGTTAATATCATCTGAGTTAATTTAATAAGTTAATACTATTTGATCTAATTTAATAAGTCAATATCATTTGATCTAATTTAATAAGTTAATATCATCTGATTTAATTTAATAAGTTAATATCATCTGATCTAATTTAATAAGTTAATATCATTTTATCTAATTTAATAAGTTAATATCATTTGATCTAATTTAATAAGTTAATATCATCTGATCTAATTTAATAAGTTAATATCATCTGATCTAATTTAATAAGTTAATATCATTTGATCTAATTAAATAAGTTAATATCATCTGATCTAATTTAATAAGTTAATATCATTTGATCTAATTTAATAAGTTAATATCATCTGATCTAATTTTATAAGTTAATATCATTTGATCTAATTTAATAAGTTAATATCATCTGATCTAATTTAATAAGTTTATATCTGATCCAATTTAATAAGTTAATATCATCTGATCTAATTTAATAAGTTAATATCTGATCTAATTTAATAAGTCAATATCATTTGATCTAATTTAATAAGTTAATATCATCTGATTTAATTTAATAAGTTAATATCATCTGATCTAATTTAATAAGTTAATATCATTTGATCTAATTTTATAAGTTAATATCATCTGATTTAATTTAATAAGTTAATATCATTTGATCTAATTTTATAAGTTAATATCATTTGATCTAATTTAATAAGTTAATATCTGATCTAATTTAATAAGTTAATATCATTTGATCTAATTTAATAAGTTAATATCATCTGATCTAATTTAATAAGTTAATATCATCTGATCTAATTTAATAAGTTAATATCATTTGATCTAATTTTATAAGTTAATATCATCTGATCTAATTTAATAAGTTAATATCATTTGATCTAATTTTATAAGTTAATATCATCTGATTTAATTTAATAAGTTAATATCATCTGATCTAATTTAATAAGTTAATATCATCTGATCTAATTTAATAAGTTAGTATCATCTGATCTAATTTAATAAGTTAATATCATCTGATCTAATTTAATAAGTTAATATCATTTGATCTAATTTAATAAGTTAATATCATCTGATCTAATTTAATAAGTTAATATCATCTGATTTAATTTAATAAGTTAATATCATCTGATCTAATTTAATAAGTTAATATCATCTGATCTAATTTAATAAGTTAATATCATCTGATCTAATTTAATAAGTTAATATCATTTGATCTAATTTAATAAGTTAATATCATCTGATCTAATTTAATAAGTTAATATCATCTGATCTAATTTAATAAGTTAATATCATCTGATCTAATTTAAGAACCCATAACAAATTTATTTTATTTTTTTTATTCCATTTTTCTTTATTAGATTATTTCATTGCTTCTGTAAAGAGATATTCTTCATCTACAAAGAATTATAGCCTTTAATGAACACCATTTCGTCAGAAAATACTAAGTACACGTTCGTTTTAACAACTTACTCTCTCTTGCATTCGTTCACCCTTCCATGTTTTCTTCCTTCCATTTCGCAAAAAATAAAACACGAATAAACATAGGCTCCCGATTCTTCTATATGTTCATTACTTTCGTGACAATCTTTTTATAGAATCACTCCCGCACGTCGCACGTTTTACACATTTATTTATTTTTCACTGTTGGTGACATTGCATTCTAACTTCTTAGGGTTTCCGTTCGTGCCGGACAACCAAAGAAACAAAAAACAAAAACAAAAAACACACACAAATGATTGTTCTCGTCGATTTCTTTATTCGTTTTTATTTCTTTTTAGTTTAATGAAATTGACTTTTAAGGCTCCCACGTATGAAATTGAGTTCACAGAAATGTATATAACAAAGTCCGAGTAGAACGATGTGTGCGTATGTGTGTGTAAGTAGAGAAAAGTCTAACGTAAAAGAATAGTGTGCATTTTTAAACGTTCGTTCTAAGAAATTGAATCTTGGTAGAATGATGTGTGCGTAAGCAGAGAGGAGAGAAATCTTACGGAACGTGTGAAGTATGTTTGTGTGTGAGCATACATGGTGTGTGATGTGTTTGTCAAAGTCGCCGACCGGAACAGTATGCGGGGTGTGTCTGTTCTCGAGGCCAACCGGATCAGAAAGAGGATGAATTTTGCCTGTGCAGCTCTTTTTATAGTCACTGATAAGAGCGTCGCCTGGCGTTTATAACGCGCATATAACTCAGGTCTAAAAACGCTCTCCGGTGGTGAGTCTCTGTGATTGTGTTGAGAAAGGAAGGTAATGCTACAAAAGTAAGGATCACCTTTTAGTGTACAACATGAATAAAAGATTTTTCTTTCAGATAATATTTTTAGCGAAATTGAAATAATCGTCCCATAAAGTACCTGACTCCTGATGCAATTAACTGCCTATACATGAGTCAGATGCGAGCCAAGATGGCGTTCTGCTGGCACATCTGGGGAGGTGCCGCTCAGAGCATTCTTTCTTACCTGACAGAGTAAAAATTCGACTTCGCCATCTAGTAGGGAGGCACTCATTTCTATACAGCTCCTTTCTCACATGAGACGTTGCTAGTCTCTCTCTACTCTACCGTGATTTCCATGGAAGGCGCTCGACCGAACACCAATCTTTGTTTCCTCTTTGTAAGACACTCACAACAAGAACTCGTCCTACTTATGCAGCTGAAAAGACTTTTTCCTCTGTGTGCCCCGTGCCAGGCGAAATTTTCATGAACAAAGTTTCTTGCCAAAGACCGAATTATCGCGGGTTTACAAAAAAAAACGGTAGTCATTTCTGATGACCCGAAAAAAACAAAAACAACAACACCCACCTTGACTCTTTTATTTTCTTTCTTTTTATTTTCGTTGTTTTAGTATTGAAAAGAAGGGGGCGGCAAGACATTTAGAAAATGACGTCGGATGTTAAAAACATAAAATACGTTAGCGGAAGTGAAATGGTTAAAATGGTCAAAATGAAACTGAAACAGAACAATCATCGGCCACACAAAGAAATGAGACAGAAAGAAAACGTCTCAAACTTGAATGTAAAAAGGAAAAGAAAAGAAAAAGACGTATAAATCGGTATACAAAGCAGAAAGGGAAAAAGAAAGAAGACATTTATTATGGAAATAAATTTGCGTTCTCCTTTCCCTTATTCGTCGGGCAAACTTTTGTGTGACGGAACGGATATATATATATATATATATATATATATATATATATATATATATATATATATATGCAGCAGTCACCAATAGGGACTACTTTTGAATGCGTAATCACTGTCCCTGTGAGCTGGCTTGTCCAATCAAATCATAGGGCGCAGTAATATCGTTAGCTCTCTAAGGGACTACTTATGTCCCCTTAGGGTTCGAGGAAAAAGAAGAGACGACCTCCTGGCACCAGCTTGGACACATCGCAGAAAGCACCAGCGAGGAACGAGGAAATCCACGGGCGCCCCTAAGAACTCTTATATTCTTCCTCTTCCTCAGACGGACACTGTCCCACTCTCTTGTACTTATACCAAACGGTATAGGTAACCTTGAGTTAATAAAACCCCATTTTTTGTTATAGTTACAGAAATACTTTTCGTTGTTCCGTTTCTTTACGAGAAGATAATCCTCTCTTTATCACCTTACAAATTGTGACCAGACGCTAAAAGAAAAAAACAAAAAAACAGACCTTCTGATATACGAAACGTAAGGAAAAAACGGAATATAAAAAACAAACAAACAAAAAACCCTCGAAAAGTTATTTCTGCGACGAAAAGGTTTTAAAACTCAACCCCACGGCGACAAAAAAACTCCGTCGTTTTAAAAAAGAATAAACAGTCACGAATTTAGCAAGACACGAAACTCCGCGTTTTTGTAAACAGAAAAAGAAAAAATTTCAACTCAGAGAGATTCGGAAACTTTTTAAATTCTCTTTAAAAGCTTAAAAAAAAGACAGTTATTTTTAACACCAAAAAAGAAAAAAAAAACTACCGAAATCCCTTTTTTTCTTTCTCTCTTTCTCTCTATCACAGTAAAGGCGTACTTCGCATCGAAGAAACTTTTTCTTTTATAAAATATTTTTTCTGTCTTTAACTGAACGAATTCTTGACAGAGAAATACTTCAAAATACCTTAAAATATAAAACTATTAACAACAAAAAAACTTTTTTTCGAATTTAAAACAAGTTTCAAAAAACTTTAGACGGTCAAACTCCTCAACGCCGCAACGTATCCACCCTCCAAAATGGCGCTGACCAATTCTTTTGACTTCAACCGAAGAAAGTTAGACTCAACAAACGAAGAAAGAAAGCATTCTTTTTGCCTTTAACAACAAAAAAAGACTTTTGTTTTTACGAATAATTTTTTTAAAGGCCCCTTAAAACAGTAAGTACATTAGTTTTTTCCCTTTTACACACAAATACATACACTCAAATATATCTATCCCCTCTGTCACCAAAAAAAAAAAAATACATACTTATTATTTAAAAAAAAAACTTCTTGGCTTTCTACACTTACACAATTCCTCTTTCGTTTTTTCTCTCTGAAATGTGTGTCCATGACGATGTTTTCAATTTTTATTTAACTTAGATTTCTTGGTCTGGGGTCCCATTAAAAAAAGAAAAATGAGCGCTTTATCTGCTAACGCCGGAGACAGCAGTCAACAGGCCACATTGGCCATACTCCATGCGATAGAGCGACTTGAGAGAAACATGCGAAAATTAAGCATGTCTAGACCTCAATCGCCTAGACGTCGTAATCGTTCGTCGTCCCCACACCATCGCCACTCAAATAAGCCAGGATTGTGTTACTACCACAGTCGCTATGGCAACCAAGCACATAAATGTAAACAACCTTGTTCGTTCCCTAACCAGGGAAACTAAATTCTGGGGACCGAGCACGGCACGGTCTCCACTAGGTTATCATGATAACCGTGTATATTTCATTAGGGACTCAATATCCCAAGCACGTTGCTTGGTTGATACTGGGGCCGCTTGCAGTATTTGTCCACTGAAACTACTAGAAGATAAAAGGATAACCCCTTACAGCCACTCATCTACCCCTTATATATATATATATATATATATATATATATATATACACACAAATAAATACACACTACTCTTTATTATGTATAGTGGAGGACTGGATGATACAAAAACGACATAATTTTCCTACCAGACTAATACATTTTCTTTGTTTTAAATTTTCAGTTCTCTTCAATCTTCAGGACGGCGCCGAATCACAAAATGGCAGTCGCTGGTCTCCATCGTTTCTTCCTTTTATTTCAGACGACACTGTGTCTTCTCGGAGTTTGTCTGCCGTCGGTCGAGCCCTTTTCTCCGCCTGTTTGTCCGTGCCGATTAAAAGACGTCAAATTCACTTGCTCAACGCTGACATCAAAAAAATGTGAAATCGCTTATGATTTTTGCAGATGTTGTCCAAAATGTGCCCTGGATTTGAACGAAAAATGCCAAGCATTTGGAACACCGTAAGTTCATTGTGAACGACATTTTTATGAAGATAGATCGATATACACTTGTTCATATCTATCTATCTATCTATCTATCTATCTATCTATCTATCTATCTATCTATCTATCTATCTATCTATCTAGTTATATATGGATTACAAATATCTGACAAATGTTATATAATGAACGTTGGGAAATTACATATATTTTATTTAACAGGAGATCTGTCGCAGCGCCGGAAATTAACTTCCTGCACTGAAGATTGTGTAAGCATGAAACATCGATGTCTGTAGGTAATACATAATTAATATTTATTTATAAATATTATTAAAGTCCCCTTTACTAAGGCCGGGCAGTTTCTGAGTGAGTTTAATAACAAGCAGTACTACTAGCTTCATTGCGAGATCCAACACAGTTTGTTGTTGTAGATCACTATTCGCTACTCGTTGTAAAATACCCTTAATTATAAGCTAATTTGTGATGGCCAATGGGAAACGCTCTTGACTGCGAATCAGTGGCGATTTGTGATCGGAGTTCGCGCCCGCCGACCGTCCTGCACTGAAGATAAGCATGAAACATCGGTGTCTGTTGGTAATTAATATTTTATATATACCCCCACAAATGTGTAGTTTGACAGCCAAAATGGCGGACAACTCTGACGTCAAGCTAGCGTCTGCTCTATTCAACCGGTGCTTCGAAAAAGTGGTTCCTCGTTTACATGAAACAACGTACAATAAGAAAATATTTCCGTTTTACAAATTTATTGTGAAAATAAAATCAACAAAACTTTTAACTAATATTCTTCCAGAAGATAACCAAACTACATATTCGCCAACAACACTGCAAAAAAAGTCTGTCAAAATTGTACATTAATGTTGGTTTTCTCCCGGAAAAATGTTGGCTAAAAGTTTTGTTAATTTTATTTTCACAAAAAAATTGTAAAAAAGGAAAAACAATGATTTTCTTAAAAAAAAAAAAACGCTGCAAAAAAGTTTAAATTGTACATTAATGTTAGTTTTCTTCCGCAAAAATGTTGGCTAACAGTTTTGTTTATTTTATTTTCACAGTAAATTTTCAAAAAGCACTAAAATGTACCCCCGCTATTTCTCATTTATTGACGTCACCAATCTGACCGTTCTTGAGTTCGGTTGGTCACCTGGTACTGCTCGAGAGAAGTTGCTGCACTGATGAAGGCCTAAGACGTCGAAAGGTCCTGTCCGGCATTCACCGCTTTCCCACGTTGTGATTTAAAGATCAGAGGGAAATTGGCCGGCGCTAGTCAGCAACTTGGTACCACTGCGAAGCGAAGGGTCATTTCAAGCAGAACAATGAAAAAAATAAAATAATTCAACAACTCCGTCTGTTGGATTTTTCCTTAGAAGAAGAATTATTTGGTAAAGAAAAAAACTTGTTCCGTTACAAGGCGGGGTAATTTCACACTTCTAACTTCTAACTCTGTGTTTCGAACCGGAATAATCTTAACATGTTCTGGGCGATCTTGGTTTGGTAATGTCAACCCTAAGTTCAGGGGGTCCGGCTCTTAATGACATAGATTTTGGTAGCGATAAAAATAGAGTCTATGAAACTTGTACGCTTAGTCTTATATTGCGATTTAGATGGGCATGGCCCCGCCCCTCTCCAAATAGAATTTAGTCAGAAAACAAAAGAAAAGAATACTTCCTCATTATTATTTTCTCTGCCATATTTAGGATTTCAAATCAGCATTTTCAATCTGGGAATAGGTAACCGTATTTTTATCCCGCCCTTCTTTTCTTCTTCTTCATCTGTTGCTATCTCCCACTGTTACCTCAGGGGGAAAGGAAATCCCACTCAAAACTCATGTTCACAGAGAAAAAAATAATGTATTTTCAGCCATAGACGTATGTTATCCTAACACACGTCGATTCAATACCGAGAGTGTCAACAACCCCGTGTTTCCAGCTGAGATACAATGACCACGTGGCGTTCCCCCTATTTTGCTCCAGTCTTTTATTTCAAATGCCAAAACGCTTTGGGAGTTCTCCTTGTTTTCATAATTTGGAAAAATAAGATTATTCGTTTTTTTAATCTTTGACAAAATTCGTCCGCAACTATTGGCAAATGCCTCACCTGTTCTATGTAACTTCGGACGGCCGTCGATAACCCGTTTTGACGCCAAACACTACCATCGCCCCACCCCACCCTTGGCACCATGAACCCACATTTCCCAAAATATTGAAAAGAACAAACAATTCTTTCGTTCTTATCAACTGACCCGTTATTGCTTATTCAGCCAGGGAAAGATGACAACTCGTTTTTAATCTTTTCTTATCATTATCCGCAACAAGCTCTCGTTCGTTTTTGCAATTTATCGGGGCACATGGCGCCAGACCCCACAACACGCTCCGTCATTGTCGGCAGCATGTTGACACAACCAGTGACATTGAGACATGTCAGCCGCTGTCATCTCTGGCCCCTAGGATTTTCACTTATCTCCCAAAACACGAGAAAGGAAAAAACAACATTCTCCTTCCTTTCTTATCAACCCCAGTTTTCCTTCCCCCCCCCTGATGCAAAATAATTCTAAGGTGTTCTTAGAAAAATAAGGGTCTAGGTTCGAATCAACCATTTTCCGTTCGATAATATTGTCATATATATATATATATATATATATATATATATATATATATATATATATATATATATATATATATATATATATATATGCAAACAGATAATGATTACTTAAAAATACTTTATTTAGCCTACTACAAATGGGACCTGCGCGTCAGAGCAGAGGATAGAGATCAGACTACGGCTATTGTGGTAATGGTTTCGATTTTTGGTGACGGTGTGCTGGTGGGTCTAATCCGCACTGATGTGTCCGCGCTTCCAGAAATTATTTTTAGTTTTGTTTGAATTCGCTTATTTTTATATTTTATCTGCTAAGCCGTTCACTTATTGCTTAGTGATTTTAGCATAGGTATAGATTTGTCTAACCTTACTACTACATTAATACGTTCTCATCTTTCGAATAAAATCATCGTAAGATAAATACGATCTAAATTTAATTACGTCACTTTTTCGTATTACATCGTGCGTTAGATAATTTTGTTTCGTTTAGCACGCTGATTAGCGATTGAGCGGCTGATGAAAATAGCCACCAAAATTTAGGTTTCTGTTTAAAATTAATACAACCCCCCAATAAAACTTCTTCCAAAGGAATTATTTGAATATGCATACCAAAACGTCCCCTAAAATACTTCGTTTTAGACTCAAACTTATACCAAATTACGCAGTATTTTCACTATATGCGTGTTTACGTTTTTTGTTTATTTTATGAGAGAGGAAAGGAGTACATTTATAGAAGTAGCCGTTAATTTAATTGCGTGCGTGTGTTTCCATTCGCTGGCTACCAAACATAACTTTATTATTGGTCAACTTGGCGTGGCACGAGAAAGTATTTGCATTTTATTTATTTTTATTTGTTATTTATTTTAACCGATAGCACAAATAACTGTAATATAGTGAATAGCGTTGTGTCATACAAAGCCAATCCGATGACTAAATGGCTCATGGGAAGTTGAAAGTTACGGAGGGTCGAGAGCGAAGAGTCAGGCAGAAAGTGACTTACGAATAATATATTTCCGTAAATGTGAGAAAATTCATTGTGGCTTGAGCGAACGCAAACGGGGGAAAAGTCATCTTTGGCTTGGGCGGCATTACTGATAAAAGAAACGAACGGACGATTACACAGAAAGGGAAGAAACCAAAGACCAAAGTACAATTGTCAGTCACATTTTCACTCAGTTTTGAGTAACTTGTTTCTCTCTGCTTCTACTTCTAGTCACTTGTTTTCTTTCAGTTTCCAACTCGGTTTCACGTTCTTTACTATTTTAAAGAATTGCCAGATCGGAAATACGACCCATCTGTCTAACATTGAGTGAGTTTTCATAAAGACTGTAAACGACCTTTATTTAACTTAAAACTACCTGACCCAGCACGAGAGTGAGACTCCAATATCAAGTGGAGGCTGCAAGCCTACTAAATTTGTAACCATTAAATCAGACAGCCAACTACCTTGGTCTGCCACATTCACCGCTAAACCCCTTCACCCCTTTACACGAGGAGACATTTTGGCAGCAGTTTCTTCCCGGCGCCATAAACCAAAGCGCACCGAGCACGTATTTACAGAAGCCACCAAACTTCCAGCCAGCCAACATGTCACTATTCCATCTATCCAGCTTTCGACCGCAAACTTCCAACAATAAGAAAGATAACAGACTTGCGAACAAATCATTTCATCGGAACTTGTATAACAACCAATAATTTTTGTTTGTAAAACTGTATTGTATTGTTTCTCATCGACTACATAAGTATATAAGAGAACTGTACATTATTTTGTAAATTATCTATTCCCTTGTTAATTGGCATTCATATTCGAAATAAAGCAAATACTATTATAGCGTGTTTCTCTTTTCTGTCTTCAGGTGCAAGAAAGGTTTGGTGTGTTTATGGGATCGTTTCTGGTACGAAGAACCTATTGCCGGCAAATGTGTGTATGGCGAGTACTTCCGGTAAGGCACGAAAATTACTCCCATTCATTATTAATTCCGCTGTAATAAAGGAGGGGTATTTTTCTCTCGTCTGTTTGAAAGACTAAAAAAATGAACGAGTTCCGATAGTATTTTATGGAGGATAGAGGGTGCTCAAAGAAAACAAAGCGATTAGATTTTCGTAATGATTCGGATCACAATCCGATTTAAAGCATTTTTGTAACGATAATTTTTTATGGTTATTGTTTTTATAGGAAAGGGAAAAGAGTGATGCTCCTTGCGCATCAGCATATCGTGTGTGTGTTCTTTTTTTGCTAATGTTTGCGAATGTCACTAAACAAACGATTTCTTTAGTCTGCGAGGCTGGAAATAAACAAAGACAACGATAAAGTGAAAAATGAGACTCGTACAGGATTAACACCCATAATAAGCGATGTTGCCGGCGTAAACATTAGCATCAACAAAAAAGCATCATAATACATGATCTACTGCCGAAAATAAATTTAAATATTAACTCTCTCTCTCTCTCACCCCCACACACACTAATAACCAAAATAAAAAAAGCATAAAAAATTAAAAAAACAAAAAAACAAAATAAAAACAAGCAAACAAAATAAAAACAAACGGCTTCAAATTTCACCGACGAGGACACGTCTAGAACGTTATGAAAAAAAAAATAACTGAAAGAATATGAAATATTAAGTATGTAAATAGTGATAGAACGTTAAAGGCATTGACATATCCGCTGAGAAAAAAGAAAGATATTTTTGTCTGCATAAAGATGGCTGTCGTAATGTGACAAGTAGGTTGACCTGTTCTTATTGTGATCATATAGTTGACCTCTTGATGTTTCTGCTCCGTGGTGTAGCATCATTTGTGTTCGACTCGTTTTATAGGAAAGTAGGTGGATTCGGGTTAGGGTTATGTACACATACATAAAAGCGAAAACGTTTATTTTTTTTAATTTAGATTTATTTTAAAACACTTTTCATTTATTTTAATTTGAATTCATTTCCTTACTAAGAGTTGATCCTTATCTAATACATTCAATTATTACTAGGTACGTGCAAAAATGGGCGTGTCTTGTACGGACTATTATTATTAAAAAGCGCTTATCGTTGATTTTTTAATTAGTTTTCGTGTAAACTTTGATTGTGTTTGAAAGATAAAAGCCTAAACTTAATCTCTAAAAGGAAAAATGTATACTTACGAGAGAAAATAAATTATAATGAAAAATGTTATGACGACGGGTAAAAAAACAAAAATTCAGTGAATTTTGAACTTTGAAGAAATTACTTGTAAAATCCCTTGAAAGATAAATATAAGTTTTCTGGAACTATTTCAAAAATAATTATTAAATTAAACTCATAACATACTGAATTAAAACAAAAATTCCTACGTTTTAATAAAAAATAGTAAAATTATCCCCGAAAAAGTCATAGTTTAGTAAAATCCAGCATTCAGTCAATTCAAAGTCATTTACCGATAAACTATCGCTATGCAGAATATATGGAAGACAAAAATGTAATAATAACTTATAATTTTTAACTTTATATACAAAAATGGTTTTGTAATAGTTTATGGACATTGCAAAATTATTATTTATTAATCTTTTTTATTCTTTTTAAGGTTATAAAATTTTTAAATTAATTTAAGTACCCTTATTTTGTTGTAATAAAAAAGGAAATGCTTATTTAATTAAAATATTTGTGAATGTACACAATTTAGATTTTATTTATTTTTATCTAAAAAGATTCATATTTAACTTGGTATTAGTTTTTATTTAGTAATAATCTGAAATTATTGATGACGTCTGTTTACCAATGTTTTTCCTTAGAATTTTAAATAACACTTTTTAAAAATGTTGTTAAAATTATTTTTACGTTACAAACTGCGTCAATTTTTTTATTTTTCTTTACATGATGATTAAAAACTTTAGTTACTCAATTTATTCTTAATGTGTCGTAACGATAAATTACATTAAAATAAAGCCAAAAGTGTTTTTTTTTTATTTTAAGTGTGAAAAAGTAAATTAAAGTCAATGACTACACTGACAATTTATTAATTGAAAAAAAGTTAAAACAATTATTTATAAATAAATAAATAGAATTCAATTATGAAAGAAAATGTCATATTTGAATTCTATTTAAGTATTTATTAATTAAAAAATGACAAAACAAATACAAACTTACGTTTTATCTTTTCAAATAATTGACGATGAATTGCGAAATTAACGAAATTGTTGAATCTCCAAAAAGTAAAATTTTGAGGACGGTGTGGGAGTGAGTGGTGGTTGGAGGGCAAATCTCACCTGTTTATTACAGAACAGGGCCATCATACCTATCCAAGTCAATCGTTAGTAGAAATTATCGAATTTTTAAAATTCTTTTTTTCCGTAATTTTCCAATTTTGTGTTGATTTTCAAGATTATAAAAATAATTTCTTACGCTGGTGATGACACGTTCATGTGCGAAAGGGAAATATAATTATATCGCATTTTTAATTTTTCCAGAAAGTCTAATCATTAAAATCATATAAAATATTATTTGCAATTATATTATTTTTTCGGTGAAAATATTGATTATAAAATGATAATATCGCAAATTCAAGAAATTCATTTTTTTAAAGAGTTATATTGATTTTATTAACACGGAATTTAGGTGCTTTTTTTATATATTATTTTTAATTTTTTAAAATTGTTAACATCTCCAGTTTACATAAGAAAATTTAAAAATCCATGCATTTAAAAAATTAATACTTAAAAATATAACTTTAGTAAAGGTGTATTTTGTTTTCAACGAATAATACATTTTCACTAAGATTTTAAGAACAATAATAGTTTCATTATATTCCGTGATTGTTGATTAATAAATACTGAAAATGTCATTAAAATTTGTTGATTTCCTGAATTTTGGTGAATTTTTAAGTGAATGTTTTTACATTTTGGGAATCGGCCATTGATTTTGCACGTACCTAATTATTACACTCTTTCTCGTTCAATACACTTTTACGTCACATGACAAATATTATCCAATCGGATAGCAACGATGCACCGATCTAGGGGCGAACTAGGATAACCCAGTGTCAATTGAACCTATTAGCCTATTCTTAACTTCGAAAATATTTTCTAGCTGACTCGAGACTACAGACACGCCACGCCTGTAATATTACCTGGCGCGCATGCCCGCCCGCCCCTTCTTCCTCATCAATCAGTTAATTTCTAAACGTTAACAGTACTACGAAGTTTAATACAATTGTCCGTGGCCTTTTGGCTAGGAGCAAAGTTTCATTTTTTTGTCCTCAGTCAGTGAAGGAGAAATCCTTCTAGACTGAGGCAATTGAAATTTTTGTTCCAATCCAGAGTTTCCCTTTTTGGAGAGCTGGATTTTCCCTAGATTAAAAATCGACCTCGTGTCTAACTCTGCCTTCGTAAGGGGGGGGGGGCAAGTAATTACAAACAATTGTCTGTGTAGGATGAGAAATAATTAGGATTATGTATCAAATAGCCGTTAACAAGGGAGATAACTGATAGATGATAGATATTTGTCATTGTTACTTTCTTTGATAAGTCGTTAGAGTTATCTCCCCTGAACCAATTATTCGTTTTTTTTCTTTCATTTTCATCACCCACGAATTCCACAGGGAAAATGATTCGATGAGAAGCGGATAAGATGAAGGCTTGGGGTATTTGCTTTCAGAGAAGAGGCTCCCGACAGAACTTTTCCATTAAAAAAATGTTTTTCTAAAAAAATCCTCCTAGTTTAAAAATAGTTTTCGGCAATGATGTAGTTTAGTTACAGCCGAGAAATCGAAAATAAGCAAAATATACAACAAATAACGTTTACCCAACGCATTAAAATTTAATTTTCTATCGACCTGTATAGTTTTAAACTTCTGACACTATTTGTAAGTTTCGTTATTTCGAAATTTGTTTCGTTACTTTCACTTAGCTGAATTCGTCGATCAAAAATAGCGGTCGATTTTTTAAAAAGGTGGTCGCTAAACTTACGCTCAAAACATAAAATAAACTTATCCTAATCCGATTGGAAAACATCCCCGGACTTAGCGTTAGTGGTATCGTAAAATAAACAAACTATCTTTTAAACCTGAAATTAGCGACATACATTTTGAAATAACGACATTTAAAAACTTAAAAAAACTATATAGGTCGATAGAAAATTAAATTGTATTGTGTTTGGTAACAGTTATTTGTTGTATATTTTGTCTCCCCTCGATTTCTGCTCCGTTAATGATACTATATCATTGCTTAGTTTTCAGCTAATGAAAGTGTTTATTTATCTACCTTTCCATGAAATCGAGAAATACACGTTTGTCCTTAGAGTGGGTTGTTGCTCCACGCATTACGCGGCTTAGAGTCATTTACAAATATTATCTTTGCGTCGCAACATATCCCAACTAGTGTAAGCGGTACACGTGACCTGTTTCAAATAATTGTCTAAAAATCCGTAGCAAGATTTATTTTTTGAAGGAAGGTTTTCTGAACCCTTCCGAAAATTTGAACCTGAATAACAATATCAGGAATGTTACGTTACCTTCAGTCAGATTGAAATTAACCCCAACCCTAACCCAACCGAAACCTATGCTACGTACCAAGAATCATATTCATTAAAAGAAAAGAAATCATCTAACAAGAAATCTAAAATCAAGTACGAATATTCATCCTGTTTTTAACAATATCTCTAGCTTTAAAATTACTTTTTCGAGAACAATTTTCTCTTTACTTTAAATAGTAGGACATTTGCCTCAGTGTATTTATATTTATATAGCTAGGAAACACAAATTAAATCGAAGATTTATATGTACTAGAATAAATACTCACCTTCACAGTGTCGTACTAAATTGTTCTCAAAATTCCAAGTCATTCTTTCTCTCTTTCGTTCTCCACCTATCTGCCCCCTCTCCTTCCCCCTCTCTCTCTCTCTCTCTCTATCTATCTGTCTATCTATCTATCTCTCACACACACATATATAATACATAATACATATATAAATATATATATATATACATATATATACATATATATACACACACACACACATACATATATATATATATATATATATATATATATATATATATATATATATATATATATATATATATATATATATATCATGGACTCTCCCGTCGATTTCGACGTATGAGGTCTTGACAACTCAAAATTTGTTTAGTCTACGATGGATGATGCATGCTTACATTTACTCAATCGTAAATGGCATTTGAGTCCTGCGATAGATTTGCAAACCAGCCCACAATGGATGCAAGAAGGAAGATCTTGAGAAAAATCGGCTGGGATACTCGTAGATGTTTTTGTTCTTTCGCGTCTTTCGCGCTGTTGATCAATGGCAGTTACAGAGAACCGCCTGATGCCCCTCTGGCAGTCAGATCGCCATTCCTTCCGTCGAGAAGCAAGCTGTTCAAAATCACGATAAGCAATATTGATAGATTCATCTTCAACTTGTCCTTAAAGCGAAGCAGCGGTCGACCCACATTTCGCCTTCCACTGTTGAGCTCGCCGTACATTAGTTGCTTTTGTATTCTATCATCTTCCATACGTAAGACATGTCCTGCGCAACGCAGTTGTGATTGCATCAAAAAGCTTTCAATTCTGCCAATACCGCAGCATGTAAATAGGTCCGCATTAAACATTCGATTTCTTAGGGTGACACCACAAATCGTTCTAAGGCAATTTTTGTGAAAGACATCAAGCTTCTGAATGTGGCTGCGATAGACTGTCTATGATTCCGATCCATAAAGCAGTGATGTTAGCACAACTGCTCTATACACAAGTACTTTTGTTCTCAAACTTATCCCCCTGTCCTTCCATAACCGATGACGCAGTTTTCCAAAGGCAGTGGTTGCTTTCGCAATTCGGTTACAGATTTCGTCATCAAGGGAGGCACTCCAATTTATCTTACTCCCAAGATAAGTGAAGTTTTTCACATATTTCAGATCTTTACCGTCCACTTGGATTGGAATATCTGGAAAACAGTGTACTGGTGGTCGTTGCTTTACTGGTGGCTGTTGCTTCACACCCTGAACTTGTTTAGGCATGAGGCGAGGTTGGTGAATCACTTCTGTTTTCTTGATGCTGATTGTCAGACCAAAAGCCTTGCAAGCAGTCGAAAACCTGTCTACAAGCAGTTGCGCTTCCTCCCGAGATGTTGCACAAAGTACAGCGTCATCTGCAAACAAAAGATCCCTGATGACAGTTTGTCGAAGAAGGGTCTTAGCTTTGAAACGTTGCTGGTTGAAGAGACCACCACTTGTTCTAAATTTAAACTTCACCCCAGTATCTATATCAGCGAAAGCATATCTCAGCATAACTGAAAAAAACAAAGCAAATAGCACAGGTGCCATTACGCAACCCTGTTTGGTACCATTTGTCACATTGAAAGGTTCTGAAGACTCTCCATTTGAAACAACCGATGCCTTCATTCCATCATGGAAAGAAATAATTACATTCAGCATGTTGTCAGGTATTCCCAGCTTGTCCAACACTTTCCAGAGGGCTTCGCGGTTTACTGTGTCAAAGGCCTTTGCAAGGTCAATGAAAACCATATACAACTCGTCGTTCTTTTCCCGAACTTTCTCAGCAACCTGGCGGAGGGAAAAGATCATATCGACAGTACCCCGACCAGCACGGAAACCGCACTGAGATTCGGGATAGATATCATCAACAAGGTGTTTAATTATTCTGTTGAGAATAAGCCTTGCCAAGACCTTCCCTGCAATTGACAAAAGTGAGATTCCTCGATGGTTGTCACAGATGTTTCTATTGCCTTTATTCTTATACAAGTGTTGAATTAATGCATCTTTGAAATCCTGAGGGACATTTCCACCTTGCCAGATCTTCACAAAGAGACTGTGCAGCTTCTTCACTAGTGTCTGGCCACCGTACTTAAACACCTCAGGAGGTAAGGTGTCTTTCTCTGACATTTTGCCTGACGACATTTGCCTAATAGCAACGAAAACTTCATGTATTGCTGTTAGGAAGGAGAGTTCAGGAATCTCAGGTCGTTCAGTGATAGATGAAAGTATTTCTTCATCAGTTGTGGAAGTATTGTTTAGGACCGCTTCGAAGTGCTCCTTCCAGCGATTCAATATATCCGCTCTATCATTTATCAGTGTGCCATCATTTGCAGATACGGGAGAAACGCCAGATTCGTGCGGTCCAAAAACTTTCTTAATACCTTCATAAAAAACTTTCAAGTCTCTTCTGTCTTGCATTAATTTGGCATGTGAGGACCACTATGCCTCTTTCATCTGCCGTAATGCTTTCTGAACTTTACTTTTGCATTCCTTGTACAATTTCCTCTTTAGTGTTGAGTTCTTATCATCAATCCAGGTTTTATGAGCCTTATGCATTTCATTGATCAACTCCTGGGCCTCAACATTCTGGTCATCGAACCAGTCCTGATGCCTACGGGCAGGTAACCCCAAAACTTCCAATGCAGATGTGTGAATTATGTCCCGCAAGGATTTCCAGGAAGATTCGATATCATCGGTTATCTCAACAGAATCCAATGAGCGATCAAGACGGGCCGACAGTGCTGCCCGCTGAACGGTATTCTTTAATGGTAGAATGTTTATCTGTTTAGGGACAGAGGAGCGTTTCACTCGTCTGTGCTGTAAACGAACAGACGTTTTACTTCGAAGCAAGGCATGATCTGAAAGATAGCAACTTGTATGGAACGAACGAGTGATACGAAAGTCCCCAAGGTCACGTCTCTTGGTGATGATGTAGTCAATCAAATGCCAATCCATCCCTAGAACGAGGGTGCATCCATGTAGTCTTGTGGGAGTTTTTTCTGCTGGAATACAGTGTTGGTAATGCACAGATTAAGCTCTCCACAAAGAGACAACAAACGAAGACCATATATATATATATATATATATATATATATATATATATATATATATATATATATATATATATATATATATATATATATGCACCGACAAAACGTTTCCCGGAAGTTAAGTTGATGTCTTTAGAATGTCTATTTATAAAAATATTGGATGTAAGAATGCACGAATGAAGATGGGGAATATCCAGGGATGTGAGAGCCTTCATTTGAGCTGAAAATTCAAACATGAATAGCATTTTCCCAGAAACATGTGTATAAAAACAAGTCATGTAGCTGGATTTGAACTCATTTATCTCACAAGTTATTGAGCTTACAACTGTTTGCAGATTTTGAACAGTTCACATAGAAAAGTCTAACGTGGGGTTATTTCCTATACGATCCGGAATTAATTTGCTCAATAACTCATGTAATTTGTTACCACACACCCACACGACTCATCAGTATGGCTAGATGCAGCGGACGTACCGACTCCGAGATTTAAACCCGGAATTCAACTCTCTACCTCTAATGACAGTCCGACACTTTACTGATTGAGATAACTTTCCTGCGGATAAAGGAAAGAAATATACATCGCTTGTAAACGAATTTTTGCATTCCTTTGTCTACTTTATTTACGATATTGGTACTAGAGAGGATTCACTTCTTTTTACGCAAGAATATTGCTTTACGCATAAGTAGAAACAGTTATTTCTTCCATCAGAGGTCTCCACCCATAAGAGAGCGTATATATATATATATATATATATATATATATATATATATATATATATAGTCATATACACGTGTTTTGTCTGTTCAAAACTCATTAGTATGGCTAGATGCAGCAGGCACAGCAACCCTAAGATTCGAACCCCCGAACATATAATGCCGATTTACTCGCTGAGTTAAGTTGCCTGCTGATAAATAGAAGGAATATACAACGCTTATAAACGAATTTTTATATATATATATATATATATATATATATATATATATATATATATATATATATATATATATATGTATGTATATTATATACTTAGAGAGAGAGAGAGAGAGAGAGAGAGAGAGAGAGAGAGAGAGAGAGAGAGAGAGAGAGAGAGAGAGAGAGAACGCACACACACATACACACAGTGCGTTCTATTAATGTTGATATATATTTTCTACTTGCAGAAAACCTCCTCCAAATCAGTCTGGAAATATTTATGGGAACACACTCACCAGAAAGAAAAGCTGAATGAGAAAAGGAAACAAATGTTTCGTCATATTTTCATTTGTTTTGTATAAATAAAGTCTTCAACATTTATTTCAATTTCTTTACGCAAAGAATTTTAAATTCTTCCAGAAAACACATTTTGTTCCGTACTTTTGAATTCAAATTGAAGACTTTCCAAGTGGGACATTTCAATTTCTGAATCATTTTTTCAACCGTTTTTTCTTTGCAAAGTGAACACTGACTTATCCTATCATTATCATTAATTTTATATGAGTTTTCTGGTAAGTATAAAAAACAAACAAACAACAACAAAAAAAAAACAACGATATTAAACAAGGGACATATTTTTATGCATTTTTTCTTCTGAGAAGTTTATTACATGGTATCTCATCAGAATACGTCTAATAAAATATTCTTAAAAAATAAAATGAAGTCAAATTTCTTCTCTATGTGATTACTCGCATATTTTCTTAAGGAAAGAAAATCTTTCTCATAGGAAAACATACGGCTCAAACAAAGCAATTGCTTGATAAGTATTATTCGGACTCTTCTTCGTTGAAAACAAAGCTGGCTTTAAACGCGGTTGTACGTACACAAATAATGCTGAGCGCTCAGATCGCCCAAATCCAGCAGTTGTCCCGGAAAGCATAAAAACTCAACAAACTAGTTTTAGCCGATCATAAATTGAAATTGCATGATATAGCAGAGGATTGAAAGATATCAGAATGCAGTGTAGTCACTATTTTACATAACTATTTGTCAATGAGAAAGTTGTGTTCAAAGTGTGTGCCGTGTTTGCTCATACTCGATCAAAACCAACAACGCATTGACGAATCAGAGCGTTGTTTGAAACTGCTTCAATGCAAGAAAAATAGTTTTAGCATCAAAATGTAACAATGGATGAAACATGGACCACCACTTCACTTCACTTCACTTCGTGTGAATCAGATTATTATGGTGTTGGCATTAGTTTACCCGATATTTTTCTAGTTAGAAATCTTTCTGGAAAGACATCGGGTACTTACGGGAAGGACCACGGGAAGGTTGTCAACATCCCTAAGTGAAAGTGGTATTGTGGAACCGACTGGATTCGAACTTGGAACACCAAGGTCTTCAGTCCGTGTCGATATCCACTTAATCATCGTCACCTCCTGACAGTCAGCTGTGTGGACAGCAGCATGTGAACGCCATCCAAAAGCACCCAAAGACGCAGACATCAATGGAACAGGTATACTATTTTAAAATGTGTTCTTTTTACACTACAATACTTAGTATGTATGCGAGCTGTTGCATACCTTAGATTTCTCCCTCGCTTGTAGACGGCGGTCGGGTCGTCTAGTGGATGAATTCTTTCTTCTTTGCCGTGAACCACACCGTCTGTTGTCTGCAACAAAAGCCATGGCGCACTCCGAAGACAAACTCTTCTTTTAGATTTAATTCATTTTATTACAAGAGTTGTTATTTCAACTGGGAGTCATTCACTACGTCGAGAGAGAGGGGGAGAGCAAATCCTACTTTATCGTAGTTAGTTAACAATGTTTCTTAACCATTCATAGAGAGGGGGAGGATTTCTCGCGCTTGTCTTCCCTTAAGGGAAATATTTCCCTTAGTTTTACATCGTGAATCGCACGTCCTCTCGGTTCGCCTTCCGAATCAGACTGACTAAAACTCGCTTCTCACGAGAACGAGTGACGTCACAGAGCCTCTCGCAGGTGTAGACTGACCCTTGATCTGGGGTCTCGATACACGGTAACCTTGTCACGTCTGTCAGCTCTGACTGTGAGAACAAGCCCTGTTCTGCACTCGACTGCACCCGCGTTAATTCGCGCAAGTCAAACCCGACTTCCAACAGATACGTCCATTCCCATAGGGCCATTATCCAACAGAGCAACATCGGCTATTCTATTCAATCTATTGATATATATAAATAAGGACCTTCCTTCCGTAACTAAATAATGCTGCTTTTCATAAGAAAATCCTCACAGAGCTGACACCAGGCAAGGTTTTGGCTTTCGCATTTTGAGATACGCAAAGTATTTTGTTCATCGATTACCTTAAGAAAGGAAGAATCATCAATAGCCAATGTTATATAGCATTATTGATGCAGTTGATGAAAGAAACCGAAAAATAACGGCCACAAATAAAGAGGAAAATAAATGTTACCTTTCACCGTGTCACAAGTCGATGGAAAAACTATACGAATTTTACTTTGAATTATTATTATTTGTTTATTATGTCTGCTTGGGCATCTCCCCTTTAACTATCTTCTCAATTTAACTGTTAAAAAAAATTAAACTCTTAGTACAGTATCGATATCCAGATACAAATTCTGTTAAATATTTCATTTGACAGCTCTCAAAAGTGCCCCCTTAATTTCTCCCTCCCATCACTTTCTCTGAATTCATCCAACTTCATCTTAAACTGATCCACGCTATTGCTGTTCTTAATCCGATCTGGCAACTTATTCCAAAAACATATTACTCTGTGACCAAAAAACTTAACTGGTTAACAGATCTAGTTTTTTAAAACTGCCTTGACAATAACCTTCCAGATCTAGGAGAAATACTAAAAACACGCCCACCATAGTTAGAAATGCCATTAATTATCTTGAAATCTCAATCATATCACCTCTCATTCTTCTCTCCAGCAAAGTAGTCAATCCCAATTTGTCAACTACACTCCTTTACTTTACTTATTAGTTTTGTCACCCTTCTTTGTGCCCCTTCCAGTTTCAATATTACATCCCAATTGCTTTCGCACTCACCCTATTCTTCAGATTTGGCCCGCACCGACTACTGGCTATTTGCAGACCACAAGAGAATTCTCCGGAGAAAAAGAATTGGGCTCCAATGAAGGAGTGCTATCGGAAACTGAGGCGTATTTGAGATAAAATACAAATCATTCTCTAAAATGGCATCGACCAGTTTGAGAAATATTGTAATTAGTGTATTACCATAAAAGAAAAACTTTCATTATCAAAAGACCAAAAATTAACGACCGAGTGGTCGAAAAAACGAACGAACGAACGAGATGCACTGATGGAATCAACTTGTTTGATAATGAAAGGTTTTCTTTCGAAAATTTAAGATTACCTTATTCCGGAACTTTTATTTGCCTGACCGTAACCTCTTTTTTTATTTACTGTTCCGGTATTTAATCTGTTTTACGTGAAATATTAATAAATTGATTTGAGATTCCATTCTTGTTTTCTCTTCTCGTTTGTTTTTGTTCACCTTCTCCACCTTCCGGTACCTATATCACATTGCTCCAGCCTCGGATTACAAACCCACACGTATATTTACCAGCAATGCTTCAGGCAAACTACAATCTCCTTTTATCTCTCAGTCTCGGCCAGACAGAGTTTGCATACACCAAGAAGATGTTCCGACTCTCGGAGAAGCGAGCTAGGACCAGCTGTCAGATCAACTTCCTGAAGCGATGCCGCAGACATGGAATTTTCCCCAACACCATTAAGAACATCCATCTACCTTCATGCTTCTACCTACCCACACTTCACTCTGCACGTACTTTCTTACATACCTTTTGTATTAAACAAATCATCAAACACCTCCACTGCAAGCTACACCAACATATCAACTCTATTGCAGATACCAATTTTCCCTCCCCACACATCTTCTACCCCAAATCACCACAGCCATCAACAAAGCTTACCACCACTGTTTCCACACAAAAAAAAACAGACTCATACTTAAATTCAACTGGCTTCATCAAAAACAGAACTTACTGGCACATACCAATTATGGAGCTGTACGCAGACCCTCTCTCCGTCTTCAAACTACTACCCAACCACTCATCACTGACCTCACTGGTTCTCTCTCCACAACAGAGATCGATCTCCTCAGCCTCAGACCCCAATTTTTCATTACCCAAAAACTTAATGACCAAACTCTCCTCGATATAGAGACGCAGTTCTGCAGAACAGCGTACCATTTGAAATGGTTATCAGCCTTTGAACCACCCCCACTTGACCCACTTAATGACTCCATCCCCCTCAATCCCCCTAACTTTTCCTCCAACCCCTTTCCCGTTTATCAACCTGACCGCCCCCTACACCCGTCTCCCGACAACCACCCTTTCGACCTAAAGCTAGTAAGTCTCAAACATAAGATCTTCTCCATACTACAACGTGAAAAATATCGTATCACACCTAACATCTCCCATTCCCAGCGCCTCACCCTCAAAGGCCTTAGGGATAAAAACCTAGTCTACCTACCCTCTGACAAAGGCAAGGAGTTCTGCATCATCTCCCAGGAATCTTACAACACTCTCGCCCTGGAACACCTCAGCAATACGTCCCTATACACACCCGATAATAACATCTCAGTTACCCACATAAAAACCTCTGCACTACCCCTCAATGTTCTTGGCCTTTTGGCTAAGATCAAAGTGTAGTATCTGTTCCGATGGATACTGCACCCCATAGACTGGTATTGTCTTGGCCTTCGGGGCTTAGTTTACGCCGATCTATGGGTCTTTCCTGTGCAGTTCTAGGAGGTCCACCCTCCCAGGCTTCGCCTCCCCTCTTTGAGGAGGAGTAAGTTTATTGTCTACTGCCTGAGGCGCCCCTACCGGAGAATGCCGACGGGGCTGGCCAGGCAATTTTTAAACCCCACTTTCCTGATCCGACCTTGGGTCACATCTTACTTGTGGGAGTAAGATAAAAACTGGCCTTGTGCCTAACTCCTGGAGAGGAGTAAATCAATACCCACATACAAACCTCTATTAACAACGTTTGGTCCAAAATTTGCTCTAGACGTAATCTTCCCAAGGCATACGGGCTCAATCTCACCACTAGGAATAGCCGACTCTCCACCTTTTACTATCTTATTAAAACTCACAAAACCAGCAACCACACACAGATCAGACCTATAGTCTCCAGTACTGAGGGACCCCTTTATAAGATCTCTTGGCTCCTCTCCCATTTACTTAAACCGCTACTCCTCACCTTCCCGGCACATGTCAGCAGCTCTGACCAGGTACTAAACAGACTCCACTTACTCCAACCCCAACAACTCCGCCTCAACAACTACATCTTCAGCCTTGACGTTGTCTCCCTTTACACCCCCATTCCCGCACACCCCGCCATTGACTTCATAACTGACCACACCTCTTCTCATAACCTTGACTGTTTTGGGCTTACCCTGACAGACATACATCAACTCCTACGTATCATTGTGGATAATACTTACTTCAGATTCCAGCAAGACACATATAAACAAGTCTCTGGCTTACCCATGGGTTCCAGTCTCTCCGGCCTCCTCGCCATATCCTACATGAACAGACTGGAACAACAAGCACTTAGCACCTGCCATTCCCATATATTCTTCTCGAGATACATTGACGAGATTTTGATCCTCACTTCATCCCGAGAAGAAGCTACCTCTATTTTTAACACATTTAATAATACTGAGCCCCACATTAAATTCACCATCGAACATCCCAACACCTCAGGCTCTCTCTCACTCCTAGACTTTAAACTTAGCATAAATGACGACGGATCCCTTCACACCACCTTCTATAGAAAACCCGCCTGCAGGAACCTTTTCATCCACTACAAATCTGCACTACCCCTAAAATCTAAAATCAGTTACACGCACACTGAAATCACCCGCATACAGGACAAATGCTCATACACTACCGACAAAACAACACACACCAAAGCCTTCCACCAGACCCTATTAACAAACGGTTTCCCCCTCACTACCATATCCAGCCTCAATAACACCAAAAGACGTAGACACCACACACTCACCAACACTTGCTTCCTTAAGCTCCCCTTCTTTAGTGACCGTATCACTTCCGCTATCCGCAATGCCATACGTAGTGAGAACCTTATCATACAGCTCTCCCACACAGACACCTCTTTCCGACAACATTTGTCCAAAGAAAGCCACTACACCCCGGACCCCTGCTCTCTAGCTAATTACCCCATCCCCAACTCTGGCCCCTGTTTCCGCACCTATACGGTGTACAACCTACAATGCGCTAAGTGTCAGAAGTTCTACACGGTAGCACCGTTAGGCCTCTGCACCAACGCATTAAAGAACATCTTAACACCCACATTTCTTCCTTCCACAAACACTTAATATCATGTGGCAACACACATCGCTCTATTAGTGTCCGCATTCTCAACTCCGTCCGCAATGTCGGTCAGCTTCGAATTTCGGAAGCTATTCTAATCTCGAAATTTCATCCAACTTTGAATAACAGATATGAGTTGTCTTCCCCTTTCATCCTCTGATTCTTACATTCTTACACTCCCACCCCAACCTCCTTGCCTTTGCCTCTTCCATTTATTTGCCCAGCACTATCCACCCCACACCTGAATGCCTTTTATCCTGTTTTAAATTTTTACATAGTTACATATTAATAAGTAAAACATTATAATAATAGACTTAAATATAAACAAGAGTGGAGTAATATACACTTCATGTATATGTATGTAGGCCCTATATATATATATATATATATATATATATATATATATATATATATATATATATATATATATATATATATATACAATAATATTTTTTAAATAAATATTAAATATTTAAATACCTAGAGACATCGATGTTTCATGCTATCGCAATCTTCAGTCTAGGAACTAATTTTCAACGGTCGGTGGGCGCGAACCCCGAACACAAATCGCCACTGATTCGTAGTCGGTGATCTTAACCAAAGGGCCATCGCAAATTAATTAGTAAATGCAGAATAACTTTAACTGTAAATATCGACACGTGGCCGTCATTTACCAGGCAGCTCAGAGTGACCTTCGAACCGGTGTTCGGATCTCGCATATAGCTATTAGTACTGCTTGTTATTAAAGCTATTCGAAAAGTGCCCAGCCCTTGTGGGAAGGGGGGCTGATAAACAATAATATTTTTTAAATAAATATTAAATATTTAAATACCTAGAGACATCGATGTTTCATGCTATCGCAATCTTCAGTCTAGGAACTAATTTTCAACGGTCGGTGGGCGCGAACCCCGAACACAAATCGCCACTGATTCGTAGTCGGTGATCTTAACCAAAGGGCCATCGCAAATTAATTAGTAAATGCAGAATAACTTTAACTGTAAATATCGACACGTGGCCGTCATTTACCAGGCAGCTCAGAGTGACCTTCGAACCGGTGTTCGGATCTCGCATATAGCTATTAGTACTGCTTGTTATTAAAGCTATTCGAAAAGTGCCCAGCCCTTGTGGGAAGGGGGGCTGATAAACAATAATATTTTTTAAATAAATATTAAATATTTAAATACCTAGAGACATCGATGTTTCATGCTATCGCAATCTTCAGTCTAGGAACTAATTTTCAACGGTCGGTGGGCGCGAACCCCGAACACAAATCGCCACTGATTCGTAGTCGGTGATCTTAACCAAAGGGCCATCGCAAATTAATTAGTAAATGCAGAATAACTTTAACTGTAAATATCGACACGTGGCCGTCATTTACCAGGCAGCTCAGAGTGACCTTCGAACCGGTGTTCGGATCTCGCATATATATATATATGTATATGTGTGTGTATGTGTGTATATATGCATTGACGGCGGCACCGGGGGGCAGAGGGGGCTCAGGCCCCCTCACTTTTTGACTTGGCTCCCCCACTTTACGGTCATCAATGATGAAGTTGTGTGTGTAAGTTGTGCGTGCATGTGTTTAACCGGCCCTCCATTTTTTAGGAGAGCCTCCCACTTTTATAACTGTCCCGCTGGTCCTGAATGTATGTTTATATATTTATAATCCCTAAATTAATGTTTAAAATTTAATAAAATAAAAAATAAAAAAAAGTAAAAATAAATAAATAAATAAATAATAATAGCAAAAAATAAAAATAAATAAATAAATAAATAAATAAAATAAATTTAAATAAATTAATTCTAGGAATATTATACCTTTAAACTAAATATGTATTTAGAAATGTACACTTTATATGTATATATGTGTGTATATTTTTAATCTCTTAATCCTCCCCCATCCCCTTCCAACGGTTTCTTCCTACTCTCCTGATGTTAATTCTTTCCACAATTGATTTCAATTTTTCAAGTTTTAATTCTAACCATTTTCTGTTTTCAAAGTTACCTCCCTTTGACCGTTCGTATTCTCATAACAGCCCAAATTTAAAATTAGAATTGAATAAATAAAGAAAAAAGTTAATACATCAAATTAAATAAAAAATAATAAAATTATAATAATTAGTATATAAATAAACAAATATTAATAAGATGATAACTTTAGCTGAATAATTATATAATTAAATTATGATAGAAATAATTTTTTCTGCGTACCTACTCTTTTTCTCTGCGGTATTTTGTCAACAACAGTTGATTCCATCAGTGCATCTCGTTCGTTCGTTTTTTCGACCACTCGGTCGTTAATTTTTGGTCTTTTGATAATGAAAGTTTTTCTTTCGAAAATTTAAGATTACCTTATTCCGGAACTTTTATTTGCCTGACAGTAACCTCTTTTTTTATTTACTGTTCAGGTATTTAATCTGTTTTACGTGAAATATTAACAAATTGATTTGAGATTCCATTCTTGTTTTCTCTTCTCGTTTGTTTTTGTTCACCTTCTCCACCTTCCGGTACCTATATCACATTGCTCCAGCTTCGGATTACAAACCTACACTTATATATATATATATATATATATATATATATATATATATATATATATATATATATATATATATATTCTAAAAGAATAGAAAAATTATGTACATACAAATATATAAACATATACACATACCTAACTTTACGTAAATACTAGAGGAATATCCGTTCCAGGACGAGTAAAATTAATTCCCTGAACATCACTTTGATGTCCGCTTGCGAAGATTAAAGTCAAGATATAATTTTGCTAAACTTTATGTCTAGAATTCTTATTCAAATTTTTATCAAAATCCGTTAGATGATTTTGATTCTAGATGTTTTCAATATTTGCAATTAACAATGCCAAATTATTTACCCAAGTTCAACTAGTAACATATGATCTTGTACATTTCTCCAGATTTCCGAAGCACTTGCCCAGTCTAATAATACTAAAAAAGCAGTAAAAGTGGCATATCATACTATTTTTCTCTTCGTTCGTTCTTCTGTCGGCTTCTGTTGCATTACGGCACCAAAAATCAACATTCGTTACATTACCAATGATCTTATCGCCACGGCACCAATAGTCTCTTAAACGCTTCTCGATATACGAAAACAATACGAAAAGTCTAGAAGCGTTTTCAACTTTTTTGTTAAGACATTTTTAAGCCTTTAAACTGACAGTCCTTTTAAACATTACTTTTTAAGCATGTTACTTATTAAAACATTGTTCTGTTTATACATTGTATTTTAAATTCTTTTCCCGTTAAAACATCTTTTCTTTCCAAACATTTTTCTCATTAAACACAGTTCTTTTAAAACACATTATTTTAAATTCTTTTCTCGTTAAAACATCTCTTTTTTTAAACACAGTTTTCTTTAAACATTGTATCCTAAACAACTTATTCGAAACACTTTTCCTTTTAACATTGCTTTCTTTTTAACATTGTACTATTTAAACACTCTCGTTAAGCACATTTAATTTTAAAACATTGTTCTCGTTAAAACATTGTCACAGTTTATCTTTTTAGTTTTTCAAATTAGATTCAAATTAAACATTGTTCACCTTAAACATCGTACACTTTTCCCTTCCCCTTTCCGTTTTAACTCTTTCAGTTTATCACATTAGGACCCGAAAATGTTCAACACAAAAAGTTACCTTACTGTTTCTTTCCTCGTCTACTGGTCGTGATCGCCATTTGTGCCGTCGATTTCATTGCGTCTCTGACTGTGATCGATTTCGGTGGTCTTGGTTCTGTGAACAAACTTTATTTTCGACAGGAGAAAAACTCTGACACAGTTTTTCTTCAGAGAGAGATTCGGTTCTTTTATTAGAAGTCTTGGTTATGGAAGAGTTTTCCATCATATCGTCCAATTCCATACTTCACTCATTCATACCTCTTGTGGGGTACGACGATGCACAGCGATCTCTGCCGGATCTCATTCGAGATCCAGACCATACGACGAGCGACTACATCGTCGACTTAACGCTCTCAGCTCCCAAAGCGAACTCTATCAAAATCTCTGTTTTTTTTAAATAAAAACAAATGACGTAACCGACAATTGCCTCGGGTCGACCAATCAGACACGACATTCACAATCGTCCCACATCTGACTTTTCTGACCCGAGATTCTCTGTGTCTCCGCCGAATTTGTAACTTTGTTATAGTCTGACAAAATATGATTGGCCCATAACAATCCCTTCCAGTGCATGTCAGCTCGACCCGCACTCATTGTCTCATTTGACCCCAGCTATAATTCACACTAGCTAGCTTAATCGTATCTGAAGATATTGGGCCCCATCCATAATATAACACTTCTTAGACATTACCGATTTTCTTGTTTTTGTTGTTGTTGTTGTTGTTCTTCTTCTTCTTCTTCTTTTTCTTCTTCTTCTTCTATCTACTTGTGTGGAGCGGAGTTTGAGGAACACACACAAACAAAGCAAGGAACTGATACTATGATGAATATACACCTTTCCTCTTTTCTCTACTATTGAACAAAGTCACATACATAATTTTGTACGGTTAGCTGTAGTATTTTTTTTTTATTAAAGTGTATCCCTATACAAGTTTGTTTCGCCATATTCAAACGACAAACGCGGAAGTAATTATACTAAAAATCGAATCACTCATGCATTACAAACGAAAGTGAAAAATAGTGCATAATGTTTAAGTTTGAGTTTAAAACCAAGAAGTGTAGGGGACGTTTTATTATGTATATTCTAAGAACATCATTGGAAGATTGTGGAAATTTGTGTATTATTTGTAATCGGAAAAGTTAATTTTAGAATGTGTTTTCATCAGCTGTGTAATCGCTGATAGGTGTAGTGATTAATATAAAGTGAGTGTACAGACGGCGCAATACGAAAAAGTGACCCTGATTAAATTTCTACCACATTTCTTTTATGGTGTTATGGGTCGAAGAATGAGGGCTTAGTACCGAGGGGGAGGTAATCACTCTTACCCCCGCGCTGAAATTACTAATCAAAGATAAAATGGCTGATCAGATAAAATATAAAAATGAATGAATTCAAACGTAACTAAATTTTTGTCTCTGAAAACACGTACCAATAATTGGCATATCATATATATACGAAGCAGATTTTTATATGTAGTTTTTAATTAGGAAGCTATACCCGTCAACTGTACAGGGGAAAATCTCACCCTACTTTATATATAAGATGCAAACAGACAGAAAATATGTCTTATTTTTAAATATATATAAACATGTACATTTTCAGAGAAAATTTTGGTCTGCAAGTCGAGTTCTAAGTTAATCCACTCTAAGCGAAGGATTTGAGAAGAAAATATGTATAGTGATGATGAGTGGGATGAAAGGGGTTATCCTTTTATCTTCTCGTAAAGAAACGGAACAACGAAAAGTATTTCTGTAACTATAATAAAAAGGGGTTTTATTAACTCAAGGTTACCTATACCGTTTCGTATAGGTAGAAGAGAGTGGGACAGTGTCCGTCTGAGGAAAAGGAAGAATATAAGAGTTCTTAGGGCCGCCCGTGAATTTCTTCGGGTGAAGATGGTAGTAGTCGTCAAGTGGCGACGGCGGTGGAGAAGGAGCGTTTAATCATTCCTCGCCGGTGCTCTCTGCGATGTGTCCAAGCTGGTACCAGGAGGTCGTCTCATTTTTTCCTCAAACCCTAAGGGGACATAAGTAGTCCCATAGGGAACTAACGATATTACTGCGCCCTGTGATTTGATTGGACAAGCCAGTTCACCGGGACAGTGATTACGCATACAAAAGTAGTCCCTATTGGTGATTGCTACAAATAACTTCTCTGCATCTAAAATCATGTACACTCTTACCCCTCCCCTGGTTTACGACTATGAGTCTCGTTAAATTAGGGTGAAAAGAGTTTAGGGGTTCGGGATAGTAAGTATTACTGTTGATGACGGACTTAGGAAATAGAACAAAAACGCTACTGAAACTATCCCTCTTGAGGTCACGAACTCCGAATGACAAGCCAGCGTGTCCTCTGTATATTAGAAGAAGGGAGATCATTTTTTACGACAAGTTTGGTTTGACACGAATGTCGTTAGGAGTTCGTGGACTCCGAATAGTAAATTAATTTTATTTTTTATTAAAATTCTACTGGCTTATTTTCCGTAAAATTTGGCGAATATTTTTAACTGATAAGTAAGTATATTCATAAGTTGTCTTGTTATTTTGAATGGTTATATTTCACACGAGTCATAATATAAGTAAACGCCCATGTTTCTAATATAACATTTTTCAATTAATTCTTATCATTGCACGTAATCCACATATACTTTTCTTCCCCACGAGGGCAGAGTTAGATACAAAGTCGGTTTTTAATGTGGGGAACATTCAGCTCCCCCAAACTGTTAATCTGAATTGGGACAAAAATAAAAAAAATTGCCTCGGTCCAGAAGGTTCCCGCCTTCACTAACCGAGGATAAAAAAGACGCTATGGAGCACTACAATATACACTACACAAATAGTGAGTGTTTATGTCGAAGATTCGCGATAACAGTGTTTTCTTAATAATCTGAATAAGTATCCCAAAGTCTATAAGCTACCACATTTAGTGGCGCATTTTACTTACCCACCGTTTGTCTATGACGATGTCCTTAAATAAACGTAACTGTGAATCCAAAATGTGAAGTCATCTTATTAAAGGGACATCATTTGTCAAGTTACTTTTTATCAGTTATGTCCCTTGGATATATTTTGTTTAAATTCGTAACACGAAGCAATTCGTATCATTGAAAAAAAGCAATAAATAAATTATAAATAAGAGATACATACATGAATGAGTAAATAATAGAAAGGGAAATAAATATTTACATTTAATTCGTATTGGTAAACTTTAGTTGCTATAAAAGTAATAATATTATGCATTAAATTCATCTAATAACGCATTGCATATTGAATAAGTTTAGATTTACTATATAGGGCGAATCAGAAGTTATTGAGAGTCAAAACGTTTTTAGTTAAAATAATATAATTTATTGACATATAATATTTTTTATTTTTTCAATCTCATTTACTACTACTACTACTACTACTACTACTACTACTACACATACCCTATATATATATATATATATATATATATATATATATATATATATATATATATATATATATATATATATATATATATTAAAGTGTTTTTATTACTACAAGCGACGTCGTTTCGAGTTTTCTATCCTTAATAGTGCAGGAGTGGCGGTTGCAAGAGGTCGCATGGGCTCGAACACAGTTCGTAGATTCAGCCTTGAATCACGAGACTAACGCCTAAGCCCATACGGCCGCGAGAAATCACCACAGACAGTAGGCGGGGGCCGAACGCCATGTTGTCGATAGTGTTAAACGCTCGAGCAGAACTTTGCTCAATCGCAGGATGACAACAATCTTATAATTTCAAAGAAGGTTCTACCATTAAGACTATTTATATATAAGAAAAAAGAACAAAGCGAACGTCATTCTTGCACGTGTTTTTAAGTATCGGCATTTCTCTACTGATTTTCATAATTTCATATTTGGTTAAAGAAGGCAGTAGGGGTTTCCGAAAATATCCAATTCCGCAATGGGAAAAGATAAATACCTCTCTCTCTCTCTCTCTCTCTCTCTCTCTCTCTCTCTCTCTCTCTCTCTCTCTCTCTCTCTCTCTATATATATATATATATATATATATATATATATATATATATATATATATTATTAAAACGGTTAAGAGACCAGTCAAATGCAATTTTTTTTAAATAAACATATTTAAAATTCGAATTTTCGATCCATTCATCAGGAAAATACGGACAATATTTTTCTTTTTTTTAAAGCGGCATGTTGTCACTTAGCCGTAGACTTCTGCTATTGTTGAAGTTCTGGTTTGTTATGTCCGATTTCAGTGGTGTTGTGCTCTGGTAGGCACGTGTGAATTATGAGTAAAATGATTTCCACTGTTGGTGTGCATTTAAATTTGAAATTTAAAAAGACCAGTAAAATTTTTTTAAATCTGCATTTTTGACGGGTCTCTTAACTGTTTTAAAATTTCAAATTAAAATTCATTCCAACAGTGGAAATCATTTTACTCATAATTCACACGTGCCTACCAGAGCACAACACCACTGAAATCGGACATTACAAACCAGAACTTCGACAAGAACAGAAGTCTACGGCTAAGTGACAACATGCTGCTTAAAAAAGCTAGAAAGAATATTGTCTGTATTTTCTTGTAATGATCGAAAATTTAGATTTTAAATAAATAATGTTTATTAAAAAAATCTGTATTTTGACTGGTCTCTTAACCGTTTAAAAATTTAAATGCATTCAAACACTGGAAATACGTTTACTCATAATATATATATATATATATATATATATATATATATATATATATATATATATATATATATATATGAATAGTGAGTGTGAGTTTCTCTTTTTTCATTTTCAAAAATGTAATCGCCTCGCTTGGATGCTTGAATAAGGCCAGAAAATTCATACATACCTATTGCATCCAGAAAATTACCCAATACCTCCATTGTAAACTTCATCAACTCATCAACATCATCACAGTGATCAACTCCTCCCTCTCCACATCCACAGAACAATCGACACACAATATAACTACAGCTGTCAATCATGCCTATCACCACTGTTTCAACCTTGAGAAAAACCGACTTAAACAGAAATTCACTTGGCTTTAACCAGAAATACTCTCAATCTCACACCACCAGGAACACTGATACCACCAGAACCCACAACTCCAACAACCTCCTCACTAGCCCCCCTACCTGGTCACTGACCTCATTGGCTCCTTTACTACTGCCGAGACTGACCTCTTCAGCCTTGGCCCCAAATTCATTACCACCCTAAAGCTGAAGGATCACACAAAACTTAACATTGCGACTCAATTCTGTAGAACAGCCTACCACCTCAAATGGCTCACAGCATTTAATCAACCTACCCAAGACAATCCTAATAATACAACTAACTCCATCAATTCCTTCCCCGTCTACCAACTTGACCACCCACTGCACCCACCACCCAGTAACCACCTACTTGACCCAAAACTTTCTAGATTAAAACAGAGGATCTTTGATATATTCCGACAAGAACAACCCAACATCACCCCTAACATCACCAAATCCCAACTCCTTACTCTAAAAATGTGAAAGAAAAAATCTAGTTTACTTACCCTCTGATAAAGGCAGGGAATTCTGCATCATCTCTCAAGACTCCTACAACACGCTCGCCCTTGAACACCTTAACAACAACAGCCTATACACCTAACATTTCAGCCACATTAGTCCAAAACTTCATTAACAACACCTGGTCCCAAATCTGTATCACACGTAACCTTCCCCAAAAATACAAAACTAACTTCACCACCAAAAACAGCAAACTCCCCAACTTCTACCACCTTATTAAAACACACACACACACACACACACACACACACACACACACACACACACACACACACACACACACACACACACACACACACACACACACACACACAAATTAGACCTATAGTTTCCAGCATTGAAGGATCCCTCTACAAAATTTCCTGGCTACTCTCTCAGCTACTCAAACCGTTACTCCCCACCTTCCCCGCACATGTCAGCAGCTCCGATCAAGTCATTAGCAGACTACACTCACTCCAACGCCAACAACTACAGTCTAACAACTACATGTCAGCGTCGACGTCGTCTCCCTATACACTTAAATACCGGCACACCCAGCTATAGACCTCATCACCGACCACATATCTTCCTCTGACAACCCAGAACCCTCCAGACTAACACCTACTGACACCCATAAACTCCTATGCATCATCATCGACAACACCTTCTTCACCTTCCAGAAACACACATCTAAACAAATCACCGGCCTCTCCATGGATTCTAGCCTTTCCGGTCTGTTAGCCATCACCGGCTAGAGCAACGAGCACTAAGCACCTGCCTCTCCTATATATTCTTCTCCAGATACATAGATGACATACTAATCCCCACATCCTCTCGTGATGAAGCCACTCAAATATTCAACATCTTTAACAACACCGACCCCCACATACAATTCACCATAGAACACCCCAACGATTCTGGCTCACTCTCTCTCCTTGACTTCAACCTAAACATCACCGAAGACGACTCCATACATATCAACTTCTATAGGAAACCCGCCTGCAAAAACCCTTTTATACATTTTAAGTCTGTCCTGCCCATAAAAGCCAAAATAGGTTATGCCCACAATGAGATCACCCGCATACAAAAACAAATGCTCTTCTACCGCTGACAAAATAACACAAACTAACAACTTCCGTCAAACCCTCCAAACTAATGGCTATCCCGCTTCCACTATAGCCCGCCTAAATAAGTCCCAAAACACGCAGACATCGCACTCCCCCTTTTTAGTGATAAATCATCACCTCCATCCGCAAGGCTATACACAAAGAAAACCTCGACATCCAACTAACTCACACTGGCACTTCTTTACGCTAGCATCTATCTAAGAAACATACTAACCACACACCCGAACCCTGCCCCCTGGCCAATTGCCCTTCCCCAACACTGATCAATGCCACCGCACTAACTGTGTATACAAATTACAGTGCACCAAATGCAACAAACTCTACATAGGAAACACAACAAAACCGCTACACCTACGCATCAAAGAGCATATGAATGCCCGTATATCCCCTTTTCACAAGCACACAACCCTATGCCACACTACTCAACGTGACATTCACGTCTCTATACTTGCCTCTATCAGAAACATTGGGGATCATAGAATCACAGAATCGATCCTCATCTCCAAATTAAACCCCTCACTCAATCAACTTCACGAGCTCAACTCACCGTTCATTCTATAATATATACCGTCTCACCCACTGACCAACCCTCATATCTAACAATTTCACCATTTCACTCCCCCTATCCATTTCATCATTACTTAACTCCTATATTAAACCATCGCCTACCACCACCACCACCACCACCACCACCACCACCACCACCCAAATAATCAAGTAGGCCCATCTCTATACACACATCTATCTGAACACACCCTCATTCACATGAGAATACAACCCCTAACAACCAAAACCCTACTCTTACTATCCCACCAAAATAATTCACCTCATACCCTGGCATTATTAATTATTATTATTAATTTAACAACTTGCCTCCTATTACCCCACATCTTAATGCATATATAATGTATACAAATAATATACACATTTAGAAAAAAATTAAATAAAATAAAAACAAGAAGAGAAAATAAAGAATAAATAAATAAACAATAATACACATATATATATATATAAATAATATAACTTAATACACATACTTCTATCGACTGAATCTATAAATTAATTCTCATTCAAGACCCAAATTTAGTAACAGACAGAGTTATTCCACTTACATTTTCTTACGGTTAAAACCCGAATTCAATTAAGCCTAAACTAAATTTTAAAATTTTAAATCCTATAATAAGTAACAAATTACATTAATTCGATAAACTAATTTAATGAAACCCACAATTAATAATATTTCTTAAATATATGATAACCAATAAAATTTAATAACATTTAATAATAAACAAGAGATTAATTAATTACTTTATATTAAAAACAAAACAAAAAAATACGAAAATAAAACAACAACACGCAGAAACAAATAAAAAAAATAAAATTATCAAAACTAACAGGTAATTAATCACCATACAATACCTACCATTTTAAGATTTGCTTCTGTGAAAAGACAGCCGTTAGAACAAAGTTCACACATCCGGAAGTCAATAATCACCGGCCAGAGACAACAAAAAAGTCAGTCTAAAAAGCGAATCTAGAAATGAAAAGAAAAACGAAGCCAGAACAGCGAAAGTCTAAAACCATTAGTTAAAGGGAAGCAACTCTGTACGATGCTCAAATTTTAGATTTAGTAGAAATAGTTATTGAGACTCAACTAAAATATTTAATTCTATTCTTATAAAAAATTATTATTTCTATAACTTGAAAGGTAATTCTAAAACTATTTATCTTTAGTAAGAAAACAGTATAATTAATGTCCAACTGGATGGGATATTTAAGCTATAATCATCCTCCACACTGATGGTTTCCGTAAATGGATGAAACACATGTGTATGTGGATAAGAATTAAAAAAATATATTTATCATGATATTGCTTATAGCCTCCTTAATGCTAGGACGGGTCTTTTAAGAGAATTATAATTAGGCTGTATGTTTAAATGCGTAATGTTAAGTTCCGTCCGACCGCGTCGTTGAACACCGTTTATGAAAGCCTTCTAGGAATGTCCGCTTGTAAAGACATAAAAAGACCTTAATTCACGTTCATTTAACCGTGATTGTTCGGGGTTCAGACAGAAGTTACACTGTTGACTTGGGCCTGAGGTTCGAATCGTATAACCGGCAGAACAATCACATTGAAGATTCCCCAAGAAAGGATGAAACATATGTGTATGCGGATAAAAATTTTAAAAATATTTATAATAATAATAATATATATATATATATATATATATATATATATATATATATATATATATATATATATGTACACGCATACATTCACTTATAGGATTGACATTTGTCTTAATCCTATCAAGTTAACTCACCGACGGCGTGCACAAAAAACACAAGCCACGCCCCCAAATTCCAGCTTAAAACAAAATCAGAATTTTGTTTCCAAAAAGCAGCTCCAAGCGTCAACTTAGCAAAATTACAAAAGAAAAAAATGGCTGTCACGTGGGGTGCTCTCAACTACGTTCGCACGACCACTGGTCATAAAATATAAAAGCATCACACCGCGACACAATCTTTCTCTTTTACTTTTGACGCTTAACAGGAGGACACGTTTCCAGACTCTCCTCGCCCTCTTGGGTGAGGGCCACATCTGATGACTACCATTCACCATTCAACTCGCACACACATGCTTACACACACTGCTGGCAAAGGCACACACACATACATACACGCCCTATCAATTTTCACTGATGTACACACAGTCGTACACTTAAGCTCCACGACGAAATAATCTCAACTCACGTGCGTGCATCACACACACATTCGTACAATTACGCACCACACACGCACTTATAAATTACAGACATAAACATTTTATTACTTCCCTAACGGAACTTTCAAATGAACAATTAATGTCTTGTATTTTATATGAATATTGTGTTCTTTAAATAATGTTTTAATCATTTCTACTTTCATTCAACTTTCATAATGGATGTTTTTTTTATCCGTTTTTTTTAGTTTGTTTTAAACATTTCTTAACAATTCTAATGTAAGCGTGTATCTTAGCATTTTCTTTAAGATACGACATCTTAACAAGCTATGATTCGCGTTGCTACATAAATGGCGACCCCCGGTCGCT
>OY744527.1:77933071-78013071 GCA_963556195.1 Sepiola atlantica
TAAAGTCTTCTTTTATTCTGGTTGTTCAACATGATGCACCTTCCGCAAGCTAACCCATCTTGAATTGATCAAACACAGACGCCCATCTCAGAGGTCACACGCTATAGTTCTTCAGGCATGTTATCCCTTTACCATTTTAAAAGTTCCACTATCATGCAATCAGCAAACGAAGGTTGTCTATTCTTTTTATGGTAATCGACAAGGCATGAAGCCACTTGATGTAAGGAGCTAAAATATCACTTTATGGTCAACAACTAGCCAACAACAAGTTTTATATAGAAAGATTACAACCCATAAAAGAGCAATTCTTCCGCCCTTTGTCAGAAACATCGCTCATGGAATGTGAGGACTAAAGGACAAAATAAGGGAAGCAAGAGTTACAAGGCTGCCGAAAGTAAACCCAAGGTTCACTTTCTATTCTCCATCCTTTTTCTATATAAATGTGGAGGAATCTTTTAATTTCTCCAGTAAATACATAAGTATTGAGATTCACTTATTATCATGATAAATGGCTAAATATAATAAATAATAAGATATCCGCGGAAACGTTTGAAAGAACGATTAGCAATCGCTTAAGAAGGTGGTAACAGAAAACGCATTGGGGTTTCCAAGATGTTTGAGCGGCCGGCCCTCTATGGTAACAGAAAACGCATTGGGGTTTCCAAGATGTTTGAGCGGCCGGCCCTCTATGGTAACAGAAAACGCATTGGGGTTTCCAAGATGTTTGAGCGGCCGGCCCTCTATGGTAACAGAAAACGCATTGGGGTTTCCAAGATGTTTGAGCGGCCGGCCCTCTATGGTAACAGAAAACACACTGCAGCTCCGATTTAGCAGCCTTCCCCCATGGAGGAGTTTAAAACTCACGAGAACGAGAGAACAGCTGCATTGCACATAATTGAGAGAATCCAAAGTGGTATCTGCAGAAATTAAGATAAAATCTGGCAGAAAATGGAGTGTTAATGGAGAGTTGAAAGTGGCAGAGGAGGGACTTCCGGTATGATGTTATATTGAGGACAATAGCTAAATGCAAAGCAGGGTTGTCTTATTCCCTCCGTCGCCAAATGAACATTGACAAAGACGACTTCTTATCTAGGATGAAATGCGCACGGATTCAGAAGAAGAACGATACTGCAAAATGGCCAGTCTAAGTTACTAGGAGACCTGGACGAAATGGGAAGGAGTCGAACGGAAATTAATTTCTGGTCCGATTGCTGACGGTCGAATTTCAACGTGGTCGATTTTTTTATCCAATCAGCATATGATGTCCTACCGAGCTTATTCAATTTGGATATATGGGAAAAAGCAAGACTCCCAATTGCGAGCTGTGTTAGGGGAAAAAAACATTGCAACATACACTTAGTGGCTTCCACAAAGTTTTGATGTATTTAAAGTGATTGCGGATGATGTGTCTAAAGCAATAATAACCAGTAAATACTAACGAGGTAGTAATTTATATCAGATTAACTTCATAAATGCCTGAGCGAAGACATACAAACACACGCGAAGCATGAAAAACCTGTTATCATTCGCAGATGACTGGCTGTGAACCTAAAGTTCACTAGACATATAGCCACTCAGATCAGATATAAAGTGTGTAAATATCTTCACTGGACTATATGTAAAAAGTTGAATATCGAGTGTAGCAGCAAGTCCTGAGAGCATATATCAGAAAGAACAGTTGGAAATAAGTTATACATCCACTATGACTATGCAATTCCTACAGCTACATATATAGAAAACGGAGCTGTTAAACCTGACATAGTCATATGGGACAAAAGGGAGAAAGTAGTATCTTAGTTGAAGTTAGTGTCCCTAATGATGCAGGATTGAACAGAGCAGAAAGAGAAAAGATTACGAAATACCAAGGTCTTATGTACGGCATGAAAAGAAACTGGAATCTTAGAAAGATCTCCATCATCCCAGTAATTATAGGAGCAACCGGACTAATGAAAAATAATTTCAAAAACGATCTGGCGAATATACCCGGTGAACCGAGTGCAAGAGAAATACAAACAATTGCGCTTAAAGGGACGGTTAGAATCTTAAAAAAGATCTCTCGGCTGGAGTGTCTGAAATAGTCGGTGAATGTCTGGCATCCGGTAAGGTTGCCTCATCCAGAGAAAAACAAAAATATAAGAAGATTAAAAAAATATATAATTCTGTCCTCGAACAGCACGAAATAGTTTGGGAGTTGTGCGTAACACGGGAGGAATACACCACACTGGCGAACGAGAACAAGAAACGCAGACGCTGCGAACTAGTCGAACAATATCGACGAGATGATGGGATATTCAGTATGATTTAATAGAAGTTTGTTGCAGAGGCTTTGCGGGACATTAGTTGTGCAAAGATCTTTCAAAATAAGAATAATGGGAGTAGCGAGAGCAAAAGTGCTGAAGAACATTACAAACTCAGCTTCAACTGCTTCCTTATCCATTTTTTATTTACGGAAATCGCTCCAGACAAGGCATGAAGCCACTTGATGTAAATAGCTAAAAAGAATAAAAGATGATTATCGCAAAGGCAGGAGATGCCTATTGACTTTAGTCTTGAAAAGATCAAGGCTATAGGTAGGAGGAAAATAGTCAGCAGGAAGAGAGTTCCACAAGCCTGCAGTTCTTGGGAAGAAGCTACTGAAATAGGGAGATGTATTATAACGAGGTATTTTAATAGCGAATTGATGAAGACCACTAGACCAACGAGTCAAAAGAGCTGCGACAAAGGAAGCAGGGAATAAATCAGACAATTTTGAAGAACACATGTCACAATAGTATTTATAGGATCGGGACTCGCAAGATCACGTCTGTTAGAGAAGAAGAAAGGGTGGGGGGGGGCAACCAAATTACAAATACGCTTCTCAACCTTATCAAGAACCCTTAAATGGCACATAGATTCGCCAGCCTATTTATGATGACAGTACTTCATACAAGGTATGATAGTAGATTCATAGAAATAGAGGATAACCGCAGGTGTAAGGAAATGTTTGGAGCGATAAAAAAGGCATAAAAAGCGATAAAAAGGCATAAAAAGCGATAAAAAGGCATAAGAGCTCTTCAAAACATATGCATTCTTATTGACGGAAGCGACTTGTCTGGTCATGTTTTACACGTCACAAGTTTTGATGAAAATGCACATTTCAGTCATTGTTCATTTCTGTCCTGCCAAATACATTTTAATACTTTTTGAACATATATAACATTCCGAGAGAAATGAACATTTCATTGAGTCAAAGTACATTCTGAACAAATCTCGTATTTCTATGAACACAGACATTTTATTCGTTGTTCATTTCTCTCCTGATAATTGCAGTTTATGTCTCAATACTTTTGAACAGATCTGGCATTTTGATAAAAAATAAACCATCTTTCATTTTTCACCGCGCCTTGATAAATGCAGTGTAAATCGCAATACTCTTTGTGTTACATAGTTTGGATAGAGAAAATACGTTGCCCTCATTTATTTTCCTCCCGACGAGAGCAGAGTTAGACACAAGGTAGGTTTCTAATGTAGGAGAATCAAGCTCTCCCCTAACAAAAACAATATAGCTTCATTCTAGAAGGATTTCTCTTTCACTAACTGAGGGCAGAACTGAGGAAGTATAGTATCAGAACATATACTACACTTTGATCCAAGGCAAAAATGACTGTCATGCTGTCTTGTCACTTAGAGAGGTAGGGTGTTATCTTTGTTAATCTGTGTCTTGTCGCAAATTAGTACACACGAGCTGCTGCAAAACTCATATCACTTATAAAAAACGCACAAACAAGGAGACATGATACACGTTTGTTAAGGCTCATAGATTTGTTGATGTTATATCTCGTTGGCCAGGATATCGCAGAACCACACTTGCCAATCGGTTGATATTAAAGGACTTTCAATCCCCCTCCATTACAGCTTTTGGTAGAGAGGGAAAATCAACACTAATCGAATGTCAAGAGATTCCTCCCATAAACCGTCCCCAACTCGAACTTTGTTCATTCAATTAATAATCCCCAATCCTTCCATGAGGTTATTCATCTTTCAACTGACAATCATTCCATCGCATTAATCTTCATCCTCAGGTGGTTTTTGGCCTTGATAAGTGGTGGGCCATTAGTACAAAATAAATAAATAAATACATAAATGTCGGCCTCAGAGGCTCGTCACTGGAAAAAAATGATCGCCGTCATTTCAACTGCTTTCGAGGCGTCAATCACGAGATATCATCCCGGCCCTTCTCTTCCCTGCAGCCCTTTTTCCCACGAAAGGGACATTGCTGGTCTTTTCCCACTCTATCGGTGTTTCCAAGCTCTGACCCTCCCATGTAAAACCTCAGCAAAAATTCGTCCCGCTTCCAATACCGGAAAAAACTTTCCTTTCTTCCTCTGTGAATCTTGAATTAAACGGAACTTCCATCAACAGAGTTTCTTTCCAGGAAGTTTCTACTCGTACCGTAGGAATTTCTTCCTACAGACTACAACATAGTCGTTTTCAAGTCCAATGTCAACAAATATCTGTCGAGTCGTCCTGTGAATTAATCATAGTATTAATCATCGTATTGTCCCATCATCCAACTGAAACTCTCACAAATCCTTATTATTCTCGAGTGGTTTTTGGCCTTGGTAAGTGGTGAACCATTTATATAAAATATCACTTTTGTTATACAACATCTGAACACAAATTATAATTTGAGACAAATCAAAATGTCATTCACTGGTGATTTATGTCCCAATTTACTTGCCCCCCCCCCCCACGAGTACAGAGTTAGACACAATATCGGTTTTAAATATGGGTTAAATCCAGCTCCCCCAAAAGGGGACTCTTGATTTGGACAAAAATAAAACATTGCCTCAGTCTAGAAGGATTTCTTCTTCTATTACCGAACACCGAAAAGATGAAATGCAGTATCATGTCAGATAATACACTTTGATCCTAGCCAAAAGGACAAGGAAGATATCTTGTTTGATACTACAATATTTGTTGAACACGCCTTGTATTTTGATAAAATCAACATTCTATTATATTTCTTAATTTTCCTCTTGTGAACACACCTCGTATCTTGATTAGCATGGACGTTTGTATTAATTGTTCATTTCTCTCTTGATAATTACAGCTTAGGTCTTACAACTTTCTGAACGCACCTCGTATTTTCTTGAATTCGCTGCTCATTTCTGTCCGCTTCGGTGTCCGTACCTTTTATTCCGAAGAGCATTTGCGTTTCTTTCATTGTTCAGACCCGCCTTTGGTAAATGCAGTTCCAGTTACACAATACGTTTTCAACCTACCTCGTATGCCAGCCTCTTTTTGACCCTCGAACAGATCATAGCAAGACCTCGCATCTTCCCACCGTCGACTCTCGGTTTATTACTTAACTAACTTCTCTTTCAACCTGAGGAGATACTTAGTAATTATCAGATTCTTTACAAATTCCTTTCTATGGCCAAATGTCGGACGTCGCTTATTGTGTAAGTCCTACTCGAAGATAATTGGATGATTCTGAGCTCTTTGTATCAGATCCCAGACGCTGCTCCGTACAAGATAACATTCGACCGCTTATTGATTCATTAAAGCCTGGTATTTACCCCCCTCACACCATGAGAAGATGTGACACAAGGTCGGAAGGTGAAAATTAAAAGTCCAGCGCACAATAGATGGTCCCCTTCGGCCTACAAATAATGCATGAGCAGTCCCGTCAGCATTCCCCGGTGTAGGGACAGTAGGCGGTTAGCAATAAACTCATCCTTCCCAAAGCGAGAAGGTAAAGCCAGGGAGGGTGGACTTTCTAGGAGTGCACAGAATCATACTGCAGTCCGACAGAAGCTAGGCCACCACAGTTACAGTTGCCTAACTTCTGTCGAACTGAGTGCCGAGGACTTATTCTCGATTGGTATGCCTGGCGTCCAAAAGGACACTTTCCCCACAGACAAACATAGATTTGGTTACTCTTAAATAGTATATCAACTCTTTTCAGGTTATTTAATGCCGAATCGAGTTATTTTGGTAAAAAATTTTATGCTTCAAGTTTAAAAAAAAAAATCTAATATATTCTATTTTGTATAATAATGGTTAATGAATTAATTTGTTTCGTAAGCGTATATTTTGTAAATAAATAGTTTGTAATTAATAAATGTTATTTAACCCATGGATGAAACCATGACTCCGGATCAAAGTGAACCTTGAAGGAATGCTAATCTAGTGGTTACTCTACAGTCCCAAAAGTTCCCAAATTGGCGCCTTACCATCGGATGCATAGTAGCCCAAAAGATGGAGAACTGGGGAGGTAGTAGGTAAAATGTTGGTTCATGGACTAAAAATATTTTTTCAGGAGTTTATTACCTTTCAATTAACGATTTCCCTTGACCTTTTCTGACGTAAAATGACCTTTACGCATCACATAAGACTTGTAGTTGATGTCTTTGTTGACAGCATTTCAGACTGTTCCTTCTGATACACAAGGTGTTCTTTTAAAATCAGCCTCATGAATCTTTAAGGATTACCACCAACGATGTGCTGTACTTGCCGAATAAATTAATATGCTCCAATGCTAACAGTGTGTCTAGACGGTCACTTACATTTTGATAATGGTTAAACCATTGCATCTTAAGCTTGATAACTTTGTAAACGAAAGCTCAAGCAACTCTAAATAGTGATTCTATGCCTTTTATAGTCACGCTAATTAATCATTAAATAACCCTGACTAAATAAAAGAGAATTTTTGGATTCCTGAAAGTTGGCTTAGAATTGAACATGAGATATTGGAGCTTTTGCAATACAGACGAGTGGATAATATATCAACATCAAAGAGATTTAAATAACAGCAAAAAGAAAACAAAAGAAAACAAAAACAAAAAACATAAACATGCACGTTGAGTGAAATATCAACCCTAAAAGGAAAGGAGGGGTGCATAAATGGACTAAGTGATACCATCGTGACGTCATGTGATAGTAAAAATAACGTAGGCCCTCAAAGACTTTATGCATCATGTACTAGAACGAAAATACAACAAAAAGACAAAAAATCAGGACGTGTGTATGCAGGGTTGGCATAATGGACAACTATGTACATATACGGCAACCTTTGAGACGAGCTTATTTCTACCCTTGTGAACTATGTAATTCCGAGTTTAAATCCTTGATTTATCGTGGTCACTTGTGAATTATACTCTTGTTACCACCCATCACCAATCATGACGATATTTGTCGTATTTTTAAATACAGCATAATCACGTTGACAGACCGATTCCCGTTAGATCATCGAAGTTAAGCGATGTTTATTTACTCCTCGCGGAGTTAGGCACAAGGCCAGTTTTATCTTACTCCCACAAGTAAGATGTGACCCAAGATCGGGTCGAGCAAGTGGGGTTTGAAAAGCCAGCGCTCGAGAGGTGAGCATTCTGGCCATTTAAAAATTGCCTGGGCAGCCCCGTCGGCATTCCCCGGTAGGGGCGCCTCAGACAATAAGCAATAAACTTACTCCTCCCCAAAGAGGGGAGGCGAAGCCTGGGAGGGTGGACCTCCTAGAACTGCACAGGACAGGCGTGCAGTATCCATCGGAACAGATACTACACTTTGATCTTAGCCAAAATGCCGAGGTTTAAGCGATGTAGAACATTTGGGAATACCAGATGCTCTATGTGCTCTGTGCTTAATAACACAGTTCTACCCAGTTTCATCTAATAGTACACAATTCCCGGAAAACCTAGTGCAAAAGAAATCCAAATAATTGCACTTAAGGTAACGGCCAAAATCCATAAAAGAGCACTCGGTTGGAGCCTCTAAATAGCAGGTGATAGTCTGGCATTTGGAAGAATGCTTCGTCCCTATGCTAACGAAAACAGAAATAAGAAAATTATACAAGAAGAGAGATATTTTTCTTTTATTTGTGAAGTTTGTGGTAAAGGAATACAAAAAATACACATGATTACACACTTCAAAAGATCCTCACAGCAGAATTGAGACTAAAAAATAACTGCCATGATCAAACTGGTAATAACTAATGTCTTATAGTTTTAAAAAATGATTTATTGGCCACTAGGCTACATCAATAGTCTTGAAACGAAAATGCTAGAAATGCTGATTTACAATGTATAGACAGGATATACCACCACGAGGAGAAGGCAGTTTGAGCCTCATTGAAATCAGACATGCACACCAAAGCTCAAAAGTAAGATGAAAGACATCAAGAGCTTCAGTGATTAAAGTATTAGTATTATGCCCCATCAGACTTGAACAACAAAAAAACTCAGACATTTTAAATGTAAACAACACTACAGAGGACTCAGATAATACACCAACCCTGATTGCAAAGCAGAAGTGAGTGGAAGGTATACACAAAAAGGTTCATATGACAAAATAAATTAGAATAATAACCCTAACCCTAACCCTAACCCTAAACTGGATACTTCACCGAACCCTCCTAATTCAAGTACAACCAAGACAAACCTGCAAGAAATAGAAATTGTTTCCAGTCGTTCTGGATTTCTCCTTGACACTGGAATCAAACAGTGCCGACTCAAGAGTTGGCGTTCTAATTGCTCATTATTATTTTTTATAATTTATATTACCATATAAACAATGCTTTCTAAACCAAGAAAAACATTTCATATATATATATATATATATATATATATATATATATATATATATATATATATATATATATATATATATATACAAAGAGAGTGAGAGAGAAGGAGAAGTAGGAGAGAGTAAGAAAAAGAGAGAGATACATATAGAGACACGGATAGAGAAAAGTAGAGAGAGAGAAAAGTAGAGAGAGAGAGAGAGAGAGAGAGAGAGAGAGAGAGAGAGAGAGAGAGAGAGAGAGAGAGAGAGAGAGAGAGAGACAGACAGAGAGGGGGAGAAGCAAAGTCAGGTATTATAAGCTTCGGTTGCAATTTGGTCCCTGGAGAATATTTAAATGAATTGCCCGTACTAAAACGTCTTATTAAGGTTTCCCAACCAACGATTCTCTTCAGCCGACATCGACAATTGGTAATCTCCCTCGGGGTTGGTGGGTTATTATGTCGACCAAAAGTTTTCTTTCTTTAATAATAAGAAAATGGTGGACCGGATAGGCACATCAATTTGAAGACCTTTAATAAAGAACGATGTCTTCTACAATTGACGTCTCACGACAAGAGTCTTTAACCCCCCCCCCCTCCTTCCTGCTCAACCAATGGATCGATAGATATACCGATATTTGCTGGAGCAAATAAAAAATTCATATTCCTCTTGCCCTTTATTGACCTCATTTCTTTTTCCCTACTGGTACGTTTCAAATTGGTATAGTGCTGGACACACACACACACACACACACACACACACACACACACACACACACACACACACACACACACACACATATATATATATATATATATATATATATATATATATATATAGAAGTGAGGCTACCAGCATTTGTAAAAACACTTTTTTTAACAAATGACAAATTTATTTCAACTTCGATTGTTCAATGCAAGTTGTACTCGGTAAAAACATGTTTATTATTCTTTCCTTAAGCAAAGGCTTTTCAAAGATTAAAATCTTATCATCAGAGGAATTACATAGATAGATAATATTTTTTCAAATTTTGAAGTTTGGCTTTTTCACTACCAATTTATCTCTCTATGTAATTCCTCTGATGATAAGATTTTAATCTTTGAAAAGCCTTGGCTTAAAGAAAGAATAATAAACATGTTTTTACCGAGTACACCTTGCATTGAACAATCGAAGTTGAAATAAATTTGTCATTCGTACATGTTTATCCCTCTTCTTTCATCTATCTTTATAATTGCTCTATCTCGTATATTGAGCTTAAACCATTTCACTATAGGTTCTATCAACTAAAAGTATACTTATATATATATATATATAGTTTTATTTATACAAACATATTTGTATTAATAAAAATATTATTATAAATCAAAAGCTCTATTTATTATTGAGCACTATTATATAAACACAGAAGAGATTGTCAGGATTTTTTACCCTGTGGATACAAATCATTGTAATTACTCGTTTCGTTTATTAAACACTTTTGGTATTTTAAAAATCTTTTTAGAAGTTTAATATATTGGTAAATAACTATTTTTTTCTTCCTATGTGAGGTTTGGGAATTTAATATTATAAAACGTTTTTTCAACATTATATATATATATATATATATATATATATATATATATATATATATATATATATTAGCAGAGCTACCCGGTGTTGCCAAGGTGAGAGTGTGGGATAGCATCATATGCAACATCATGGTAGGGAGAGTTTACTCTAACAGCAACCTTGATGCTGTCAGCTTGATATCTTACTCACCGAGCTATTCAGATATATGTTAATACTCTTAAACTAACGCTAATAAATAGATTAATTTCATTGTGTAATATGTTTGAAAATTGTCATAGCTTTTTAAAGGGGCAGCCAGAGACGCAAAAATACTTCCATTCTTTAGGGACAGACATGAACAGACAGAGAGGTGTCATCCTTGATTATATATATATATATATATATATATATATATATATATATATATATATATATATATATATATATATATATATATATAATTATTTCATTTGAATCAAAGTGAAAACAGTTTTCAGTGGAAGGGTTGTGCCCCAGGGACCGTCTTAATATTATTAAACTTTGCTGAAATTGTTGGAATAGACATCATTTCTGGTCATTTACCTATGGCTTAGCAGTCCAGATTTATGGCTAGGAATTTCTTTAGATGAAGATTGATAATTTATATTATTTATATTATGCGGACTATTGTCGTCATCTTGGATGATATTCTCACAACGTTTCGGTCGATGTTACGTTCGACCGTACTCAGGTGGATCTTTATGTCGAATCGGGAATCTGTACGGAATTTCAAACAGAACTCTTTATTTAATGACCGTGTAGAAATTCTAAATATTTAATCTACGAGGGTAGATTACTCTCGTTCCGTCAGCCATGACCGTGTAGAAATTTTAAGTAATTCTTAATTATTATATTCTTAGTATTGCATGCACTAAGGTTTGAACATTCAACCTCCAGAAGATTATCACTTAGAACCGATTATTAGCTAGTCGTTTATCCGCTGCGCTACGAATCTTTATTTTGTTATTACAAGCATTGCTACAAATCTGACACACTAGATCATTGATTTCCGTTTGTACATGCCTATGCCGCTCGTACGTCCCTCGCGTAATTGCCGCAATGCGATCACATATGCCTGAGAAAACCAGTCCTCGAAGACAGACTCTGCCACGAGCACCGTACTAATTCTCAGGCTAGTATATATCTTAGACGTTTGGCAAGTACAGCTTCCGCAGAGCAAGCCTTAATATGGAGTAATTAAGCCGTTTTGTCGAAAAACTCCCACGGCCATCATAGACGTGCTTCCGCTAAACCGATTGTTTCGAAGCTACCCTCTCTTAGTCCTTCATATTCGTCCTAAGGGCATTGACGACATCATTGACGACAACCTCAAAACATCTATGATTTGTGTCTCTAACGTTAACCGTGCTGCAATTCCTTATATAACAGTTGTTTAAGGAGCCTGTTGTCTCCCCCCCCCCTAGCTAAGTGCCCGGATAAGTGCATCTGACTACATATGACGCGCACTTCTATGTCATCCACACCAGATTACTATAGAACAGATGTGTCTAGTGCGAGAGATTGCCAATTAACGTTTAAGATACTCCTAATTTTTAGTGGAATACCTCCAGGATCTTAATGTGTCGACTAAGCCTCGTTTTGAGAGTGATGGCTCTGTCTGAAACACGTGTTTTCCAAAGGTACTGAAGGCCTTGGTAGACTTTTCGATCCTTAGACATATTTCGTAATCGAGGGATATATCTCAGTGGAGAGTGTTGCTAAGATTGTAGTTGTGAATAGTGCTCGTTATTGATATGTTAATTGTTTTAGTCGAGTAGGTTATAAAAGTTAAAAATCGCTAATCAAATTATACTGACAAATTGTGAGATAAAACTTTAACTATGGTAGTTTCAGCTATGGTGCCAGAAGACCCTCATATCTAAAATCAGTCTAAAACTAGGAGTCTTTAACATGTCGCCGGTTAAGAGTCTATATATAGAAGTTAATGAAGTCCATCTAACACTGAAAAGACAAACACGAGCACTTCATCATGTTATACAATTATTATCATGCCCATTAAACCCTGGCTATAACTGTGTATTTAATACACAGTACAAAACCCCTTTTTATAAAAAAGTTAAACTCCATTAAGCTACTTAGTCTCCGTACCTTGGAGTTTACCAGTAAAATGGAAACGAACTCTAGTCACCTACACCAATCAACCACCTCCACTCCCTAGCAATTTTAACAACCCGGTTTAATACTCGATTTGAGATAATCTTCAAAAAACTAAACAAACTCAATTACATTTTAGGATGAATTTTTAAATATGAAAACATGATGAATATGCAGTGGGACGTGCTGACATCTGTGGCAACAAAGAATACACAAAGAGACTGCCAGGGACTGCATCCATTTACACTGCTGAGATAACAACCATTGATTTGGCATTGGGCACAATCATCAAAGCAGCTAAAAGATATTCATGGTCTGTACAGACTCAAGGCCTTCATTTGAGGCACTTAAAAATATGATATCAACAATCCACTATTTATTCAAATTTGCAACAGAATCAATAACATCTGCAGCACAAAAACAATCATCTTCGGTTGGATACTGAGCCTTATTGACATTAGTGGAAAAAGTGAATACAGCTTAACAAATCGCTACACAGTATTAAAATTAACTAGTATCAAAATTAACACAGTATCAAAATTAACACAGTATCAAAATTAACACAGTATCAAAACTAACGTATAAATTTCACATACGGATCCAAAACCAACAATTAAAACACTGTTGTCGCCCTACAGGGCCGGTAATAATCAAGAAAAACACAGCAGTATAATTAACAAAAGTGTATTAACAAAAGTATGTTACAGAAGTACGCATCATGATTCTGTGGAAATGGTTGCCACAATTAACTGTCCCGACGCGAAGTCGTAACTCTATTTCTTGTGTCTGGGTAAGACCATTTATTCCCGTAATAGGTAGATCAGCTTGCACCATAAAAACACTAAAAAAAATGGCGAATACTTTGGAACACCGGAACAAACAAAAAACTTTTAAAAATCCAGCCAACAACCAAAGAGAACTACCAGATTGAGAAAAGAAAGGGTAAATCTTTTCTGAACCCACTGAGGTCACACATAGGTAACACATCCACATTTGCTTAAAAGAGAAGATCCTCCATTCTTTCTTGGCCACCCGTGCACTATTTAGAGTGGAACTGCATTGATTTTAATGAAACCCGCCATCGACGTTGCCAGGGTGGCGACGTGAAGGAGCCCTTTGTAGCAGGTCAATCCGAACGACATTTTCGATTCCTGAAATGTCTTTCTCGCTCGCCTCCTGCTACCCTCTCTTTGTTCCAGGAGGAAAAAGTTGATGCGAATCGAAATAATGGGCGGATTAAATATTTTTGCTATTATACGATATTCCATATATATTATTGTTAAGATAAGAACAAAGTCAATAGTATACCAAGTCTTAACAAAATAGACATTTAAATTGATCATTGATAAACTTGTATATAGTAGATATAAAACACACAGTGAGACCGACTTTAGACGCAAAAAGATTATACTGTATGAGGTATAGAGAGTTTGCTGGTTGGATTAACCAAGTGCCGTGAGAAATATTTGAAATTAAATTCAGCAACTGACAATAGTTAAGTGAAGATGATATAGACAGAAACGACTCATAGTTGAGGAAATAGAGATGCATTAGTTAAGTGAACGCAAATCTGCGTTAAGATAAAATCGCTGTCGTCTCTTTCTTCATTAATATACAAGCATTCAGAGAAAAGGGGCAAGAGAAAATCTTTGCCATGGACCACGAATGACTGACAATACAATATATCATTGATTGAAGAATCAAAACCTCAATACTAAATCAGTTTAAGACTAGCTAACACATTAGATGCGAGTTGTCGTAAGCAAGGTTATTAGTGACCACAAGTGGCACCATTTCAAAGAACGTCTCCGTTAAGTTCATTTCGAATTTTATTAGCATTTATGCACATGTGTCTTATAACACATTGTCGTAGTACAATAAGTATATGCGTGCAAGAATGGTACAATGGATACCAACTCGGACTATGGAATCGGCTAAGCTGTGTTCAAATCTGTCTGATCTATTGCACTTAGATTGTGATACTACTGACAAAAATATGACGCCATAAGCGCTTTCCGCCTGTGGAACATATTAGCACGGGACTACTTTCCTGTAGATTACAACACAGTCGTCTTAAAATCAAATGTCAACAGATTATTGTCATGAACCGTCCCCACAAATAATTCTAGCTTGGCCCATTCCATCAATCTTTTCAAATCCTTTCATAGGGTTCTTTATCTCTCAACTGACGATCATTCCATCAATCTTTTCAAATCCTTTCATAGGGTTCTTTATCTCTCAACTGACGATCATTCCATCAATCTTTTCAAATCCTTTCATAGGGTTCTTTATCTCTCAACTGACGATCATTCCATCAATCTTTTCAAATCCTTTCATAAGGTTCTTTATCTCTCAACTGACGATCATTCGATCAATCTTTTCAAATCCTTTCATAAGGTTCTTTATCTCTCAACTGACGATCATTCCATCAATCTTTTCAAATCCTTTCACAAGGTTCTTTATCTCTCAACTGACGATCATTCCATCAATCTTTTCAAATATTTTCATAAGGTTCTTTATCTCTCAACTGACGATCATTCCATCAATCTTTTCAAATCCTTTCATAAGGTTCTTTATCTCTCAACTGACGATCACTCCATCAATCGTTTCAAATCCTTTCACAAGGTTCTTTATCTCTCAACTGACGATCATTCCATCAATCTTTTCAAATCCTTTCATAAGGTTCTTTATCTCTCAACTGACGATCATTCCATCAACTTTTTCAAATCCTTTCATAAGGTTCTTTATCTCTCAACTGACGATCATTCCATCAATCTTTTCAAATCTTTTCATAAGGTTCTTTATCTCTCAACTGACGATCATTCCATCAATCTTTTCAAATATTTTCATAAGGTTTTTTATCTCTCAACTGACGATCATTCCATCAACTTTTTCAAATCCTTTCATAAGGTTCTTTATCTCTCAACTGACGATCATTCCATCAATCTTTTCAAATCCTTTCATACGGTTCTTTATCACTCAACTGACGATCATTTCATCAATCTTTTCAAATCCTTTCATAAGGTTCTTTATCACTCAACTGACGATCATTTCATCAATCGTTTCAAATCCTTTCACAAGGTTCTTTATCTCTCAACTGACGATCATTTCATCAATCTTTTCAAATCCTTTCATAAGGTTCTTTATCTCTCAACTGACGATCATTCCATCAATCTTTTCAAATCCTTTCATAAGGTTCTTTATCTCTAAACTGACGATCATTCCATCGATCTTTTCAAATCCTTTCATAAGGTTCTTTATCTCTAAACTGACGATCATTCCATCTGATTAACTGTTATCCTTTAGTAGCATTTAGCCTTGCTAAGTAAAAAAAAACCTTTACAATTATGAGTAAAATAGCAACCTTTGTTAAATGGATTGTTTACAATAGATAGCATCCTATGAGTATTGTACTTTAACATTAAATAACTAAAAAAGGGTTGGTATGTCGTAAAATATAACTCCAACAAAACCATAAAAAGTCTACCAACTCCCGAAGTTCATACTACATGAGGTGATGTCCATTAAACAGCCTTCTTCTTCTTCTTTAAAGGTTGTAAAATATGGTTTCAGAAATGAGAGTTTTCTTCACTTCTGGAATAGTTTGTCATGTTTCAATCGATGTAATTTGGAAAAAATGTCCATCTTGGTAGGCATCGCTCCATGAGATATCAGGTTAGTTTCTAAGTGGACGCCTGTAACTTATGAATCCCTAATTCAACCATTTGAGCGAACATTCCATTGTTTTCAGATTATTCTGGAACTTTTTCATTTGATTAGCATTTAAATACACTAGCAAATATATGCTTGCCCCGATAACACATATTTGCTAGCCTGGAAGCACGTTGTTATGACGAACGAACATATACTACACTGCATCCACACATAAGGAAGGGCTGTAAATCCCATGACAACGGAACAGATGATACACTACCCCCTCCCAGTAGAGGTAATGTCTGGGAGGATTCTCAGATACTACAATAACACCAAAAAGGAGATAATGCTTGGGAGGATGCTATCATAACAGACAAACATATACTACATTGCCTCCACCAAAGGAAGCGATAATGCCTGGAATAAAGGATATCATGACGAGCGAACATATATTACACTAACCCCACCTCAAAGCTAATGCATGGGAGGATGGTCTCATGTCAACATAATAGATACTACCCTACACCCAAAGGTGGAGGTAATGCCTGGGATGATTGTCTCAGATACTATTCTACCCCATAGCGAAATTCAAAACCGGGAAATCTCGCTAGATCTAACTACGCTTATAAGTCGTAGACGGCGTAGCAGGGGGTCTGTGGAAAATTATATATATATATATATATATATATATATATATATTTGAATAGATTTTTTGTGGTACAAAATTTTATTATACATTTAAATAAAATAAGTGGAGCCATCTTGAATAAAGGGCAACATCACAAGTAAAAAGTATGAAGAGAGAAAAAAAAATGTTTGTTCAAGTATAATTATCGAATAAAACAATTAAGAAGTTTCGTTACGAATAAAAGTGGAAAAAAACCCCCAACCCAAGGTACCTTTCGTCCGACACATTTTCAAAGTGGAACGTCGGTGGAATATCGTTTTAAAGTAATAATAAAAAAAGAAAAGATGTTTTTTACAAGGGGAAAGAGAGAAAAAAAATTTTTTATGAAGAACCATGGAGAGCAAACGAAAAAAAAAAACAATAATAAAGGAAAGGAATGAACTATCGCCAAAACCTTAGAAACAATCACGCAAAATGGATAAAATGATAATCGACATACTGCAGGCAAAGTCTCTTTTTTTTAGAGGTCTCTAAATAGATCTAATTTATGAGACAACTCCTTTTGCCTGCAGAGTAAGGGTTTTCGTCTGGTAACGCTCACGGCCTCCAGAACCTTCGGATGGTGTTTAGAACGGGCCTTGTGCACGATACGAAACTAATCATCGGTATAGTTCTCGCCACATTTTTTGTTGTCGTATAGGTGCTGTCCAATAGATGACTCATGGACCTGTGAGCGTTCAAATGTACTTTGTAGACGTCCAGATCTTCGTTGCAAAGATCCGGCTACACCCGTCGATGCATTTCTCTTCAGGGCGCGTGAATTACGAAAACAAGCCGGGATGTGTTGGGCCACTCTCACTCCAAATCGTTGTACTGTACGACCGACATAGTCAGCTTCACACTGACATTTAAAATGGTATACTATGTGGCTTTTTTTAAGTGTCGGTAGTACGTCCTTCTTGAAAGCTGGGAAAGCAGTCCTTGTGTGGAACACCACTCGAGGCTGTACTGCGAAATAGCACAGTGAAACAGCTGAAGTGATTTTATCCGAAAATCCCTTACTGGTGGAACCAATGTAAGGCAATTTCAGATAAACCGGACATTTGGGTGGACCAATGAAACTGTCGCCTTTAAATTTCGCAAGCTTTGTACGTATGCACCTAGAAATTAGTCCCTCCGGGAATCCATTATTAGCAAGAATTTCTGTCAACTTTTTCAGTTCAACCGCAAGTTTACCAGAAGTGCAGATCATCAGTGCACGGTGAATAAGATTATTTACTAAACTGATCTTCCTGCTCATGGGGACAAAAGAATCCCAACTAATATACAGGCCCGTAAACGTCGGTTTCCTGTATATAGTTTTTCTTGAAATTAAATACTCTACACCCAACACTGCGTTTCACTATGGAGGAAGAGCAGATCAATTCCTTGCCATTTTTGGACGTATCTGTGGAAAGGACGGGGGACAAATTTACCACAACATCCCACATCAGAAGAAGGACATTGTTCACCTACAACGCGTACAGCGCTCGCACACATGGCAAAGGGGATTGTCATGCTCACTTACGAGGGGCGACTTCTGCGGTTGAGCATACTTACACCTGGATAGTGAAGACTGTGAAGCGAGCGAATCCTAACATACAACACCATGAACGGGAATCTCAATCTACCTGTTGATGATTTTTTAAAAATCTTCGTGACATACCGAGGACTTCGCGGCTATATGCATAATGTCGACCGTTTAGACACAACAGACAAAAGTCTGCTTATTCTGTCCACATTGCTGCTCTATAGAACATACTTCTCCTGGTTAACGCCCAGTAACACACCACAAGCAAATTCAAGAGAGCCCGAGACAAATGTTTTGAGGGTGTATATATTTGTACATAACTGCGAATTTTCCGCTTTTGCTGCCAATGCTTTTTTATTGGATTTTGTTTTATTTGATCACTTTGATGCAATTAATATTTGTTTATTTTATTTTACAGCATATCAACCGTTTTCGGTTCATTTAATGCTGAATCCAGTCATTCTGGTAATAAAATTGTATTTTAAGTTTTTAGCCTTTTCAATTATTTATTCATGTTAACTTTATCTTATCTTAGTATTCTAGCATGTGTTTGTTTAATATTCAAGGTTTGATTCGTATGAAAGGGATCGTTCTATTAAGTGGTTACAACAATAATAACCGATATCAGAAACACATTTATTCGTGAAGATTTTTTTTCACTTTTCCAATACTCTGAAAATGACGTGAAACTGTTGCAGTGCTGACAGCAAGTGTCTGAGACATTTATTTGAAACTTTGACGTGGACTTTGCCCAACAAGTGCTTGCAATTGTTCATTGTCAACATTACACGACCGTCCTCTACCTTCTTCATCCTCAAGGCTCTCACTTCCACTACGGAATTTCTGGAACCCCCTTCGTATTGTCCAATCGCTTGTGGATCCATCTCCACATACGCTATTGCTATTGGCAGAAGTTTCGTATGCATTGTTCCCAAGTTGAATCCATGCAATATAAGAAGGAGAAAACCATGTTTTATCATGTTCATCATTGAGGGTCTTCTATGCTTAAAAATACTTTCTATCTGAAAAAGAGTTACAAATTATTATTAGGAACACATTAATTATTATATATGTTAAAATTTACCAGAAATAAACTACAAATTATGTGTTAAAATGATATTTTAAAACCCAGCGTTTTAGGCGGCCATTATTTTTGTAACGACCTAATATTACGAGATGTAACGTAATAAAACACAATGCATGTATTTCCGTTCAGTATTATGCAACTAAATGTATTAACTGTATTTTAGCTAAGTATTTAAGTTAAGCATCACAAAAGTGTTTGGTTTAGTATTCAAGTGTATTTCATTCGTATGAAAGTACATTTACATGACGAGAGCTCACGTGATAAAGTGAGACCAGATTTAACATGATGAGACGAGATTAAGTTGTTGCAGGTTTGAGCGTTCTGATTTGAGCCTCGATTTTGAACTGCGCATTGGCCATCACTTCGCCGTCGCTGAGACGCAAAGCTATCGCACCTTGGAGACGCCATGACACCAACGTTCACTCCTTTCACAGTCTCATTTATAAACTACAAGGCCATGTCAATTTTTGCATAGATAACATCGTCTGTAGTCAGTATGAATTAGAGTAAAATCTTCAGGAAAGACAGTGACCGAGTTTAGGGAAAGAAAAGTTTGAGTAATTAGAGACAAAGATAACCATTATTGTATTAACAGCTGAAGAAAGTGTTGTTATTTAAGACCAAAAAATCGTTAAACTTTTATCTTTTATACGTGGAAACCAATGAATTCACTTCGTAGTCGTTTTTCTCTCTCTTTCTATATACATATATCCTATTATAACCCAGATAATGTGTCTGTAATTGAAGCTACATCGCTAACTGTATTACAACTGCCCCTAATTGTTTACCTGTAATACGATGGGCCTAAGTTTTACTGCACGTCTGGCTAATTTTAAGTGTCATATGTTAGAGAAATAATTCAATTCACTTTCTCGTTTCCCGGTATCCCTTGGTATGCAAAAATGAGCGAGTCAGTGCCCCTCCTTTGGCTTTACAAGAGTGTTTTTACTTTAGTTAAATTCATTTACAAATGGACAAACAGGTTTTGGGCCTGAGCGGTTGTGGCACACTAACCCCTTCATCTTTTCTACCAGTCAGTCTCGCTGTTAGGCTCTCTGTCCTCTTTGGCATCGACAGTCCACGTGTTAAATAATTTTTGATTACGTCATCCGACATTAGTTCTGATGGAACCATCTGTGACCCGATCAGCACCTTTTTGGGACAATACCGTTGTTTTACTGGTCGTGCTCTTCGACCTACTTACGTTATTGACAAGGAATGCTTTCGCATTATTCATTTCTTTTCAAAATAATTATTTGTTCTTTTGTTCTTTGGTTCTTTTTATTTTGACCACACACCCGTTTGCAGACAATCCGGGTTTATACTCGCGTCTGGCCAAATAACATTACATATCTCTTGTTTTAGATCATTTAAAAATGTCTTATATTAATTACTTTAATACACAGTTCAATTCATATATACAAAATAATACTGATTTAAAGAATGAAAAATATTGTTAATTATCATATTGAGTTTAACGTATTTTAACAAATAAGTTACGAGTATTAAGAATTTCAAATTGTTTTTCTTATTTTAATACATATTTTAAATAATTTCGTGGAAAAATCTTAAAGGAAATTGATAAAATTTAGAGAAATTACTGTAATTGCATTTACTTTCTAACTTACTTAAATAAGCAAACTAAGCACAGTTTACAAGGAAATAGAAGTGAAAGTTTGTCTCAGAATACTTTTTTTGTTTAAAAAGGAAAAAAAATTTTTTTTTTTTTTCGGCGGAAAAATATTTTTTTTGGGGGGGCGGGAAAATTTTTTTTCGCCCCCCCCCCCCAAAAAAAATGGGGGGGGGGGAAATTCGATAATCTCCGTTTTACATAGAAGTGAATAAAACAGCTATGGTACACTCCCAATTTTATAAGTTTTTAATGTAATAGATTTTGAATAATTATACACGCTATGTTTTTCATTGGATTAATATTAGTATTAATTTCATATTCATGCAAAGTATGAACAAAGTTGTTATTCAAAATAAAACTGAATTTTTATCAACTTCTTTCTTTCTCATGTCAGAGTGACGTATTTTCACATCCTACGTTCGCAATCAAAATAATTTTTAAATAATGTTAGATGTTTCATGCTTTAATTAACTTTAACATTTACATTATTATTTGAAAAAAATAAATATTAACAAAAAGTACAATTTTACAACGTAACATAAATATGTAAGCAAAATAAAAAAATAAAAAATAAAAACACTTAATAAACAGTCACGAGTCTTCATTGAGATTGATTTCGTAATTTTGAATAATAAATGTTACATACAATTAAGGATATGTTCATTTTTATTTTTATTTGTTTAATCATTTACTCAAAAAATAATATCTCTCTCTATATATAAAGTTATTTATATGTATATATATAAAGCCTTATATATATATATATATATATATATATGTATATATATATAGTCTTATATATATTGAAAAAGACTTATATATATATATATCAGGCTTTTTCAATATGAACATGTAAGTGAAAGATCAGACTTTTCCGCCTCGTGAGATTTTAGTTTGTAATAACTACTGATTGATAACATCGATATACCAGTGTAGCGGCTTTTTGTGCATGTCTGTAAAAATAAAAATAATTATGTACATATATATATATATATATACATAATTATTTTATTTATATATATACATATATATATATGTATATACATATATATATATATATACATACATTATATATATATACACACACACACATATATATATATATATATATATATATATATATATATATATATATGCGGGATAAACTCTTAAAGGTTATAGTTATAAACACCAGTTGGTGTCTATTTTATAGGATACGGTGGGTGGGCACATTATATTTTCATAACTATTTAGAGTGTGTGTCCCTAACCCTATACGAAAATAAATGAAAAATGAATTCTACATATATTGCTTATACCCGTCTACTTTGTTTTAAACTACAAAGGTTTTCCTTGAGTTGGTTGAAAACACAGCAAAACTAACGAAAACATGCTTGGCCCATGAGGTTTTTTTCGCAAAAAAATTAGTGGTAATGATTTATTTAAGTTTTGATCTTCTTGAAAATTCGTGTAAGTTTAAGCACTCGAGTTTCTTCCTAGTGTATTTATTTGGTTATACGAATATTTTCACTGTTTTTATTCTGAGACATAAAATCAAGTTTTGGCAAGTCCTCGGGAAATATTACCACCACAGGAGGGATCATTTTACGTTGAGCGTATCCTGCTTCTAAGAATCGGAGAAACTAATGCGAGCAAAATAAAATCAAGGAAGTAAAAATATGATAATTCATATGAATTACTGTTCTCTCAGTCGATTTATGTGTTTGAGTAAGAAAGAGTGTATGCGTCTATTTAAGTAAATTTATATATCTGTCAGTTTCTATCTATCTATCTATCTATCTATCTATCTATCTATCTTATTCGGTATATATATATATATATATATATATATATATATAGAAAAGCGAACATTTCTTTTTCATTTATCACTCCTATATTACAATAAAAACAGATTACTGTTATTTAAATCAATAATACAACATAGAAATCTGAAACACTCTATATATAGTAGAGGCGAACGATAGAAAAACAGTTATTAGATAGTCTAACTTGCATATCTATTTTTAAGAACTTCATAATTAATTAATATTTGATGTTATTTGTTTCTAATTTTATTGTACTATCTTATCCACATATCTGAAATAGTTTCGTCAATATAAATAGTAATAAATTAAAATGATTTAATAAAAAAACTATATCACTTAAGAAAAACATAACATCACTCGCAAGAAATTTTTACCGACTCGGCAGACGAGAAAGAAAAAAGGAGGAAGGGCGTGGCTAGCTTACTACTAACTGGTTGTCTCTATCTATCTCTCTGGCTCCATCTCCCCCTCCTCTCTTCGGTTAACGAAGCCGCATTTTTGTTTTTTTAAATTAATGTCTGATGTCGCTACGATACTGGGAACAGATACTACACTTTGATCTTAGTCAAAAGACCAAGGAACTATAATAAAATAATGTTTTTATAATTAGGCATTTTTAATTGAAAAAAAAACTGATTTAGTCTATTATTGTATTAACTTTCAATGGAATGCCCAGTGTGTATCGTTTCTGTCGTCATAAGACCGCCCCGTCCTCCCAGGAATTACCCCCTCTTTTTTTAATGAGTGGGGATAATCCTCCCAGGTATTACATCTTTCTTCGAAGGAGGGTCAATGTAGTATATGTTCTGTTGTAATGAGACCATCTTCCCAGGTACTACCATCTCCTTATTTTTTTAGGGAGAAGAGCTAGTGTAGTATCTTTTCTGTTGTTCTTTCTTCTCTTATAGGAAAGATTCTCCAAGCTTATACCTCCTCTATTTTGGAGGGGGGATTGTAGTATATGTTCTATTGTAATGGTACCACCTTACTAGGCATTACCTCCTCCTGTGAAACTCAGTGTATGTAGTTCGTTCATCATGATATCGTTCTCTCAACTTAGCAAAAATATGTGACCGGAATGAGCATATATTTGCTAGTATATATATATATATATATATATATATATATATATATATATATATATATGCATATACATATACGTTAAGTATTCTTATATGTTTATGTATTTGTATGTACAGAAGTCACTTCTAAACTACTAAACCGATAATTATGAATGTTACATCACAGTTGCTAAGCGTAAGGGGTCAAAATGTAGGCTATATTTAGTTTTATTAGTTTTTTTCTATGCCAAAGGGAATAAAAATGGAGGTAGAAGGCTGAAAATTTAGATACCTCCGATTTTTGTGAAATTGTAATAAAAGACATTGAACATAAATTAATAAATATTCCCCAAATTTCAGTTTCTTTGGAATATTTAAAAGTTTTTTTTAGGAGGCATAATATTAGCGCGACCTTCCATTTGAAAATAAAAGTATTTAAAATTTGATCCATTAAAACCGAATTAAACCGATACCTTAAATTTCAATTTTTTCTTAAGCGTGAGATTTTAAACATTTTCTATAATAAAAACCATGTAATGGATTTTGATCACAATTCGATAGGATTCTAGACATAAGGTTTAGTATCATTATATCTTAGTTTTACTCTCTGTAAGGGGACATAAAAGTGGTGCAAAACTGTTGTTTCGATTTATGGTATTTGTGAGGTTATGCCCTGTTAGAGAGCTCAATGTGAGTATATTTATTTACCTCCTCTCCAGGAGTTAGGCACAAGACCAGTTTTATCTTACTCCCACAAGTAAGATGTGACCCAAGGTCGGGTCGGGAAAGTGGGGGTTGAGAAGCCAGCGCCCGAGAAAGTGAGCACTCTGGCCATTAAAAATTGCATGGGCAGCCCCGTCGGCATTCCCCGGTAGGGGCGCCTCAGACAGTAAGCAATAAACTTACTCCTCCTCAAAGAGGGGAGGCAAAGCCTGGGAGGGTGGACCTCCTAGAACTGCACAGGGCAGACCCATAGACTGGTGTAAATTAAGACCCGAAGGCCAAGACAATACTAGTATGGGGTGCAGTATATCACAGAGGCCTCCTCAAATATGCTTTTATCTATATGGCACAATAGTCGTCATGTATATCAAATTCGACTATAGTAGATATATATTTTCCAAACACCCTGTATAATAAACTTTAGAAATAAGGTAGATACAATACAACACATTTAATAGAGCAAAAGAATTGCTCTACATAACATTTTAAGAGTTATATTATGTAACAACATTTTTAACAAGATCACTGAACACTCTAGCGTCAATAATGTGTATGCGCGAGGTAAACTCTTAAATGAATTAGTTTATCATTATGAATTATGTGATACGTATTCTAGGCAACACGTTCAGTAACGCGGGCCCATTTTTTGTAAACTTAAGTGTGGGCCCCGAAACCGCACCATAACCTACCCCCAAAAATAAAACAAGCGAGATTTCCTACCATAATGTTCTTGCTTGTCAATTGTTATGTGAATCTATTAATATTCGGCTAGCGACATAATAGATACGTATACATACAATGCGAAGCGAGAACGTAGAATGAATAAGAAAGAGAGACATGGTTTGATGTTTACGCTTCCGAGACCTTCTACTAAAGAGAGCGATCTTCGTCAGCATTCGTTTATATATGCAAGAGAAATATACAAAGGGAGATAATTATACAATGTAAGTGAGGTAACTATGATACACGTCGTTGTCTCCAAATGCATGACACTACACCTACCAGGCTTATTTTACCTGTGATCCTGTTTCAGGGATAGTGTTTTTCTATCCCATATGTAGAAATAACAGTGCCCTACCACAAACATTGTGCGTGTTAGATGTTTACAATAAAGAATGTTGATTGAGCTATAACTCGGAAACCAATCATTTCGGCATCGATATACACACATAGAACATACTCGCGAAGTTATGCTATCGATCGATTTTCAAAACACCTTATATACAGGGTGCCCGAGAAGTCATTGAAGGGATTTTTAGCTTTAATAGATTCCTTATTTTTATGGTACATTAATGATGTTTTTTTAAATAATATGACGAAGATAATGAAAATTTGTATGCAAAATAAAAACACAAATGCAAAAGAATTTATTTCTAAAAAAGAACATCTTTTAAATGGTTTCCATTTGAAGTGTTCGAATGCAAAACGCGATAAATCCAATTTGTTAAACTTGATACATTAAGCAAGAAAAGAACGAATATATTCAATCTAGACTCCGATTAAAAGCTTATTTTAATAGAAAACCAAAAGAAATTATGCCGGTATCATGTTATGTAAAACATGATGTTGGTATTTGATCGAGTGTTGAAATTAATCAGCTTTTGTAGTGATAGCTTAGTAATATTGAGAATGGCGTTTATCGCGTTTTGCATTCGAACTCTTTATTTTCAGCTTCAGAAATTCGTATCGTTTCCAAAACATTATACATGACGGATTATAAGATCACTCAATTACGATTTAATTCATCATCTAAAATATGTTATATTTCATGAATAAAGTATCTTTTTTAAATTTTATTTTTGTTCCTTTCTCCAGACAAATCTTCATTATCTTCGTCATATTATGTTAAAATACCATTAGGGTATCATCAAAAATACAGAATCTATTAAAGTTAAAAATTCCTCAGTGATTTCTTGGCCACTCTGTACAATTATGCAGTTTCCATGTTATATATATATATATATATATATATATATATATATATATATATATATATATATATATATATATATATATATATATATATATATATATCATGGACTCTCCCGTCGATTTCGACGTATGAGGTCTTGACAACTCAAAATTTGTTTAGTCTACGATGGATGTAGCATGCTTACATTTACTCAATCGTAAATGGCATTTGAGTCCTGCGAGAGATTTGCAAACCAGCCCACAATGGATGCAAGAAGGAAGATCTTGAGAAAAATCGGTTGGGATACTTGTAGATGTTTTTGTTCTTTCGCGTCTTTCGCGCTGTTGATCAATGGCAGTTACAGAGAACCGCCTGATGCCCCTCTGGCAGTCAGATCGCCATTCCTTCCGTCGAGAAGCAAGCTGTTCAAAATCACGATAAGCAATATTGATAGATGTCAAATTCATCTTCAACTTGTCCTTAAAGCGAAGCAGCGGTCGACCCACATTTCGCCTACCACTGTTGAGCTCGCCGTACATCAGTTGCTTTGGTATTCTATCATCTTCCATACGTAAGACATGTCCTGCCCAACGCAGTTGTGATTGCATCAAAAAGCTTTCAATTCCGCCAATACCGCAGCATGTAAATAGGTCCGCATTAGACATCCGATTTCTTAGGGTGACACCACAAATCGTTCTAAGGCAATTTTTGTGAAAGACATCAAGCTTCTGAATGTGGCTGCGATAGACTGTCCATGATTCCGATCCATAAAGCAGTGATGTTAGCACAACTGCTCTATACACAAGTACTTTTGTTCTCAAACTTATCCCCCTGTCCTTCCATAACCGATGACGCAGTTTATATATATATATATATATATATATATATATATATATATATATATATATATATATATATATATATATATATATCTGTACTTACGTGACGTCACTTGCAATTTGTTCTACTTAAAAATATTCCAATCAAACGAAAGTAACTCTGTATGAACGAATATAGAGATATGCCCCTTTAAAAAAAAAAGATGGTGACCATTTAAAAATAATTTCGACACAGACAAAGTATTTTGTGAAAGTAATTATATCGAATTATTTTTATTTTTTTTAAAAACATGCATCAACTATCCGCAAGAAAAAACTGGCTAACCAGAATCAAATATTTATTTTGTATGAAGAAAACTGTAATTAACTGAACAAGTAACCCATTTCTCACTTAGCTATTTATGTATTTCTCTCGCCCACTCTCAGTGTGTGTTGATTCATCCGCTCCCTAATAATTTTCAATGCATCTATGAGCATACAGATAAAGAGTGACTCTCTCTCTTTTTAGCTAATTTATGTAGTGTGTTCGTACACACCGTAAATAAGCTTGTAAATTAAATAGTAAAATAAAAGGACTCTTTACTTCTATATTATCCACTAGCTGTTCACACCCTGCGCTGTCCGGATATATTTAAATTAAAAGCTGTGTTTATTTTTCGGAATTTGAAAGTATAATTAAAATACTTCCAAATTGATTTCAATAATAAAATAATAACACTTTAGTGGAATTTGGACGCATGTTACATAGTAGTGTGTGCGTTTGCGAGTATTCATCTCGTGATTTTAATTCACGGGCCTATTTGCGGCACGTACACATGCCGTCGGGTCAGCGAGTGCCTTCAAATGTAATTTCGCCTTTGGGTCTGCTGGGAACGGATGTGACGTCAGAAGAGGGGCAGAGAACGGATGAGCGACCAGTCGCATGAAGGCATCGAGAGGCGACACACGAGAAAAATGGCTGTTATTCGAACATAACACTAACAACACATCCGTAGCCGAGAATGCACTCCACCCCCACCGCCGACAGAAGAAAGGGTCGATCTACAAGGGCAAATAAAGATCTTCTTTCAAATCTATGGTTCTTCATTTTTTTATGGTTGTGAAATAATAAATTGCAGGTGTCCTCAGTCATATGGAGAAAAAACGCGACTCGGTTATGATAGTGGAAGCATACGCTTACAAGGTACGTTTATGAACATGTATACCTAAATTGATTGTGAATTGTAAGGCGCTGGGCCTCCCCTGAGAGTGGAGGTATGCAACACTCAGACCGAGCGCATAATTAAAACCGTTTTAGTAAAGAAAGCATTTAATTTCGAAATAGCTGTAACAGAAATAATAGATTTTTATACATAAATTACAAAGGGAATCTTTACCTAAAACTTACAAAAAATTAACACTATAGCTAGGATTTTGTTTTTAACTAGCTGTTCCGGCCCGGCGTTGCCCATGAAATGTTTTGTTTATTTTTCGGATTATGAAAGTATAATTAAAATACTTTCAAACATCCAATGCTTACAAAGTAAATCAATCAGATCTTTGGCAAGTAGTAAGCAAAAAATAATATAGCTGAATTCTTTTATAGAATATTTTGTTTATTTTTCGGATTTTGAAAGTATAATTAAAATACTTTCAAATCTGTTTGAAATATCCAAAGTACCACGAAGTAAATCAGCGGTTTTGTCAAGCGTCACACCAAGAAAAAAGTAGTAGAATTGTTAAAAAGTAATTTGAAATGCTGTATGATTTTTATCATAAATGAATCAATGTATAAGTAACGTGAAGAAATCTTTATCTATATTGCGTAAGTAAATGTTATAATTATGTAAAAGAAGAAAAAATTAGCAAACGTTATTGCAGTTATTGCAGTTATTATGCAGAAAATCATTATAATTTATACTATTGCATTCTTGAATTCAATAAATATATATTTAGATACTAAATAAAAATAAAAGAAAAAAAAGATAAAAGTTGGGCCGTCCTAACCTGGGAACGAACCAAGGAACTTTAATTATTTAGCATAACGTGCGATTGAGTGAGGTATCGTGGACTGCGTCACAGATAGGTGACACTAAATATTTATATGGTTGAACGTAGACGACGACGGTGTTTCTTTTTGTTTGTTTATTCACCAAAACGTGGAAATCGGACTAATAGCGTTCGTAACTATTTACAGTATCTATGCGAATATCAAAACAAACGTTAAAAATGAAAAAAAAAATTGAGTAAAAGCAAATAAAAATATATAATTGATTTAATCACCATCCGGGCAACATCGTATCTGTCACATAAACGAAGCAGGCTGAGACGACTAATTGTCAAACCAAAGAAGGAGACACAATGAGCAAATGACGTCGCAGGCTCGCAACGACAACTACTGCTAAGAAATAGATTGTTCAATGTCCGTATCAACAGTTCCGTGTTAGCAGTAATTGTTGTTGAACTAATCGGAGAATACTGAGTAACTGTAAAAATAGAATACAAAGAATGTAAAGAAAGTTATCGTATAATTTGGTTAGCTCTGTATATCATGTATAAATAAATGAAATTGTGTGGCTACAACCTAACCACTCACGTTATACCAGTCTGTCTGCGTATTCATAAACAAATTCGTTTTTATGGCGAAAATCGGACCCTTTTTAATCCGACGCGACTAAGCCACAGTGAAACGAACGTCCTTCCAATGAAAGTGAAAAAATAGTGCTAAATAGTGATGTTGCGACACTTATTTTTCATGTATATTCTAAGAATGTCGTTGGAGAGAATGTTTTTTGGGGTTTACTTGTATTATTTACACTCGCAAAACGTAATTTTGTATTTTTTAATAGCCGTATCATCAGTATTCGAAGTAGTGATAATTACAAACTGTGCGAACGCACGGTATAAAACAAAAGATGTATTCTAAAAAGAGTTCTTCCGTATATCGTTACTGTAATGCGTCAAATGATGAGGACTTATAACTCAATGGGGATAGTCACTCCTACTCCCGCACTGACGTTACAAAGCAAAGAAAAACGACTGTATGTTTTTATGTATACTTGTATCTATCTCAATTTACTGATCTATCTATCTATCTATCTATCTATCTATCTATCTATCTATCTATCTATCTATCTATCTATCTATCTATCTATCTATGTGATGTTTAGTATATGGAATAATGTATAGGTATGGAAATAGATTAGTAGAAATAATAACGCAAGCAAGATATTTCGGTCGTGTCAATGACCGTGACCGTTGATATATGAATAATCAACCTACTACCCCCGGCTGTCGCAAACACCCATCTACCTTCGCATCACACCCTCTTCTTTCATTCATACTCTGTACCATTCCCAGTTCCGCTAAACAATTCCACACCCTCCTTCCGGATCGACATCGACTGTTTGCCGTATAAAGAAATTTGTTTCCTTTCAAAAAATTCGCTTCTACACCTAAGATTAAGGTCGTTTACACGACCGAAATATCGGTTAGCTTTAGAAATGCGTCTGTGTTATGATTTATACTAGTCTGGTTACATGCTTATCCATTATTCCATATGCTAAACATTCCATTTTTTTCAAAAATTAAATTTAATGTTTAACATTCTTAACCTCTATCTTGCTAGCTAGCTAGCTAGTTTTATATATATATATATATATATATATATATATATATATATATATATATATATATATATATATATATATATATATATATATATATCCTTTTGCTACTCACTGTATTTACATATGTGTTCATAGCTGCTGCAGACACAATAAAGCCAGAAACCTAACTGTTAAGCCAAACAAGATAAACCATTCTGTTGACCATTAACAGTATGAGTTCTTCACTCGACACCATCAACATATTATGTAATCTACACCACATGATTAACAACCTACCCCATCACGAAATCGCTTTTAGTCAACATGTTTGTTTTTTTAACTTCATTTGGCGCTAATCTCTTGTTTCATGTCGACTGTCAATATTTTCATCAAATAGGGGAATGGATGAATTTTACGTGGATCAACCTTTTGAAAAACGAGCTGATCGCGTTGGATACTCAAACATCAAGAAATCCAGAAAGCTACTGAAGCCAAAACAATGTATGTATATATAGAAAGGTGATTGAAATAAGCATTTCCTTAAATAACCGAATTTGATATTTTAATGTATTCATCGAATCAACCAATTCTGTTGGTTTTTCTATTTTAGATGCGTACATGAATCTATATAAAATGTGTTGTTCGTCAGTCTGTCACACTTTAGCTTTGAATTGGATGTTTATTGTAACACGCGCAGATTGATTTGAAAAAAGAAATAATAGATGCGCCCAAACATCTATATAAAAGGTTCCGCCTGTTGGTCTGTCTGTCCCGCTTAAGTTTGAAATAGCATTTTTCTCGGGCTGTCTCTATTTACTTGCCTCCCCACGAGAGCAGAGCTAGACACGAGGTCTGTTTTTAATATGAGGCAGCCATAAAGGAGCACTGTAGATTAAGACAGAAATAAAAATTGCTCAGTCTAGAAAGGCGTCTCCTTCATTGACCGATGACAGAAAGGATTAAGTATAGTATCAAAACAGTTATTACACTTTGCTTCTAGGCAAAAGGGGACAATGATACGCCCGATTATTTCTATAAGGGTCTTTGCCCGTTGGTCAGTCTGCCCCACTTACACTTGAAATAGAAGTTTTAGTGGTGTGCCTGTACCACTTCAGTTTCAAATATCATTTTTATATACTTCCATATAAGAGGTTTTGGACGTCGGTCTGTCTGTCCGGCGTAAGTTTGAAATAACAATTTTAGATGCGTCCAGACATTTCTATGAGATGCGTTAACCGTCTTTTGTCTGTCTGTCCCGCTTCAGTTTGAAATAATATTTCCGTCGGTCTGTCTCGCTTAACTTTTAAATATAATTTTTAGATACGCCCAATCATCTATATAAGAGTCTTTGACCGTTGGTCTGTCCCGCTTAACTTTGAAATAACATTTTAGATACGCCCAATCATCTATATAAGAGGCTTTGACCGTTGGTCTGTCCCGCTTAACTTTGAAATAACATTTTTAGATACGCCCAATCATCTATATAAGAGGCGTTGACCGTTTGTCTGTCCCGCTTAACTTTGAAATAACATTTTTAGATACGCCCAATCATCTATATAAGAGACTTTGACCATTTGTCTGTCCCGCTTAACTTTGAAATAACATTTTAGATACGCCCAATCATCTATATAAGAGGCTTTGACCGTTGGTCTGTCCCGCTTAACTTTGAAATAACATTTTTAGATACGCCCAATCATCTATATAAGAGGCGTTGACCGTTTGTCTGTCCCGCTTAACTTTGAAATAACATTTTTAGATACGCCCAATCATCTATATAAGAGACTTTGACCATTTGTCTGTCCCGCTTAACTTTGAAATAACATTTAAGATACGCCCAATCATCTATATAAGAGGCTTTGACCGTTGGTCTGTCCCGCTTAACTTTGAAATAACATTTTTAGATACGCTCAATCATCTATATAAGAGGCGTTGACCATTTGTCTGTCCCGCTTAACTTTGAAATAACATTTTAGATACGCCCAATCATCTATATAAGAGGCTTTGACCGTTGGTCTGTCCCGCTTAACTTTGAAATAACATTTTTAGATACGCCCAATAATCTATATAAGAGGCTTTGACCGTTTGTCTGTCCCGCTTAACTTTGAAATAACATTTTTAGATACGCCCAATCATCTATATAAGAGGCGTTGACCGTTTGTCCTTCCTGCTTAACTTTGAAATAACATTTTAGATACGCCCAATCATCTATATAAGAGGCTTTGACCGTTGGTTTGCCCGCTTAACTTTGAAATAACATTTTTAGATACGCCCGATCATCTATATAAGAGGCTTTGACCGTTTGTCTGTCCCGCTTAACTTTGAAATAACATTTTTAGATACGCCCGATCATCTATATAAGAGGCTTTGACCATTGGTTTGCCCGCTTAAGTTTGGAATAACATTTTTAGAAACCAAACATCTCTATAAAATGAATTATCAGTCGGTTTATCTGTCCCGTTTAAGTTTGAAACAGTAGTTTTGTTCGTGACCTTCGTTAAGATAAACAAGACGCTTCGAAAAGAAACGTTATTACACGCCAATACATAGTCATTTCTGTCTGAAATTATTTCATCGTTGATCTAGTAATTATTTGCTGTTTAAAAAAAGGATACCAATGATTTTGTTTATGTTGTTTTCTAGAAAAAACCCATAGGCTAAAATTCAAGATTCAAATAGTTTTGCATTTTATATAAACACTTACAAAATTAATTATTCAATCAGTTTTTAATTACTTATGGTTTTCCTTTTTTATGTTATTTATTGTTTGTTATTTTGTCTGTTTATTTCATTAATGTGGGCTGTCTATTCTTTATGAAAGGGTTGGGAGGGTTTTGATAACCGTTTTTCCTTGTTTTTTTTTACTACTCATTATTTTCAATGAATTGGTATACACACACATACATATATTTATAAATAAAATTAAAATTTTCAACACATCGTGGTTACTAATCATTCTGGCAAAGAGTAAGATAGACAAAGGATGACCAACGACATTTTATCCCCACACTTTTGATGGCCTTGTGCCTAATTTGTTTAAAATTTAAATTGTATTTTTAATATTTTTTGCAATAAAATGATTAAAAGTGTCATATCTGTTCTGATACTACACTTTGTCTTTTCCGTCCTCGGTCATTTAAAAGTGAATGAGAAATTCTTCTAGACTAAGGTAACTTTAACGTGTTTTTATTAACTTCAAGTTGCCTATAAAAATTCTGGTTTAATTAATATCCTCGTTCAACTGTCGTATTATGTAAAGAAAATACATTGTAACCAACAATATTTTCTAGACAACAAATAATAGGTTGATTTTATTGTAACTTTAAAACATTAATTATCGCTATTGTTTGACTCTGCATTTCTTTTTATTGTAATAACTTCTGCAAAGAAAATTGTTTTCAGATTGTTCAAAATCAAAAGTATAAAAGAATTTTAGTCTTTTAAATTCATGAAACAACGTGATGATTCTATACTTTAACGCAGCAGTAACACAACTTGACTATTCATTTTAAATTCTTGTTTTATTTAAAAATTTATATTGAATAAAGTTCAGTTTCAGTATAGATCGAATCGTGTTCCTTTATTTTCTTTTTTAAATGCGATTTTAAAAGTTTTCTAATGCTTTTTTTAAAGCTCTCATTCATTATCGGCAGTCTCACTGTTCGACAGGTCTCGCTTGCTTGCACCTAATAGCATGACGTCACTTTCCAGTGCTTTCTCGGCCTTTTGGTCAAGATCAAAGTTTAGTATCTGTTCCGATGGATACTGCACGCATGTCCTTGTGCAGTTCTAAGAGGTCCACCCTCCCAGGCTTTGCCTCTCCACTTTGGGGAGGAGTAAGTTTATTGCTTACTGCCTGAGGCGCCCCTACCGGGGAATGCCGACGGGGCTGCCCAGGCAATTTTTAATGGCCAGAGTGCTCACCTTCTCGGGCACTGGCTTTTCAAACCCCACTTTCCCGAGCCTACCGTGGGTCACATCTTACCTTGTGGAAGTAAGATAAACATGGCCTTGTGCCTAACCTCCTGGGGAGGTAAATAAAAAAATGCCTTACTTACGAAGGTCACGCTTAAGTTTGGAATCGCTTAAATCGCAGATTGAATGGACGTATCCTGCGAATATTCCTTCTTTTTATAATCGAATTAACTACAAGAAAGTTCGATATGAACGTACGGAAGAATCTAAATATATTCGCTTATATAAAAAACGAACAATCTGGTAATCACAAATACGCACGCACGCTTGATTCATGATTTTGAGAGGAGTTATTTCTTTCTTAGATGATGTTTCCTTCAAGCATGAACATTTTCAAAGCTAATAAAATTCAAATAACAAAATCAGATCTTAACGCGCCAGCCGCCATTTTCCGGCGAGGCAGACATAAACAGAGGCCGAAGAGAGTCCGGTAAAGGAGACCAATTACAGGTCTTCTTTTTTGGGATCTGATCTTCTGTAACACGCACACGTGAATTTTGAGGTATAATTAAACAGACGAATTCTGTTATTTAAAAATAATGTTTGCATATATATATATATATATATATATATATATATATATATATATATATTAAAATAATTACGCTGAAAAGATAACGCACATGGTACGAAGATACCACAATTCTTATGTTCGTAAGTAAACCCCCAATTGAATTTAAATCGCCAACGACTTCCTGGAGCAATGCGAAAAACGTTCTCTGCGCCTTTCTTCGCCGTCTTTTAAAAAAAATATTTTCTTTCTCCAACTTTTTTGTTCATTTGCTTTTGACACCTGAGGATGATTCCACGAAGAATGGAAAACTTTCGTGGAACCTATGGAACATTTTTTTTTATTTTGTTTTGATTTTATTACAAAAAGACCATCAGAAAAATGTAAAAAATTCAAAAGGTATAATTAAACAGACGCATTATGTATATTAAAAAAAAAAATTTGCTTGCATATATATATATATATATATATATATATATATATATATATATATATATATATATATATATATATATATATATATTAATATATATATATTAAGAAAGCCAAAAATGATATATGCTTTTTTCATTAAAATAAATATTTATTTACCTTAAAGTATTCATGCAATCTTTCAGTTAAAAAAAAACCTTTTCAAGCAATATTTTCTTTTTATAAATCATTGTTTTTTTTCCTTGGAGATGTATAAACTTCTCGTGAATGTCCGTTGAGTAGATTACTTGACGATCTAGAAGTATATAGTGCCGCACGTGGCTCGCGTGATAATGTTATAAGAAATATTGGCACCTTTTTAATGAATATCGTTATGCATTTGAATATTACATTTTGAGAAAGCCCAAAACGATATGTGCTTGCTTTCTTTCAAATAAACATTTATTTACCTTTAGGTAGTCATGCAAGCTTTCGGTTTTACAAACCCTTTTCAAGCAATATTGTTTTGATTTTTTTCTTGCAGATGTAGAAATCTCTCGTGAATGTCCGTTGAGATGTTTACTGGACGATATATATATATATATATATATATATATATATATATATATATATATATATATATATATATATATATATATATATATATATATATATATATCGAGTTTCGAACCTTCTAATATCAGATCTCTGCTCTCATAGATTGTTAACTGTTGAGCGATTAGACTCGCTATTATATAACTTTTTTAGTTGAAAAAAAACCCCCAACAGGAATGAAAGTTTAGTCGGAGTTAACTTGCTGAACTTGAAGTTAGACTTACTTGAGATGTGAGAATTGATAGAAAAGGATGTGACGTAACATGCCTCAGGGAGAGAGATTGAGAGAGAGAGAGAGAGAGAGAGAGAAGGGGAGAGAGATAGAGTGCTCGTTGGGAGCATTGGTATAAGATGTAATTAAATAGTGGTTATCTATCTCTTTTCCTTGTTAGTCAGTGATTTCGAACGAAGATCAAGGCGAATACATCTCCTCTGTTTTCAAAAATTTTGTCTTGACTTAATGCTGTTTTGTAGGTATGAAATAACCTATTTGTAGACGGCTTTTTCTTCAGTTTGGAAATATCTCTGAAAGGGTGCGTACAGATGCAAGTAGTGAACAAAGGTATCATTACGAAATTTCATTCATGTATAGCACGAGGTTGAAACATAACAGAATGATCCCACCAAGGTTCATCATACACTGGTTCGCCTCGCCTCCCGCCAAAAAAACGATACTCACACGAGCCTCTTTCATTATACAAAATGCAAATAAAGCAAATTCTGTTGAATGACGTTGAATGACGTTGAATGACGTTGAATGACGTTGGCGTTTGTTTATGACCTTCAACCGTTTTTTTCTTTTAAATAATGCATTGGTTTAACTTGTATTTCTCTTTCTTTCAGGATTTTCGGAAGTTCTAGTGAACCTTCATGTTATTCGGTTTTCCTGCCATTTTTCCCCCGCCTTCCGTCTATGTTCTCAAGAGGGGTGACATTGTCTTTCTTAATTGCTTCTAGTTTCGAATTCACAAAGAAAAGAAATTATTGGTTTCAGTTTTATGGATCTTTGTTAGTTAAAACAAAAATGGGCATGCAACGACAAGGCATTTTATTTGTATTTGAAAATTCCTTTTATTGTTCGTCTTTTGTCTTGATTTCAAACGTGCATAAATTCGAAGGAAGAAAAATATTAAAAAAAAAATGAGTTCAGTCTTTTCTTCATTTACTTTTTCTATGTTTGCTTTCAGTCGGAATTAAAAAAAAAACTATTTAAAAAAAAAATGTCCATGCACACTGGAAATATGATCAATCTGGTTAAATAGGATCTGCAACATAATTGAAATTCTTCAAGAAAACATCAAACAATTCAAAACAAAAGATAAAAAAATCAATTTGGAATTTTTTCTTCCGTTTCATTTTGTTTAAATCTTCATAAAACTTCCAAAATGTAAAATCAATAAAATCTGGATCATTAATTCAGTGAAACAATTGCTGAACAGTGAATAAAAAAATGGCGTTTTACAAAAATGGCGTCCATTCGAAAAATTATTAAAAACCCTGTTTTATTTCACCGAAAACTATATCTATTTGTATAAAGTTAGGTGTGTATATATGTTTATATATTTCTATGTATAGGATTCTCTCCTAAACTAATTAACCGATTATTATGAATTTTAGAACACAGCTGCCATGCATAATAGTTGGTAATGTGGGCTACATTTAGTTTAATTTAGCGTTTGGAAAAGAGGGCACAGACGGGGTAGAAGCTCTTCATGAAAATTCAGATACTTCCGATCTTTTTGAAATTTTAACAATATGTATTAGACATCAGTTAATAAATATTCCCGAAATTTCAGTTTGTTGGAGTATTTTAAAGAGGTGGTGTTTTATCTATCTAACAAACCGATCACATTCGTTGTTATTTCTCTCACACAGGTTAATATTTTCATTAGCCAATGGCCGAGATTCTTTCAAACAAAGGCCTTTACTTGACATATTTGTTTTTGTTTTGTTTGGATGCGGCGTATCCATTTTGTGAACTTGTCGAGTTAACAGTTGATCTTATTTTAGCACGTGCGTGATTTGAATAATTTCTTTTGTATTTCTTTCGTTCTTCATTGCTACTTTAGATGTTGATTCATTTTATTTTTCATTTTATTTTATTTTATTTATTATGTATGTAGTTATCCTAAAGTAAAGTTTATTCTATGTCTACAGTTGATCGTTATTTCGGTTTAGTAAGTTTTTGGAATCTTTAAAATTTAACTTTCAAGGTTCTCGTTAAACCATAATCTACAAGGGTCGTATACATATATACATGTACTCAATTATTGACAAGCGTCCGTTTCTTTGAGTTCCCAGTAATGGTTCACTAGTGATGTTTAGAATCGGTGTTTTTTGTTCTTGAATGCCCTTTTAGTAATGTTATATCTGGTATTAAAATCTAGGGAGGTTATACCTACATACTATTAATCGTTATTCAGGTTTTCTTTGGCAAATATTGTGGCTTTGTAAACAATGCTTTTGCGTAGGATAGTTATTTTGTAGTAGACAAAGTGCCCGATTTTTATCATTACAGATTTTCTTTTCATTATTAACTTTCTGATCTTTATTTGGGTTGTGGCTATTACGTTTTAGTTATTACTATTCCTAGTGGCTATATTTTTTGTTTTTTTAGTGTTATTTCTATTGTCTCTTTTTTGTACGTATTTTGTATTTCTATTGTCTTCTTTTTTGTGCGTATTTTGTTTTTCTCTTTTTCGTTAGTACTCTCATTTAGTATTTTGTTATTGTGTACTTTAATTATAATTTCTAAGTTTTCGTAGAAAATGTATGACAATTTTAAGTTATTTTTATTGAATATATAGTGCAAAGGGTTAGTTAGGGGAAAATTTTCGTTGCTAGAGTTATTGCGAAGCCTACGTTCGATGTATCGTGCGAGTTGGATGTATAGTACTAGTAAGGTTATGTCATATAAGAGTGATTAAAGAGAAAAATATGTTTGAATTAAAAAAATTTCAAACACCATAAGTCATGAATAGAAAAAGTCGGAGAGTACTTACCCCACAGTCAAATCTACTACGCATGTCACCATGACATTGAGAAGAAATTTAACAAGATAACTTTTTTCCATATATACTGTTTCGTTGGCTGTTAATCTTTCTATTCTCTACCTACATTTGAGTCTTTAGAGAGAGAGAGAGAGAGAGAGAGAGAGAGGGAGAGGAGAGAGAGACAGAGTGTGAGAGAGAGGGGGAGAGAGAAGGGCATAATTTATGAATTTAAAATGGTGAAAATCTCTTACCAGCCGGTCAGAGCGCCGCACTTAGAGACACATATTGTCACTTCGAATCTTACCCGCAGAATAATAAACTTTTCCTTAATTTTGTTCCAAAATGAACTTTAAAATAAAATATTAAGTAGATTATTAAAGTTTACGTTTGTTTTTTTTCCTATAATCGACGTACTTTACTGAAATTAGTACCCGAGCGCTGCTAAAGCTTAATATAATACTATTCGTTGAAGAGGAAATACTAGTTTATATAAAATTGGCGAAAATGGTTTCTCGTACCATTTTCAGCGTACGTAATAATATCCGACCTTATTTAAACGTAACTTGCATATATCATAGTCGGTGTGGATAATCATTAATACACGAATTTATACCCATTAAAATCTTTACATACACGCATTCAAATCCACTAAACTCTTCTGGATTTTGTAATTAGTTTTTTCAGTAAAGTACTATTTACCAACTATAATATAATTCTATCAATTAATAGTACTCTACCTGAGATTGCAACATTCAAACTCCTCCGCTTAACATTCACAGGTAACATGAATTGGAACCAATACATAGAAAATACTGCCAAGTCTGTTGCAAAGAAAACGGGTTCCCTCCACAAGGTAAGAACACTTCTCACACCTGCCAGTATCCTATATCTCTACAAAGCCACCGTTCGCCCATGCATGGAGCATTGTTGTTACATCTGCCCTGGTGTACAAACCACTAGTTTCTCCCTCTTAGACAGGGTCTAAATAAGAGCCTCTGATCTAATAGACCCTACACTCTCTACTTAGCTCCAGCCTCTGTCCCACCGCCGCAATGTTGCATCTCTGGGCTTGTTTTTCATGCACTTCAATAGAATGTGCTTCATCGAACTTGCTGCACATTTACCCCCTCAACGTAAATACATCCGACCAACTAGACAATCAGTAAAATTCCACCCCTTTACTGTAGATAGCTTTCCAGATACCGGAAAGCTTTCTACTATCATAGCTTCTTTCTCTCTAACTGCTTGCCTTTAGAATTCACTCATTGCTCCCTATTTTCCCGACCGTACAAACATGAATACATTTAAATGTAATGTGAACAAACATCTCGCTACACAACTCCCCACTTAGGATGACCCTAGAAATATCACCCCTAATTCACAGTGGCCCATTACGTATCATTAGCAATGTGCCTTGTTTGTGGTGAATATAAGTAAAAACAAATAATTCTGTTAATTTCGGACTAAAACCCTCATCTTTTTGAGTAGGTGAACTTGAAACCATACGTTGGTACCTGATAGTTAACCCTAAATCATTTTTGTTTCAAATATGACACATTTCAACAAAATGCCTATTTAATATAATATTCAACGAAAATGTGTCAAACTGCAACTTGTTTCACATCTGCAAAGAGCCTGTTAGCAAGTGTGAGTAGGTATTAGTATGATGTTGCATTAGCACACCCACTGAATAGGTAATCAGTATCTTCGATTTCACAGGCGAGTGTGATCGGTGTGTTATCTGCCTAATTTAAGAGCTTAAAATTTTGAATCCGATAATTATAAGTATAAGTAAAATTTATTTTTATGATTCTCTAGTGTATTATGATTATTTAGATGCATATATTGTAGTGTTTTGTTATACATGTAAAATCTAATGTCATTTGTTGCACATTTGCAACATCATTTATCTTTGTTCAATAAATAAATACTTTTCCAAAAATCATTTATACTATTTTATATTACCCCTATGAAATGTTTCTCACTTGATTAATGTTTTTCAAACCAATATAAAAAAATAAAGCATTTAAGAATCAACATATAATAGCGTAAAAACTCAAAAAAGTATATAATCCCTAACCTTTAGCGTGATCTGAGGAAATTTATTTGAAAATTGAAATTCTTCAACATTTGATATTACAGCGGTGTTACTTGAAGCGATACAAAAACAAAGTTTATCATATAAATATAACTTGGATTTTAAAACAGTATGAAAGTTACTACATAGAATTATTCAGAAAATAGAATGCACATGAATAAAAGATAAAGATATGTCATTATATTCTTATATGTAGCGTTCGTCGCCTCCTTCTTAATGATCTTTATTGAATAAAATATCACCCCTTTTAAGATTTATTAAAATTTTAGAACATTTTCATGGTAGGTGCTCGATTGAGCTCCAATGTCTGGTCTACCTCCTGTAAAACATTCACAGCAAAAACTCGGCTGTAGAAAACATTCCTTTCTTACTCTGTGTTTGACTACCATATGTCATAACAGGCATGATGTATTTATTGGGCACGTAATAAGGCAGCAATACAAAAACCGAGAATTTCACAATGCAAAATGGAACTGACCCAGAGATAATGGGAAAGACAAAGAGGAAGGCCAAAACCCCGGTAGAGAGACAACCTCAACAGGGTCCTCCGTGGCCACGCCTAGCCAACAGCAAAACAAAGTGGAGGGAAATCAGGGAGAGGTTCCCCTTCAAGGAGCGATAAAAAACACAAGTGATGATTATGATGATGACTCTGTGACTCTGTACCTGGAGTTAAATGGAACTTTCATGAGCAAAGTTTCTTTCCCAAAACTTATCGTCTGTGGAACGCAATACAACGGGCTGATTCCCAGCTGACTACCCATAGTCGTTTTTCAGTCTAATGTTAACAAATTGTTCTATTAAGTAATCGAATTATGCTCAGATCCAACCATCGTCGGCAATCCGCAAGGTGTTAATCTCATTGTCCACCTGTACAGACAACAGGTGAACATCTAGAGCGACAGCATAGACCCCGAGACAATGGGAAAGACCAAGAGGAAGGGCTAAAACCCGGTGAAGAGACGACCTCAACAGCCAACTGGGTCCTCTGTGACCACGCCTAGAGAAGGGACAAAACAAGATGGAAGGAAACTAGGGAGGGTTCCCCTCACAGGAATGATAAAAAACCTAATGATGATTATGATGATGACTGTGTACCTGCAGCTAAACGGAATTTCCATGAAAAAAGTTTATTTCCAAGACCTGCCTGTCTGTGGAACGCAATACCGCGGGGCTGATTCCCAGCTGACTACAGCATAGTCGTTTTCAAGTCTAATGTTACATTCTTGTTGAGTTGTTCTCTTAAGTAATGAAATTCTACTCAGATCCAACCATCGTCTGCAATTCTCAAGGTATTCGTCTCACTATCCACCTGACACAACCCATTTACCTTTGCCATTTACTTTGGCCTTGATGAGCGGTGACTCGTAAGTAAAAAGAAAATCTTGCTGCTACGCTTAAAAGAAAAACGACGAACAATTATGTGTAAAATAAAATGCTATATCTTTATTGTTCGTGGCGATATATGAATAGAGTGAGGAAGTTCGTAGAGGTGTGAATACGCAGATAGGAAGTGATGGAAGTCAAACTCTCAAATTCTCTAGCAAGTCGCACTTTTATGCAGATCCAAAATAGAACCGGCTAATATAACATTTTTTGACATACATGCATCTTCAACTGCCACACTAAATTCTTAGATGTCGCCGACACACTGAGTGTAGACACGCCTATCCGGTACGTCACATACTCGGCTTCGAGCTACGTATTGTTTATTTAGCGAACGGATGTATCTACTTTCGCTTTAATGCAGGTTATAATTGCGTCAACAGCCGGATGTTATTCTTCCGGTCAAACAAGTAGTATCACTGTCTTAGTGACCTTGATGCAATGTTCTGGTTACCTCAATCTTAGTGTGGTTATTAAAGTCGCCCAAGAGATGGACAATAAAGAAATAGCACAATTTTTCTACAAAATATTAAAAAAACAATTTTTTTAACGCATTTTAGATAGAAATTCTTTTTCATTACATTTTCTCAAGTGATCGTAAAAGCATACAATCTTGGATTTCATGTCAGTTTTAATCACATTAACCCCCAGCAATATTGATCTGTCTAAAATTGATTTGAAAATAGAAAGTGTAAAAATCGACCTCACCTAATATATGTATGTGCGTGAGAGAGATAGTATAGAAAGAGAGAGAGAGAGAGAGAGAGAGAAAGAGAGATAGAGAAAGAGAAAGAGAGAGAGAGAGAGAGAGAGAGAGAGAGAGAGAGAGAGCGAAAGTTTGTATATGTGTATATATCATCGAATGATCGATAAAAAGTATCATGTCTATATTATGTGCTCCGTAATGAGGAAACAGAAAAAAATAATGTATATATTATGTGTATAATTAAAAGATACAAATATTGAATTAGCTATATTATAATGTGTATAATTTTTTAAAATTTGTTTATCATAATGCGTATATTATGTGCTCTGCAATGAGGAAGCAGAAAAATAATGTGTATATTATAATCTGTATAATTAAAGGATACAGATATTGAATTATATATATTGTAATATGTATAAGTAGATAAAACATATCTAATCAATTAGATATAATATTTTTTAACCATATTTCACCCCATACAAGACAGGCCGCCACTGTAGATGTAAGGGGCTACTGAGAGTTAGGACGTAAGTTTTGGGAGTCATCCTAAGTTGGGAGGTGTGCAGCGAGATGTCTGTTTACATTAGTTTTAAATTTATGCATGACGGTACAGTCGGGGAAACAGGGAACAGGGAGGGAGTTTAAGAGGCCGGCAGCACGAGGAAAGAAGGTATTGGAGTCGTAGGCTCTCCGGCATCTGGGGATATCCACAGTGAATGGATGGGACTTAGCTTTTGGGTTGGTCTAGTGTAGTTACGTCGAGGTATTGGAGTCGTAGGCTCTCCTGCATCTGGGAACATCCACAGTGAATGGATGGGACTTAGCTGTTGGGTTGGTTTAGTGTAGTTACGTCGAGGTATTGGAGTCGTAGGCTCTCCGGCATCTGGGAACATCCACAGTGAATGGATGGGACTTAGCTGTTGGGTTGGTCTAGTGTAGTTACGTCGAGGTATTGGAGTTGTAGGCTCTCCGGCATCTGGGGACATCCACAGTGAATGGATGGGACTTAGCTGTTGGGTTGGTCTAGTGTAGTTACGTCGAGGTATTGGAGTCGTAGGCTCTCCGGCATCTGGGGACATCCACAGTGAATGGATGGGACTTATCTGTTGGGTTGGTCTAGTGTAGTTACGTCGAGGGGGCACTTGAGCAGCAAGTTCATCGAAGCACAATCCATTGAAGTACTTGTAAAACAGGCACAAGGATGCAACATTGCGGCGATGGGACAGGGGCTGGAGCTTGGTGGATAGTAAGGGACCTATTAAGTTAGCAACTGTTTTATGGACCTTGTCTAAGAGGGAGAGACTAGTAGATGATGCACCAGCCCAGATGATGCAACAATACTCCATGCATGGGCGAATGGTGGCTTTGTAGAGATATAGGATACTGGCAGGTGAGAAGTTTACTATAACGGTAGAGGGAGCCCATTTTCTTTGCAGCAGCCTTTGCAATATCTTCAATGTATTTGTTCCAATTCATGTTACCTGTTAATGTTAGACCGAGGAGTTTGAACGTCGGACTCTCAGGTAAGGTGTTATTTGTATATGTATAGATATACTATAATATGTATAATATGGATTAAATATATTATAATATGTAGAATATGTATATCATAATGTGTATATTATGTGCTATGTAATTAGGAAACAGAAAAAATAATGTGTATATTATGTGTGAATGAACGAGGAAACAGAAACTGGAACTCATTTATTTTTCGAAGATATATTTTGCCTTTGGCTGGTAATTTTATTAGCGATGTTTCTTCTCTATTTATTTCTTCGTACTTAATTTACATATTTTTTTTAGCGTTACTTTTGCCAGCTTTCATTTTTCTATGTCTTGCTATGAAATAAGAATTCATCTAAATAACATTAAAAGCCTAAAATAGTACATAGTAGAGCGCATACCTCCTCCAACGTACATCAATTAATTTCGTCAACTTATAACTGAAATTTATTGAAACCGCTACGATTTTACGTGTGCAAAAATGATGTAAAGATCGCCGTTTTCCATAAGGATAGATTAAGTAAGAAAATTCCATCGGAAGTTTAAAGTTTACAATTAGGATTACGTGGTCAGTTATTACGTCACAGAGAGGAAGTCATGGATGATACGTGGATAATCTACTGGTCAGATCTTCATCTTTTTACTGAAAGGCCTACGCGTGAGAGAGCGGCCGAGTTTTTGTGTTAGCTGCTCCCTCCTCATATGTGGGATGGATTGAGGGTATTATGTACGCATACATATATTGTAAAGAACGTCCAAAAGAGTGTTAAACCCAAAATGGCCTTCTTTAAATCCAATGTAAATACACAGTTGTCATAAACCTTCCCCATAAATAATCAAATCGTCTCATAATATTTTTACTCATTTATTTTTATCCTCGAATGGCCTTTGACCTTGATAAGTGGTAATTCATTAGTAATAAAATGTCGTGTTAAAATTGTCTTCAACGGTTCTCTTGAGCATCAGAAAATAACATGCACCGTTTAAAAAAATGAAATTACGGTACTTTTTAGGAATAAGTATCAAAGAAAATTTCAGTACTTATGTCATCAATTCCGAGTTCAACCGGAAACTACTTAGACTGGCGAACGTTAACGAACTTCACCGAACAAACTGAATATATTATTCGCGTCTTTTGTTTTTGCGAAGAAGATATTTAAAGAAAGAAACTGTTGAAATTATCTTGTATTTAAGTGTATTCTGTAATGATGTTTCGGTACTTTTACACAACACGAACATAAGTTTTAGGTTTAGTTCTGCAAAAGTCGGTTTAGTTCGGTTCGTATTGTGTTTTTCTTTTTGGAGATGGTCGGCTTTTGCTTATTTTTGTTCTTAAAATCATATTTTTATTTTTATTTTTTTTAAAGTAAAAAGTAAAAGTCAATGTAAAGATATAAAAAAATTCCAAATAAAATGCGGCAAAAGTAAATAGTATCCAAAATAATTGGTAAAAGCCGGAACTTGATCTTTCTAATTGATTGAAAAATAGTCGTCTGCCAAGAAAAGTACAGTGATTTTTTTTTATTTGTATATTTTGCTAGAAAGTCGAAACTTAATTTGGTTTCCTCTGTTCGTAGTCGAAACTGCTTACGTCACGACTACAAATCTATGGATACCAATTCCTAAAAAGCACCGAAATCACTGATGTTATTTAGAAAAAAATATCTTAGAATGGTTTTATTTAATTAAATAAATACCCATCGCTTATTAATCTATGAATATATATAAAAAAACGATTATCAGCGAAATTCACGGAAATAGAACGTTAAAAGTAATTATAAGCATTCATGAGTTAAACTTATAATATCGAGAACGAATATGTCAATACTCTTCTGGAGAAGGACACTGGCCTCTCGGGATTGGAGCTTCTGACCGCAATGAGGAGCGAGCATCATAGCGCACAAACTTTGTGGACATTTCACCATCAAGTGATAGTGTTGCATTACCCGTTCTTTCAGGGTACCCGGTAAGGTCCAACAAGAATGACAAAGAACAGAACGTATATGAAAAAACTTTGGTTTTCTTTATTTGCCATTACCGGATGGTTTACGCCGGCTACGCACACATATTAAACAATCTTTTGACATACTTTTGTCTCATGAAAGTCTTTTTCTTGCTGAGGTCACAGACTTGGTTTACGCTAGAAACTCGTTCGTATATACATCCGATTGGAAAGTAATTTGCTCTGCATTGTCTATCCGAGCGTGAACTGAAGCAATTGTTCTACAAGCACTTTGGTGAAGTACAAGTCAGGGGATTCCTTCATGGTACCAACTTGTGTATCAGCCGCATTTTTAGTCAGCGGACACAAAAGTCTAACAGCAAGACGGGCTTGGGTACCATAGCCAATACAGCTTCATCGGTGCCATAAATATCGGTAAACTCGCATTCTTCCGGTACATCGATACTCCGATCACCAAGCGTTTCGGCTCCTCGCGTTTTTGAAACCGTCGTTGTTCAAGTCCCTTTTGCACTGCGGAACCTTCACTTTTTTAACAGTTATCAAGTCGCCTTTATTTCTTTCTCGACGTCCCATCCACAATGGACTCGTCCACGATTCATTTTTGCCACTCTTCATTATCTTACAATAGTTGACTCAAGAAGAAAAAGAAGATTTAATTATTCAATAGCTTCTAATTAACATTTTCTACCTATTTTTTATTATTATATATTGATCAATCACCCTTTATCAAGGCTACGAGCCACTCGAGAATAAATGACTTATGTTTATGACAAGTGTTTATTGATATTAGATCTAAAAAATACTATGTTGTAGTACCCAGAGAAACATCTTGCGGCAACGTGTTCCACGGATGGGAAGTTGATGGAAATTCCGTTTGTTGTTAGGTACAAGACGAAGATGTCAAAGAATCAGAGAATCTCTTCATATTCAAAGAAAACTATTGACTATGATACGATTACATATAAAGACTCGGGATTTCTTGATATTGAACTAAACAATGTCCAAGTGACGAATAAATGATTTATTAATTATTTATTGAATTATTAATCTTATAGTTTATTTTTTCACCGAATTGTTTCTTATTTGTTGTATTTGTGACTGAATAAAATTAAAAAGAAATACACAGGTCTCGTAATCGTTTATTAAAAATTTACATCACACAAGTGAAGGACATAGATAACCTTAAGCAAAGAATAACGGTGGTTATTGAGATCATTGATGAAGCTATGTAATAAGAAGAGCAGACATGTAATATCGTCTAGATGTGCTTCCTGCGACGAACAAGGTCCATACGAATATGTATTATCGATTGAGGAAACACATTACTATTTATTGGATATTAAGTACACATTTAAAAATATCCAACTTCAGTTGCAATTTTAATACATTCTTGAAATTGCTTGAAGACATTTTACCCGCTCGCCCTCTTCTCTGTCTTTCCATGAAAATATGTCCTCTCTCTCTCTCTCTTCATATATATATATATATATATATATATATATATATATATATATATATATATATATATATATATATATATATATATATATAGTAACTCTGTGTGTGTTTCCGCCTGTTCTTTGTGTCTTATGTTCACCTAAACCGCTGGACAGAATTGCTTGAATATTGGCATGTGGACTACTGACCTCTCAGTGAAGGTCATAGGCTATATAAGAAATGTATCCCTTCAGCGCTGTGGGTCACCGGAGGCACAACTTCCCCCCACTGAAAACTGTTTTCCCTTAGATTCAAATGAAATTTAAACCATAGGTAAATGACCAAAAATGATGTCTATCCTCAAAATTTGATAATATTAAGATAGTCCCCCGCCCCCCTTCCACTGAAAACTGTTTTCCCTTTGATTCAAATGAAGTATATATATATATATATATATATATATATATATATATATATATATATATATATATATATATATATATATATCATCACCATCATCAAGGAGAACCCCTATCTGTGTGTGCACGTCTGCTCCTAAAAAACAAAGACATACTAGGAAGTGTACTTTCAGTATGATAGTATTCACATCCACAATTTGAATGTGAACACAATGGAAGTATTTTTGCGTCTCTAGCTGCCCCTTAAAGAAGCTAATGACAATTTTCACACATGTTACACAATGAAATTAATCCATTTATTAAGAGTATAAACATATATTAGAATAGCTCGGTGAGTAAGATATCTAGGTTACTTTAACAGCAACCTTGATGCTGTTAGCTAGATATCTTACTCACCGGGTTATTCAGATATATGTTAATACTCTCAAACTAACGCTAATAAATGGATTAATTTCATTGTGTAACATGTTTAAAAATTGTCATTAGCTTCTGCATTTTCTGTCTTTGTTTAAAATGACTCAAAGCTTCTTTAGACTATATATATATATATATATATATATATATATATATATATATATATATATATATATATATATATATATATATATAGTCTAAAGAAGCTTTGAGTCATTTTAAACAAAGAAAGAAAATGCAGTTTAAATTCCCAGCGAAACTAAATTCAAAATATTGCAACCGACTTACCGCTGAAAAATTTACAAATACAAAAAGGGATTCAAGTACATAACAGTAAAACAAAAACAGAGGACATTAACTTGAATTGTGAAATATTAAACGGTGATCATCAGCTGTTTGCCGTGTAACTGTTTTGGAGGTTTAAAAAACAGAACAGTTATAAAATTTATGGCTCTCCAGTGGTACTGATCAAATGCCCATTTCCTTAATAACCAAATGTAGAAACAATTCAGTTTTTATTTCATTAATATACATATATATATATATATATATATATATATATATATATATATATATATATATATATATATATATGTAAATGAATAATAATAATAATAATAGTAATACTAATAAAACATTGCTCTATAATTAATTTCAATGTTCTATGAACCTTGGTTAATTAAACGAGCAAATTGGCATACAACTTGGAATAATAGGATTGACAAATTGGGAAATATATATACAAAATACAATAAAAATAAAAATAAAAATGATAAATAAAAAAATGAATATTGAATTGTACATTAACTTATAGAGCAGGACGGGTGACCTTCTTGGGCACTGACAAAACCCTTCTTAAAATAAAAAAAATTGTCGATACTTTTGTATAATTTTGCATATTTTGTGTATTGAGAATATATATGTATTTGATGAGAGCAGAAAAAATTATATGGCAATAAATACTGTTTTTTAATAAACTTATGAAATTTGATCTCTTCATTTACTAAAGTTTACATAAAATTAAACTTATTGCATAAAACACATACGTATATAGGTTAATTTGAAAATATTATTTATAAATAATTATATTTATATATATATACAGAGTGATTCATAAGTCACTCCACTAAGCTATTTAAAATGATTACCATATGAAGCACACACATACTATGAACTTTTCATAATTGTTATCTTACTCTCTAATTACTGCTATTTGTTATTTTAAATTTGTTCGTTTATATATTTGTTTCTATATATATTTATTTCATAATCAATCAAATATGCTACAAAGAGTCGTAAATTCCTTGTAAAAAAATGGAGCTATGCATTCAGAACGAAGGCGGAAATTTTGAAAATTTGCTGTAATTTTAAACTCCCATGAATGAATTTGTTGAATAAACTTTCTGTTTTGTATTACCGTATTTTTTAACTTTAATATTTCAAAAATAAATAGCTAAGTGACTTATGACTCACCCTGTATATATATATATATATATATATATATATATATATATATATATATATATATATATATATATATAGGACACCATTATTAAATAACATGGACTTTTTTTATCCTTTCAATTCTCTGAATGTCTCATTTAGTGTTTCGGTCAAATTGCTATACGAAGGTCAGTGGGTTTCTTATTCCACCCTCTTTCGTTTTTCGCGAGTACTTTCGATGTGATTCGTCAAATCATCTTCAGGCGGTGTTAATCTTGCTTTCTTAAAGTTGCCCCAACAGTAACTAAATCGTCCAACAGAAATTTGAAGTATATATACCCAAACTAGCAAATAAACGACGTTCTTTCCAAGGTCGCAACTATTGTGGTAAAGACTTTTATGTGCGTCAGATATTATCATCACAGACTTAATTCAAGTCGCCTCTTTCCCTACACAATTGCACATTGGAGAATTATACGTGTCAATCATACACATGCGTAAACAGAATATATGCACACACCCACGAGTCATGATATATCCGCATATTGGCACACATATTTCTTACTACTAATGCATAGACACGGACAGACATGACGTATACTCAAACACATAAGTGTTGACACAATAACAAGCAAGCCTAGCTTAGATATACATACACACTACCGTCGTCTAGACATAGTTAAAATAAAGCCTGCATACATAACTATATCACAGTATATTAAATATTTACATACACAGATTACAGAAAAGAAAAATTCGCAATAGCACACACACATACTTACTAATTTTACTTGAAAAAATACTTATGAACTAAAAATTTCTACATACATTTATCTGGATAATATATTTACAAAAAAAAGAACAGACGAAATTTATCTTTCAAAAAATTTTAAACAGCTTTCTAAATCTTCTATTTACTCAATTATAATTATCTACTGTAGTTAACTGGGGTTTAATTAATTAATCATACATACACCAGTTAATTAGAAATTCAACCAGTAATTACTAAATTTATTAATTTAATACTTATTATTAAGCCAAATTGATAAAACTGAGAAATTTATCCATCTAATATAAAATTGTACAGTTTTCTAAATCATCTACTCAATTAGAATTAGAATAATCTATCTACTGTAGTAAATTGGGGTTTAATAAATTAATTTATACTCAAACCAGTTAATTAGAAAGTTTACCCAGTAATTACTAAACCTATTAATTTAATACTTAATAACTAATAAAAAACAGAGAAATAGTAGTCAAACCTCATATTACAAATAATTATAGACCTGTGCAAACACAATTCTGTAAAAACAAGATTCTGTAAAACATATTACAAATATTACAAACAGGAAAATAGTTGTCAAAGATCATATTACAAATAATTACAAACTAAATATAGCAATTAAACGCATGAAAAAGCACATCCACACAGACATAACGCAATTATTTAAAAAAATATTAATTCATCCTTATCAGCGTAAAAATAGTGGAACGGAGGCAAATAGTATAAACACATTATAATTTATAGCAATTTACCATGGACCTTGTATTTATTTGTTCAAAAATTAAATATAATCTTGTTCAATTTACTTACTATATTCTGCAACCACTTACCGTGGCTTTTATATTTAAAGGTATCTATTAATTGGTTATCTTAATACTTAATTTAATTACAATTAGCCAAGGAGTTAAAGTGATATTACTTGTATACTTAACCGGGAATTTATTATTATATATTTGCTTTATTAAGTTTTCCTTTTGGAATGGTATAGTAAATTCACTAGGTTGTTTCTATATTTATTTAGGGTGAACTGTTTTAAGTGTCTACAGCTAATACCCATTTCATTTCTTTGATTCATGAAGCGAAATAATAGCTAGTTTATTATTAAGACAAATAAAACAGGTGAAGTTTTGTAGTGTAAGAGTTGAAGCTTTCTTCAAGAGGCTCCATGAGTGATGTGCGCTTGGCACATACACACTGATTAATTGGTTTAGGCTGATTTAATGTCTATACAAATCTTATTTATTTATCAAGCTCTAATTTGTATTGTGCACTTTTAAAAACATATTGGTAATATAATTTATTATTTATTTTATCAACATGTTCGTACTTGATTAAATATATATATATATATATATAATGAAGAAGAATGGAAAGGAATTAGAGAAGCAAAAGTCAAATCATAATTCAATTCAATTGCTCAGAGCAAGGTATATTCCGCAAAAAAGGCAATTTATTCAAGTTAAATTTTCCTTAAGCCAGGCTTTTCAAAGATCAAAATCTTATCATCAGAGGAAGTCGCTGGGATAGATAAGTTGGCAAAAACCAAGATTTAAAATTTGAAAAAATAAAATAAAAGTTGTAGGGGGAAGAAACACCTTGCTCTGAGCAATTGAATTGAATTATGATTTGACTTTTGCTTCTCTAATTCCTTTCCATTCTTCTTCATTCTACCTGCTCTATCCTGGATATTGAGCTATATACTCTTCACAATAGGTTTCACTTTTCCTAAAAGTTCGCTTTTAGTACACCACTTTATATATATATATATATATATATATATATATATATATATATATATATATATATATATATATATATATATATATGTTCTTTTTTCTCTTCAATCAATTATCTTGAGAAGGTCTTTGAATAAAGACTAAACGTTGATGAATATATAAATAATTTTGGTTTTTCCTTTTTTATTTTACACACACACACACACATATATATATATATAGGTGTGCGAAAATATGTTTTAGCATATACCTTCTATTCTTTATGTATAACAACTTTTTCAAAATGAAAGATCGATGATTGTCAGCATGTAACAACAGAGCATATATAAATACACAACATTTTGTTACATTACAAAAGCCAAGAGAAGGCAGCTATCTTGTTATCTAAAGCGGGGCTATGAAAAATACGCACAACATTGTCCGAAAACCTATTATAAGAGACTAGCCGAACAGGTTTAAATATTAGTCTTTTATAACAGATTTTGTTGCGCGTATTTTTCATAGCTCTGCTTTAGATAACAAGATGGCTGCTTTCTCTATGTATTGATTTGTGAAACGCTCCCGATGAAGGTGTATCCAATGTGAGTTGTTTGTTTTTAAACTTTTGTCTTGGCTTTCTGTTTAGTCTATAGCAGAAATATCCGATATTGACATACCAATGTTGGTTGGTCTTCTGGTGAACGAAACGGACGCGTAATTGTACCAAAAGTATTTGTTTAAAAAATGATTCGTAAGATGAATAAAATTTTGGCCCTTTGAATGTAACTAAATGTTTCCATCATATGCACGCTTGAACATGAGTTGAGCACAGTTCTGAAGAAGAAAGAGTTCCCGAAATATTATAGCATACGGAGTTTCCACCAGACCATCTTTATACAGTTATTACATAACATTGTAACATTGTGTAGATAAACAGATATATGTGTGTTTGTGAAAAAATATATATGTGTATGTATACATTGTATTAAGGACGAAACTATTTAATTTGTCCCACCATTATATGTCTTATTTGCTCCAACGTGTGTCTATCCGTCACACCTCTGCATTGTATTGCCTTCTAAGTATCACATTTATATATATATATATATATATATATATATATATATATATATATAATCGTCCCTTATCTATGCAGAAGTTAATTTACTAGCGATGTTTGTTTAACAAATATTTGTTTATCAAAAGTTTTTGAAATGTTACATAATTATTAATAATTCTAACAATTCTTGTAATCTCTCTTTTCCATATCATGCCAAATAAATGTTTGTAAAAAATATTTTTAAAAAGTTTTCATTTATTTCTGTCTCCGTGGGCAGCTCGTTATAACATTACGTCAAAACAAATATATGTATAAAATATTAAAAGTGCCTAATCCCTTTCCAACATTAAAACTGAATAAAAACAACATAATACTAAAATTCGCCATAATTTATTTGTGTCTTAAAGCTAAATTACGCTTGATGTGAAATACAAATTTTTAATATTTCCCTTGTAAAAATGAGCTCTTTGGAAATGGATAGATAGGTAGATACAGAGAGAGGAGAGAGAGAGAGAGGGGAAGGGAGAGAGAGAACGAGTGAAAGAGAGAGAGAACGAGTGAAAGAGATAGCGAAGAACGAAAAGATACACATATACAAAGAGAAAGAACGAGAGTTTAAAGAGAGAGAGAGAGAGAGAGAGAGAGAGAGAGGAAAATTAAATACATAGATCTAAAAAAAGGGAGGGAGAGTGAGAATGAAATATATATATATATATATATATAGAGAGAGAGAGAGAGAGAGAGAGAGGGAGAGATAGAGAGAGAGAGAGAGGGAGAGAGAAGTCGCTAAGGACGGAAATACAAGCATATACAAAGGTAGAGATAGATAGATAGATGAATATATATATATATATATATATATATATATATATATATATATATATATATATATATACGGAGAGAGAGAGACAGAGAGAGAGAGAGAGAGAGAGAGAGAGAGAGATTGGATGAATAAGAAATATACATATAGAAAGAGTGGGATAAAGAAGGGAAGAGAGGGCGTAGAAAGTAAAATAAAGGAAAACTCGATATTTTATGAATCTTCGAAACATTCATACAAATCATTGCTGCCATTCAACAAGTCATATCATTTGAGGTTTCATTTTCGTATCTGAATTAATATGGCACGAAACACGTGTACATGCCATGAATCGTTACAGACAGACGGGGAGGGGAGTAACATGCAAATATAGGTGTGCAAACCTCGCTATCGATTCAAATGTCCCGACTCCGACATATACATACGTACTTACATACGTTATATACATATCTAAAAAATCACCCGGTATATCTAAAAAAAGAAATGCCCCCCCCCCAGTTCATTCCCCCTCATTTTTACCTTCATATTTCTTTCTTTTCTCCTTTTTATTTTATCTTATTTGTATGACAATAAGCGTGTGCGTCCTTTTTATACTAATGAGCCACCACTTACCAAGGTCAAAAACCATTCGAGAATAAGGGTTAATGAGATTGACAGTTGGATGATGAAGAATACTATGAGAGGATTGTAAACGATGAAGAAAAGTTGATTATTTAATAAAACGGCTGGGCAGGTATTTTTTGACATTGCATTTGAAAACGACCATGTTTTAGTCTGTAGGGAAGTAGTCACGCGGCAACAAAAGATTAAGAATTTATAGCTAAATGCAAACACATAAATACATATGTGATTTGCTATTCAAGTTCAGATTAAGTAAATGTAGAACTAAAAATGGTTGTCCAAATAATAAATAATCAATATAATATATAAAATAACTAAAAATAATTGTGTAACACAATGATATAGGCTAGATTTATGGGAGCTAAAGATCCCCACATTTAGAAGCCTTGCCCCAGATTTTCCGTTGGGAGGACGAGCAGTATCGTAACGGCTTTGCACTGAAAAAAATATGTCAGCCCACATGAGACGGCCATGTTGTTTATATAACAGTAATTGCGGTCGCTGGGTGCGATCCGAGATGTCAACTTAAATATCAATGTTTGAGATAGACGGCTGCCGGGGTTCAAAGTTCGAATCAACTGTCACCAAAGATCTGTTCAGAACTGGGAACAGCGACGACTGTATTCTCTGTGTCTCTTTCTTTACCTCTCTATCTCCCTTTCTCTCTTTCTCTCTCTCTCCCTCTCTCTCTCTTCCTTTTTTCTTCTGCTTCCTCCCGCTTAGTCTGCAGCAAAGGGGTTTGAAAACAATCCGGCTTTTGAATCTGAATGCGACAGACAATTCGAGTTTTAAAAATGTTTTCTTCGACATAAATAAAAAGTATTTTTCTATATATAAAATGCCCTGTTCCCTAATTACAAAGCCTTGGTTTCCAGAAGTCGATGATCCCGGCAGTTGATTAATTCTCAGGAGAGAATTGATGACGCCGCCCTGCAAACCGTCCAAGTAATTAACCGGGTATTAACCCATTCATTAAAGGGATGTGCTTATCGTTGCCACTCAGGGAGCTGGGTACCATACCAGGACGTTAACCGCCCTTTCCAAAGACATCTCCACGGCGCGGATCACCGAGTTCACATCCCCCGGCAAGCAATAGTGTTACAATTATCCATTAATGAACAAATAATTAACAATACATAACAAAAAAAAATGTAGAATCTAAAATAATTGTTTATTAGTGATCGAATAATGCAAACACAACAACAGTAAATAAGATTTCTTGTTATCGATGAAGACTGCGAAACTGCACTAAGGTGTTAAAGCTAAGTGCATTACATATACAGCATAATCACGTTGACACACCGGTTCCCGTTAGATCACCGATGTTAAGCGACGTAGAGCCCGGCCAGTACAAAATTGGGTGACCATTTGAAAATACCAGGTTCTGTATGTGCTCTGAGCTTATCTCGGCATTGTTTTCAGTCGTCCTGGCTTTCTCTTTGCTACTGGAATCAAGCAGTGCCGCTTAAGGTTTTGAATTGCGCAACACCTGCCTCATAATAACACGCGCAATCACTCTTACAGGAAGTATCAATTGTCTCTCAAAACTAAACGGAGACCATGATATATACATACATATGTATTTATTTCAATCTTATACATTTATTGAATTGATTGGATATACTATACCTCGAGTTTCATGGATCATGCGTAACTGAGATCGTCACTTAATGAAAAATAAGATACGTTTTGACTACGTCCTGCTGCTTCTCAGTGACAGCTTCCCCATGAAACCCCAGGTATGGCATATCCAAACACTAAATAAATATATGATATTTAAATAGGTACATATTATGCGTCTTTATTGAGCATTCTGTCTTCATATATATATATATATATATATATATATATATATATATAGAGAGAGAGAGAGAGAGAGAGAGAGAGAGAGGGAGAGATGTAGAAAGAAAGGGAGCAATACACGCTTTTGCTATAAATTATGTAGACAGAAATATACATTTTAATGTACTTCTTTTGGTCTGACTTTGAAAAGGAAAAAGATGTCCATTGTTATTGCGAACTACTTTTCATTCTTCTGTGATAATCGATAGATTTAAAAAAAATTTCTAAAAAAATAAATTTTCTTTAACAGAACTTTTGTCTTCATAAATTTTTCTTAATAAGAATTCGGGTCACAGTCAAAAAGAAGAATGTTTATAAATCATTGAAATTCGCTTTGAAATATGGCAAATGAATTTTGCACATTTTTCATATGCATAAACGAACGAAGCTTATACGGCCCAACATTTCAGCATCATTTCAATAAGCAAAACGGAAAATAATGATAAGACTGTGACCCCTGTAATATATTCGAACGTTCATTTTGTATTCGTTTGTTAAATCAAAGTTGATTGTAACGTTATCTCTCACTCCTGCGCTCTTTGTCTGTCTCCCTATCTCTATCTATTGGTCTGTCATCAATACATTACATCTTTCTATGTATCGATCGATTTAGCTTCTCCTTTTAGGTAATTTATCAATTTACTTGCTATCTATCTATCTATCTATCTATCTATCTATCTATCTATCTATCTATCTATCTATCTATCTATCTATCTATCTATCTTCTTAGCTTTCTATCTAGTTATCTTTCTTAGCCTTCTATCTATCTATCTATCTATCTATCTATCTATCTATCTATCTATCTTTCTTAGCCTTCTATCTATCTATCTATCTATCTATCTATCTATCTATCTATCTATCTATCTATCTTCTTAGCCTTCTTTCTATCTATCTATCTATCTATCTATCTATCTATCTATTTATCAATCTATCTATCTATCTATCTATCTATCTATCTATCTATCTATCTACCTATCTATCTATCTATCTATCTATCTATCTATCTATCTATCTATCTATCTATCTATCTATCTATCTTTCTTAGCCTTCTATCTATCTAACTATCTATCTATCTATCTTTCTTAGCCTTCTATCTATCTAACTATCTATCTATCTATCTATCTATCTATCTTTCTTACCTATCTATCTATCTATCTATCTATCTATCTATCTATCTATCTATCTATCTATCTATCTATCTATCTATCTATCTATCTATCTATCTATCGATCCATCCATCCATCTATCTATCTTCTTAGCCTTCTATCTATCTATCTATCTATCTATCTATCTATCTATCTATCTATCTATCTATCTATCTATCTATCCTAGATTGTTCCCATCTATCTATCAGTTGGGTTGGAATTTGTTATATCTTTCTATCTATAAAGTTGTCAAAACTGCCATTGACTCTTTATGACGTAATCCATTTTAAAATAATTATATATATTTCTTTCTTGATAATAATCATTCGTTTTTATTCGCTTTCGTCCCCTCCTTTCCCTCTTTGTCTTTCCCCTCTCTCTCTCTTCCCAATCTATCCTCTTTCTCCCATTTTGATCTTTTAATTGTTTACGTCATCCGACTTCTATTACTTCTCTTATCAATAGCTCTTTATTTATCTTATTCGATTTTTGTTATGCCATTCACTGTTCAAAATACTTCTATGATGTCATCTAGTGTTCACGGTGACAAACAAGCAATATAAAAAACAAGCAAACAAGCAAGACTCACGGAGTTTATAAGTAAGCTAGACGACCCGTCGTATAGTCTCTGTAGATGACTCGTGACCCATCTCTTTCCCCGTCATCTTTTTGGACAAAAGCGCGAAGATGGCAGTCCAGAAACTCAATCCCTCTTAGAAAGGTGGTAATAATGTCCGTGATGATTAGCTTCCGTTACTTTTGAACGTTGTGATGAATTCGAAATAACACAAAAACGCTGTGTTTTTATTTGTATCCTAACACTAATCGTAAGTCCGGGTGACAACATAAGAAAAAAATGAAAATGAAAGATGGACACTGCGCCTGTAGTAGTCATACCGGAACCGTAACCGTAAAAAGTCAATTAATCTTCTAAGGGACCGATAAAAGTCAATTTCGTCTGAAAATATCCTGGACAGTCTCGTCGGCAATCCTTCACGGATTAGAACAGCTTAGGCAATAAACCCGCCTCCACTGAACGTGGCAATACCTGGGAAGGAAATTTCCTGTGAATATTATTATTTCCAAGTAGGAAATTTATTTAAAGAACGAATTCATTGAATTGTCGGACACGCTCAGTAGCTGGTAGTAATGTTTACGTATGGATTGTTATTAGCGTGAGTCAAAATAAAAATCGGTTACAATTTTTGTCAGTATAGCAACCGGTGGGCTCACTGCTGCAGTAGACGAATACGATAATAAGTAAACAGGGAATCATAGAATCTGGTGTGTTATGCTAAGAATGAAAAGGTTGTCGTCTCGTTATTTAAATAATTTTTCATGGAAATCGCCCCTTGTCTGGAGTGATTTCCATAATTTTAAAAACATAATCAGATGACAACCTTTTAACTCTCAGCATAACAGAATATATTCCAACTCGCAAATTAAAAGAAAAATGAGTCGGTGTTGGTAAAGAATAACTTTTTTTATCATGCATGGAATGTAATAATAAGTAAGAGATAAAATACGATTGTGTATTTAAGAATATTAGAAGCAAGCATTCATAAACGATTGTTTTATTGGTGCCTAAGTTTTCATCGTGTTCGAAATATGTGAATTCTGAGATTCCGCCATTCTCTTAATCCTATATACCTAGAAGAGTGTGTTTCATTGCAGTATGCGTAAGACCATGAAAATCGATACTTAAAGAGGTAAAGTAGAAAGTTCAGTAAGTAGTTTACTGTACTCAGCGTAACTCGGGAATAAAACATTTTTTACATAAATCATATGATTTGGAAAATGTTAAAGGAAATTTAATAAGAATATATGAAGAGACAAGTATGAATAAAAGAGAACTGCTCTACGAAAGCCCCAAAATGTCAACAAGGTCAAATACCCAGTTGAGTAGGGGATGGTTTGGTTATTCTCAGAACTAGTTGCATAATGTGCAGTAATTTAAGGATTTGTGTTCACCGATAGATTGTTGTTAAGTAAAGCAAGATCTAAGGTCAGAAGAGGAAATGGGAAGTCTATTAGGGCCATCGTTTTCTGTGAGAATAAAAGAAAAGTGGAAATGATTTCAGAATAGCGGCTTACAGTCTACACAAAGAACCACACGTCATGAATACCAAGTTCCATCAAACTGTTTTTGTATTTGGATGTGTTTCTAGCGAAGGCCATGTCTTGCCGCCTAACATCTTCAAAAATAAACTCAGAATCAATTCAGATTATTATATTGAGTTGATGTCCACTGTTCTCAAGTGTGGCTGCGAGAAAGCCATACGTGTGACAGCAAGACTCAGCTTCGTGATATATATCCGGATAAAAACAGAGCTGGCTGTCAGAGAAATTATATGACTTAAAATTTCTCAACATTTGCTCCCCCCCAATTCCCTGATTCCAACCCAATGGACTATTATGTGTGAGGCGCAGTTGAGAACGACACCAACCGTACCTCTTGCGACACCAAGGACGAGTTGATTGCCAGGATAAAACTGGTGTTCAGGCTTCTCTCGAAGGACAACGTTAAGGCTGCATACTGCAGGTTTAGGTTCTGCATAGATGACGAGGTCGAGGTTCGGGGCGGCTTCTTCCAGTGAGCTGTATTTGCAAAAACAGATGCACTTTTGATGTTTTAGAATACATCAATTGTTCTCCAAAATAATACATTTTTCTTTCCTTTTCAAAAAACGTATCAAATTTATCTCGAACACCCGGTATATTTGGCAAGGGACCTTTTTTTCGGTGAAAATTAATTGTAAGTTTATATTTGTTTTAACATTTATTTTCTTAAAATAACTGTCAATTCAGTGTATTTTTATTTATTTTCCTTAATCCATGTGATTATTTTTTACTGATCAACTTCTTTTTATTATTCTGAGACATCAAATCAACTTTTAGCAAATGCACAATAATACGTCGTTCCCCGCACCTTCCAACATTTTAACAATCCCTCTGAAAATACCAACACCAAAGGGGACGATTTTACGTGAAACTTACATAGAAAACTAAACCCAGCTCAACCTAAAAATTGAACAGGTAATTTAAAAGAACACACGTTATAATCTGTTGTGTAGTCGATAGTAATTGTAAGTTTTAAATAAATACAATTTTAAAAGATAGCGGGACTTTAAATTTTATTATTAATCATAAAAAAGAGCAGACAAATATTTTGATTCAATAAATATATAAAAGATCCGCACTAATTTTATTCGTATTCGTTTTTTTGTAACTTTCTGGAATTCTTAGACATGAGTTACTTTATTAAACTCCGAGATAATAAATACACTGTTAAATATTGTGTGTACGTCAGCTAGTAGGCATTTAAAGATTTGTGTTCGCCGATAGGTTGTTGTTAAGTTAGGCAGGATCTATGGTAAGAAGGCGAGGTGGGGAGTCAGGTAGTTGGTCTTTGGGAGCCATCGTTTTCTGTGAGAACGAAAGAAAGAGGAATGATGTTAGACGAGATATGAACAAGAGAGAGTCTGACTTTGAGACGCAAACTACATAACTTAAGAATCAATGGTAAACAAAAAGTAAGAACCGAGGCCCCAAATCGGCACTCATTAATCTTTCTTCTGTTCGCCACTAACAAAAATGGAGTAGACGCCAACTGCTGAATAAACTGTCCCTTTAGACCTCTTCAAAATTGACCTTTTTCTTCAAACATATGGAAACTGATATTATTCCCATTCTCCAAGGTCTAAATGAGCTAAATATACCAGTTATTGTGATCTTGGACCTTGGCTATGCCTGCCTCAAGAGCCATGTAATTTTATTGTTGACGTTTTTCAAAAACGCTGCAAAATTTGGGATATTATGTCCTTATTTTCATTGCAGCTTTCCAGAGGTTGATGCTATAGCATTGAAAGTGGTACCAAATGAAAGCTAATAAAATTTTCTTGCATATGGTAGTAAACACATGAACACCTGTGTTAATTTTAATTAATTTTAATGCACAAACATATATATCTTTTATGCTTGGAAAGGATGCCATCATATAATACATAACTTTATCTCAAAAATGTTACTCTTAATGCATGTATATAATTTATTATCACTAAGTATGTTTTATCTCTTCATTTCAGATTGTAAGTTAAAGCTGATTTGTTAAGATTTGTGAACTGCTGACAACATGGCATCTGGAAGACAGCTATGCTGTGGGAAAGTGGTCAGCGATACAAGTGAACGGGATGAACCAACTGAAAAGAGAAGAAAGGTGGCAACTCCTGCCACAAGGTCATTCAGTGATGTGTATCTCATTGGGCAACCCAGCTCCAGCATCAGAGGCTCTCAACTTCCTACTAATCGCCAGGTGTTCCAGTATTTCCTGCATTTGAGGAATGATAATCCCAACAGTGACAATAGGTCTTTAGCCCATGATACAGTGGATGTCGTTTTGCCATTCTGGAATATGGCAAGGATTAAAACACTAACTAGACCAAATGCAGTCAACCGTTTTATGATCCTCCATGAAAAGTACAGGAAAATTGTTAAAAACAAGGGAAGAAATAACAAACCAGAGGAAGAGAAATGAGCTAACTTTCTGAAGGACTTAGACAAGTTATTTGATATTGGAGCAAAGGATGTTGTGGAGGAGATAAGAAGCAACAGGCTGCTCACAAAGGAGACCAAGGAAGAGGACGTCAATTTCTACTTGGACCAACAGACAACTCGCCTAGCACACATGTCAGGTCATGATAAGGTGTCTGAGAAGAAGTCTAGAGAGAAAAGCTTCCGAGAAGAAAGAGAAGAGAGAATGTTATCATCAGTGACTGCTGCAGCAGCAGAAGTTGGGAAAATTTCAAGTGATGAAGACCCAGAGAACAGTCTAGGCTCTGGTACTAGTGAGGGTTCAGAATACACTGAGACAACACCAAGCTGTTCATCAAAACCAAGTACGATAACCTTACACTTTCCACACTCAGTTATGACCAGTGAAGAGATTTGTAGCACTGCAGATCGGTTGTCACTCTCTGACAACCAGACTACAGCCATGGTGTCTGCAGTGTTGAAGGCAGGAGGCGCAGATCTTGATGACTTTGTTATATCAGCCTCTACTACAAGACGAAATAGGATAAACACTCTTCATAACTTGTGCCAAAGTTACATGAATAACTTCAAGGAAAGTCCGCCAGATTACTGCACACTACACTGGGATGGAAAACTTCTACGGGATGTTCTTGGTGAAAGATACCCAATGGAAAGTCTTGCAGTGCTCGTCTCTGGTACTCCACAGTATGAAGAAGGGAAGCTGCTTGGTGTGCCCTTCATAGAAAGTTCCACAGGAATCCAACAGTGTAATGCTATATTGGAACTGATAGAAGCATGGGGTCTCACAGACAACATTGTAGGCTTGGTATTTGATACCACAGCAAGCAACAGTGGCATCAACAAGGGTGCAGCGAAGCTTATTGAAGAAAAACTAGGCAAAAAGGTATTCTACTTCGCTTGTCGCCATAACATATCAGAGGTAATAATTGGAAGTGTATGGGAGGCTGTGTTCAGCAAGGTCAAGAGTCCTGACAACCCAATGTTCAGCAATGTGAAAGAGAAGTGGGACAAGTTGGTTAAGGACTGCCCAAGAGTTCTGGGCCTAGTTGAACAAGACTTGAAACAGAAGAAGACAAGCACAATTGCAGTCTTAAGCAATTTCCTTGAGGAAGCAAGTCCGAGGGCAGATTACAGAGAGGTGGCAGAGCTGTGCCTGATCCTGCTTGGTGAGGAACCTCCTCGAGGTATCCACTGGGCCAAGCCAGGTGCCATTCACCAAGCCCGCTGGATGGCCAGGAACATTTACTGTATGAAGATGCTCATGTTTTCCAAGGAACTAAAATACAACACGGACACTATCTTCAAGCTGGAGAGGATGAAAAAGTTCCTGACCTTATTCTACACCAGCCACTGGGTGACCACCACATCTGCAGCTGATGCACCTATCCATGACCTCCAGCTTATGAAGAACATGCTGCAATACAAGCAGTATGACTATGAACTGGCAACCTCTGTTCTCAAGAAAATGAACAACCACCGCTGGTATCTGACCCAGGAACTAGTGCCATTCACCTTGTTCAGTTCATATGCCAGCATGACCAAGTCTGCAAAAGAGAAGCTCGCAGTCAAGCTGTCAGAAACAGAGAAACCTGAGAGTTACAGGAAAGGCAAGCAGTGTTTCCTGTCATCAATGCAGCTACAGTTCTCACAGACCTGGTAGGGCCAGAGTCTCACTTTCTGTTTGATGCTCTTCGAGTGAAATGTGACTGGCTCACTACTCCTGCTGACACCTGGGAAGACAATGACAGCTACAGGAATGCACAGAAGTTTGTGAGGTCAGTGAAAGTGACCAATGATGTGGCTGAGAGAGGTGTGAAACTAATGAGTGACTTTACAACTCAGATCACAAGTGACCCAGAGCAAAGAAGCTGCTTACTACAAGTTGTGGAGTACAACAGGAAAAAATTTGACAGTTTCAAAAAAGCCACATTGAACTAGTGATAATACATGTATTAGTAACATCCTATCTGACAGTTTCTTATGCAATATATGTGTCAGTGCAGTGCTATCATACTACCAAACTGATTTTTTGTAGTGTCCCAGCTGTTTGTGCATTAAAATTAGTTAAAATTTACACAGGTGTTCATGTGTTTTATTGTGCTTACTACCATATGCAAGAAAATTTTAATAGCTTTCATTTGGTACCACTGTCAATGCTATAGCATCAACCTCTGGAAAGCTACAATGAAAATAAGGACATAATATCCCATATTTTGCAGCGTTTTTGAAAAACGTCAACAATAAAATTACATGGCTCTTGAGGCAGGCATAGCCAAGGTCCAAGATCACAATAACTGGTATATTTAGCTCATTTAGACCTTGGAGAATGGGAATAATAGCAGTTTCCATATGTTTGAAGAAAAAGGTCAATTTTGAAGAGGTCTACTGTCCCTTGTTCAAATTCGAGATCGAGTTCTTTATTTTTTTTTTATTGTTGTGTCGACTTTAATTCCAGCCATTGGAGAACGTCGGTAAAACCCCAGTGATGATTTTGGATGGTGTGTCCTCAATCTCGGAGGAGCGCTGTGGTTGAGGTTAAAGACAAAAGGTATGGCTGAATTGAACTGTTTATGACTTGTTGATTTGTATACGATAACAAACAGACATTTATTTGATAGTAGCGTTCAAATTGCCAACCTCCCCCAGAGGGAAGGTAATGCTGCAAAACAGTGCAATTAAAAAGTGTGTAATCATTAACGTTTGCTGGTCAGGAAGTAGGTGATAATTATACAAAAATTTAGTACTGGTACAGCTTTTGAACAGGACAAACACCGACTAGGTTAGGGTTAGCTTAAGGTTAGTTTAGGATTATGTTAGTGCTAGTTTAGGGTTAGATAAGGGTAAGTTTAGGGTTAGTTTAGGGTTAAGTTAGGGTTAGGGTAAAAATATCAGTTTGGTTTTTGTCTAGTTCAAATACTGTACCGGTATCTTTGATTTATATAAAAAAATTGTCCTCTCTGTATGAAGTCTAAATAATGTTGTTGTCTATGTAATTACTATTTTGCAGATATTTGCTAGACTTAACTTTTAATCGACAAAAAAGGTAGACTCCTATTTTTACTTTTCGGTTGAAAATCCTGGAGTAAAGACTTGAAATTTAATAATTTTTGTGATGTCGTCTTCTCAAACAAAGATTTTATCAAACTTCCCGTTAATTATTTTATACTATTTATTGGAGAGAGTTTCAAAAAACAACATTTTGTTGTTTTAAAACCCTTTTTCTGCTGTTAAAAGTAAGTTTGCATTATATATCTATCTAAAAATATAACAAAAATATGCAACTGGAGAGAGCGTGTATTTAATAATCTATATCTAGTTCTCTCTCTCTCTCTCTCTCTCCCCCTCTCTCTCTATATATATAATTTTATTATTTAATGTATACACATATACTATTATAAGATGATATGATATATTATTTATACATTTTGTGTATTTACTTCAACAGTGCTCAATATTTGACTAAATCTTAGTAGTAAGGTATGCACATATATTTATGGCAATCAAGCTACACAGAAGGTAACTATAAATAACAAACAAATGAATAAAAACTAATTTTAAAAATAATCTAAACCAACACCTAAAGTAGCAACGAATAGCAAAATAAATAGAAAATAAATTATTTCAATCACGCACATGCTAAAATAATGTAACCTTTTAATTCGACACATTCACAAAAGGGGTGCGCGACACTCATACAAAACCAAAGAAAATATGTCAAATAAAGGTCAGCCAGATCTTTGTGTGAGAGAAGCTCAGCCATTGTCTAATGTAAACATTAACCCGTAGGAGGGAAATACAACGGATCTGATTGGTTAACTAACGAGACTAAACACCACGTGGATATATAAAAACAATCAGAAACAAAAAATCCGTGAACTTAGCCTTACGATTTCCTGCGGGGATGAAACGCGGACGCCGCTTAATTGCATAAATATATTTTCATACCGTACTATATATATATAATAGCTACATTGGTTTTGCTACCACTGCCCTATCCCGTAGACTAACGATGCACCTAGTAAACTCTAGCTCAATTTACCAGTATTTAAAAAAAACTGCCCCCCTCTGATTTAAGACAAATTTTAGTTAGTAACATGAAAATAATACATTCTAAACCTTTTTCTCGGCCTTTTGGTTGAGATGAAAGTGTAGTATTTGTTCTGATAGATACTACACCCCTTAAGCTGATACTGTATTGGCCTTCCAGTCTTGATTCCCCCGGTCTTTGAGTTTGTCCTGTGCACTTCTAGGAGGTTCACCCTCCCAGACTTTACCTTCTCACTCTTTCAGAATGGGTAAGTTTATTGCTAATCGTCTGAAGCGCCCCATACCGGGGAATGCCGACGGGGCCACCCAGGCATTTTTAATAAACCAGAGTGCTCATCCTTTACGGTGCTGGCTTTTCAATCCACCTTGTGTCACATCTTACCGCTGTGGGAGAGACATAAAAATAAAATTCTAAAATTAATTAGAAAAAAGTAAAAATACTCGGAGCAATCTTTATTAAAACCCAGTAACCTACGATAAATAATATCACGTATGAAACCAGTAACAACATTTTAAAATACCTAACAATACAATTCATCATGTGACGCTAATTCTGGCGTCCCGGAATTTAAATTGTAGACGTTTCTTCTTGAACTGCACCGCTTTGTTTTATTATTGACTTCACATGCGCGTTCTCGGCTGCTTTTACAGTAGATAACAGATATATTTTAGAGGTATTCACCCTGAATTTGTATATTGCTGATGCTATTTTTAACATAATACATTTAAAATCTATTTATATAAATATAGGAAATAAATTAAATAATTAATCTTCAATTATCCCATTACTGGAGAGATCATGAACAGTTTGATAATATTTTATGCATCACTAATACGATTTTGCTATTATAATATAATATCATCCACTCTATAATAAAAGCCAATTTGTATTTATTTTCATATAAATAAGTTAGCGAGCAAAATACGTGGTGCCTTGTTCTAGCCCCTGGACGAAACCATTTCAAATGGTGAGGGGAAGCGAGAAAGCAATTTGCGAATCAGACAACCACCTGAGACTAACCACATTGATTGAAATGAACTCAAAAAGAAATCTTATATTCTGTAATAAAAAGTCAACGGCAGATGTTTTTTTTCTCTTTATGTCATCAAGAATGATAATAACAATTATAAAATAAATAATGAAAAAGTAAATTGCTTATGTAATTATATGATTCTATATGAATATTTTAGTAATATATAAAGATAAATAGCGAGTGCGAACATTGGCGAAGCATAATTAAAATATTATTTTTGACAGATGTTGTACGCTAATATGTAATATGTTAATAATAATAATCTTTTTATTAATCTTAGTCTTTATTTTTTTTGCTGCTTGTTTTGTACAGCCCCTATTGCCTCCCCACGAGGGCCCCGTTAGAGACAATGTCGTTTTTAATGCGGTTAAAATCCAGCATCCCAAAAGGGGCACTTTTGATTGGAATAAAAATTAAAATTGCTTCAGTTTATAAGGATATCTCCTTCACTGAGCGAGGACAAAAAAGATGAAGTGTAGTATCGAAACACATACTACACTTTTCTCCTAGCTAAAATGCCAAGGATTGTTTAATACAGTCTGATTTATTCTACATATCAATATAGTGCAGCGACATAATTTCAGCATTTCAACAATTTACTGCAAATAAAGAAGAATATATATATATATATATATATATATATATATATATATATATATATATATTAGCTATTAATCCTGAATTTGTATATTGCTTATGCCATCTTTAATATAATACATGTGAAATATACTTATGTAAATAAATAAATGAATAAATAGGAAATAAATTGAATAATTTATCATGAATTAGCCCATTACTGGAGGGATGAGAATTTCATATAGTTTTCCGCTGAACATTTTATTGTTAACAATTCGAAAATATTTTATTCATCACTGAAATCATTTTAATATAATACACGGAAAACGTCAGATAACTCTGCTATTATGATATAATATCACGTAAATCGATTTGAATGCTAGATATTAATTAAGAAAAGTTGAAATTTAAACCAATTTGTTTTTGTTAACAACGAGGGGAGTTTCAAAATACTATTTGCCTTTAGTTTAGGATCTATGAATCTATCATAATACTTGATCTTTGCTTTTAAAATTTAATTCAAGCCAGAAATGACTTTGAAATCGTCAATTTATAAACATTAAATAGTAATTGAATTTGAAAAAAAAAATGAATAGTAATTGAATTTGAAAAAAGTTGAATAGTAATTGAATTCGAAAAAAATGAATAGTAATTAAATTAAAAAAAAATTGAATAGTAATTGAATTTAAAAAAAATAGAATAGTAATTGAAATTTTAAAAAATTGAATAGTAATTGAATTTAAAAAAAATTGAATATTAATTAAATTTGAAAAAAATTGAATAGTAATTGAATTAAAAAAATGAATAGTAATTGAATTTGAAAAAAATTGAATAGTAATTGAATTTGAAAAAAAATGAATAGTAATTGAATTAGAAAAAAATTGAATAGTAATTGAATTTGAAAAAATTGAATAGTAATTGAATTCGAAATAAATTGAATAGCAATTGAATTTGAAAAAAATTGAATAGTAATTGAATTCGAAAAAAATTGAATAGTAATTGAATTTGAAAAAAATGAATAGTAATTGAATTTGAAAAAAATTGAATAGTAATTGAATTTGAAAAAAAATGAAACGTAAGTTTACGCGATAATAAAGAGAGGTCGCCATTTTAATTTATGAAACAAAAAACATGGCTGACCCGTTCTTATCGTGTGACTTTACTATTAACAATTATTTTTTTCAGACTTGAAACTGACAATTACAATGACCCAGATTGTCATGTAAAAAAGAAAACAACGAGTAAGATGAAACCCCCCTGAACTTCAAAAGCCAAGCGGATCACTCTCTCCAAGGAAGACAGTTTTTATAATAATTTTTTGAAATGATTATTAATTAAATTAGTACTCATCATTCTGATATAATAGTATATGCTTTTATTTAGAAATAATTTTTAATAATTTTTCAGATTTTATATTGATATGTAGAATAAATCAGACTGTATTAAACAATCCTTGGCATTTTAGCTAAGAAGAAAAGTGTAGTATCTGTTCTGATACTTCATTTCTTTTGTCTTCGCTCAGTGTAGCGGATATCCTTCTAAACTGAAGCAATTTAAATTTTTGTTCCAATCAAAAGTGTCCCTTTTTGGGTGCTAGATTTTAACCACATTAAAAACGACATTGTCTCTAACGCGGCCCTCGTGGGGAGTTAATAGGGACTGTACTAAAGAAGGAGCAAACAAATAAAGACTAGGATTAATAAAAAGATCCCCCCCCAAACCATGGAATTTTAAATTTAGACAGATCTTTTCCAAATAAATGAGAAAGAATATGACGTATCATATCGTTGACGTGGTTGTGCTAGCGGACCACACGTTGAACAAGAATAACAACTATTAAAAAAAACACCAGAACATCAATAGTCGCTTAATCTACTATAAAATCAGCGTGATTCGTTTTGCCCGGAATCTCATTTTTATAAACTCTTTGGCAAATTTAGAAAACAGATACAAAATATCGCGGGTGAAACAACGTGGGCATGGCTGCGCAGAGGAAACGTAGATTAAGAAAATGCTTCGTTTATTGTAGCAATTCAGAACAACATAATAAGGCTGAATTTCGTCATAGTTGTGATAGCAAAAAGCAATGAGAGTGGTAGATATTGAACGGGTAGATCATTTAGTATATAATTTAGTTAGTTGAGAATAACATGAAATGGGAAAGTCGCGGTGTCAACTCGTTGAGCCGGAATGAAAATTACTAAGAATGTATTAAAACGGATATAACGTAACATGTTTCAAAGAGAGAGGGTGATAGCAAGTGGCAGTCCGTTTGGAAGGACGCAAGGCGCCGGACATATTATGACATGGGCTGACAAGATATAACTAATATGTGATTTCGATATATTCTCTCTGTCTTCCTCCAGCCCCAAAGGTTAGTGATTTTGAACGAAGATTACATTGATATGTGTTGAGTTAGTCTTTTTAAAGGTATACAAAAAATTTAATTACATGATAGACATATCCTCGGTCTTGGACACAAACGCGTGCCTGAAGAACGGTCCGCAAGTTGATTTTTTAAGTTATTATAACTTGATTGCAAAGTTGATTTTTTAAGTTATCATAACTTGATTGCAAAGTTGATTTTTTAAGTTATCATAACGCTGTGACATGTTGGAGATGAGCGGTGATTTGGACTCATCGAAATAGATGAATGCAACGTTAGAGTAACGTAACAACAACGTCACACCCCCCAGCTAAAATACAACTGCTTTGCAATGTTGCAAAAACGCTCAGAGGTCATTAAAATAGAACTTAAAATACTTCACACAATCGTTTACATGTCGTAAACCAGACACAGCCAAATGGCAGGAGGTGACGATGGGTAAGTTGGTAACGACATTGACTGACGACCTGGATGTGACAAGTTCGAATCAAATTCGCGGAGTCAGCAGAGGTCAACTCGTTGAAGCCGTAGTGAAAATTACTTCAGACTGTAGGAATGTATTAAAAACGGATATGACGTAACATGACCCTCTCTATTTGAGCCATGTTACGTCATATCCGTTTTTAATACATGATGGCAAGTAGCATTGCATTCAGAAGCACGCTGGGATTGTGTCAAGAAAGTTAACCAAATTACACCTTGTAAGTCTAGTAAAGTAGTTATTTACATCAACCTGCCCGCATGTTTTTCGGGTAAAAGCAATCCCCACAAATAATACTGATATATATTTGAAGCCCCTTTAAGGATGTTGGCAACCTTCCTGTGGTCTCACCGGAAAGAATCTGGGAAACCAACGACAGAATCATGCTGATTCATACGAATTAAGTTAATTTCAACCAAATAACACCATTGTAAGTCCAGTAAAGTTGTTATGTGCATCAATCTGTCCATACGTTTAACTCCTGCTTCCCTAGGGGCCTCTCTGTTATTACCGACCCCTATTTCTGTTAAAACATTATATTCTAGCGGATAATTGAAAAATATAGTTGAGCTCATGTTTTACATACACCCCCTTCTCCTAATTGTGACTATTATATTACTAGTAGGACTACCAGTTTCAGGACGGGTTCATATATTGGAATTTATATGGCATTCACAGATTGGTCAGTGTGGATGTCTCTGCTTGCCCCTTTAAAGGTTGTGCGTATTGGTCAAAATGTAAATCAAGTCACTGCTCCCTTATGGGTAACGTGAGTCAGCCTGTATAAACTCAAACGGTTAGGGCCCATGCACCTTTTTTAATTTTCACTACTATGGTCAACGTCGGTTAAGAATTAACCGTGAACTCTATAACGACGCAAGCAAAGCCTTCCTCCTATGACTGAGAATACTATCAACCGTTGGCATCGAGCGTGCGCATCTGTTAACAGAACACCTTTTCACATAAGAAAAGTTCTGCGGATGCACGTGTTTGCTCACCCTCTCTCTGTATATTCACCGTTTACTGTTTTGTATATCATTCTTTATTACTTGCCTGAGTAAAATTGTTAAATTAATATACACGGTTGTTGTTCCACTTCTTCAAAAGCTGTCGCTCCGATTCATGCACCTATCTTCAAGTACACTTTTTTCTCGCGCAAGAACTGAACTTTGTTTCGAGGGAAAGCAATCTCCACACATATAACTAATATACATTTGGAGCCCCTAATAAGTGAATTTTTTTCTAATCAATACAAATATGCTGCAACGATACATAGAGACTGCAGCATATGTTGTCGCTGTGTATATGATAATTGTGAATCTAATAACTTAACGACTTCTAAAGATAATGACACAAGTGGTCGCAAAAAGGGAAACACATCTATGCTATAGATGGCCATCAAATGAAGCCTATTTGGACAACTTCTTAGGAGAAACATGCGACCAGCTTTAAACGGTACGTATGTTAATTTTATAACCGTTTTATGTCAGCTAAGCTTGGAGGTTGGTCTTAACTCAATTGAACTAGCTTGAAATTGCCATAATAAAACCTGCTATTAAATCCAAGCGTCTGGGATTTGCTAAACAGCATGTTGCCTTGGGATGCGCCGCTCATAGCATTATTCGTTGCCTCGATAGAGTTAAAAATCGACTCCGACAACTTGTGGGAGATGATCTCTTTTGTTTCTTACAACCTTTTTATCACAGAAGAGACCTTGCTAGTGCCTCTCTACTCTATCATTATTTCCATGAAATGTGCTCGACTGAGCTCCAATCTCTGGTTCTTCTTTGTAAGACATTCACAGCCAGAACTCGTCTTACTACGACAACGAAAAAAATTTCCCTGCCTACATACAGGTGCCTAGCGCCAGGCGGAATTTCTACAACCAGAGCTTCTTCACAAAGACTTCCGGTCTCTGGAACACATTACCCGGGACTTCTTTCCTGTAGATTACAACATGATCGTCTTCAAATCGAATGTCAACAGATTCCTGTCATGAACCTTTTCCACAAGTATTCGAACTTGGTCCATTCCATCAATGATTCTCGTTCTTCTCATAAGGTTCTTCATCTCTCAACTGACAATCATTCCATCTCATTAACGTTCTTCCTGTAGTGGCTCTTGGTCTTGATAAGTACGGAACCATCTAGCAAAAAGATACCAGAACATTTTAGTAAAGTCGTTGTTTTTGGATGATCAATTTTAGTACTTCCATGATGTTCTCCATCTTTCGGTTGACAATCATTCCCGTCTCATTAACCCTTATCCCCGAGTGGCCCTTGGTCTTGAAAAGTGGTAACCCAAAAAGTAAAAGTAACAACAACAAAGAAGCAAAAGTTGTGAAACAGTAACGTTTTTGATGAAGCATCCCGGTAGATAGATGTTACAAAAACGCTGTTTTAAGGTTTTTTTTGTAGACGTCCCGCAAAATGCTAGTAACGTTCATTTGTAACTTAGTTTGTCTTATAATGTTACATTAACATTCATTTTAGACTCTCTGCAACTTAAACGTTTTAAAGAATGAAATTAAAACTGAGGAGAAGGTGGAAGCATATATAACAAAAGTCAACCGAAACGAAGACAACCCAGTTGTTATCGTTCAAATTCAAATCAAATCAAATCAAATTTATTGGCCAAAATAGCAAAGTGCAACAAGCCATGTAAAAGGACAACTAGAATATGTTTATGTCTTTATACCGTCTGAATGTTTCTCCAATGCGACTTTAAACCTGGATTTGATAGACGTCGTCACTGTCTTTGGTAGGCTTTTTTTATGGAGCAGAAAAACGGACAGAAAATGCTGACTGTCTTTTAACGAGGCGAAAGCGACATCTTTTGCTGAGTCCAGTGACGACCATGACTTGACGCTGGGGTGAACACTTCTTAAAAGGTATATCTAACATTCTGATTGATGATATTTTACTCCAGAAATGCGTCCACACTCACCCTTCGCTGATCAAGTGCAGATTAATTATCCAAAGATCAGCGGCCATGATGAATCCAGAACTGCCGTGAATTGTTCCTGTAGGAACATTCACTGAATTCTAAAATAGTTCCATCCCCACCAAAAATGGATAATAAATTATGGGAAAATTTTAGAAGGTGCATTAATAATTTAAATTAGTGATGCTCCATAAAAAATACACGGAAATATATTCCATACCTTCTATACATTTGGTAAGTAAAGAAACGTTCTTAAGTTATTTGGCTAATGCAGGATTTTCTCAGCAGAGAATATTGGGAATCAGTGGTTAATTGGGCTCAAGATAAAAATCGATTACAACGTTACAATAAAATCACAATGTTACATATATGTCACATATCCCTTCAACTAAAATACAACATATTTGCAAAAAACGTTGCAAGAACGTTCCGTATTAATTGAGATTAATAGATGCCATTAAATAATTGTAGACGAGAGAAATAGCAATTTAAATAATCCACAAAGTGGTTGATAAGCGATAAAAAATCATAACCCATTAAATAATTTTGTAACTCTAGTAATATATCAATCTACCCACGAATTAAACACCGATTCTCACTAAAGTTCAACTCGTTCCTTACCATAGTAACGGTGGAAACGTGGTAGTCTCAGAGCTATGCCGTCTGGACTTCTGGTTCCTGGCGGGGCCACGCATGGCGGACATGTTTGGCACCAAGCGGTATTAGGGCTGCAACTTGGTTAACATCCCCTGGTTAAAATCGAGGAGTTGGTATCAGGGTCCGTCGTTCTCTTGTCGTCTCTGTCGCTGCGTGTGGAAAGCAAAGACATGTCAGAACCGCAAAACAATGGAATGAGAGTGGCAACGTGGTTTCTGCGCCATTCCTTTGTGTGTTTTGTGTGTTTTGGGGAAAACCTTCCAGGACGTCGCATGCAGCTGCCGAGCTTTGCTGGTCTCGGTGGTATGTTGCAGGTTAACGAATAGCTGCTACAAATGAAGAATACTTTAGGCCGAGCAGACAATCCTGAAGTATGATCTTCGTGAACTATCTACAGAAGTTAAACTCGCTAAACAGCAGCAACAACACTAACTCTTACCCATCCTCACCACCACCGGTTCCCATACATATCTTTGTTATTACCGACTTCAGATTCTATTGACGAATTATATTCTTGAATAATTGTTGTAATTGGAAAAATACAGATGAGTGCGTGTTTGACATATTTCAACAATGATTTTTTGATTAAAATAATTGACTACTTCAATGATTCAGGAAAATATTTGATTAAAACGCGTCAGTAACGTCGCAAAAATCGTGTTATATCCCCAAAATAAAACAAAACGTGTTTTTAACGTTAAACACATTCTATGTGAGTGAATATTAACAAAGGTGATTAAAACGTGCTGACGAAATATATTCATATAGTTTTCTACAAGAAGATTTTTGTCAGAAGCTCCCCATGAAGCCAAAGAAAGACAAACAAAACACAATTTAACTTCTTAACTTGTATTAGAACCTCCTAATACATAAAAATGTAAGATCAAACCATCGTCCCTTTGGGAGGATGGTGGTTGTGAAGTGAACTAAAAATCTGGCATTCCAAGTTCAAACCCTGTCAGTTCCATAGCACCACTTTCACTATGGGTGTTGGCAACCTTCATCTTGTAAGTGTTCACTCCTGTATGTACCTGATTTTGAAAGAATTCGTGAGACGAATGCCAACAACAGATTCGAGCTGGTAAAACAGTCGTACCATGTTGATTCATACGAATTTACAATTGTTTTTGTTCTTTTTTGTTCTAGTTTTAGTAATGTTTTTTTATATTAGGTTTAATAAAATAACATTACAGAGAGGATTATTAGTATAAAATTGAATCAAATACGTCTGTGAAAGCCAACAAATACATAATAAATAACAAACACATTATTTGAGAGCAATGCGTTGAAACATAAAAGGAAGAGAAATTTGAAATCAAGATAATACAAAAGAAAATAATTACAACATATAGAATCAAAATAACGCAAACGAAAAAGGAATAAAGAAAGAAATTGAAGGAAGATTACAAAAACGAAAAACAAACTCAGAAATGTTAAATAATTAATAATTTTAAATAATATAAAAATATTTAAGAACATGACAATCAGAAAGAAACAGAACACTCGACAAGTTCGATTTTATTTTGAGGTTGCGATGGAGTTTTGTTATTTGTTCCTTTTGGGTGTTATATATATATATATATATATATATATATATATATATATATATATATATATATATATATATATACAAGTATATTATAAAGTTTACTATAAAAATATTTAAGAACAGGACAATCAGAAATAAACAGAACACTCGACAAGTTCGATTTCATTTTGAGGCTGCGATGGAGTTTTGTCATTTGTTCCTTTTGGGTGTTTATTATATATATATATATATATATATATATATATATATATATATATATATATATATATATATATATATATATATACAAGTATATTATAAAGTTTACTATAAAAATAATAATAAAGCAAACAAAAAAGAAAGTCACTCTAGCTTATGTGGGTATGTAAATATTCCAGGGAGATGACCCCCTTCTCCTGTCTTGCATAGTTCATGGTCACTCTTCACGCCGAGACTCTTAAAATGACAGGCTGGTGTCTTACCTTTTAGGGAGAAAGCCATCTTTAGCGTTTGTTCGAGAGTGATGGCGTCTACGATGAAACACCGGTTTCTGGCTAGCCACGTAACCAGTTAAAGAGAAGACTTTTTTGTCAGCCAACCTTGTAACCCCTTCTCTTTCTTATTGGGCTCTTGAAGGGCTTATTTTTAGCTAGCCTGTTTAGAGTCAAGGGGATTGAATGCTGGTAGTGAGGCTTCTTTCAGGCTTAGTTTGGCTTGAAGTGATTCTACCTTTCTCTCCTTATTTATTATTATGCTTTCTACAAATCCACACAACAAACATCTTACTATTTCCTATAGTCACATCAGTAGTCTCAGGTCCAACTATCCTGATGTTCAGTCTTGTCTCTTGGGCAAATCTCCTCACATCCTTGCCCTTTGTGAGAATAATCTAGATGCTTCTATTGATAGCAACGATCTACATGTGGATTGTTATTTGCCTCGTATCCGCTTAGACTCTTCCACGCATTTGCATGGTCTTACTTTTTTCTTCGCAAGGATCTCCCCGTTATATATGTCCCCCACCTTGAATTTCATGGGTGTCCTTTTATCTGTCTGAGATTGTCTTTTCTGCACCCCACTGCCTATTTGTTCCTCTTGTACCGTCCACCTTCTGACAATGACTGCTCTGTTGTCGACGCTATATCCAGCAGTAATGATTGGGCATTGCAAATTCATCCACCAAGCGATATCTTTGTTTTTGGTAACTTCAATGTTCACCATCCTGACTGTCTTCCTCACTCTAACCGCACAGATCTAACTAGTGAAATCTGTCTTAACTTTTCTCTGTCCCAAATTGTCACCTTCCCCACACGTGTTTCTGATAATGATATTCATCAGCCATCCTTACTTGATCCTTTTCTCACTTATGTCCCTGACTCACGTTCTATTTCCTCTTCTCATCCATTGGGTTCTGATCATGCTGTTGTTGATGTTGAGGTTTATTTTTCGGTGAAGTCTTCTATTGATCATCCCTTCCATATGAACGCTGATTGGGATGGCTTTCACAGCTTCCTATGTGACGTTCCATGGGGTCCTATTGTTTGTATCTCCGGATGCTGCTGCTAAGGAGGTTACTGACTGGCTTCTTGTTGGAATTGACACCTTCATTCCTTATCGTAAATTTCAAACCAAACCTCATTCTCCTCCCTGGTTTTCATCTGTTTGTGCTTCTGACATTACGCATTGTAGCCATTACTTTAATGGCAGGAGAGCAATCTCTGAGGCTAAGTTTAGTTATTCTCAAAGGATTCGTGACTCTATGTCCTCTCAAAGGGTTGGCTCTCGTGATTTTTGGAGAATCTACAATAGTGTTATTAATAGTGTCAAGTCTGCTATTCCTTCTCTTTTTAATGATCTTCAGGTTATTTCATCTTCTAAGGATAAAGCTAGTCTCTTTGCTCGTCTTTTTACTGACAATTTTTCTCTTGATGATTTTGATGCTGTTCTTACTGATTATCCTTTGAAAACTAATCAGTCTCTTGATTCTGTTATTATCACTCCAAAGATGGTTGCTAAAGTTCTTTCTGATCTTGACCAGTCTAAGGCTTCCAGTCCTGATTAAGTTCCTGTTGTTGTTCTCAAGCGTTGTGCTCGTGGACTTTCTTCTATCCTCTATAAATTATTAAATCTCTGTTAGTCTAAGCCCTGTTACCCTACTTCTTCGGGGGGGGGGAGTCTTCTGTTGTCCATATCTTTAAAAATGCTGGTTATCGGTCTGACCCAACTAAGTATCGCCCTTTTAGTCTCCTCTCTGTTATTAATAAAGCTTTCGAAAGGTTGGTCAACGGTAAGCCTGTTCATTTTCTGGGAAGTCTGGGCCTCTTTAGTGATGTTCAGTATGGCTTTCGTAGTTTTCGTTCAACTGCTGATCTGTTAACTGTTATAACTGAGAGGATCTATCGGTTTATGGATAATTCAGGAGAAAGTAGAGCCATTGCGCTTGACATTTCGAAGGTTTTCGGTAGACTGTGGCATTCTGGTCTTCTAGACAAACTTCAGGGTTATGGTATTGGTAGTGAGGTTCTTGACATTAGGTCTTTTCTTTCTGGTCGAAGCTTGCAAGTAACTTTGGACGGCGTCTCTTCATTCTCTTTTCCTATCAATGCTGATGTTCCTCAGGGCTCTATTCTAGGCCTAACACTGTTTCTTCTCTATATAAATGATCTTCCAGAGAATATTATTCACAAAATGAACACATATGTAGATGTTAATCTGTATTCTGGTGTTGCTTCTCGCGCATCTTCCTCAGATCAGCTGAACTATGCAGCTGATCTAGAAGTTGGCCTAGGTTCAGTTGTGGATTGGGATACGAAATGGCTTGTTTCGCTTAATCCAGTTAAGACCCAGCTTGTGTCTTTCAATCGTAGGCGTGTCCCTTTCCTTCCTGACATTGTCATGGATGGCTCTGCTTTTGAGAATTCGACTGAAGCTTCTTAGTCTTTCTCTCTCATCAAATCATTCTTGGAGTTCATACATTAGATCCATTACTCTTTCTGCTTCTCGTAAAGTCGGTTCTTTCTATTGCTCCAAACATTTTCTCACACTTGAGGCTATTCTCTATCTCTACAAACGTACTAGTAGACCATGTACGGAGTACTGTTATCATATTTGGGCTGGTGAATCTCGGTTCCATTTGAGGGTTCTTGATAAAGTTCAGAAACATATCTGTAATTTGATTGTCTCCACCCTTTCTTC
>OY744527.1:78018071-78025571 GCA_963556195.1 Sepiola atlantica
TATACATACATATATATATATATTTAAATATCTATATATACTTATATATATATTTAAATATCTCTCTCTCTCTATATATATATATATATATATATATATATATATATTGAAACATACACAACGAGATTATTGGAGATTATTATTAACAACTCACTAGGTCACCATAAGTGATTGCTCACTGATAATAACCGGTGGTGTTCCCTAGAGTCTGAATGACAACAAGTCTCCTTACATTTCTAGCACTCTCCATCTATTTTGGTAACCATCGCAAATGACTTTGCGTTATCGCAACAGCCGCTTACTATTGATTTCTCGCCGACAACGACCATTCTTCTTCTTTTTCTTGTTCTTGTTGTTGTTGTTGTTCTTCTTCTTCTGATTATTATTTTTATTATTATTAGCAGCTAGATTCCACGTCTTTATGACTATAATCGTAGACATAAAATAGCTCTCTATTATTTACACAGCTTAAACAACCCGATACCCACTTAAAACAACTAAGGAAAGATAAATGTGTAATCATTTCCCGTAAACAAAACTGCCTTACATTTTTACTGCCCAATTGATTCCTTCTGCTTCCCCATTTTACCTTCCCGTTCCAAGTTATGCAATTTTACTGAAATATTACCATTCTGTCCGAGTAACTCTCAAGTTTCTTCAGAAATTGAACCAAGCCCTACGATTACAACTGATGTCAGATTTATATTCTTTACCCAAAGTCTCGAACCCTTACAAACCCAACAAAATATTGATGATGTTCAATAGTGATTTTCAAACGAAAAATAATTAGGTTAGATGTGGTATTCTGGCTGTAATGGTATTTTGATAGTGGGATATACATTTTCGTTCGACGAGAAAAACGTTTACAAAACATAATTTGAAATCAATTCGATGTAAATAGAAACCGTTTTACTATTTATATTTTACGCAGAAATTATTATGTATTTCTCAGTTTCATTTAAACTTTCATAATACAAAATCTGCACGCAGGACAGTCTCACCTTTTATGTTTTATATACAGTTTTATATACATTTATTGATGAGAATAAATACAATGCAAAGCTATACTCTAAATAGAAAAGAGAATATATATTTATAAATATGTATAGCTATATGAAAGATATGTTTATAGGATGAATATTCGATAGAATGTATGGGCATAAACAAAAATAAGAGTAATAAGCAACGAACAAACTATAACATATTAAACAAACAGAATTAAAACAGACTCATGCTTATTTCATTTTAATATTCTGTTTCATTTATGAAACTTTGTCAAGAATAATATTTATTGAATCAAATCAAAACTTAAATCTTTCATTACTAATATATATATATATATATATATATATATAGAGAGAGAGAGAGAGAAATTAAATATTAAATTAAAGATTGTAAAAATACAATATATATTAGGTCATCAGTTGCTCAAAACAAGGTGTTTCAAATAAAAGAAATGTATTCATCCTACCTTAAGCCATGAATTTTCAAAGAATAAAATATCATCGAGACGATAAGATTTCATTCTTTGAAAAGCCATGGCTTAAAGAAGGATAAATACATTTCTTTTATTATAAACACCTTGTTTCGAGCCACTGATGACGTAATAGATATTGTATTTTTACAATCTTTATTCTCACGTTCTACTTGTCTGTATATCGAGCATCAATTCTTTCGTGATAGGTTCTACTTTAAAGGTATACATTATATCTTTATTTTCCTGTTCTTATATATATATATATATATATATATATATATATATATATATATATATATATATATATATATATCGGCTAATACTTAATGGGTGACCATTTGGGAATACCAGGTACTGTAAGGGCTCTCCGCTTATCTCGACATTATTTTCAGTCGCCCTGCACTTCTACTTTCCGATGGAATTAAGCAATGCTGCTTTTGTTGGGATTTCGCAACCCTTGCTTCACAATTACACGCGCAGCCACCCTTACCCATTGCCTCTCAAGACTGAACGGAGACAATGGATTTATAAACATTTAAAAGGGCCTGCACGGATATGTTTATTTTTCAATTTACCTCATCTGGACCAAAAGTTCGCAATCTTAAGATTAATTGTCAGATTACAGACTTTTGGTTACGATGAAGTACATTGAGTAGTGAAACATAAATATACTTATGTAGACCTATTTAAATGTTTATATAATGTATATTTATAAAGCTCTATTTTGTATTGATCACTTTAAGAATATTTTGTTTTTTAGTTCATTTTATTCATACATTTGAAAGTTTAATTTATATGCAAACGGTTTAGCTCTATCTCTTCTCTTCAGACGAGCGAGTGCTTCAAGCCGATACGAGACCCAACCGCTTTATTTTCAGTCGGAATCTCTACTCCTATATCATCGTTATTTGCTAGGAAGGGAAGTTTTATAGGAAAAAGTATATACATATATATATATATATATATATATATATATATATATATATATATATATATATATATATATAAACTTTTACTTTTTCTTCTTTGAAAAAATTGTCCTACGCTCACACACAGACAGACACTGGTGCTCGAGAACTTTATTAACAAAAGCTAAGTAGAAAATTCGGTTCCGTTCGTCAGATCGAGCTCCTATTGGTTTGGTTTGTTAGAAAGAAAAAATAGTTTCGTTCGATTTTTGATATATCATCCTATTTGATTATTTAGTATAATGTAGAAGAAGGTGATGGACTTTTCACTCTCCATCTGCCAAATACACCCACTTCACTGATATACACCGATTACCTTATTTCATAAGGCATTATATTCTTATATTCACCGGAAAATAATGCATACTTTACAATTACGTCGATTTAAGTTTACAATATTTTGAACACATCCGATTTTTTTTCGTTAAATAAACTTTATGAATCGAGTTTCTACTTAAAAACAAACACATTTTTCGAACTAAAAGAAATAGTTTGTATTATTTGGTTAATTCGGACTAATGTTCTCATCTTGGATGTTATTCTAACAACGTTTCAACCTTATTCAGGTGCACCTTGTCGAACTCGAGAATCCGTACCGAAATTTGAACGGGATAACATTCAAGATGAGAATAGTAGTCCGAATAAATAAAATGATAAAATTATAAATTCTCATCTAAAAATTATGAAACTTAAAAATATTACACTTTAACAGGAAATTAGTGCGTAGAATCACTCCGCCAAATCGGTCAAAATTCATAAACGGGAAATACGCCGTTTTCTTTATTTTCATTCCATTTTAGTTTCATTTATATAAAAGTTTTATTCCATTTTCTTTTATTTGCAGCTTCCACATTAGTTCCATACACAAAAAGAATAATGCATATATTAATACTCGTGAGTGGATGATTTCAAATTTTTTCCCCAATTTCGATACAATTACCGATTCCTATTCTAAAATAGCATCATCGCCTAAATAAGTAAAATTATTTTTTTTTGTTGGGGATGATTTAGTGGAGAGTCGTCATCTACTTTTGAATGTAAATATAATTTTCTTTATAATTTGACAAACTTCTTAATTTTTTCTTTTTATGCATTGTATCCAAGATTTTGATCAATTCTTTCTAAGATTTTCATCTATAATTTTCATCGCGTCATTTTTACTTATTTATTCACTCGTGCCATTTTTACTTATTTATTCACTCGTGCCATTTTTACTTATTTATTCACTCGCGCCATTTTTACTTATTTATTCACTCGTGTCATTTTTACTTATTTATTCACTCGTGCCATTTTTACTTAATTATTCACTCGTGCCATTTTTACTTATTTATTCACTCGCGCCATTTTTACTTATTTATTCACTCGTGCCCTTTTTACTTATTTATTCACTCGTGCCCTTTTTACTTATTTATTCACTCGTGCCCTTTTTACTTAATTATTCACTCGTGCCATTTTTACTTATTTATTCACTCGTGCCATTTTTACTTATTTATTCACTCGCGCCATTTTTACTTATTTATTCACTCGCGCCATTTTTACTTATTTATTCACTCGTGCTATTTTTTCTTATTTATTCACTCGTGCCATTTTTTCTTATTTATTCACTCGTGCCATTTTTACCTGTGTAATTTTTACCTGTGTAATTTTTACCAGGACATTTTCTTCGATACTTATACCTATAAATTTTAGTTTTACTGTAGCTTTAAATCAATAAACATTTATAATTTTACCAGCAATAGAAAATTAAGTTTTAAACAACAAACAAAATAAAAGTATGAAAAGAATCGTTTTTGGCATCGGAATGTAGGCACAAATGTTTCCGATTCCGATACCCCCAAAAGTTCCTATTTGTTCGATTCCCGATTCCGATTAATTGTCCTAATACGTATTAATACTATTTTCCACATTACTTCCATAACAAAATAACAATATAAATGTTAATAAGTAAGGGGTTAACTGCACTTGCAGATTTTTCTTCGCTTCGGTTATGGCAAAGAAAACGAAGTTTACTTGCATATAAGACAGTTGTACTGCTTACACATGATTCAACCAGTACTTACCAGTATGGTTGAAAGGTCGTTAAACACCAACAAACAAACATCATTAATGAACATTAAAAAAAACGTTCATTTTTATTGAATACAAATTTTTTCTATTTTTCACTTTTATGACGAAGGCAAACATTCATTTTCGATCAATCGCGTTTAATAAGCCATCTTTTCCGATGTTGAATAAACCCATTTGTCGCCATTTAATGGTGGTGTTATAATAGGACTACTTTTTGTCCATGGTAAGGAAAGTAGTACGACTTAACAAGGAAAAAAAATAATGTTTGCCTTTAATTACATAAACAACTACAAAAAACCATTATACTTACACAGTCATAAAAAGATTTACACTATTAGGAATACTACGACGAAAACTAACACAAATGATATTACTCCTGCTACGGCCACTGTTTTTAAATTTATTATTACAAAAAAAAGCACACTAAACAATATATCTTTAACTAACTTGCTACGCTCAGTCGAGTTTACTAAGACATTTTTTCCGACATCGAATCAGAAAACATTTCCTTCAATTTACCAGTCGTGTTATAGGACTAATTTTTCCAATGGTAACGAAAATAGTATATAGTATCTTTTTATTTTTAAAACTAAAAAAAATGTTATAATCTATCGATTGTTTGTTGTTTTGTTTGATTTGATTTTAATTTAGCACAACTTTCTTGTGTCTCTTTCTTTTTTTCTCGTATTTGTTTGCTTTGCCAAGTGGTTAGGAATAGGGACCGCATCGTTTTTGGCCTACTCTTTGAAAAGTACTTACCCAACAAAATGCAGATAATTGTTACTTGTCACGTTTACAATTCTTAATCGAGAGGGAGACGATACGTCATCATAATTTAATTCAAATATGGACACCGACTTTGTGGCCAGCGTAATTGAAATACTTTTATGGCCACACGTGATTTAAAAACTGCAGAGTTTAACAAATCAAGTAAAACAAAAAAATACAAACAAAAGCAATAACGAAAATGAAAGTAAAAATGTCCTCAAACCTCTCTCTGTCTCTCTCTATCTATATCTCTCTTAAACACTAATTATCGTAAATATTTTCTTGTATCTTCTCCTTAAAGAGAGTGAGAGAGGAATCGAGAAAGAGAAAGAGAGAGAGAGAGAGAGAGAAAGAGAAAGAAAGAGAGAGAGGAGAATCATAGTAACACTGATTGCCCATGTCCATTTCTTCATGCCAAGACCATGACTTACATTTAAGTTTTTTTATTTATTATTAATCGAATATTTATTACACAAACAACTTTAGTTTACGCTATTTAATTTTAACAAACCTTAAAAAAACATTTATTTTCTTGAACATATCGGTCACTTCCGGTTTCTACATGCTTACAGAATTAACCAAAAATGAATAGTCATTGTTTCAAGTAAAACAATCATTGTTTTTAGCCGTTATTATTCTTACAGATATTTCGGATATTAAATTCGATTAAGTTATGGTGATTCCTCCACCTCCCCCAAAATGCGGAGGACTTCCTTTTTAGGAGGCTCAAACGTTGAAAATAAGATGAAACAGAAATTTAAATTCAATATTTAAATCACAAGCGGTCATGATGTCATCAACCAATTTGGATGAAATAGGTAAATTATTTAAACGGTCTTATACTACACTTTAACAGTATAAATTATTTTCTTAGTATACCAAAAGACTCCTGGGCAACGCCGGGTAAGGAAATCTAGTATATATATATATATATATATATATATATATATATATATATATATATGTGTGTGTGTGTGTGTGTATAATGCAAAGCTGTTTGAAAATAAACAAATAGAGTACTGTAAAGGTGGCGGTCAATATTTAGATAAAGACATTGTAGATATTATTTACCAGCGCCCGACCCGTGGTTCAGTGATGAGAGCTGCCGACTACTAACTAGATGGTGGAGAATTTTAAACCTCTGGTTTGAGATGAGTGCAAGTCTAGCCTCACTGAAGAGTTGCGATACAGCGAAACAGTCTGTCTGTGGGTGACATAATATATATATATATATATATATATATATATATATAAATACACACACACACTTATTATATATATATATATATATATATATATATATATATATATATGTGTGTGTGTATGTGAATCTCTGTGTGTTATTATATTAGATGGATGACTTGCGAATAATAGCTACCGTAAAGATTCTACGAAGATGTATACATTATAGCCTGCCTTGGGGTAAAACCTGCGACGCACTCTCCGCCTTGTCACGAGAATGGTGTAAAGGTCACTCGTTGCACCTCGCACTACAGATAGCAAAGATAAGCAGCAGCCCTCTCAGTCTTTGGGGCAGCAACCGGGCACCAGAAATGGGCAGTAAACGGGAAGTAGGTTGACCTCTCTCTCTCTCTCTCTTTATCTCTCCTATCACTTTCTCTTGCTTTCATCGTGAATAGCATGTATATGAAATAATGAAAAAAACAAAAACAATATTTATTGCAAAACGAAAAATGTCGTCTTCTTATTTTATTAACGAACGACCAAAATACATTAGGAAGATGACGCCAGTGAGAAACAAACAAAGTTCCGGAAAGAAGAACTCAACAGACGTCGAAATATCCTCCTTCATATAACACTTCTACACTAGGTCTATTTTATTTGACTTTGATTATGTAATTTGTTAAACGAAAATTATTCTATCAAAAAAAAAGAAGGTGTAGTTATTTGGTATAGAAATGGTATTCTGAAATAACGTTAAAATGGAGCCGAGCACCCCCCCCCTCCCCCCAAAAAAGTAATGGTTCAGACCCACTGCCATAAGCAGTCGTGCTAATGCACAAATAATCCCCTTTTGTGAAAAGAAACATTGTCAAGAAAGAAAAAAAAACGTTATTAATAAAAGAAAGTCGCAGAAAAAGTCACAGAACCTTAATCATAACCATAAGATGGCATAATCACGTTGACACACCGGGTCTCAGTAAATCACCGAAGTTAAGTGACGTTTCAGTCTGGTCAGTACTAAATGGGTGACCATTT
>OY744527.1:78030571-78033071 GCA_963556195.1 Sepiola atlantica
ACTTGCTATGATGATAACCAGAACAATAATGTTTGATGTTATCGTTTCACACGTGGTGTAGCCAAAGTGACCAATCGAGAGGCAAACTTCAAAAGTGAGTAGGCATCACTAGTGACCAAATTGCACATTCATATAAAAAGATGATAAATAGCATCCTTTCGCCCAAAATGTAATCCGGAAGTAAGTTGCACTGCAGACATTTGTGTAAGTGTAAACATAAGTCTACACTTATTCACGAGTTCAGACTATTAGTTAGGAAGTCTTTTGCCATAGCTAAATTGAGGAATATATACATTTTGCTTACAGAGGCTTTGCCCATTGTTGTAAACGATTCTTTACTTAGTCGGTTTCGTCTTTGATTTTACAAATATATTTTGCTTTAAAAATATGAAGTTTAATAGCTGATAGCCAAAATGTTTGGAAATTATATTATAAGATGCCATGTGAAGGCTATTACGGAGATTGAGCGTAACGAGTGCGCTCCTGGAGCCAGCTTTTTTCCCCCGGAAGTCAAGTACCGGATGACCCACTTTTCATACAGACGGAGCAGAAGTAATAGGAAGTAAATTTATATTTAAATGAACGGCAAAACCGTTTCCTTTTGCCGCTATTTTTGTCGCCGCTCCACTGCTTGTTGCAATGTTATAATTAGATGAGAGAATATGGAGATCAAAATAGTCAGTGACTCCAACTTTCTTCTCATAGTTTTGATCATTTTTCTTGTTCGAATCTGTGGCGAATAATAATATGTGAATCATGAACAAATGTGTGACTATCCAAAAATACTCTGGCGAATTTGTTGATATTTCAAACAGGTTATTTATTGAAGGTACTCAGAAAGCTAGAAATGATGCAGCGTCTTTTTAAAGAGTTGAAGCGGCTCTTTAAAAAAAAATGAAGCGTGCGTGTGAGCAAGCTACAATTTTGAGCATTAGTGGAACGGACAAAACCCTGTGCATGTTTACCTATGAATAAAACACTTACTTATTTCATTAGATTACTTATAAGTCCGAAGAAGCTTACATAAAAGCGAAATGCATGTAATACGTATTAAATCACATATTGGTGATAATATAGTGAACCAATTCATTAGTAGTGGAAGCACTAATAATAATAGTAATAAGAATAAGAATAATAAGAATAAGAAAGATAAGAATAAGAATAAGAATAAGAATAAGAAAAATAATAAGAATAAAAATAAGAATAAGAAGTTTATCCACTTTGACCCAAATATTAATACTAATCATCGGTAATAATAATAATAATAATAATAATAATAATAATAATAATATGCTGTTCAGATGTATTTTCTATTAAAAATAAGAATTAAAAAGCAAATAATTATGAACAAATATTCAGTTTTACAAATGATTCAGTTTATCCACTTTGCCCCAAATATTAATACTCATCATCGGTAATAATAATAATAATAATAATAATAATAATAATAATAATAATGATAATAATAATAATAGTAATAATCGTAATAATAATAATAATAATAGTAGTAATAATAATAATAATAATAGTGGTAGTAGTAGTTATAGCGTATTATTAACAGCAATAGTATAACATAATACTTTAAAAAAATCTTATATAGGTACCAAGTATAGAGTGTAAAAAAGGAAATCTATATTTGATAAACAATTCATATGACAGCAATAATAGTTTTTAAAATATGATCAAAAGCCATGAAAAATATAATATTCTGGTTGCAAAAATCCATGTATGTATCAATATGCATAGTGATTGTTTCATAATATATATATATATGTATGTATATATATATATATTCATGATTTATAACAACAAAGAGTTCCTTTTGTTTGATAATACAAGGAAATCGTTTTTTTTTCATTTTTATAAAATTGAAGTAAAAACTGACAGCAAAAAAGATTGTAAAATTGATTTTGAGGTGCGTATGTATAACTATAAATAAAGCACTTATTTATTTATTCGATATGATAACAATATTGGATAACAATAAAAAAAAATCTACACGTCTCCACCTCATTTCTTTTCTCTTTTTTTATTGAAAAACATTTTTTGAGTTTTCTTTTTTTCCCTTTTCGCCTGCTTTGTTTTTATCTAGTTTCGTCTGTCGTTTCGACATGAACCAACTTTTAGCAAATATTATCAATGTAAAAAAACAACAAAAAATACAGAGCGTAACATAATATAAATAGCAGAAAAAATACAAAACAAAAATGACCCCGAGAAAAAACAAAGAAAAAAACAGCGTGTTAAATAATAAATCACTGATCAAAACGATAAGATAGTTTGGTTTGATGATGTCTTTTTTAAATCGGAGATCGGATTCGAACTCGTCGTAACCACTACAATAGGCCGTGACGGTATCCACCGGACAATCAGGCACCCTCAAACGATAAAATAGTGGTCACAAAATGACTGACTAACCTTATTTAAAAACGATAAATCAGATATTAGGCATGGACATTTTACACTTGGGAACTATTCACACTATTGGAAAAATAAAGAA
>OY744527.1:78038071-78085571 GCA_963556195.1 Sepiola atlantica
TAGTATGGTATTTTTTTGTGAGATAATGAACCTCAGGTTTTGCTCATGTGCATAGTTAGGGGCTGGATTTGTATGTAAGAATATATTTACCACGTATGCTTTTGAGGTCCCTTAGAACATGCCAGCCATAAGCGTCTACCTGGGGGAGAACACGTGATTCTCCCTAGAAAGGTCAATGTCCGCTCCAGATAACGGCGCCTTACCATGATGTATTTAAATGTTTTAAATACAGTTTAATGCTGATGTTATACTCTTTCATTTTTTCATTTGATGTCAGCTGGGATTTCAAGATGATCTTTGGGTGGAATAATTGAACACAGGATATAATATGTATATACGTATATACATTTTGCTGAAGTTGAAAGGGAAGATCTACTTAGTTACCAGAGCCGTGAAGTCCTGGCCTCTGAATTGAACAGTCAAAATGAATTCTGGCTTGGAGTTCGAGAATATTCTGCCGAAATCGGAAGATTATTTTTTTTTTAACTTCTGGTTTGTGAATTCTCCTATTCCACTAGTAGCACCCAATGCTATAAGAGTAGCACTCTATGGATTGTGCACATACTTTAGCATAAATACTAAAAGTTGTTAATTGTTACTAATACGAAGTTATGCTTTCATTTTGATGAACTTCTCTTTGTTTCAGCTTTGACATACTGGTAATAGTGTTCGCTAATGGGCCGGGAAACCAGGGTTCAATCCTAGGTCGAATCACACTTAATAAAATGGTATTTGATGCCTCTTTGCTTAAACGCTGAGTATTATGGGTAAGTAATAATCATAAGAAAAGATTGGTGTCCTCCACAACACCGTAGTGTAGTAGTTAATGAAAAGGAGCCTTCGGGTCGCTCTCGACTATGGTTGACCACTTGATGGCCTGTACCGAAATCGAACACAACGACGGCGAGCATGAACCTTAATCGGATGCTATGACGGCACGTGACGACCAGCCATACCCTGCTGTACTACGATTGTTACCGGTAATTATAAAATGATAATTCATAATGCAATGGCATCTCAAAAGAAAGATTGCTTTGATGTTAATTAAATCAATAAAAAGGGTAGACATAAGTGTTCTAATGGAAACTTATTACATTAGAATAGATTAAATGAATATGTATTTAGAACAGTATTTCGAAATTATTTTGAAATTATTTTCAAATGTTCTACGCATTCCGTTTGTCATATATATATATATATATATATATATATATATATATATATATATATATATATATATATATATATTTAATTTAAAGAAATCATATTTCTAACTAATATGTTTATTTATCCTCAAAAGTAAGAAAAGTTAAACTCCTGTGTATGATCTCAAAGTACATTCGGTGGCGAGATCCCAATTTGGGGAGCTTTGGAGAGTGCTGAGTTACTCCTTAGTTATCATGACTCCCAGATCCACTCTGACCCGGAGGAGTGGTATTACCTGTCAGGGTCCAATCTTTGAATCAAACAGTATTTGACCCGCGCACGACACTAAACTGCCCCGAACACCTTTCAATAAGGTGTTCGTCTCTACCCCACTCCACCACACCGACCGAAATCCATTTTCTCAACCGTGTTATTTCTTCTTTTCTCCCTATCCTATTTCCCAACCCAATCATTTCCCCAACCTCTACCCAACCGCAACAGTCATGGTTATGACATAAAACTGTATCCAGTTGTGAGGACTTACTTTAAGAGCTTTAAGAAATGCAGGGTCACCCCTAGTTACCACTACTCCCAGGTCCACTCTGACCCGGAGGAGTGGTAGTACCTGTCACGATCACACATATGGGTGAAATAGAAACAATCGTTTACAGACGTTTTATTTACAAAATATACGCATACAAAACAAATTAATCTATAACCGAATCGTATACAAAACATATATGTACGGTTACGGCATGAAATGACACAACGACGGTTGATATGCCGTTAAAATCAACCAATCTATCATTATCAAATAAAATATCTTAAATAAAAATTATCTCTTAATACGTTTATGATTAAAAAAAATAACATCTGAGCAATATCGTTATTTACCCCCTCATCCCCCAAATACTTTCAAGAATTCGTTTTTCCCTACAATTTGAACAAGATCTCTCAATTTTAACTACGGAAATGTTGAAATTTAAGGAAATCTATGAAAATATTTTCGTAAAATAGGAATACATATTTGATGTTATTTTTAAGATTTTCACATCTTTAATTTTGGTTAAGAAAAACAAAAAGAACTTAACCCCGCTTGACATGGTGAAGTGGGTAACGATATGGATTCGTGACCTAGATGTGACGAGTTCGAATCCAGTCGCTTCTATAGCACGACTCCCACTTGAAGATGCTGGCAACTTTCATGTTACATGTAGCCCATGAAAAAAAAGGTCATATTATGCTGATTCATAGTAATTTATCTTTTACTAGTTGAACAGGTATTGCGTTAGAAGACCACATACCTGTTTTGCCCGTAGCTAAATAACATCACTGACGACAGGAACTTGCACACCATTTTGGTGTGTTATAACAAATACAATTCAATTGAAAAGGGTGTTTATTGGCAAGAATAGAAAAAACATTACAGTAATAGTTCAATGGAAGTCTTGATCTTACCCCGGGCGATCATTACCTCCGCCAAGGAGTTTGTTTTCGGTCAAGATTTTAACTATGTGTGTTTGTGTACAGCCTAGTGCCCACATCGCTTGACCAACTGTCACCAAACTTGGCCAAAATATCGATAACAGTAGTCACCATGCAAAATTGCAGCCTTATCAGATAAATGGTGTTTGAGTTATCAATATTTCCATTGCATAACTTCGGGAATACTTCGTACAATATGGAGAAGTAACGCCCTGATTGGATTTTGGTCCATCTTTACATTGTCAGACGGAGGTATGCAGCTTCACGACATGCTTATGTTATTGTTTTCTATGGGGTGGTCACCAATTAACAAGTCCACAACCGAGGCAAGTATAAGATAACAACTCCCTTAAGCAGATTTTGGAAGAAGTTAGAGTTGATACTTGAGAAAAACACAATTAGAACAGAAAGACGATGCTTTGAAATAAATTAATGGCGGCAATATTAAAGTTTGTATAAAAAAGGAAGAAAAAAAGAGAAATATCGATAAAATTCGTATAAAAATAAACCTGAAATCCTTATTGTGTAAAACATTAAATGTATTTTCGTTTGGCTTGTCTATCTTACGGCATTTCAACCATTTTTGTGTTATTAATGCCGGAACGCAATACTTACTGTAAAAGGTTTATTGTATACGATTAATTAAACACAAGTTGCTATTTTACACATAGCTGGATGCTTCATATCTTTATAAAGGACATTAGTGTGTAAACGAACATAATATATCCACTCGTATTTAAATTTTGCATAGCTAATTTCGTATTTTGCGACCTTATACATTATTCCGAGCAGGCACACCAACTTAATTTGGATGCGTTCCAAAGAAACAGATTATGAATTGGCCACCCAGTATATCTGAAATATGAGGTTAGGCAAAAAAGAAAATGGTTAAATTAAAAACAAAAACAACAACAACAACAACAACAACAACAACAACAAGAACAAGTGATATTAATCATTGTGTTTGTTGACAAATAAACGGAGGACGAGTGCTTCGAATGTTGATGTTGCAATACTTTGAAAACATTACCATGCTTGAGTTTAAGGGTTAATAAAAGGCAACCCCGGAGCTTCCCCCCTGGGATGGACGTTGTAGCAGTAGGAAGAAGGAGAGAAATCCAACGACTCTCACCCTATAATGAGGGTGAGCGGGCACTTGCATTTTAATATTTTTTTTTTTATTTAAAGAAATTGTTTTCTTTAATGTTTTATCAGGAATAAATCCATTATTGAAGCGCCTGTGATATTTGGTCGCTGAACCAATCCATCAACATTTATTTTTGGCTTTTGCCTGGAAGATTTACAAGATTTTTGTCGAGATGCTTACGGTCAGTCCTCACTCTATCAGAAAGAAATTGCAATTTGTAATTGAAAAAAAAAAAAGATGTGAAAAAGACTTATTTTTATTAAAAAGCTACTAAAAGAGCCGGGGAAATATAAAAGATTATTGACAACATTGTCAATAATAGTAGTAATAATAATAATAATTTGGGCTTGTTTTACCCTTTGTATATGTATTTCTTTTTACAAATAATAATAATAATAATAATAATAATAATAATAATAATAATAATAATAATAATAAAATTAATGTATGCCATAGAATCAAAGAGATTTATTATGAGTTAGTCTTAAGTGTAAGTTACGATTGTGCAAAAATACTATTTGTATTTATAATAATAATAATAATAATAATAATAATAATAAAAATAATAATATAACAATAACAATAAAAATAAAAATAATAATAACCATAATGATATTATTTTGTCATCATCATTATGGTTATTAAAAATTTTTATATTATTATTATTAGCATAAACAATAACATGATGATGATGATGACGATGGTAGTGAATAGGACATTAACAATTATAACAAATAATAAATAGTTATAATAATGATAATAATAATGATATTAATAATGATATTGACATCGATGATGATGATACTAATAATAAGAAGAGGAAGAAAAAGCAGTGATAGAAATGTATCAGGTCTACAAAGGAATTGATAATCATTATAAACATATTACAAATAAAAAAATTAAGGAAACTGAAAAAAAATGTAAAAGAAATTGCGCAAATAAACACAACTCTGGATTAAAAAAAAACTATTTTAAAAATGACTTTTAATAATAAAAAAAACAAAACGAAACTGATTGACCCAACACTTTCAACTCATTCAATCTCAATTGATTATCTTAAAAAAAAAAAAAAAACGCTTTTTTTTAATATTCGTAAATGTTTTATTTTGATTTTATTTCTTATATATATATATTTTTATTGAAATGATAATAAAGTTAAGTTCAGAAATATATGTGAAATCCTCCCCACCTATCTAACAACGTTTTGCCGCCCTCCCTCGAAGTCAAGTGCATTAATATTTAAAAAAATAAACTGACCTTTCTGAATCATTCAGCGTATCTACAATCTCTACCTGGACCAAACTATAGACCGAAATAAAGAGGTTTCTATTTTTTTTCATGTCCATAAGCAAAGCCTCTCTTACTTTCCACCCAAAATAGAACTTATTTTAAATTTACTTATTTTAAATCCCTCAGCAGATTGCAAATATAGACGAATGGATTGAAACTGTTTTTCTTCTAATTTAATTAAGTTTTTGAAAGCAAAAATAAAAAAAAAGTCGGTCTTCATTTAAACATTGTTTTCTTAAAAAATAAAATTTTACTTGCTTCTACATTTTGTCCTTGATCAGTAGTCTTATTGGACGCTGGAATTTCATGATATTTTCGGGATATGACTCCTTTGTAAAGTGTTTCTATTTTCTTTTTAGCCCAACGTGCGTATATTGTTTTTAATATGTTAATAAAAATATAATATTCAGTAATAAGAATAAGTTTTAAAAATGATTGCTTAATTGTAATTAGAGTATTTTTGTGTGCATAAAATCACTTTCATATTAAATAGAGAAATCTTTCATTAAAAGACAAGTAGAGTAACAACAGCTTTATTTGATATAATAATTATTTGTATCGAAATATGTATAAGTATAATGAACAGGAATAAAATATGTATAAGTATAATGAACAGGAATAAAATATGTATAAGTATAATGAACAGGAATAAAATATGTATAAGTATAATGAACAGGAATAAAATATGTATAAGTATAATGAACAGGAATAAAATATGTATAAGTATAATGAACAGGAATAAAATATGTATAAGTATAATGAACAGGAATAGGTGTATTAAGCAAAGAATAAAGTAGATAGAACAACCAGAATTAACACACAATAATGCTGATTTTGTTTCGATATTTCGTTTAATTTACGAAACTTTGTCAAGAATAGCATTTATCAAACAGAGTTAAAATAGTAATACATAAAGTAGGAAGTAATGGTGGGGAAAAAGGGCCCAAACTAAGACATAGTGTGAGGATTAGATGGGATATAGAAGAATTGGCAGTAGATCGAACGTTGAGTGTGTAATTAAACATGATTTGTCCTTATTTCTTGTTTTTCTGCATAGTTTTTTTTTTATTTATTATCGTTATGTATACATTCTGTTGGATATTTATACTTTAAACACACCTTTAATATATATATATATATATATATATATATATATATATATATATATATATATATATATAAATATATGAATTAAATACTTTTCAATTTTGAGTATTGTAGATATAAAATATAAATAAATGACATCATTTATAATGCGATATAATTTCGAATCTCATAAAACTATACATTACAACTTCCACAGATGTACCATGAGTAGGCTTTTACTGTTTAGAAATAGCTCTCAGGAATTGAAATTATTTGAAATGGGTTGTAAGGTTCTTTTCTAAACAGTAAAGGGCCACGCGTGTTAATGTAACCATGGTATCTTTCTGGAATCTGTAATGTATAGTTTTAAATAAATAATTTCTCTCTCTCTCTCTCTCTCTCTCTCTCTCTCTCTCTCTATATATATATATATATATATATATATATATAATGTTTAATTAAATAGTAAAGTGTTTTATACCTACAGACGACGTCGTTTCTGGGTTTCTACTCTCATCAGTGCGAGAGTGGTGGTTGCAAGCGGTCGTATGTGCTCGAACGCAGTTCGTAGATTCAGCCTAGAATTACGAGCCTGACGCCCAGACCGACACGGCCGCAAGAATACATCGCAGACAGTAATTGAAATTAATGTACACTCAACCAGGAGGCGGGGGCAAACTTCATGTTGTCGATAGTGTTCAACGCTCAAGCGGAACTTTTCTTTATCGCAGGATGACAACAATCTTGTAATTTCAAACAGAGGTCTACTTTTAAGACTGTTAAATCTTAAAAGGGGCATTATATATATATATATATATATATATATATATATATATATATATATATATATATATATATATATATATATATATATATATATATATATATATAGTGGTAATGGCGTGGTTTTTAGGTTACAGACTTGGATTGTGGGCTCGGCGTTCCGGGTTCGAGTTCTGTCGACGCTAGTGTATCATTTTCACTAATATCTTTGAGAAAGGTATAAACCCGTCTAGCTCCTTGCATACATGGGTTAAATAAATAGTAGGGTAGACTAAACTGTCAAACCTCGTATAGAAATTGAAAAACTCCAAAATAACACCAGTCTTTATCCCGACATTGTTTCCACTCGCTCTGGACTTTTCCTGGCTACTGGTCTCAAGCAATGCCTGTTATGGGGAAGTACAGCTGGTAATTGCGTAACACTTGCCTCACCATGCATTGCCCACGCAGGCACCCTTACAGAAGATATCTATTGTCTTGAGACTAAAAAGGGACCCTCTATATACCTATATGTATGTATGCATGATACATGTATTTATAAGATTAATACAAATATAAAATCTAACAGAATGTATAAAAAATCAAAGGAAACACGGAACCTACCACAAAATATAGAAGACAGAGTTAAATAAAAAACAACAACATATTAGTAGACTAATATTCGCTTCTTTATATAAGAAACTTTATCAAAGTGACTAGAAACTATATTTTTGATCACTTTTGTACGAGATATGGATATAAGAAGGAAGGAAGAAGCGAAAGAGGTGATAATTATGAAGGGGTGGTTGGTGGTAAAAAGGATTGAGTGGAATATTTACATGAAAATTAAATTCTCAGAATCGGTCGTTCAGATATAAATTCCAATACTGAACCGTATAGAGATAACAGATTTTGTACATATATAGAGCTCAATATAATTTTAGATAGAGAATAATAATAATAATAATAATAATAATAATAATAATAATAATAATAATAATAATAATAATAATAATAATAATAATAATAATAATAATAATAATAATAATAATAATTACTTTACTTATTAGTAAAGTGTTAAGTAAAACCACGCTTATTATTATTATTATTATTATTATTATTATTATTATTATTATTGTATGATTCATTGTATCCGATTAATTGGACAAAAGTTGCTATTTTATCGAAATCTCGGAAGAAATCATGGGTACATACCTTTCCTATCTGTATAAGTTGAACAGAATACAATTGATTGGGTTTTGAATTCCGCATAGCGACGGTATCAATTAAACCAACACCATATCGCTTGGGTCGGTTTAAATAGATACCGCGAAACGTTTGTTGTAAAAACGTGCTATCGATAGTGTTTCAAATTTCACCCAACTTTCCGGAAAAAAGGGTCCGTATATCGGCGCACCGAGTTTTAAAACTATACTTTTAGTCAATTAACTTTTCAGCAACAACAACAGCAGCAGCAGCAACATCAGCAACAAGTACAAAATAATCATAGTGTAAATACATGATCCCAATGAAATGTTTCGTAATAAATAGATAACATATCTTTTTGTACGGGCTTTCTTTATAAATAAAATACATATCGAGTATTTATGCGCAAATGGCAATTAACATTTTGTTTTTGGCTAACAGGTTCGATTTAAACTCTAAAACAGTTTAACAATTAAATATGTCGTCGTCGTCGTCATCATCATCATCATCATCATCATCATCATCATCATCATCATCATCATCATCGTCGTCGTCGTCGTCGTCGTCGTCGTCGTCGTCGTCGTCGTCGTCGTCGTCGTCGTCGTCATCATCATCATCATCATCATCATCATCATCATCATCATTTGGTGTACCAGATAAAATGTATAGGCGATAAAATGTTAAAGTAACTTATATAAAATATAGGTAAAAAAAATATGTATAAAATATAGTAACTGATATAAAATGTCGGTAAAACTGTAGACGTAACGATAATAAGTAAAAAAACAAAATTATCATACATTACTTACAAAAAATGTTATAAAAACGGTATTGGTCGAAAATATAATCGAAACATAATGTCTGCTCGTCCATCCGTATAATTAATTCTGGAACATTTGAAATCGGACTAAAAGCTAATCTTCAACAATTGTTTTCATATTATTTTGAAACAATATTTAGATGCTGATGTGTAAAAATTGTGTTAGAAAGGGTAAATTTCCACGTAAGATTAAAATTAAGTAGAATTGACTTTTTCAATTAGAAGTCGAGTGAGAATGACGCATTCAAAAAATGACGTCACAGAGACAGAAAACCGCTAATCTGATGTGGCGAATGAGCGGAGAAGAATATTCTCTTCTTCAGTTTTGGACTGAATTAGCGAAGAGAGCAGTTGGGTTTAAGATAGCTGCTTTCATTCCCTGCCACATCACCACTGCGACTACAAAAATACGACTACCAGGTTACGCCAACAAAGTAGACACACTGTAGTAGTTGACGACGCTCCTCCCCCAGACTACGTTACACTTTGAAAGAAAGGTTTTAACTCCCTGAAAGTATTTATTTATGAAAATTGTACTTTTATAGTTACGGATGGCCCAATAACATAATACTTTTCTCCATCTCTCCTGAACCCGAGATCAGTCTAACAATCCCTACAAGCATTTATGTATGAAAATCAGACTTTTCTGGTTACGGATGGCTACACATATTCTGTAATTTTTCAAACACCAGAGAAAAGAAGGGGCAGCGGTTTAATTGAAAAATTCAAAATAATTAATGGCATATCAAAGTATGGAAGGCGGGAAATTTATTGACAATAAATATTTCAAAAACTAATTCTACTACACATTTATATATATTTTTCTAAAAGAGTAATATATTTTGGAACAAATTACCTTATCAAGTTACAAATGATATCAGTGTAGAAAACGTTAAGAATAAAGTGGACGAATTCAGAAATAATGGTAAAAGAATTAATTTAAAATCACATTTTTGCGGTCTATCTGAAGAAATATATATATATATATATATATATATATATATATATATATATATATATATATATATATATATAGTGTGCAGGTTCAAATAGTTTCGATAGGAATCTGAATCAAAGAGCTCTATGTCCGTTTAAACAGAGCATGAATAAGTTTTGAGGTTGAAATAGACTAGATATACATTCGGGTTGTACACATTATAACTTATTTCGCCCTTGGCTTGGTCATCTCGGATGTGTTTCCAACCGTAATTCAAAGGTTTGAATTGCGGTTGGAAACACATCCGAGTAGACCAAGCCAAGGTCGAAATAAGTTATAATGTGTACAACCCGAATGTATATCTAGTCTGTTTCAACCTCAAAACTTATATATATATATATATATATATATATATATATATATGTATATGTATAATACAAATGAATTAAGACGAAATGCTCAAGTAAGTCAATATGAGTGTATAATATGTTTATTTCAATATCATAAATTCATTGAATTATTGAATATGTCATACCTCGGGGTTCATGGATCAGACGCAACCGAGAAGATCCAGAATGCAATCAAAACATGTCTTACCTATTCGTGAAAGTTGACCAATGGATTAGACGCGTTTGAATGCGTTGTGGAGTTTCTCAGTTACGTCTGATCCATGAAACCCGAGGTATAGCATATCCAATCATTCAATAAATGTTTAAAAATTATATATATATTTAATTAAACATTGAAATGAGATTATTGATTAAAATAGGAGATGTCTAAACAGATATAATAAAGATTAGTCCAGTCTTGAAATACTAAATAATGTAGTATACATGTAAACAAATAACGCCAAAGACCGACGCCCATTAATGCTTAAAAAACAGTGGGTGACTAAAAAAAGTCAGAAGAAGAAAAAGCATGAACTAAAAGCAAACAATAGAGAAAAAAAGATTTATAATGGACATCAAAGTGATAATATTTTTGAATTTATTTTTGAATTTATTTTTGAATCTATAATGAACATCAAAGTGATAACATTTTTGAATTTATTTTTGAATTTATTTTTGAATTTATTTTTGAATTGATAATGAACATCAAAGTGATAATATTTTTGAATGTATTTTTGAATTTATTTTTGAATCTATAATGAACATCAAAGTGATAATATTTTTGAATTTATTTTTGAATTTATTTTTGAATCTATAATGAACATCAAAGTGATAATATTTTTGAATTTATTTTTGAATTTATTTTTGAATCTATAATGAACATCAAAGTGATAATATTTTTGAATTTATTTTTGAATTTATTTTGAAATTTATAATGGACACTAAAGTGATAATATTTTTGAAGAATAACAAAGAGAAGAAAAGAGAAAAAAATAGTGAGAAATTTTGAATATATATTTATTGATTCGTATTTATGTGGCAGTGATATTGTTAGTCATAACAATTTTAAGAATATAGTTTTGATTATAGTCAATTATTCGGAACAGAGTTGTGGCTTTAGCTGAGATAAAATGATTTCATCTCATTATTTTGGTTATATTCATGATATTAATATAAGAATACAATACTTTAATATTGCAAGATCAGATTGAAATAATGACACATTAAAAGACGTGTTGAATAATAAACATTGCTTATTGATTAAATCAACATCGAAAAGAGAACATAATATTCATATTAAATTTTTATACATAATAAATCTCTCTACATAAAACTCAATGTGTGCGATGTTAGTGTGTTCCCTATAGAAAAAAGTTAGAATATCTACATTAAATTTAAAAGTGTATTCTTATGTAAAATTTACGGAGAAAGACAAAAGTACTCCCGAATCCCTAAGTGTACCGGTAAGGAGGCTTTGAGCGCATAACCCTATGAAAACTTCAAATATATACTATTTTTATGAAATTTAAATCATATGTATAACATTTTCTGGGCTAGATCATGAAGGTGGTCCCAAATCTTGAAGTGCCCTCTTAAGATAGCTATGAAGGCCAAACTTCCGTTAAAATTCAAATAGATCCTATTTTGATGAAATTAATATCATATGTATAAAATTATCCGGGAAGACAATGTAAGTGGCCCCGAATCTCTGCGTTACCCTCTATGTGCCGAATATTCACGTGCCCCCTACACCTAAGTAACCCATGGGGACCGAACCCCCTTTAAACTTTTAATACGTATATCCGATTTTTCCCATGAGCGTTTTTTTTAAAGTCGACTTAACGAATATCTCAATTTAGTACCTATAGTAACTAACGCCTCTGCGTCTCTCTGTCTGTATGCCTCTCTCTCCTTTTCTCTTTCTCTCTCTCTTTATCGCTCTCTATATATCTAGAGCTATGTATATATTTTATAACTTCTCCCACCCTCTCTCTCTCTCATATATATATATATATATATATATATATATATATATATATATATATATATATATATATATATATATATATATCGTGTGTGTGTGTGTGTTTATTTACTCCTCGCGGAGTTAGGCACAAGGCCAGTTTTATCTTACTCCCACAAGTAAGATGTGACCCAAGATCGGGTCGAGCAAGTGGGGTTAAAAGCCAGCGCTCGAGAGGTGAGCACTCTGGCCATTTAAAAATTGCCTGGGCAGCCCCGTCGGCATTCCCCGGTAGGGGCGCCTCAGACAGTAAGCAATAAACTTACTCCTCCCCAAAGAGGGGAGGCGAAGCCTGGGAGGGTGGACCTCCTAGAACTGCACAGGACAGGCGTGCAGTATCCATCGGAACAGATACTACACTTTGATCTTAGCCAAAAGGCCGAGACCATTATGTGTGTGTGTGTGTGAAAAATGAAAAAGGTAAGCCAAAAACTATATTATTTATGTATTCATCAACGTTTCGTCTTTAATGTAGTCTTCCTTCAGAAAAAAAAAAATGCAGAAAAAAACATACAGTTATTTACTTAGATTTGCCTGAAATTGTCCGAGTTTTGACATGGCTGTGGATTAGAAAAGGCAAAAAATGAAAACAGCAATTTAAGCTGATCCGTTATCAGCAGCAGTCTTTACAGTTCAAGGGGAAAAGAGTAAATGGTAAATGTGTGTGTGTGAGTGTGTATATGTATAGAGATAGATAGAAAGAGAGACAACTAGAGAGAGAGGTAGATAGATAGAACTACTACTACTACTACTACTACTACTACTACTACTACTACCAAATGTTAATATTTCCGAATGACTCTGTCCTTCATCAAAAATTTGTTTTACAAAAAGCAAAAATAAAACCTTTACAAAAACCGCACACCAGATAAGTTTACGGTCCTTTTCATTGCGACTATCCTTCTCTAACAACACTCGAATTAACGAATTTTTTTTATTAAATGTAACTAAAGAAAGACGAAAAACATTTTTGATTAAGGTCATATATATACACGCACATACATAAAAATAATTAAATAAATTACGTGTTTTTAATCTGTCATTATCAGTGGTTTCACGAACTGAGTGATCACCATGAAATCGAAATAAGTTTTTAGGATTATAGTGTACTTCTTATAGTATACAAAGCACCTATAATAAAGGTACTTTGGTTACCTGACGATCGCGCAAGGCGTGAAATTAGTGGTCATGACCGATTGAAATACACGATTATCATAACGCTCTGTTTAAGAAGGCATTGAGCACTGCATATAAGGGTAAATCCGCAATTTTGAGCCGATAATCAGCAGCTATTTTGATATATATATATATTATATATATAATATATATATATATTATATATATATATAATATATATATATATATTATATATATATAATATATACATATATATATATTATATAATATATATATAATATATATATAATATATATATATTATATATATAATATATATAATATATATATCTATAAATATATATTATATATATCTATAAATATAATTTTTTGAGATGTAATTTATATATATATATATATATATATATATATATATATATATATATATATATATACACACAATTGGCGCCTACCAGATTAAATGATACACATAATGATTTTAAAAAATCAGGGTTTAATAAATAATTGCTTAATTTTATAGATTTCTATATTTATTGTTTTATTTCCATACATGTAAGTAACTGTTTTATAATAAAAATTATGAGAATGTCATCATTGTAATAAATAACACATAACTAATCATTTCACAAGAATTCAGAAAATATTTGCGTCCAGACGACGCATATTTTTTTTGCCAGTAATAGTAATTGATATTATCATCATCATGATAATGAGTATTATTACACGCCTTCAGCTGATGGGAACGCACTAACATGGTAGGACTACAATACCCCCCATACACACATATTTATATATGCACTAGAAAAACAAAATATTCAAATTTCAAAACCGATGTTTCGGTCAATGAGACCTTCTTCAGAGTACTGTACATTGAGTAGTGTAAACCAATTTATGAATAAGTGAAAAATATTTCTTTTGTAAGAATTTCTAAAAAAACAAAACATTTGTGTTCTCACGTTCACTTAAAAACGAAATTACTTATATATATATTGACCTCATTGGTTAGAGCGCTCAGAATTAATTAATCGTGTTCCGAGGTTCGAATCGTGCGATGGGTTTTAACAGTTATCTCCATACTGAAGATTCCGCAAGGATGAAACGTATAGTATGGGGACAATAATTAAATATTTATTATTAAAATAATTATATATATATATATATATATATATATATATATATATATATATATATATATAAGCAAATATTATTAAACGCAATAGAATTATTTTTCTTTATATATATCTGTTTTATTTTTTTCGATTTTCCTTATAATCTTTTTAGTTTCAAAATCAAAAAGATTAATAAATGTTCCATATGTATCACGAGTACTTTCGATCATAATAAGAAACAGCCATATGCAAAATTGTTTAGAGGAACAATTCTAAATTCTAAACTAAAAGAAAACATTAAATTATTGCATAACAAGATTCTTCTCAGCTAAATTCAGAATAAATATTTTCTTTCGTTATTTAAGATATGCTTAAATAAAAGTATGTGCTCAACCTAACTTGTATTGTTTCTGTAAAAATACTTCCTTGAACAAGTATATAAAGATAAAGAACGCGCGAAATGCAACGTCACGTGTAAATATTTTGTGTTCGATTGATGCCAGTCGGATACATTTTTGATGATCGGTGATGCAGCGGTAAAGAGTTAAGAGTTAAGCTAAGTACATTTTATTATGATATATATACGTATACATCTCTCTCTCTCTCTCTCTCTCTCTCTCTCTCTCTCTCTCTCTCTCTGTATATATATATATATATATATATATATATATATATATATAAGAGAGATAGATAGATAGATAGATAGATAGATAGATATATATAGATATTAGTATGAAAATATGCCTATGGCAAGTAAGCTACACAAAAATGTTCATGTTTCATTCCAGCAGAAAATCATCAGACTAAATGCTAATTAAGATTGATAATTTCCTTACTTGCCAAAGATATATTTTCACACTACAACTAATCACGTATTTAGCACTGTTGAAGTTAATACTGAGAGTATATATACACAATATATTATATTACCCCATAATATTATATGTGTATATACCTTAAATAGTCATACATACATACATACATACATACATACATACATACATGAGTATTTGTAGTTTTTTTTTGTTTTAAGGGTTTGAGTCCTATTAAACTACGATGTTTATAATATAGTGCTCAATAAAAAATAGAGTTTTTAGTATACATTTTTTTTATTTATACAAAATCTTTGGCTACATATGTTCATACATGTTTCAGCTATGACCTTATTCAAGATCTAGCATAATCAGACTACTGGCGGAGAAGATTCTGCAAAGACGGTTGAATAAGGTCGTAGCTGAAACATCTGTGCGCATATGAAACTAAAATGTTTGTATAAATACAAATTTATACTAATTTATATATATATATATATATATATATATATATATATATATATATATATATATATAAATTCTAACTACAAAACTAACACACTACAAGATGCCGCTTTCCGGTTGATTGAACAAATGCAAGAATCAACACCTGGAAAAGGGATATTCCCCTCAAATACTACCCCCCCCCAAATCGGCATATTCAATCGGTCGTTAATATTTACCAGTATTTATAAATCAAATGATTTAATTTCCTAAATGTGCATGAGATGTTCTTTTACTGCTAATTGATTTCAAATTATGTCTTACAGACGGTTTTTTTTCTGAGAAAAATTGTTCTAAATATTATGTTTAAAGGCTTGGTCTCTGTTAAATTTTGAATTAAACAAAAATGGAAACTACTGGACACGAAAATTGTCAAAGATTGAAAAAGCCTTAATTTCTAGATGAATTTAAAATTTGAATAACATTATTCTAAGAAACATATGTAGAGCAAAAAAAACAAAAAAACAAAAAAAACATGTGCGAATCGTTCTTTCCGTAGCCGTATTTAAATATCTTAAAAATATGTGTAAATCTATTAATCTCTCTCTCTCTCCCTCTCCCTCTCTCTCTCTCTCTCTCTCTCTCTCTCTCTCTCTCTATATATATATATATATATATATATATATATATATATATATATATATATATATATAGACAAATGTAGGAAGAGAGATAAATATGTACGAATGACAAATTTATTTCAACTTCGATTGTTCAATGCAAGGTGTACTCGGTAAAAACATGTTTATTTTTCTTTCCTTAAGCCAAGGCTTTTCAAAGATTAAAATCTTATCTTCAGAGGAATTACATAGATGGATAAGTTGGACAGACTCCATATTTTTACACGCACACTCTTACTCTTGATTACTTTATATTTTTCAAATTTTGAATTTTGGCTTTTCCACTGCCAACTTATTCATCTATCTAATTCCTCTGATAAGATTTTAATCTTTGAAAAGCCTTGGCTAAGGAAAGAAAAATACACATGTTTTTACCGAGTACACAATCCAAGTTTAAATAGATTCGTCATTCTTACATATTTATCTCTCTTCTTTCATTTATCTTTATAATTACTCTATCTCGTATATCAAGCTTAAACTATTTCACTATAGGTTCGATCCTCTAAAAGTATACTTTTAGTTTGATATTATATATATTCGGAAAATTGAAAAAATAAAAAAAAGTCGCATCAAACAAAACCACTCCGTGTTATTTAATAATGATTGCCTAATATATATATATATACATGATAGATACGAGGTTAATAAACTTATGACATATTCATTAACGTACGTTTCAATAATTAAACCTATATAAAAATGAAAGGTTAAAATAAATCCGACGGTAGGAGTGGAAATGGAAAAGCGGAATACCTAAAACATACGTTTCGCCCAGCTGTTGTGTGAGCTTTATCAAGAGAAAACAGCTAAAAGTTGTCACTTTAAACTTTTTCTCTCTTGATAAAGCCCACGCAACAACTGGACGGAACGTTGAATTTTAGGTATGCTGATTTTCAATTTCATCACACACACACACACGCACTATATATATATATATATATATATATATATATATATATATATATATATATATTTGTTTTGCCATTCAATAATATTCATAAACTTTCGTTTGTTTTATCGAAGCAAATCTAATCTAATTCATATATATATATATATATATATATATATATATATATATATATATATATATATATATATATAAACATGAAAATCAACTTCTTAAACCGGAACATAGCTGAATCAACACAGTAATCTGGCAAAACTCGATGCTCGCTATCCTTTCAGATGGAGATTTATAACTATACTAAATTATTAAATGATCTTATCAACACTTTACCGCTATTTGACATCATATCCAATCATCAGAATTGTATTCATGATATATTTATACATTTGAATACAATGCAAATGTATAAAGATGTAACGGATATTATTGATACATTTTCAACGATCAGCACTAGCGTGAAAATGCAGTAAATATAAGTTTTTTAATTGTTTATTAATGCAGTATAATACATGTTGACACGTGTAATTAACAGGAAGTGTTCGCAAATTATAGGGAGACTTGTGATTCGCGATCTAGTGAACACAACCATCTATTTTTGCAGATATAAATACTCTATGATAATATTACTAAACGGATGACCAAAAGACAGACATATTCTAACATGCTCATATACACAGAAGTACTTTTTGGTGCTGGGGAAAATAGTATCAATAATAATAGAAATTTACATCGGGCGTATGCAGTTGGCTCATCCATTTAATATATTTTTAGAATTAAAAAAAAAAATTGATTTAAAAATAAATCGGAAAAATATTTAAAAAAATTTTAATTCAAGAAATTTTAAGAAATTGAATTTAAATAAAATTAAGTGGGAATAATTATTTAAACGATTTCAGGTTTTGCAAATCAAAAAGATTGAATTCGAATAAACATAAAACTTATTTGAACAATTTCTAGGTTTTGCAAATTAAAAAGACTGAATTCAAATAAACAGAAAACTTATTTAAACAATTTTAAGTTTTGCAAATAAAAAAGATTGAATTAAAATAAACAGAAAACTTATTTAAACAATTTACGGTTTAGCAAGTTAGAAAAAATAATGAAAATAACAGGAAAAATTATTTAAACAATTTTATGTTTTCGAAGTTAAAATTAATTTTTTATGAAAATAAACATCATTTAAACAATTTCAGAGTTAACAGATTAAAATGATTGAATCAAAAATGTAAATAAAACCAAATTTAATTAAATAATTTTGTTCCAGTAATTAAGAAAAATGATTAAAAATGTGAATCAAAAATGTTTAAAAAATTGAATTAAAAAATTGAATTAAAAAATGAAACGGAAATAAATAATCAATTCCTTTTCTTTTCTAAAACTTAGACATTTAAATGACAATGATGATGACGATGATGATGGCGATGAAGATGATTGATTAAAACTATACATTCTAAGATAAACAATTATGATGCAATCTTGGAGGGAGAATTTGGTTTTATGCTTAGGACGTTTTGAAAACTCTTTGACACATTTTTCAAACATTGATATTGGATATTCAATATCGTTAAAAGATTTTGCAACATTCTGTTCTTTCTTTCATTTCTTTCATTTCTTTCATTTCGTTATCGTGAAGAAACTGAACCGTTAAACAATCTCATCTGGCATCACCCTTTTAATTTCGGAGATCTCGGCCAGTCCTTGGGCAGAGTCATCGAAAAAGGCAAACCAGTCAAAGGTATATACCCCTTGTCCCCCAACCAACACGATCTTTTTGAAAATAAGAAAATCGGGGAAGGGATTCTGACTGAAAATCTGACTCACCGTGAATTTTCTTTTTTTAAACCTGAAAACATTAATATATATTTACTTTTTTTATATCATGAACTTAAAAAACTCGCGAAAAAAATGAGTTTTTTTTTTCGTGAAAGCTCAGATAAAAAAAATGTTCATTTTTTTCTTTTCCCCAATATAAACAAATGTAATATCTATTGGGGACATATCTTTTTTCAAAATTGAAATATTTAAAATGACATTATCGGAGTTTGTGCTTAAAAAATTCCTCCACCTTATTTTCACTGCTATCCTCAAAAAAACAAATTGGAGATAGCTCAAAGGGAGGTAATCTAGCATCCCCGTATAACATCTTTTAGTTCGACCTTTGAATAGATTATTTATTCAAACATTTTGGTAATCCAGCAATTGCAATGATAATAATGATTATTATTATCATAAGCCGTTGTTGTTGTTTAGTTAATTCGCATGTAAATCCCGTTACATTTATTCTGTTCTTGTCGCCGCCATTGAATCCTTGGATCATACTTCATGGCTGAAGTATTTATTATGTAATGGCGCAGATCTCGACATTTCATATTCTGTTACACTGTCCATCTGCTTTCGAGGTCTGGACGGTCTGCCCTCGCTCTTGGAGCTGCCAAATCTCGAACTGCGATCGCACCAGTCCTGCCCCTCAGCCGAATGACACTGAGCTTCAGTCGTGAAGGACTGTGGGCTGGCCGAGAGCAGGTTCCGACGGCTATCTTGGTGAGACTGTCTCTCCTTCAGAGTGGGTGATGGGTTCAACGATTGGTTGCCATGGAGACTTCTGTTGTCGTGAGAAATGGTGTCCGTACTGCAGTAGTCTGCTGCCTGATTTGCGGCGTAAATATTGCCCGGTGGTATCTTTGCCTCAATCCCCATCAGATTAGACTCAATTGCATCCATCCTGTTGTTTAGCTTAGTGTGAACATTCAGTACGTTGCTTATTATTTCTTCTTTGGCATCGAATATTTCTGTAAAAAAATGATAAAAAAAGAGTGCAAGTTTACGAGAATCTATGTTAGTTTTACGAGATTCAAGTCAATAAGCGAATTACATTATGAGAGTCTTGTACACTATTTGAAGTTGCATTACACTTACATTTAAAGCAACAATTGATACTTTACTTCATTGCAACGTTTTATATTAAGTTTTATGGTGTACACATACACAGGACTTGCACTAAGATGATTACTTAACTGCATATGAAAATGAAAATTAACTGAGCAAATATTTATTGATTATATAATATATCTTTTGTTCCGTGCAGTTCGTTTCTCACAGAACAGACGTTGCTAGTCTCTCTCTACTCTATCATTATTTCCATAGAATGTACTCAACTGAGTTCGAATCTCTGGTTCCACTTTGTAAAACATTCACAGCAAAGACTCGTTTTCTACCACATCGAAGACCAAACAAACAGAATTGTCACAAACAAATCTTATTCGCAATGGCTTCCCGTCAGTGAAACACAATACCACGGGATTGCTTCCCTGCCGATTACAACATGCTCGTTTCCAAATCCAATGTAAACAGGTTCCTGTCATGAACCGTTCCCACAAGTATTCGAACTTGGTCCATCCTATCAATTATTTCCAATCCTCTCATAAAGTTCTTCATCTCTCAATTAACAATCATTCAATCTCATTAACGCTTATTCTTGATTGTCTTTTATCCTTGATAAGTGGTGACTTATTAGTAAAAAGAAAAAACTCCAGAAACAATGGAGGTTTACGTTAGAATCATAATAAATGTTTGAAAATTTCCCCTTTTCTTCTAAGACCAATTAAGCACGTTAAATTCCGAAACGCCTTTGCTAATTCACTTGTTGAAATGACATTACTTTCTTCTTCAACCAGAGCTCGTAAATAAGACAGATTGTCAGGCTTGTTTTAATGATGAAGACAAATCTTTAGGATCTCCCACAACCAATAGTTTAGGCGACTAAGGTCACGTGAACGTGGTGGCCATGACTGACAAACTCATTTGGCGATATCGCTCCTCTATAAATTGACTTATGAGGAGGTCCCTTAGACTATCGGCTGTGAACATCCAAATCACAACTGAAATTTAGCGTATTGGAATATTGAGGAAACGTACTGTCACTCAGATTCCAGAAAAATCCACTGGTCGAGCAATAACTGATAACGGATGGTGTGAGAACTCTAAATAAAATACAATAATATTGGAATGGAATAAAGAATACTGAAATATCGAGAATACTCAAACTCTAAGTAAATTCACCAACGAAGAATCTTGAGTAACGGCCGATGTGAAAATTATAAGAGAACTAGAAGAGTTAATTACTCGAACAGAACAGTTTTGCACCACTTTTATGTCCCCTTACGAAGGTTAAAATCAAGATATAATGATACTAAACATTACGTTTAGAATACTTATTCCAATTTTGATCAAAATCCATTATATGATTTTTAGTCTATAAAATGTCTAAAATCTAAGACTTAAGCTTAAGGAGTCTTAAAAACAAACTGAAATTCAGGGAACCCTGCTTAATTGGTGCCTAATGTCCATTGATTAAAGTCAATGCAAATCTGAAATTTTTGAAAATTCAAATGTAAGGTTGTTCCCATATTATACCTCCTAAATACTTTAAATACCCCAAAGAAACCGAAATTCAGGGAATATTTATTAATTAATGTCTAATACATGTTGTTAACATTTTACAAAAATCGGAGATATTTGGATGTTCACGAATGGTTTCCACCTCCTTTTGAACCACATACATTAAACTAAATATAGCGTACATTACCCATCCTTACGCCCAGTAGTTGTGCTCCAAAATTCATAATGATCGGTTAATTAATTTAGGAGTGAATCCTGTGCATGAAATTATATAAACATATACACATACTTAACTAGATAAAGATAATAATAAATATGGCACCCAGAAAGCAGAGACCTCCTTTATCGCCCAAGTTGATATTTTGGACTGATTAGTAAAGGTTTTTTTAAAATTTTATTTTTATAATCTTTTGCAAATTCAAAAAGCTTATTATTGTTCTTTTATTCGCCAAAATTCCTCTGCGATCTCCTCGACTCAAAAGGAATTTTGTCCAAGAAAAATCTACAGTTATCTTTTGGAATTTCCGAAAGATTATAGAAAAAAATGAAGAAAAAATTAAATGACTCAACTCAGCTGATAAGCTTAAGCCATAACCGAGATACAAAGTGTTTGCAAAATCGATGGCATAACTTCGGGATTATGTTCTATATCTGTAAAGGTGGCGCTTCGTGTTGTTACTTTGTAATAGGAATTAATTACTAGTCTAATTTCCTCTGTGGTCCATTTCTTCCTCTGCGGGATCTTCGTTTTGTGCTCATCATATTTATTTACTTATATGTGGTCTGTTGTATTCAGTTACCTGAACTAAAAAGCACCAACATTCGCAGGATGCCGATCAGGTCCCCCATGTTGGCTATCAAAGGAGCTCCTACCGATCATTACGTTTATATCTTTCTTGTGAGTCTCACAACTTTGATATTTGTTTGGTGTCATTTTCTCATAGTTTTGTTGGTGTACGTGGCAACACCAGACCCAGGCTTGTTTTACTTGCCAGCATGTCACTGTTTATCTATCCCATATGGAGAAATAGCAGTGCACTATAACACTGTACGTGTTAAATGTTTATAATACAACATGTTGATCAGTATTCGTTTCATTGACCTATAACTCGTAAACCAAGCATTTCATGGCCTATATACACGTATAAAACATCACCCCGAAGTTATACTATCGATTTTTCAAACACCCTGCATATGTTTTCTGAGTGCTAAATTTACTGCTTACAAGTATTCCACCGATATTAGTTGCACCGCCATTGAGTCATCTTGATCTTATTTGAGAACGAATGCTTCAAATTAATTTTGTTTACTTTCTAAATGAAAAAAATAATACAATGATTACTTACCATCTCGAACAACGTCACCTTTCTTGTCATATTTCATCTTGTGGATGTATCTGAGGACAACCTTGTGAAGTATTGTCTGAAAAAAAAATCACGGAGAAATGACTTGGCAAAAGAAAACAGATATAAAGCAAATACTTACTATAATGGACATTTCGTGCTTGCACGTTTGTAAATCAAGTTAATGGAATATTATTTAAAAGGAACATGGAGTTAAATAACACCGCCCATTATATTTAACTATACCAGTAGCTTTCAATTATTAAACGTACCACAAAATATTTATTCAATAAGTACATAATTAAACATTTGACAAAATATGATTTTTAGATTTAAATTTAAAAGTTCATGTAAACATTTACTTTCTTCTGCAAAGCTCGAGCCCAAGAGGAATAATAATAATAATAATAATAATAATAATAATAATAAGACTGTTTGAACACAACCTGAAACTCCTTTTTGTAACAGCTAGAACGAATTGAAAGAGGGAATGACGTTATACCTGATGCTGACCAATCTAGTGCATTATAGAAAAGCATTTTGGAAAAGGAAGTAAAACATCAAGAGTATGCAGAATGGATCAAAGATATTGAATGGGAAGTGTCCTCTAGAGTAGAACGACAAACGAATATAAGTCACCGTTGAGATGCTGAAGGAGAGAGTTAAAAAGCTTTCAAATCGGAAAGCACCTGGGAGTCCAGAGATACTGGTTTAGAAACCTCTCGGCTCTTCACCCATTTCTTGCAGAAATGATAAAGGTCTGTTTGACGACAGATAGCTTCCCTGAATGGCTGACAAAGGGCACTACAGTCTTGAACAGATAAGACAAAAGGGGGTGAAGTGACAAACTTTAGACAAATCACATGTCAGTTATGTGGAAACTTTTCAGAATTATATTGTCTGAAAGTATTTATGGTCATTTGGACCAAAACAATTTGCTGCCTGAGGAACAGAAAGGCTGCCAAAAAATGTTCACATGGCACCAAAGTCCAGCTTCTGATCGATAATATGATCCTGAGAAACTGCAAACGAAGAGGTACTAACTTTGCCATTGGGTGGGTGGATTATAAAAATGCATTTGACATGATGCCTCATTCATGGATACACAAATGCTTGATGATTTTCGAAATAGCCCCAACATTCAAACAGCTTTGAAGAATAGTATGAAGAATTGTAAAACCAATCTAACTTCAGGAGGTGTTGCATTAGATAAAGTGCAAATTAGGAGAGGTATTTTTCCAGGTCGATAGTCTTTGCTTTTTGTCATTAGTTTGATCCCAATGACACTGCTCTTACGTAATGTGGCAGCAAGATATGGACTTGGGAAAGGACTTCCTACAGTCAACCACTTACTATTCATGGATGACCTTAAGGATATTGGAAAGAAGGAAACCCAAATTGATACCCTAATGAATAAAATTAAATTATTTAGTGACGACATACGAATGGAATTTGGCATAACTAAATGTGCCATTCTTATTGTGAAAAGGGGTAAACTTGTCCACTCAGATGGCCTTGAACTCCCAACAACAGATCTGATAAAGAATGTAGAAAGTGAGAGGGACTACACATATTTGGAAATACTGGGGGCAGATAATATTTAAAAAAAAAAGGAAATGAAAAACCAGGTCACAGCTGAGTACAACAGAAGAGTAAGGGTATTCTTGAATCACACCTCTACAGTCGAAATACAATCTATGTTATCAATGTCAGAGCAGTAGCTATCATTCGATATACTGCCGGTATACTTGGCTGGAATGTTGATGAACTAAAATGTTTGGATACCAAAACACGGAAAATGCTTACAATTTATGGAGCTTTTGCAAAGAAACGAGATGCAGATCGATTGAATCTACCTAGAAAGGAGGGTAGTCGAGGTCTACTTAGTGTTGAAAATGTTGTGAATATAGAAGAAGGTTGTCTATATAAATATATTTCTGAAAGTAATGAGATTCATCTTCATGAAGTGAAAATAGAGGAAATACTAAGAACTGGGGTGAAAAAGAATCAAAGGTTATAAGAGAGAGAGAGAGAGAGAGAGAGAGAGAGAGAGAGAGAGAGAGAGAGATAAACTTATTTGGAAAGAAACTAGACTGTATTCTTTAAGAATATTGCATTTAGATATAATGACAGCTAGAATTAGTTGCCCAGGGGTGATCTCAAAAGATTTACTGAGAGAACCTTAATGGCACCCCAGAAACAAGCCACTCGCACGAGGTCCATCAAACATTATATTGACAAAACTGCAGAATCACCGATATGCCGATTGTGTTATAAAATGGAAGACACCTTAGCGCATATTGTATCTGAATACCCTATGCTAGCACAACATCAGTAAAAAAAATAGAGATACGACCAAGTCGCTCAGGTACTACACTAGAATATATGCAAACTTTATGAATTGGACCACAATGAGCATAAGCCGGAAGTTGTACAGGAGAACGACAATGTCAAACTTCTTTGGGACATGCGCCTACAAACTGATAAGGTTTTTGAACATTCCGAACCCGATTTAATCTTTCTAAACAAAAACAAGAGAACTTGCTTAATCATTGATAAAGCCTGCCCCTTCGATACCATAGTACAGGAGAAAGCGCACGAAAAAAATATCAAGATCTAAAATAGAAATTATTTAGACTATAGAAATGTAAAGAAATAAAAGTGATTCCTGTTGTAATTGGATCGCTTGGAACCATAACGAAAAACCACCATAAATGGCTTAAACTGATTGACGAGACAATTTATTTTCCAATTCTACAAAAGGCTGGCCTTTTAAGAACAACGAAAGTTTTAAGGTATATAACACAGGTTCGTCTCTATTTATTTTATTCATTGTCATCTTGCCTTCAAACATAACTGGACAATTAATATTTCTGAAACATTCGTAACTAGCATAATTTAGAATAATAAAGTAATATGTTTTTGAGCTTGTTTTTGGTAAAATTAGATTTTTTATAAAACAACTAATATATATATATATATATATATATATATATATATATATATATATATATATATATATATATGTAAAAGATGAGAATAAATGTTGTAAAAATACAACATCTATTACGTCCTCAGTGGTTCAAAAGAAGGTATATTCAAATAAAACGATTTATTTTTCCTTCATTAAGCCATGCCTTTTCAAAGAATAAATTCTTATCATCAGAGAAAAACAAAATGATAAGTTGGTAACGGAATTTATTTGTCTATATAACTGCTCTATCTCGTATATCGAGCATTAATTATTTCATGATAGGTTATACTTTAAAGATATACATGATATGCTTATTTTTACGCTTTTTGCTATATATATATATATATATATATATATATATATATTATTTTTATACAAAATATGTATACGTTTCATCATTACGTGAATCGTAAGTGCATAAAGAATTATTCATACTGGTCGGCGGACTCGAACCCCGGAACACCTGTTATATTTCAAACTCAAATTCCAACGTCTTAGTCCACACGACCGTTGTCAATAACATAGTAAATCAGCGAAAGATTAATCCTATTTAAAGGCAATTTTGCATATATATATATATATATATATATATATATATATATATATATATATATATATATATATATATATATTATATATATATATATATTTATATATATATATTTTTATATATATATATATTTATATATATATTTATATATATATATTTATATATATTTATATATATATATATTTATATATATATATAAATATATATATATATATAAATATATATTTATATAATATATATATATAAATATATATATATATAAATATATATATATAAATATATATATATATAAATATATATATATAAATATATATATATATAAATATATATATATATAAATATATATATATATATATAAATATATATATAAAAATATATATATAAATATATATATAAATATATATATATATAAATATATATATATATATAAATATATATATATATAAATATATATATATATATAAATATATATATATATATATAAATATATATATATAAATATATATATATAAATATATATATATATATAAATATATATATATAAATATATATATATATAATATATATATATATATAAATATATATATATAAATATATATATATAAATATATATATATATATATATATATATATATATATATAAATATATATATATATAAATATATATATATATAAATATATATATATATATAAATATATATATATAAATATATATATATATATATAAATATATATAAATATATATATATATATATAAATATATATATATATATATATAAATATATATATATATATATATATATATATATATAATGAAGAGAATATTTTTTATAAAATATTTAGAAAACCTTGCACAACGCAAATTATTTGTTTTTTAAAATAAATTATTTATTTATCTTAAAAACATTTTTTTATAAACTTGAGTACTTTCGGTAATATATACATCTTCAGAAGAATATTTCTTCTTTTTTTTCCTTTTTTTTTCTTCTTGATTGAGACATACTTATCGCAGCCAAGTTGAAATTCGTCTTGATGTTAGGACGAAAATGTTGATATCGCGTGTGTGTCACGTTGTTGCGTTGAAAGATATTTTTAAAAGTCACATATTTGAAGCGTTGGCGGAATAGCAATAATAAAGAGAATATTTTTTTATAAAATATTTAGAAAACCTTGCACAACGCAAATTATTTGTTTTTAAAAATAAATTATTTATTTATCTTAAATACATTTTTTTTATAAACCTGAGTACTTTCGGTAATATATACGATCTTCAGAAGAATATTTCTTCTTTTTTTTCTTTTTTTTTCTTCTTTGATTGAGACATACTTATCGCAGCTAAGTTGAAATTCGTCTTGATGTTAGGACGAAAATGTTGATATGGCGTGTGTTAGAGAGAGAGAGAGAGAGAGAGAGAGAGAGAGAGAGAGAGAGAGAGAGAGAGAGAGAGAGAGAGAGATTTATGCCGAAATATATGATACCAGATTGAGATGGAGAGAAAGAGATAGAAAGAGAGAAATCATAAATGAATCTGTGTATGACAAAAGATGTGCTATGACCTATGTCTTTCTTTAATCATAGTGTTTCCGGTTTTGAGAGTAACGACCTTCGATCACGCTTATCCTAACCCCCATTAATTACGGATCATTACAAGACATCAGATCTAAAACTTTCCTCAAGAATTAAAAATGATTGATCATAGAAAAAGCTGTTTCAATGGTTTTTGTGAAAAGAATTGTTTCAATACTTAATATCCTGTTATGCTCAAACAAATTTAAGGCATTTAATGATTGCTATTAGAAACACCTGCACACTTCAGACTTATATAAAGCCCACCAAAATACCCTTAGGACGACGAACGGATAACAGAAATCAACTCATTATCAGTTTCAACCTTGAAACGACATGGCGCAAACCATGAGTATCCTTGAAATTAGGTGTTCCCACAGAAATGACAGAGAGGTCATCTAGTATTAACACCATGATATTAACCAGGTTAACGAACATGGAGTGAAGAGAAAGAAAGACGAAATTATAGATATTTTTAGCAAAATCAACGAATCAAAATGTGTTTATTTAAATAAATCGATACTTTAGCAGTTAAAACTTTTGTACGAATAAGAATAACTGTGTCAGTATTAAAAATAAACAATTCCGATATTTTCATTGTACGACGGAGAGTGCTCCGAGATGGCAACCTTGCGCCAGACTTGGGCGTCTGTTCCAGCGTAGTGGTGTCCTGTAAAATATGGATAGATGAGGGGGGGGGGGGTGAACCGATTCAAGAATCGGCCTAAATTTGACGAGGACGAACCTATCAGTAGCATTAACAAACAAGGAGGAAAAAACAAAAGAAAACAAATGCGTCTGCATCGGGACCCTCAAATGGTCTCTTTCCTTCGAACAACCAAAGTAATCGAACGCACGAGGTTGCCGCTCCTGAAAACCGTCCGCTGAGAAGAGCGTAAAATCAATAAGAAATGGAGAATAAAATATACCCCTTTTTTCACGAACGGTAATCGCGTCGTATTTTTAATTAGAGAAGACAGTAAATCCTTGGTTTTTCGTTTGTGTGAGGAAGGCTTGGAGATTCCTGACATGACGTGTCATCAACACGCCGAGACACTGAGTCGAACTTTGACAGAGAAATCTGCGTGAAACCCCGCTTTTCCGACCTGATTCTCGACCATTTTGTAGAGGATCGTCGTAGGCCAACTGTCGGATCGCAGTTCTTCAGAGAGTGACGAGCCGCGCTCAAAAAGCTCCTCGGTCCAGTGACCTTTCTCGATCTTCTGAAAACGCATTCCACAGGGGATCAGATCGACCTGCTTGTTTTCGGTTCTAAACAAACCGAAAACAGTGGCCAGCCTATTATTTAGAAAGGGTTGGGAGGGCCTTTCTAACCGTATTTTTTGTTTTTAATCTTCTTGTCCCATTCCCCGTTTTATTCTAATGAAATCTTTGTATATAAATATATTTATGAAATAATATAATTTCCAACAAATTTGGAGTACATCTGAGATGATTCTACTTAAGCGTAGGATAGAAATTGTTATATCTTTTGACTAAGGATGACCAACGATCCCCAATTTCTACACACTTTGCTGGCCTTGTGCCTTATTTGTTACACTGTTACACTGTAAGTTTTTTTTTACTTCATAGTAAATAAATAATTGAAAGTGTAGCATCTGTTCTGATACCACACTTCACTTGTTCTGCCCGCGATTAGTGCTTAAAGATCTTTCTAAAATGGGGCAATTCTTATTTTTATGCTAATTAATTGGGGAGCTAGATCTTTCCCACATTAAAACCGACATACAGATACTACACTTTGCTCCCAGCCAAAAGTCCAAATAAGTTGTAAATAATGGAGAAACGTACGCAACAAAGTTTTATAGTAAAAAGGGAAAGCATTTCTTCATTAACTGTTTTTGTACGTTTACCAAAGAAAGTTCTGTCGTATATCTTTACGGATTTAGTAACTTGGCGTCTTCAATTTAAGGCCAGGTAAAAACGGCGAGAAGGAAGTTAATGTAGTATGCCGGAAAGTTTGGATTGTGAATCACACTGAATTCATCCTATCTCTTCTTGCGATCTGTCGTTGTCTAACTAGCATGCTTCAGTTGTTATTTAATAGATAAAGAATTTCCATCAACGCAAATAATAATTTTTTTTCAAAGCCCAAAAGCCACTCGAGGATGAAGATTAATGAGATTATTAGTTGTCTTCATCGGATTGGAAATGATGGATGAAATTGGTTATTTAAGTAGACAGTTCAACAAGTATTTGTTAACATTAGACTTGGAAATTACCATGTTGTAGTCGGCTGTGAAGCAACCCCTTGGTATCGTACACAAAGCGTCGTCTCTTGACGTGATACTCATCCTATTAGCAGCTGTTAGTTATTCTTAATACATTAACCGGAATCAAATTTTGAATTACCATGAAACAGCCAATATTCAAACCAGATTAGTCTGACACAATGCTATTCAATATATATATATATATATATATATATATATATATGAAATATGGTAATGAAATGAACGTTAAACCAATATTTTCAAAAATGCTCAATAACAAGTAGAGCATTTATGAAATTCCATAAACAATATTACAGCCTTACGTCAATCAACGAACGTTTCGCTGCTACCACATCTCTTCAAAGACTGAATAAAAATCAAAAATCAAAAGTGAGAATCCCGCTTAAAAAAAAGAAGATTTTGACTTTTTACCTTTTTATTTTTATTTTTATCTGCAATATTTTATATATCCTAGGGTCTCATAGTATCTTATGTATTAATAGATAGATTTTGCATAATGTAATATCCTTTGAATGTTGCAATATTTTGGTTCATTGACTTAAACTTTTCGTCATATATATATATATATATATATATATATATATATATATATGTGTGTGTGTGTGTGTGTGTGTGTGTGGAAATCACTCCAGACAAGTCATGAAGCCACTTGAAACAATTATGATTATCGCAAAGACAGGAGATGCTTACTGGCCTTAGACATGAAAAGACCAAGGTTATAAGTGGTGGGGGGAACAGTCAGCAGGATGAGAGTTCCACAAGTCTGCGGTTCTTGGAAAGAAGCTACTAGAATAAGAAGCTTTATTACATTGAGGTATTAAAACAGCGAATTGATCGAAACCACTAGACCAACAGGTCAAACAAGCTGGAACAAAACAAGCGCGGAATAGATCACATAATTCTGAAGAACACATACCATGATAGTATTTAATAATAGCATTTATGGAAATGACTGAGACTAGCAACACCACGTCTATGAGAAAGAGGGTGCCGGAAAGAAGAAAGGGTAGGGCCAATAAAATTACAGATACGTTTCTACACCTTATCAAGAACCCTCAAATGGGACATAGATTCACCAGTACTCCATACATAGTCTAATTGTAGATATGTAGAAATTCGTACCCCAATCCACAACTGAACTCAGATCAACTTCTACATCAGCTGCATATTTTGACTGATCCGAAGGAGATGGGCGAGAAGCAACACCAGAATAGAGAGTGGTATCATCAGCATAGATGTTAGTTTTTTTAACAATATTCTCTGGAGATCATTTATACAGAGAAGAAACAGTGTTAGGCCAATAATAAAGCCCCGAATAACACTAGCATTGATAGAAGTGAATGAAGAAACACCGTCCAAAGTTACTCGAAAGCTTCGATCAGAAAGAAAAGACCTAATAATATCAAGACTTCACCGCATATATCACCTCACCTCTCTCTCTCTCTCTCTCTCTCTCTCTCTCTCTCTCTCTCTCTCTCTATATATATATATATATATATATATATATATATATATATATATATATATTCGACTAAGGTGTAAACACATTTTCAAAACATTGCTGTGCTATATCTTTGTAAAAATAAATAACATTTATTTAAAATTTAGCGGTCAGAGAAATAGCTCTCTCAAAAGCAACATTTTATTTTCTCATATTGACCGAGATGGAATGCACACTTATAGTAATGGAAGAAAAAAATCAATTCATGTCTTTTAGCGCGGCTTACGCTGGTTTATATATATATATATATATATATATATATATATATATAACAAAACATAACAAAAACAACCCGAAATGAGGGGATAATGTTAAATTAAATGGACATACGAAACTGATCCATACTCTACATTCTAAAATTTTCATCTTTCTGCCAAGTTTTTAAGGGTGTTCGTACATAATCGCCTAAAAAAAAAGAATCTATTTTTTGTTTTGTGGAAGTTGGGGTGATTTAACAGAGGATGGTAATCTATGCTTATACTATGAATCTTTTTTTTTCGTAATTTGGACGGAATAGTGAAACGGCGGTTTCTAAACAAAACATTAAACAATAAGTTTGTTGTTATTTATTTTTCACGAAAAATGTAAAAACTACGAAATTTAAATGCTGAAATAATATATATATATATATATATATATATATATATATATATATATATATATATATATATATATATATATATAAGTCGAACTTGCTACGTCAGCTGCGTTTAAATAGGATTAATCTGTCGCTGATTTACCGAGTTATTGACAACGGCCGTGTAGGCAGACGTTGGAATTTGAGTTTGAAATATACCCCGTGTTTCGGGTTTCGGGTTTCGAGTCTGGCGACCGGTGTGTATAATTCTTCTCTACACTGACGTTTTCCGTAAGGATGAAATGTATATATATATAGATAAAAATAAATATCTATAATTAATTAATTAATTATATATATATATAATTTATAATTAATTATATATATATATATATATATATATATATATATATAACTTCTTTGTAAAATGGTAGGAAAAATCCCAGCAGAGTGCTCGATTAATTAACAATTAAAGTTAAAAATTAAGAGCATAATATTTATTTATTCTGGTACAGAAAAATTAGTACAACATTCGTCTCTGATGACAACAGAAGCTGAAGAGAGCCGGATGGGTAAGACCTTCCGTGCTTGAAACCGACGTTGCGAATGTTGTACTAATTTTTCTGTACCAGAATAAATAAATATATATATATATATATATATATATATATATATATATATATATATATATATATATGAGAAGAGTGTCAACGAAAAGACTTACCTTATATTCATAATCTATTATGGTGCTGGGAGAGGTTGGTTCATCTCCACTATGCAACTGAAATAAAACAGAAGAAATAAAGAAGAACGGTTCAATAAACAAATCAAATAGATCGATCATGATAAAATGCATCGTATTATTGATTTCTTCTGTTATTGTTTTATTTTTAGACGCATCTGTAGATTTTAGAATTTTAAAATTAGCAAAACCACTTATTTCTCGACACAAATATTTAATATTTTGTGATTGCCATAAAACAAGTACTATGAAAAGTATATGATAATGGAACGAACATAAGCTATATTCCTAGACGTATCTGTGTATAGACGAATACAGATTTACGTACCTTTTCATTAATGACTGCTGTTTTGAAATAATTTCGACCTAGACAAAGTATTTTAGGGAAGTAATTAAATCGAATTACATTTTATTCTTCTTAAAAACATGCTAAAACGTTCAACAAGAAAAACTGGCGAACCAGAATCAAACCTTGGTTTCATAGGAAGAAAGCTATCGAGGATAAAGAAACGATAAATCGACTGGCTTTAATTTATATATTAGAAGATCTAAATAAAAACAAAATAAGTAAATGCTTTTGTTCTCATTTTAGTTTAAGTCACAGAAAAGCAGTGAACATGTAATGAACAATGTAAGTATTTGGTTCGATGTTGAAGATCGAAGCTGGTACTTACCAAATATCTCATGAAGATTTTCTTAAAATAGACAAAGATTTTAAAGATTGATTTCGGAGTGGGTATAATGTTGAACGGAATCGGCAAAGTGCCACTACCATCAATGAAGGAGATCCAGAGTTTGGCGCGGGCAAATTTCCATTCGACGTCCTCATCATCCTAAAAAAATGAAAACACAATAACAAAATACAAAACAAAAACACAAACATATAAACAATATAATGCAGATGAGGAAAGACTTACAAAAATAGGCAAACATTTTCTTAAATTACAAAAAGATAACACGAATGGAATTTTCTCTTTCTCGGTAGAAACATATATGAAACATACAATGGAAACATGTTGTGCAGTGCGAAGTTGAGTTTTATCCTGGGAGATTATGTATCACCCACCACACTCACCAGAACTCGCGCCGCCGACGTATTACCATCTCTTTCAATGTTTTCCGCATTATTTGAGTGGATTACCGATTTGATCCAAGAAGCCAAATTAGTTTACATTTTTAGTTCAAAACCTAAGGAATATTCTGAACGGGTTATTGACAGATTGGAACATGCCATAGAGAGAAATAGGTATTACATTAACGATGAGATAAATAAATATTTATCTTATATTATTGAAACAGGAAAATACGCAACATAACTTTTGTTGCAACTAAATAGAGTTTCCCCATAGCTGCTGAGTTGGTGGTAAAAGTTTTGTCTGGGGTTCGAATCGTGCGACTGACAGAACAAGCACCCTCTACACTAATGATTCACGAAAAAGGATGACACATATGTACATGTGGATGAGAATGAAATAAAAATATTTATGGTTATATATATATATATAATATATACATATATATATAATATTTATAAACAAATATAATATTATGTTTACCTACAGACGGTGTCGTTTCGATCTTTTGTTCAGATGGTCATGAGGCGCGAACCCTGTTCACAGAGCCACCGTTTATTTCGCACGCTCACTCTATCCTCACGACCATAGGAAATTATCACGTGACACGGAGAATTTAAGTTATATTTATGCCGATTAAAGTGTTAACATCAAGAAAGACTAGAGAACCCAACAAACTTATTCGGAGTCTTGCTTTGTAGCTCAGTGAATGTCTTTTTTAAATATCTCCTAACAGTTCTCAACTTTAATTTTCTTAAAGGGGCTTAATAATAATAATAATAATAATAATAATAATAATAATAATAATAATAATAATAATAATAATAATAATAATAATAATAATAATAATAATAATAATAATAATATACATATATATATATATATATATATATATATATATATATATATAGGGTGGGCCAAAATAAGGGTCCTATCTTTAAATTTGAATAACTTGAATTTGAATAACTTCCACAAAATAAAAGTTAAACTCACCAAACTTTATGTGTGTGTAGACTGACCCTTCCGAGATTTTTTGAAATAAACAAAACAAATTTTAGCCGAAAAACACTTCTTAAAACTTACAAAAACTAAAGTATTGTTTTTTACACTGTTTTGAGTTTTTTAAGCAAAAATAATGTTTTCTAAATGAGGGTACGTTCCTTAGGGCTAATACGGCTCATGCTTGCTTCGGAAGGGGTCCTTTACTTATTCTAAAAAAAAATCAAAAAAAAATCAATAAATAAAAAAGTTATGAATTTTTAAAAATAGGACCCTTATTTTTGCCCACCCTGTATATAAAAGCTTTGTAACGGTTTGTGATAAAAATGGGGGAAAATTATGAAAAAGAAAAAAGGAAGAAGAAAAAAGAAAAAAATAGAAGACTGAAGTGAAAAATCATAGTAAATTAATTTTTCTTTAGTTATTGTATGTATTATTTTAATTAATAAAATTGACGATAGACATTTAATTGTCTTAATATATCAGTCAAGATTTTTTAATAGTCTTTATATACCAGTTTTAAGTTTTACCTACAAAACTATATAATTATAAAGAAAATTCTCATTGGTTTGTGAAAGAAAGGACAAATTTGCTAAATGAAAATTTTGATATGTTGATATGTTAATATGTTGTGTTTGTTTTGTTTCGTGGCTTTATTGTGGTAGTTTACTTACTGATGAAGCCTTTCGAAAATACCTTGAATTTTATTATCAAGAAAATGTATGTTTTGAAATAAACGGAAACGGTTGTTTGAGCTAAAATGTTTTTGAAGCCAATTTAAAATATTTATTAAATTATTATTATATTATATTTTCAGCTTTGGTGGTGCATACACTATTGAGATACTACTACAACTTTTATGTGAATTTAAATGAATTTATAATATTTATATATATATATATATATATATATATATATATATATTTTGGTACAGAAAAATTTGTACAACATTTGTACCATCTGTTTCGGAAATGTGAAGTCACGTGTCACGTTCGTTTGGACGCGTTATGTGACACGTGACTTCACATTCCCGAAACATATGACAACAGAAGCTGAAGAGTTTCAGATAGCTAAGTCCTTCTGTGCTTGAAACCGACGGTACGAATGTTGTACTAATTTTTCTGTACCAAAATAAATAAATAGTACGCTCTTAATTTTTAATTTTTAATTTTAATTCTTAATTAATTGAGCACTCTGCTGGGGCTTTTCCTGCTATATTACAAAGAAGTATATATATATATATATATATATATATATATATATATATATATATATATATAGTATACTTTTTATTCATACAATCATTTAGGCTACACATTTACCGCCTTGTTTCATTTCTAGCTAGGAATCAGCTAACTTTTTTCAGGCCAAGTTCTTAGTATAAAAAACGGAGATGAAAATTAAAAAAAATATTTCAGAGAGGTTACAAGTAGCAAGGTCATATGACATGGTTTTAATTTAAATGTAAATATAATGGTTTACACATTTTATTTTATTAATCTTTTCTATTTCAATAAGAATTATCTTTTTGAGCTCATTATAGAAGACGTGAGATGAGTTAATATTCGTTTACATGTTTGGGATTTACCAGTGGGGTAGAGGCGATATGTCACTACCAACGAATTGGGAATTGGATGAAACTTTAACCCCCAACATTTCATATCTACTGCTGACGCTCCTAAGAAACACAACAAACTGCGACGCAAACATTCAATACTCGGCAAACAGAAGTAGCTGGAAATATCATCATGTAAAAGTAACTGCATAGGGCTTACTGCTATTTGAATCGGTTAATTTGCACCTTTATGGCGCTGAAATATGTTTTGTAAAGTAGCTTTATATTTCATGCTGTTGTTCTTTTGATTTAAATACATATCCTATTCATATTAAATAATAATAATAATAATAATAATAATAATAATAATAATAATTTTTTTTTTAAATAAGGAAAGAGAAAAGGAAAAAATAAGGAATTGAAAGGAAAAAATTTTTAAATTTAAAAAATTTAAACTAAAAAAAAAGTGAATTTAAAGAAATATTATTTTAGGTATTTATTTATTTATTTTTTTAACTGGTGCCGCCCTAGGCTGACACCAGACAACATATTTGTAGAAGGTCGAGGAGGATGAGAAAACCGAAGAGGGACAGCACAAATCAGGCCTCAACTGGAAAAGTGCAGAGAGTGCTGAGACCTTGGAGAGGCTTATTGCCACCCAAATCACAGAGAAGACCAATTGTCCTTACCAGCGAAAAATCAATGATAAGAGGCTGTTGCGATACCGCATCGTTATCGAAAAGAGGTGAAGAATACTGGAAGTCTGGGGAGACTTGTTGTCACTCAGACTCCAGGAAATACTACTGGTTATTGTCGGTGAGCAATCACTGACGATGATCTGTGTGAGAACTCCTAGTGAGTACAAATAATAATAATGTACCATTCGCGTAGATTACTCGACTTTAGTTCATATACGCAGTGTTTTAATCTACAATTTGGAAGCTTAAAAAGCAGCACGTCACCATTTGTAATCTAGATAGCTTACCGCATTAGAGTAAAACAGCACTTTAAATAACACCACTTAAAATATTTGGTATAATTCGAAAATATTTACCTACCGGTACGATAATCAAGTAATGTTCAGAAATGAATATGTAAATATTTATCTAAGAAGAAATATAATTGATTATCTGATAACCGAAATAGACAGGAAAATAATGAAATATCTGTTTTTAATTAATGATTTAAGCTGATTTTTCTTGTAAGGTATTAATAAAGAATATGCCTATCTGAAGGTGTTTCTGAACAAGAATAATTAATTCTGAAGAGAAACCGAAAAGAAGTACATTTTTATGCCAAATAACATGGTACAAAAACGAAAAGCAAAGGTTTGTTATCCAGCAGCAAATATCTATTTGTTAGCTTAAATGCTATTCAGGTCAAACTTTTAAAATCTCACATTATATATATATATATATATATATACAGGGTGTTTCAAAAGTCTTGGGAACATGACAAATGCGTATATCTCATGAACTATTCCAGGTAGAAAAATGAAACTGGTGCCATTTTAAAGCTTGCTTAATCAAGTTTTTGGTCATACTAATGATTTTCGTGTTATCTTTCCAGGTGCAGTAATGGCGTTCTCTAAACAAGACAAGGCATTTTGCGTCCTCCAATTTGCAAAGACTGAATCGTGGACATGTGTTCAGCGTGCATTTCGCAGGAAATTTAAAAAAGAAGCCCCTGAAAGGAAATCCATTGTCAGATGGCATGCTAAATTTGTGAAAGATGGGTGTTTGTGCCCAAGTAAGCGAACAGGTCGCCCTTCAACTTCAGAAGATGCAGTTGAGCAAGTTCGGACAGCCTTTCAGCGGAGCCCCCGTAAATCAGTGAGAAGAGCCAGCAGGGAACTTCAGCTTGCTCCAGCAACTGTCTGGCGTGTCTTAAGGAAACGACTGCAAATGGTACCTTACAAGCTCAAGTTGGTCCAAAAGTTGAAGGACACTGATAAGCCACTTCGCCGTGACTTTTGCATTGCAATGCAAGAGAAGTTGGAAGATAACGGCTTTGATGACCGGCTTGTTTTTAGCGATGATGCGACCTTCCATCTGAATGGCAAAGTTAACAAGCATAACACTCGCTTATGGGGTACTGAGAATCCTCATGAACTTCTTGAGCACGAGCGAGATTCACCAAAAGTGAACGTGTTTTGTGCAATTTCCAAGAAAGGTGTCTATGGACCGTTCTTCTTTGAAGAGGCAACTATCACTGGTGAATCCTATCTCAACATGCTGGAAGACTGGTTAATGGCTCAGTTGGAACAAGCAGAATCTGATGACTTCATTTTTCAACAAGATGGTGCACCACCACACTGGAGTCTTAGAGTAAGGCAGTTTCTTAACACAAGGCTGCCTGGTAGATGGATTGGGAGATCTGGGCGAGGTGATGACGTTCTCATTCCCTGGCCTCCTAGGTCTCCAGATCTTACCCCGTGTGACTTTTTCCTTTGGGGCTTTGTCAAGCAACAAGTCTATGTGCCGCCCCTTCCAAGAGATATTGACGAACTAAAGGCTCGAGTAACGGCAGTTGTGGGAACCATTGACGTCAAGATGCTGGAACGCGTTTGGCAGGAAATGGACTATCGACTAAATGTCTGCCGTGTGACGAATGGTGCTCATATTGAGCAACTTTGAAGATCCCCCACAAAACTTGAAACTTTAACCTTTCCAACGGTACCAATTTCATTTTTCAACTCCTAATAGTTTTGAGTTATTAAAAATCGTTATGTTCCCAAGACTTTTGAAACACCCTGTATATATATATATACATATATATATATATATATATATATATATATATATATATATATATATATATATATATATATATATATATATATATATATATATTACTATTTCATGTATCCACATAAAATTTTATAAGGAGATATAATTTTTTATGTATCAATTTTCAGTATTTACTTCAACAGTGCTCGATACGTAAGTAGAGCTAGATAGTAAGCTATGGAAATATATTTATGGCAATTAAACTACACAGAGGCTCCCGCGTTTCACCCCTGGTGGAATCTTCATTCTAGAATGAAGATTCCCCCCGGGGACGAAACGCGGGAGCTTCTGTGTAGCTTTATTGCCATAAATATATTTTTATAGCTTACTATATATATATATATATATATATATATGACAAATAAAGAATAAAATAAATCCGACAGTATGAGATAAAATGGAAAGGAGAAGATCTAAAACTCAAGGATCTATCCCAACGTTTGGCAACAAAAGAGGCAAAGGACGCGATCTGCAAATTTTCTCGTCTTTTACAACTTTTTCAACTTCACTCTTGATAAACCCCTCGTAGCAGTTGAGCGAAACGTTGATATATATATATATATATATATATATATATATATATATATATATATATATATATATATATATATATATATAATTAAATTCAGAGTCAGACATTTTTTGACTACAGTGAATGATGATGCACACTAGAATAATATAGCTATATAAATATAGCTATATAAATATAGCTATATAAATATAGGTACAGTGTAACCCGGATATAAGGGCACCGGATATAAGAGAAACCCGAATATAAGAGACATTGTCTCTGGTCCCAAATTACAGCCTGTGTTAATATCTATAAATTAGACCCCGATATAAGAGACTCGGATATAATAGAAACCCTGCTATAAGATACTTCTTCTCCGGTCCCGTCCTCCCTAATATAAGAGAGTTCGTTTTGAGTGACAGTGTGATGTCGTAAATCAGTCAAAAGACGTTGCTAAATTTTCTCACCTCATCGGTGACCTTCACTATAGCTATATCTGTAAAATATTCGTAAAAAAGGTTTCTTTTATTGTTGTTGTTAGAAGGCGAACCCGGATATAAGAGACTTATTCTCCGGTCCCAACAGTTCTCTTATATCCGGGTTTAACAAAGAGATTTATGTACAATAAAAAATGACTGCCTTTTTTAAGAAAAAGTAATTTTTGACTGAATTATTTGTGAACACTGATTGAAAAGTATTGTTGTATGTCTATAACTGTTAAATAAACTAGTGTTCTGTACGTAAAAAGCGTTATATGTGGTGTTTCCATACTTACATAAACAAAATAGACAATACCCGGATATAAGAGGAACCCGGATATAAGAGGAACCCGGATATAAGAGACATATTCTCCGGTCCCGACAGCTCTCTTATATCCGGGTTACACTGTATATTAAAAATATAAGCATTTTTAGAAAACTCCAAATATCGCATATATTAATATCAATGGTTGATAGTTATATCAACCATTGAGCTGTTATAAAGTTAGTTGAAATCAATATGATTGGAACATTGTTCCAATAATTCAAAATAAACTACCACTCGGCGTATGATAAATTTTTTATCCGCATACGAACGTTCAAACCCAGAAATCTGCGTAGTTTATTACACTGCCATAGATGTGTTCAAACGAAACCTAGGTACCATTGTATAATATGTTATCAAAACACATTCTGATTTAGCTTTACAATTGAGCACGTAAGTTTATTTTTTCTATCTACCAACACGAGGTACACGCTTGTCATGTAGCTAAAGAAAAACGGGGATTAATGTGTATGTTTCCTTTTTCACATTTCAAACAAAAATAACTATGAATATTATTGTAGAGATGAAAAAACATAATGAAGGAAAGAAAATGGATAAAAAGTTGAAAAGATAGGATAAAAGTAAAAATAAAATGAAGGAAATAAAAATGAAAGTTTGAAAGAAAGGACATTTTAAAGGAATACACATGGAAAGAAACAAGGAAAAGAGAAAATAACAAAAAAAGGAAACCGGCCAAAATGAATGAGATGAAATAATAAAAATGCAAAAGAAAGAAAAAAATGAAGGAGGAAAAAAGTAAAAAATAGAAGGAAGGAAAATAAGTTAAAAGAGGATGAAAAAAAAAAAGAAACAAAAGAGAAAGGCAGAAAAAAAAATGAAATAAAAACGAAAATAAAGACAAAACAAATAAAGAAATAAAGAACGCAAACATGCAAGAAAGGAATCAAGAAGGAAAAAGAAAGCTAGGAAAGAAAGAAAAGAAGGAAAGAAAGAAAAAAAGAAAGAGAGAAAAGCGCGCGAGAGAGAGAACGAGGGAGAGAAAGCGAGAGAAAGAAAGCGAGAGAGAAAAATAGAGATGGAGAGAGAGAGATAGAAAGAGAGGGAGAGAGAGAATGAAATAGAATAACATATTAAGTAGGAAGAACGCAAACGTGCAAGAAAGGAATCAAGAAGGAAACAGAAAGCTAGGAAAGAAAGAAAAGAAGGAAAGAAAGAAAAAAAGAAAGAGAGAAAAGCGAGAGAGAGAGAGAGAGAGAGAAAACGAGGGAGATAAAGCGAGAGAAAGAAAGCGAGAGAGAAAAATAGAGATGGTGAGAGAGAGAGAGAGAAATAGAAAGAGAGGGAATGAAATAGAATAACAAAAGAAGCAGGAATAGCTCACCTGTATTTCCTCGAACGTATTACTCATCATGGCGATTAACATGTTTATTAGAACAACAACAGCGCCGATTATGTAGACGCCATACATTAGATTACCAACAGTTTCTACTAAATGATTCCCCTTCTCGGTCTGTTTGGGGGCTTTTGGATTCCCCATTCCAAAGGCGGCCCAAAATAATGTTTCAAATGTAGTTAAAAGTCTGAAAAATCATAGAAGAAAATCGAAAAATAAAAATATATGTTAATATTAAAAAAATCAAATCGATTACTCATCAAGAAAATACAATTAATTACTCATTACTTATTACAAAACATCGATTACCGGTCAGAAACATAAAATCAATTATTGATTAATAAAATAAAATCGATTATTAATCAATAAAATAAAATAGATTACTTATAAATCAAATCAAATCGCATACTAATCAATTAAATTAAATCGATGACTGATCAATAAAATAGAATCGACTACTCATAAATCAAATCAAATCGACTACTCATAAATAAAATAAAATTGATGACTAATCAATAAAATCAAAACGAATTCTCATTAATAAAAATATCGATTGCTGACTAATAAAACAAATCGATTATTCATCAATAAAATCGATTACTCATAAAAAAATAAAATAAATCAATCATATATTACTTATAAATAAAATTAAATCGCATACTAATCGATTAAATTAAATAGATGACTGATCAATGAAATGAAATCGACTACTCATGAATAAAATAAAATTGATGACTAATCAATAAAATAAAATCGAATTCTCATTAATAAAAGAATATCTATTACTCACAAATAAAACCAATCGATTATTCATCAATAAAATCGATTACTCATCAATAAAATCGATTACTCATCAATAAAATAAAATCAACTGCTCATCAATAAAATAAAATCGATGACACATCAATAAAATCAAATAAATTTCTCATCAATAAAATAAAATCGATTACTTATCAATAAAATAAAATCGACCACTCATCAATAAAATAAAGTCAAATACTCATTAATAAAAAATAGATTAGTCGTCAAAATATAAATCGATTACTCATCAATAAAATAAAATCGATTACTTATCAATAAAAATCGATGACTGATCAATAAAATAAAATCGATTACTAATCAATAACATTTAATCGACTACTCATCAATAAAATAAAATCGATTACTCATAAATAAAATAAAATCGATTACTCATAAATAAGATAAAATCATATACTCATTAATAAAAATAGATTTATCGTAAAAAAATAAATCGATTTCTCATCGAGAAAATAAAATCGATTACTCATACATAAAATAAAATCGAATACTCATAGATACTCATCAATACAATAAAATAAAATATATTACTCATCAAAAAATAACATCGAATAATCGTTTATAAAAAATCGATTACTTGTTAATAAAATAAATCGATTACTTATCAATAAAATAAAATCGATTACTCATCAATAAGATAATATCAAATACTCATTAAAATAGATTATTTGTAAAAAATCGATTACTCATCAAGAATATAAAATCGATGACTCATACAGAAACTAAAATCGAATACTCATAGACACTCATCAATAAAATAAAATAAAATTTGTTACATAAGTAACAAAAAATATCGAATAATCATTAATAAAAAATCGATTACTTATCAATAAAATAAATCGATTACTTATATATAGAATAAAATCGAATACTTAATAAAATCAATTAAATAAATCAACTCATTATCAATAAAATGCAATCGACAACCAGTCTATGAATAATATTTACTACTCATCAATAAAATAAAATCGACGACTCATCAATAAAATAAAATCGAATACTTATTAAGAAAAAAGAGATTACTCGTCAATAGAATACATCGAATAGATATCAATAAAATAAAATCGAATACTAAATTATAAAAAATAGATTACTCGTCAATAAAACAAATCGATTATTCATCGATATAATCGATTACTCATCAATAAAATCAAATATATATATATATATATATATATATATATATATAGAGAGAGAGAGAGAGATAAAGTTATACATGTACTCGTGTTTCACGGTATCCACTTATTTGGGAAGAATCGAACTCATGACCTCATTGTCTGTAGTGAGAAATGTTACCAGTGAGATACCACGATGATAATAATGATAACTGATGAGTATTGGCTTAAAAACTCTGCTCAAAATTGTGAATTTAGATTTATATACCATGCTCAGACAGACCGTTATAAAAATTGAATATCTATCTATCTATCTATCTATCTATCTATCTATCTATCTATCTATCTATCTATCTATCTATCTATTATAGAGATCCGATACACACAGTTTAATGTACAGGGCCAATGATAACAACCCATTTTACAGGTGAAAGGGTGTAACAATTTAATATAATTTTTAATAAAAGTACGAATTATTCTACTGAACAACCACTGTCTTTTTGTCTCTACAATACACAGACGCACATCGACTAAAAGTGTACCGACTTCAGTTACCATACAACCCACGTTAAGCTCATAGTTCATTCAGAGATGATCATAGGGCGATGCATTGTTGTGCATTACAAATGTGCACCTGACATCCAAGCGGAGAGGATTTTTTTTACACATAATCAGTGCACTCGGGTCAGTGAATAAAGCAAGTTTGTGGATATTTTCCAATGTGAAACTTTTTACATCTGTTAGTCAATCGGTATCTTTACAGACGTCCACGCAGGCACTGATTCAATTAACATGATAACGTTAAGGATGAATGATGAAGAATTCTGGGATCGTCCATCGGTTGCTTGTAGTAAACAAAGTTGCTGTGTGCATGTGGTACACATGACCCGAAGCCATTCATATACCCCGCATTATGAACCTTTTGGCACACGACACAAAATAATTTTTAAAGCAGTATTTGATATTGGTTTATAAAACGAAACAATATTTTATATAATAATAATAATAATAATAATAATAATAATAATAATAATAATAATAATAATAATAATAAAACAAAACTAAACAGTAATTCATCTATCTATATACGTATATCTCTACACGAATGATTCTATCTATCTATCTATCTATTTATTTATCTATCTATCTATCGATATATTTATCTGTCGATGTAAGTGTTAAACTATCTATCTATCTATTTATCTATCTATCTACCTATATATATTTATTTATTTGTCTATCTACGCATCTATCTATCTATTTACCTACCTACATACTTACAAACTTGTAGATCTATGTATGTATCCCCCCTCTCTATCTATCTATCTATCTATCTATCTATCTATCTATCTATCTATCTATCTATCTATCTATCTATCATTATTATTATACTAAAGCTGAGACATACAACGTTCGTTCCCCTAAGGCCCCTTTTCTATAATCACACAAAATACATGCTAAAATATTACCTAGTTTTGGGATTGAGTATTGTTTGAAAAACTTTCTATTCTAATGTTTCTAATCGGAAGAATAAAAATGGAAGGTTTTTCAAACATAACCCAATCCTAAAACTGACTGAGATTTTAGCAATAACTGACCCAACTTTTACTAAGTTTATATCTATCACTTTAATACTTTTTCAATTTATGTTGTGCGACCTTCATTCACTCTTATTCTATACGTCATCTATTACTCTCGCTTCCGTCACTCTTTATCTCTTTCAATCTGTGTTTATTAACAAGCAAACGTAATAAAGAAGGAAAATAATTAAAAAAAACATCGGAATAGTCCATATAAACAAAAAAAGAAAATATCACCACTGGTAGTAATACTATTTAACTCGTACTTGAAGAGAGAGAGAAAAAGAGAGAGAAAGAGAGTGAGCGAGAGATAGAGAGAGAGCGAGAAAATGGTAGAGAGAGAGAGAGAGAGAGCGAGAGTGAGCGAGAGATAGAGAGAGAGAGAGAGGAGACAGAGAGATAGAGAGAGAGTGACATTATTGTAAAGCTTAGTTAATCAGCGTTTGTTTACCTAAGGCTTTTAAAAAATATATTTTAATCACGTAAAATCCATGTTAAAATATTCATTGGTTTTGAGATTGAGTTATCTTTAAAAACATTTTTTAATTGTCGTAATTAGCTGTAATTTGCAATTTTCACAAGTGACTCATCTCTTACTACGTTTCTGTTTATAACTCTCACCCTCTCTTGTTCTATGTTGTTTCACCTTCTGCTCTTATTTTTGACAGTTTCTATCACACTCGCTGTCGTCACTCTCTCTCCCCTGTGTTTACTATCAGTCAACGATAAAAAAAAAAAAATTATAAAACAGAAGATTGGAATAGTCCATTATAAACAATAGGGAATATCACCACATGTATTAATATTATTGTTAATACTATTTGACACATGGCTGGAGAGAGAGATAGATATATATATATATATATATATATATATATATATATATATATATAGAGAGAGAGAGAGAGAGGAAACAGAAATACTAAATTTGGATTTAGTCTTTTTATTTTTTAAATTTAACTGGCTTTGCAAGCTAACTTTTTCCAGATTCAAACAATCTAACCCGAACTCAATGAGTGACTCAGCGGGACACATTTTTCTAGTCTATCTATATCTCTCTCTCAGTATGTCTGTTGATATTTATCTATCTATCCGTCTGTATCTATCTATCTATCTATCTATCTATCTATCTATCTATCTATTTATCTATCTATTTCAGTATCTGTTCATATTTCTCCACCCCCTCTCTCTCTCGTTGAAGAGTTCGCATGCAAAACACGATAAATCCAATTTGTTTAACTCGAGACATTAAACAATAAAAAGATGTCTATATTAAATATAAACCTAGACTTTTGAAAGCAAAAACAAGTTATGCCGGTATCATATTGTGTGAAACATAATTTTGGGGTGTCGTCGAGTGTTGAAATTCAACACTTTTTGTGGTGATCGTTTAGTAATTTTGTAAATGGCGTTTATCGCGTTTTGAATTACAAACTTTTAATCCATACCATCGTGTTAATATCTATCTATTTTTTTGTTCTTACTCGCTCGTACTATATAGATATATATACGCATATACATCCATCTTTGAATATACTTATGTCGGTTAGCTTGTCTGTGTTTCTATCATCTCACTCTATCTATATTTCCGTCTTTCTCTCTTTCTTTCTTTCTTT